>OZ018402.1:14501389-15101389 GCA_963969585.1 Drosophila helvetica | reverse complement strand
AAAAAAGCCAAAGACTAATCAATTCGTTATGTAAGCAACGCCCTGCTGCTAGCAAATAAATTAAATTAAATGTGTGATTGACTTGTGCGCAACTTTTCTGTTGTTGTTCGTTTTTCCTTTCAAAAATTGTTTGGCACTCACTTGATGACGATTGCGTATCGAGTCGGGGCATGAGAAAGCACAAAACTTCGATACAGTTTTATGAATGAAATGTCATTGGATGGCAAAATGAAGAGTTAAGTCATCATACGTTCGTTGCTATTATAACCGCTAGTAGTGGGTAGTATATTTTGGTGAGTGGAAGTTCAGTAGGGCAAAATATGATTAACGATCAGTGGGAAACAATGCAGTCAATTACAGATGAAGAAATCCCATTGAGCTGGCATGATATTTTCTTAGATGAGAAGTGGTTTCCAATTTCAAGTTGCTTAAGATAACCTATCCAATCATCTCATAATTTCGCACCGATTAATGCCTTCTGCTTTGACAAATAATCAGCTCTGAAATGCTGATTAAAGCTCAAAATACCTCACCCATCAATAATATCAATAGGTCCATTCGAATCACTCAAGTGGAAACTCGTGTAGTACCCAAAGTCCTGAGCTTATAAGTCGAAATTCCCCCCATTGGGTAATCTATGTATTACCTATCTCTTCATGGTCGCTTTGTCTGGGAAATATCATACATCTCTGACCACTCTTAATCTTATCTGAAAATTTAACAGCTTAAATTTAGCCTGTCCAATAATAATTATTAATAATTAAACGTGGTCCGTGCAGGCGACAGCCTATCAAAAGTCGAAAAAAATCCACTAAAACCAATGCCGAGTGCAGTGAATGGACTGCAACTTCATTTCCTGCATTTTATTCACTGCGAAAAAGGAAAATAAATCAAGTTTACATACATGAAATATTATTTCGGAGCGGTGGAAAAAAGAAGATGATTGCTGGTGGGAAAATGTGGAAAGAGAGAGAGGACCAAGAGCTACCGTTGGCGATGATGGTGTTGAGGCTGTTCCTCGTATAGGCTTCATAAGTATGTACATCATACATACATATATGTACACTTGTGTATATAAATCTCCATAATCGGATTCATGTGCAGATTTAAGTTTTCACATTTAAACTGTGGTGGAAACGCAGGAATTGCCATTTTCCATAATTATTATTTTCCTCAATTTAAAAATCATTGCAAAAGATCAAAAGTGTAATTAACAGAGTATTATTGAATTGCTTTTTCACACTTATTGTGTGTTGGCATACACACGCACACAGACACACATGCACACAGATGGGAGTGTGAGTCCGTGACAGTTGATGAATTTTCACCTTAACACCCCCAATGCCAATTAACATCGTTTTGTACTCTGTGTTTACAGAGACATATGGTTGCATGTTTTTATTAGAGGGGAACAAGCAAAGGTAATGCCAGATATTATGCCAAATTATATGGTTATTATATCGGGTTTTTCATTCAAATCAAATCTCAGATAATCGGACTAAAGGATATTTCACAGTTCTTAGCTCTCCGTTATCGGGTAACCAGATTAACCAGTTAGTGGCTACTAAAATTAAATGAAACATGAGCCACCAAGAGCGTAAGTCGATACCAATGAGAACAGGAGACAGTTCTGCAAGACGAAAAGAAAAAGGGAAAGGAGACAACAATATATTCAATGCAAAAGAGAAGAAAACATCAAGAAAATCCCCGCTAAAGGGTAGCCTACGGTCGAGGCCCTGAATGCCATGTCCTTCTATTTGCTTTTGTTCGTTTATGAAAATGCGTGTCAGCCGCCAAAGGCTTTTAATGTTATTTATAATTTCGACGTTTTCGTTTTAAATTTTTTCAAAAGAGCTTTCAACTTTTCCTTGTTTTCTGCAGATAGCGGAACGGCCTGAATTCCAGACCCTCTCTCAAAGTGGTCAATAAATTGAAAGGATTTTTTCGCTTAACACAATTAAAACATTTATAAGAGTGCTGCCTGCCATTTTTTAACCAAAAAAAAAGCGGAACAAATTTCCAGCCGTTCCCGAGCGTCCTGTCATGTATGGTCTGGTTTTATTTATTTTATTGAGTACGAGTAGATATGTATGTAATTTCCCTGTTCCGCCCGCTACGAAAATAAAAGTAAAAAATAAACTGGAAATTGCAGAAATAAATTGACATTTTCCCTTCATGCGAGTGGTGGGCTAGAGATTTCCTCCTTTACGTGTTGGAGGGTATTTATTCTTCAGCAGAAAACACAAATGGAATTTGCTGTCGCTGTTGGTCGGATAAATAAGTAAACAGCAGGAACCAAATTCAACTGAAGTCCACATTTGGCAGAGGATGGGACAAATAAATTTCGGAAAACCTAAAACAAATATAGAACCACACAATAAACAAAAAACTGACTTGTAAGAATAATTTTCCAGAAAGAAATGACAGAACAACAAAATAAAATTGGAAACGAATGTTCATAGGAAAGGAAATTGATTGCTAATAGAACATTTGTCGAGATAATCGAAATGCCATGTTAAGAGTAGAAGGATGTGAATGCTTAAGGCTTAAGAATGCTCTTCAATCAAATTCCTGTCTGATCTTACCTATGCCTTTGGGCATTTTTATTTATTTTAAAGAGACAATAAAACTATAACCTGGAACCATGGGTGCCCGCTTATGAGCACCGTTTTACCCTTTATCGCAACGGCACACATTTATTGAAATAATAAATGAGAGTACAAAGAGGAAAAGATAAGAATAACACCTGAGCAGGTGCTCCCCCATTACTAACTTTCCTGCAACTGAAAACTGTCACAGTTTCTCTAATAAATAACCCCGAACGCACTCTGTAAGAGACTTTTATATGACTGCAAAATGACAACCGAAAAAAACTTAATTAAAACTTGTAAAAGAAGCAACGAAAAACAGACTGGGGAGTGAGGACAGTGGGGAGTGCGAAACGCTGCGAGGCGATGGCACCTCCCAATACGTGGGGCTAATTATGTGCAAAGAGAAAGATAGAGGGAAAGAGAAAACAATGGAATATCAAGTCGGTAGCGGGCTATAGTTGGTGGCAATCAAATAATTACTATGCAAGACACAGCATACGCAACGGACCTCGCGAGTCGCGACTGCCATCGTTACGAGTTTGAAAAATGATGATGATGACGATGATTCCCAAGCGGAAGAGGAAGAAGCTAAAGCAGAAGCAGACGGGGAAGCAGCAGTTAAAGGGTTGCTCCAACTTTGAGCTAAGGGTTTCAAGCAGGCACTCTTAAGATCCCATACAGGAACCCTTATGACGTAGGATCTCCCACCTTATGCTGCACAAATACGAGAAAACGAAAGTAGAGCACACTTTGAAGAAGGGCTTTACACTTAATACTCGTAAGAAACCTGTGCTTAATCTATTCTATAACTGGGAGACATTAAAATATTGACAAACCAAAAATGGCATTTACACACTTATCATTCTTAAGCACATCAGTTGTTTCTTTGACTGATATTATTACTCTCTTGGACAACAGTTTAAGAGATTTCTAAGAGGAGTCAATTTCAATTTGAATGATATCGAACCAATTGCGAGTTATTGCCCGCGGGCTCAACATTTTCGGAATCTCAATAGACTCTTAATTTTTCTGCACTCCACCTTTTCTTGGCACTTACCTTTTCCGTGCTGGACTGGAAGTAGTAGACCATCACAAACATCCAAATGATGCTGACGAAGACAATCAATTTGATATTACGACGCATTGTGGACAGCTTCGCTTCTCTTTGGATAATATATATTTATCTGTTTTGTGGGTTGAGGACGTATCACGTTCACTTCGGTATTTATTTAGTTACTTTTCTTTTTGGTGTTGTTTTGGCAATTAATTATGCGGTTTTCACTGATGGGGCGGAAAAAGAGAACATTGCGAATCATTGAAATGCGTATAAACAAAATGATTAATTGACAGATCTGTTTCAATTTGGTTTTCGTTCGGTTTTCATCGCTTGCAAATTTTCTGTAATACTTTTCACCTTCACTTTCCCATTTGGCTTGAACGTGTTTGCTGTTTAATGGTTTAACTCTGTTTAATTGAATGTAATTGTTTTTAATTAGATCTCGGCATGAATGCAAAATGATTATCTGGAGCATTAAGTGGTTTCTGTTTTTTAATACTCTTTTTTCACCAATTAATTTCCCAGGGGATTTCCTGTCGAATGTTGTGTTTGTATAATGTGGATATTTCAATATTATTTTAAAGGGAACTTTGTTTATTTTTAATATTTTTTATAAGATTTAATTACTGTTGGGCAGATGATTGCCGGCTGATACTACTATCATTGAGGAAAGGATCAACTTAATTGTGGAAATTACTATATGTAGTTTGTTATATTTGTGGCTTAGCTGATGCAAAATTTAATGGTAGCTAGCAATGCAATGGCAAAATAATAAGCCGAAACTTTGGGCTTGACAATCTAAAAACGTATATAAACTTAGCCTTGGTGGCCACTCCCAAACAAGTTCGAATAAATCAATAAAACAGAAAGGGATTGATTTAATATTATAGCTTTACTAGACCCCCCATCCACGTCTATCAAATATCTTGCTCGTATCACGACAGTAACGCAAATGTACCAATGTTTGCCAATGTTCTCTGGCAAACTATAACAACTCCTTTACCACTCGAAAGTCGTTCATAGCGCGTTCTCATTGACACGTACTTCATTCTCTATTTGTAGAATATATCTAATCCATGAATGGCCTTTATCAGAAGGCTTACACTCTGATAAGAGGCCGTATCTGCTATCTGCTTAGTTCACCTAGAGCGAGTTTCCAAAATTACTTCATGAGCACCGAATAGATGTTAATTAAATTCTCACAAATCAAATTCCAAATTGGTATCGCCTTCATTTGGGCTTATTTTTGGTTGATGTCTGGGAAAAGGGAAAGTAAGGCCCAGCTGTTGACGTGATTTCTGTGTGAGACTGAGACAAGAAGGGAACATTACGCATACGCACTGAATACTGGCCGATAAGATAAGATTGTTTTATATTATGATTTTTTTTATTGGGTTGCGGTTACTACAGGTTTTCTTTGGGTTTCCCCAACAGGTGGAATTTTTGTTTTTAATTAATTTAATTTTTGACTGTTCTTTCACTATCAATTCTTCAGTTTCTGTGCGTTCTTTCACTTTCATTTTCGAGTGTGCTTTCTGTTTTGTTTGTGGGTTAAGCTCTTTCCCGTTGGACATGATAAACCACAATCACAATCAGGGGCCACCAATTGACCGGTAAATGAACGTTTTCTTTGCCATAGCATTTGTGGCCATTCTATTCAATTCAATTCCATTATCTTTAGAGTTTATCGTTTGCCGTTGCGCCAATCGCCCGTGCCTATTATTGCATTTACCGTTTTGTCGATTATTGTGACTGTTGCTAGCCTACTCAGCTGCCCGTCGCAGCCGCGCTTTTGCCACCAAAAAAATAATGGCTTATTTTTTGGGGCGCACGAGACACGAGAAACGAGACGAGACGCAGTACACACGGAACACGCTGCGGGACGAGACACGAGGCAGACGGCGTCGCACAGAGAAATGGCCCAAAAGCGCAGCGGACGGTATATTTTATGCTGCTGGCGCTTCTACTTCTGCTGCCGACTAGCAGTCGACTATGACAGTATAAGAGTATGCGGAGCTTGCCTGCTTTGGGACTTTGTTTGGGGGCTCTCTGGCTGTGCGATAATGTAATAGTTGTTGCTGCTGTGTGGGCTTAGCACTGAGAAGTATAAGTTTCGTATGGAGTGGTTATTCGGGAGTTGCATTCGAATCTTTGGTAGCACACCCCATACATAGGACATTACCGTGTCGAAAAGGGTCAAAAAACAAGAGCTTTTTGGAATCTAGATATTTTTATAATATTTATGCAATTAAGGATTCGAAATTAACGAGCGATTATTTAAGTTTGATTTTTAACGATATTCGATCTAAATATATACATATGCTTTAATTAAACAAAGATTAATATTCATAGAAAATTATATTAACTAATCATCTTTAAAAGATATTGTAGTAGTAGTTCGATATAGTCAGTCCTGAGATAAAAATAATCTACTAATCATCAGACAAATAGATCTTCCACCCCCATCGGATGAGTTGTATTATTTTTTTTAGTGTTCGTATGTGTGTAATTTTCTTTGAAATGTCTATTTAAATTAGTATCTTTTAATTAAATATTTTCTCTCATTTTTTCCGTTTGAACTTGTTTGCTTTTTGGTGTTTGCCTTTTTCTATTTTATGCAACATGTGTACACCTTTTCAAATTCATGTTTACTTTTTGATTCATTTAGTTTTTAGCAAAAAATTAATTATAGCCGCTTTGCCATTAGCTTATTTAAAACTTTTTTATAGCGGCGTGGCATACATACATATATCACTTTTAATGCATTTTCTCTGCTTTGGAAAGTGTTTAATTGCATCCAATGGAATATTCATTTAAATAGTTAGAACAAATTTCAATTATGCAGATTTGCGAAAACCCAAAAGAGTGCAAATTTTGCCCGCGGTACCACTGAGAGTTCCCCCCAACCCACAACCCTTCCAGCCCGCTCACATATGCACTAGGGGTAAAAAATCTCTGCTTTATTTATAAATACCGTATGTAGGGCAATCCTAAAAACAGAAAAAGGATATGGGATGGAATGAAGAATGATAAAAAAGCAAATGCCCCTCTGTCCAGTTCGGAGCAGTCCACTGAAATTGGCTTAAAAACCCAACGAACGGGCAACAAAGTCATGAATATGCACCACACATAGAGAGGAGGAGAAAGAGATACAGAGAGGAGAGGAGTAGAAGATAAGCGATTGCTCTAAAGTAGATTGACTCGCCAATGAGATGCCCTGTACACAGTGGAGGACATTCGTGACTATGACATACTAGACCATGACAGAGAGTCTTGCTCTCTTCATTATTCCTTTACTTCAATCATTTTTGCGTATCAGTATATTTTTTTATATTTAATAGCCATTTTGGTTAGATGCATTTTCACAAATACAGCATACCCTTGCACTCTGCAAGCACGGAGTATACTCGCAAAAAGACAGTAGAGTGAAGAATACTCGAATAAATATACACTCACAGACAGTACATCCATCTGCACTCGTAACAAATAAAACGAATATATTCAATTGTACGAGTATGTGTGCTCGTCTGGGTATTCCATTAGGCGTAATTAGAGCATTTAGCATCGGGGAAAAAGTTAAGAAAAGCCAACTGCACAAACTGACGAACTCAGTCGGAAAATGGTCTGTGTATGTGCCATGCTCCCAGACAGTTAGCTGCAGTTGCAGCTCAAATGTACGCAGATACATCTACATAAATACATATGTACATATGTATATATACGTTTTCAGACATTCTCGTATGAGTATGTACATATTGTACATTCGTAGCCTTGCATGATTGCTCTTTTACCACTTGGGAAGATGCTGACAGCAGAGGTGCCCTCGAAGCTTTCTGGGCGAACTAGTTCAATGGCTAATATGGGAGAGTGACTGTACTATATATGAGAAGTTCTTGATTATTTAAGAGTAGCTGCCTTTTGTTCAGGATAGGATGTCAGCTATAAGTCCACCCACCATCGATACTCCAGACACAAACACAAACAACTTTGGGGAATCATTCACTGCTTACGGTTTACCATAAAACCAGATCGTTTAAGCGTTTACCGAACCATCTTTTTTACTGCAAGACCAACAGCGGAACTAGTTCTAGTTGAAGCCATACATCACATCACTGGTGGTTCCATCCCCGCCTTGAATTGACTTGTGGCTCAAGTACGATAATTAAAAGTTGGTTAAATGTTGCATGAGTTGCAGCTTCCCCAAGCCGCCGCCTCCACTTAAGGTGCTGCTTCTTCTGCGCCCTACCAGCACTCCTCCTTCTCCTTCTCCTCCTTCTCCTCCTTGGTTTTTATGGGTGCCCTGGCAACATCCATTTGATTGCACACCATTTGCCACACACAAACCCCCACAAGCAAGCACATGCAGGACGGACGGCGGGCGGGCGGACGGATCCTGTGCACGTGTATGACAGAGCCTCACCTCTGCGTTGAATGAGGGAGAACTTCAACTGCATTGCACATTTAAATGTCATCTCGTTTCCTTGGTCCCATCTGTTTGTGGGTGTGGGTGGGGGTGGGGGTGTGGTGTGTCTGTGCGTGTGCAGCCTCCCTCCTTTCTCACTTCCATATTATGCAGCTATCCCTTTCACGGAAATCAAAGTGTAAATGTATTTTGTCAAATGCCGGCGCAAGAGTTTCCTGTCCTCCATTCCACTAGAGATGGGTGCGGTCGGTCGGAGTTTTAGAACCAACCTGAACCCGAATGGACAATTGTAAGAAAACTTTGGAAGAAAATGGGCCTGCAAAAAAAACCAGCAAGGCACAGCCTAATTTTGGAAATTATTTATGAATTCTTTCTGGAATTCTCATATGGGGGTCCCTGTTTCTGTAGCAAATGAGATGATAATTATGACATAGAGTCTTGCAGTACATTCTGTGGCACTAAGAAAACCGAAAATGACTACCATCTCTAGTTCTCGCTCTCGCTGCATGTTACGGAAATGTTGAAAATATTGTAAGAAGACATGCTTCTGCCACAAATTAAGGCATAATTGCATTAGTCACTTCATTTGTGGCTGCAGCCGTGGAAGTCTTCTTGGAAACCGCCAAAATTTGTTGCAATTTATTAGATGGGGGCGGAAAGCGGTGGAAAGGCTTGTGGAAGACAGTGGGGATCCTTGTGGCTGTGTGGGTGTGTCGTTAATGTCTTGATGACAGGCGTTAGGAAAGGAGCTGATAAGCAGCATTAGGTCTTATGGTTTTGTGCATGTGTGTGTGTCTTAGGGTTTTGCGGAAATTTATTGCAATTTGAAAAGGACTTAGAGACTTGCTTAGGGAGATAAAAGCATATTACGATGTTAATAACGAGACTTATGCAAATATCTCAGGCGTAGTATGTAATTTCGGATTTTATGAATTTCAAAGAAACTTTTAAGGCTTAAAGGATTAGTTTCGCTGTAAGCTGCATAAATTGATTCCTGATTGTGTCATTTAATGAGGGGACATTTTTAGAGTAAAAGGCAATTAAATGATTGAATGATTCATTAATTCATTTTTTAAAATCATGATCAAGATACCATACCCCAGAAATATTCAACCATATTTTATGAGCTTGGTTGTATTATTTTTTTCACAAAGGCTTCATATTTATTCGTAAACTATATAAAATAGTCTGCGGATTATTCTGAAGATTTTCTTAAATTTATTTATTATACATATAGAAAATATATAAAATATTTAAGCCGCCTCAATTCAGCCGATTTTCCTAATTAATATGTCTAAGAACGTGGAACACTTTTGGTTAATTTACCATTCAAATTCGCATACAAATTAGTTGTAAGAATAAAAGGCTTGATGGGGGTATACAAACAGCTGACAAAAAGGCAATATATTTAATAGAATATTTGATGAGGCTATTCCAGTCGTGAATAATTCCAGTTCTTTTAGTTTGATTTTTATTTGTAATGATTTAAAGCTTTAATAAATAATTTGAGTCCCTACTATTCATGACTTGACCATATTTCAAGAAAAATCTACATTATCAACGGACTATGAACATTTTTTCTTGGGTGCACTGTTCAGCTGCTTGCTCTCTGCCTCTCTCTCTCTCTCTCTGTCTGTTTTGGCATTGTAGTAAAATGCCGGCCTTGGTGCTCTCTGCTGGTCTCAGCACAAGTGCTCTGGCTCTCTCTCGCCTGATGTGCAAAGGGTGGCATTTGGCTTGCCACAGTTCTCTCACCCCCCACTCTCACTCTCGCAAGCAGCCCGCTCTCCAACTCTCTTTTTGATAGGGCTTCATAACAAACTGTCCATCAGCTGCTGCTGCTTTTGCGTTTGCTTTTTGCTTTTTCCGCTGCTATTGCTGCACTCTGATATTATTCCTTGTATTTGCTTGTGGCACGCGCCCCCCTGTCTCTGCTGTCACTGCCTTGCGCATTTGTTTGTCTGCCTTCGATTTTTAACAAACAAACGTCACAAGAAACACAAACAACCGAACAAACACAGCTGCAAACACCAACAAATGCCAAACGCTTGACATTGATTATTTTGTTGCTTACTTTTGAAAGTTTATACACATAATATAATACTCGTTTCAGTTGAACACGCTTTTTGTAACGTTTTTCTTATGATTTATGATTTTTAGTCTTATTATTGCTTGTATTTCCTTTTATTACTTTTTTTACACGTATTTTTTTGCTGGTATCTAGTATTAAATGCACTTTGGGTGTTTTAAACATTTCTGTTGTAGAAAAATATATATTTAATTATGATTTATTTATTAACAATTGCCATTTTTTAGTGGCAACAACACAAATGCCGCGCCTTTCGTTCGTTTCATTTGACAGACTGAGCGCTTTCTCTCTCTCTGGCTTTTTCCAGTTCTCTGTTTTGTGTCTGTGTTTCGGTTCAGCGGGTGGTTTTCCTCTCCTTCTTTTCCTTCCATTCTTTCTGTGTTCTTTTTTCCTCCCGTATGAAGTAACATTTCTTCTTCTTTTCGTCGCACATTTCCGTATTTTGTTACCCTTTAGCTTCCTAGTCGTTGGCCTGCTCTCTCTCTCTCGCAGAGTGTGCTTTAAGGGTAGTAGAGAGAGAGAAGTCTCTCGCTTACACTCTCTGATCCCCGGCGCATGCTCGGTACTTCTTTTGGGCTTTTCAAAATGCGAATACCGTTAGAAGTAGGTTTCTAGTTGATGATGGGCCTCTGACAAGTGGAATGACCTGGTATGAGGTTATTCGAAGGCGCTTCAGCCAGACATGACTCAGTTTTCGAGCCTTGCGTGTTTCAAAACTTTGACGAGCAACAGTACTTTGTTTACGGATGGTTTCAAAGGGGGTTTCAAACATCCCTATCTAGATCCCTATAGATAAATATGTAGGTTGCGGGAAGGAGAAGTACCCAATTAGTTAATAGCTGAGGTTAATAATTTTCAAGAGCTAGGAATATAAAAACAAACAGTAAAGCTTTTATTTGTAATTTATTTCGCTTTTTTCCCAATGCTACAAGTAAAAATTATTTTTAATGTACTAGTCGCTAAATTACACTATTTACAATATTCGTTTAATCTTAAATCTAAGCCATATTTGGCAGACATTAAAGGCTAATTTACTTAATATATTTATTTTGTGCTATTTTTTTTTTAATTTTTCTTTGTTATTGTTTTTTTTTTTTTATTTCTTTTTTTTTTTCCATCTACATACATACATCGACATATTTCCAGATAAATGGAAATTGGGATTACATTTTTAAATTTTTTTAAACATTTTTTATGAGGATTGAAATGGGATAAGATTTGAAATAATAGCTTGATTATTGATGCTGAAATTGTTCAGGATATGGTCCGTTTATGCATGGCAAGTTCCGTTGGCGAATAAATAAGAGTGTTCTTCTAGCCAAATCCTTTTCGATGAATGTTGCCTACTTTAGGGAATCTCAATCTTTAATGGTGGGTTATTTCTGCAAAGCCTGCAAAAGAATTGCGTGTCTGTTTAATAGTTTTAACGGGAATTTGAAGTGGCTAATTTTATTAGTGGCTTTAAGCGAACCCCGTAAACTAATAACGACATAAAATAGGATGTTCTTCAGAATTTTTGATATCTTAGCAAGATTTATCTGTCGTTTCCTTAACTTCCACGGTTTTTAAACATTTTTTGAGGTATTCTCACCAAAATGTACCCCAAAATCGCGCCTACATCTAGTACCTTTAAAAAGCCTGATCGAAGCCAGTTTTTAAATCGCATATCTTCCATTTAAATCTTAAATATCTTCCAATCCGAATTCCAAAAAAGTATGTTACTAGCATCGGTCATTGAAGGACTTTGAGAGGGGTTCGTCAAATATCAAATCAAATATTAAAGTTTTATTTACGTTTAATATTGCGCTGCTGGCGTTCATATGTATCTTAAGATAGAAATCTGTAAGGTTATTTGTATCTCTATCTCTAACACATCTCAATGTATTACGATTATTTACCACAAAACGTAAAGCTGCCAAACTAAACTGAATTTTACTAGTCATTCCAAAGCGAACTTTCGATTTGGCAGATAAGACCTATTCAAACACACGCGTGGCATGACTCTCAATAAGGCAAGCAACATAAATTCATATTAGCATAATACTCGCACGAATGTACCCGCATAGCCAATCCATAAGCACACAACCATATAGTAGATGCACATGTGAATTCGTATATCGAACATATCTACATACATATTGTATATTGAAATTAATCGCTTAACCCTTTTGCATATGTTACGTTCCCCTTTCCTTCCACCAGACACCCTCGAAAAACAAAAACCAAGACATCAGACAGTGACACGTTTGGGGGAAAAGTCTGAGCAGCGCAAAACTGAACGGAATTGGCGTTAAGCTCAAGGACGACATTTCCTTCGCCACTTCCGCTCACACTGCCACCCACTGCTCAGCCATTCGTATGGATTATACATGGGTAAATCATTAATATTTTTGTTTTTCTTAGCATTTTGACTTTCTGATGCTTTACCGAAAATTTACATAAAGTGGGGTCTTTTTTGCCGCCTGGGAGTGTGTGCCATGAAAATTAATAAGGCAGGGCTGTGTTCTTTTTCCCTCCTCCCCCTATCTCTGCTTTTTCTTACACCTTATCCTTTCCTGTCTTTCTTATCCCATCGCATACCATCCCATCCATGCGAATGTCGTCTGGAAGCATTTGATAAGATGTTGACACTGACTCCCCTCCCTCTCGTGCTCTCCTGGTGATTATGCCGGGATGCCGGGATGCCGGGATGTTGATGAGTTTGTATTTGTTTTGAGTTTTCTTTCTCAGCTGAAAACCAGTGAAAAGGGTGTTTGCATTTTTGATCTGTCAAAGGGGAAATATTCCCCTACAGAGCAGCATCTTAATTGGTGTCGGAAGTTGTTTGAGTGTTTTGTGGTAGGAAGTGGTTTCTCTTCTTTAGTAAACATGTGACAAATGCAAATTTATAAATGTACTATACTTCTTTTGGATACTGAGGAAGTTATTTTCTTTTAACTATCCACATCAGAAAAGTATGCTAAAATATTAAAACTAAGAAATTTAGGTACGAAGCGGAGGGGAGTTTTAAAACTAATTTTAAAATTATTTTATTTTTCGACTATTTGTTGAAAATCTGTTTGACAACGAAGTTTTTTTGATGGTTCGGACTATTCAGTTTGTTATTTCGATTGGCGATTACCCCACTCACTATTGAATTTCAGGATCTCCTAAATATAATTTAATATTACCATAATTACTTAAAACTGATAGAAAAATGGAGCAGAAAAACCAAGTACACTCATATTTAATTTAAATTAAACACAAACATAGTCAAATTTAATAGAATTTATTTCAATTCAAATATAAATTTCTTAAAAAATCATTTTTTTAACACGGTCTCATTTAAATTGAATAAAAAACACTTTGAAATAAATAAGAATACATTAAATTTAAATATAAAATATATTTAGATCAAATATTTTCATATTTCTTTCAAAATGTATGTGAAAAGACTTTAATTTTAAAATTTTCACTGTTGGTTTTTTCTATCAGATAAAGAGATCAGAGATCAGAGAGGGATCAGAGAAAGAGCTTTAATTTAAATTTAATTTAATTTACAATTTAAATTAAAACGGTATTCACAAGAAAGAAGAACCAAAATTGCAACATAAAATAAACAATTGATATTGAAATATATTTTAATTCTGAATTGGAATTTAATATACTTTTAAAACCGTTTCTGAAACAGCACCCCAATATACACCAATAATTCCCGTATTTTTTCGACTCGCCTTTCAGTTTGATTGGTGCATTGCTATAGACCATCCCCTCTAAGTGTTTTTCCGCAATGCTGTCCTGTCCGTTCACTTACCACATTCCGAATCCAATCCTGCAATTTGGACTCATCCGCATCCATCCCCCGCATCCACATACAGGTAGGTGCACTCGATTGCGGCAGTCGCTTCCTCAACCAGTAAATTGCAATATTATGCTAGACTGCGAACGTCGCGACGTAATCGCCCTGAGAAAACGGCGAGAAGACTGAAAAACTAGGAAAACGGGTTAATAATGCCATAATAAAAAAAACACAAAACACTAAACAAAAACAAAAAAAAAGTGAAGTAAAGACGACACTTTCGTGACTGGCCTATGCCTGGCTATGTTTGTTCGTTGTCCGATGTTTGTTTGTTTGCTTGTTTGTCTGTTTGCTGAGAGAGCCAAGCGGAAAGTGAAAGGCACGCGATGGCAAGACGGGGCAAGCCGAGTCAGAGGCAGCTTAGACAGGCAGCTGGCTCAGCGATGTGGCAAACACACAATGCCCCCAACACATGCATTGCTGCTTCTGTTGTTGTTGTGTTTATTGTCGTGGGGCATGACGGGGAATTAGTGTCTTATCACAAGGTGGCAACAACAGCAGCGACAGCGACAACCATTTCCATGTTCCACGGGTTCAATGACACAACAACATCGTCATCATAATCATCATAATCATCAACATGTGGAATGCTGTCGCAGAAACATATGCTAATAAATTTCTCATAAAAGAGCTTTTCACAATGCGAACGCATTAAGCTGGAGAAAAAAAATTAACAAGAGTGTCAGAGTATAGTAAAGTCGACCTGGCAGATACCCTGTGAGAGTTTATATTATAGAAGAATAGCAATATCAACAAGAAATCATGTATTCCTAGATTCCTAGATTTCATTGAGACATTTATATGTGGATCCTTTCAAAAGAGTTCCACCTCCCCACGAACACGCATACATTCCACTCTCAAGTAAACGCCGCACAGAAGTGGAAAAGCCACGGCATCATCTTCGCATGTACTCCATCATCTCAGACTCCCTCTTCTGTATGTATGTACAATCCGCATTGAGTTATATTTCATGTCAAAATCGCCTCTTAAGTTATCCATCAAGCTCACCTTTAAACGCATTCACCTCATACTCGTATTTCGCCTTCTCTTAACCTGAAGGCGCAAAAAAAAGGAGAGAAAAATAATAAACAGAAATATTTTCCAACTGATTTTCCATCATTCCGTGCGTCTGTGTTGACACAATACAGCCCGGAAAATAATTGCATTGTAATGGCTTAATTGGTATTTATGATCGGAGCACACGGTCGGGACCGGGCCCGGTCACCGGCTGCATGATGCGATGTACGTGAGCTGTACGTGAGATATTGACACAATTGTAATTTCATATATTGGCCATGCACTTGAGGTGGGATGGACGGTTTAATTTTAAAATTGCTTTCCTGCTTCTTCGACTACATGATTATTTTCCCATGGCTACTTTGGTTGTGTAAGGGAATTAATGAAGCGAGGAATAACAATCGATTTAAAGGAGTTCTTGGTTCTCGTGCAAGATGCACTGATGTTGAGGATATTTATCAGCATACTGACGTAATTAAAGCTACAAACTTATAATTTTCGAGCAGATTAAGGAAATAACACATAATTTTTATCCCAAGGAAAAACCAACTGACGGTGTCTGTATTCGTAGATATATAATTTTGTTACCTTTATCTATACAATTATTAATTTGATTTGTTTGTATTTTTGGAGTTCGGAAATTTAGTTTCTCTAACTAAATTATATACTTGCAAAATAAGTTAGTTGTTTTAAAAACTTAAATTCCTTAAAATAGCCAAACTGAAATTTTCATCCTTCTCAGCGCGAGCTAGGAACGCATTTTAGACACATAGTTTCTTGGTGAAAGATTCCTAAAATTCTTTGTAGATTTTAATTCAAGATGCTTCTGCCGAAATAAAATTGACCCGCCGTAATAAACATGTATGTTCATATTTATTTTCAATTAAACGTATCATTTAACTATCTAATTTTGTTGATAAAATAAAGTTATCCTAGGATTTTCCGCTATTGAGTAATAAATAAATAAATAAATAATCCAATCGTACTGAGGCAACTGCGGGTTATATTTTAGGTCATGACTGTGGTATGTTTTTGTTTCTGTAATATTTTTTTTAAGCTGCAGGCAGATCATACATAAATATGTGCATACGTGTAGATAAAGATGTGATCCTAGCCAGCTGGCTGCTATAGCACTATTATAGCTGTCTGCATCGTAGAATACCCATAAAATAGCTTAGTGTAGAGATATTAATCTTCAATCATGGATTTGCCATTTGTTTCCGGCAAGAAGAGAAAGAAATAAATAAATGTCAGCAAAATCCCAGTGGCGGAGAAGCACATCGTAATCGATATGCCCCAATTGTGCAGAAACAGTGGAAATAACTAACTGAAAATATATTGAAAGGAATTAGCTCTTTATATAAGGAATCAAAATAAAGCAATACCTTGGCAGTAAAAAGTTCGACCAGTAAAAGGAAAAAGAGCTCGATTAACTCCATTTTCGCTAAGTAAATGATGATAATCAGTGGAAGCCAATTGAACTCGCTCAGATCGTAGAGCTCTGCTAAGTGGGTGAAGCATCCAAAAGCGATGCATCCTATGCCCACCCCAACTGCAATAAAATGTCCAGCTGTTCGCTTACTCAAGTCCCTATAACTCAGGAGAGATGTGGACTGCGACTGCTGATAAAGGACCGCTGATCGAAGAACTTCAAATTCTAATCCATTTTAATTCTCAATATAATTATGTTCCACACTTCGGAATTTGGGAATTTTTCCATCTGCAATAATAATAATATTAGTTTAAATATCCTACAAATTTCAGTTAAGAGCAACAATTACCAATTGCCAATTAGGTTCATCGTTTAAACGGGGACGGGATATTTCCAATTCCAATACAAAACGACTCTGCGAGTTGAACCCATTTTCCTTTAAAACTTGAATAAAGGTCTGCAGATATTTCAGGAACAAAATATTTATAACTTTATCTGTGGTGCTTATAAGCTGCAATCTTGTACACTTCCGGAGAACTATTAATAAAATCTCTGCATGGTATACTACCGAAAAAGCTCTGAAAGTATAAAAACTGATGGGCGTCCACACTAGACTCTCCAGTGTGTTGGCGTATTTTGCAATAGTGTCACCAATGTTGTAAACATCAAATTCAGTACGAATCAACATTAACTTTTTGAGCTGCGGACATGTTGGCAGGTCTGACTTAATTGTGGAATTAGCAAGTAAAAGTTCTTCCAATTCACAATATAAATAATCTTTCTGAGATAAATCATGAGATCGGAGGCCACTGCACTGAAAGTTGCGAAGTTTCTTTAGATGGGAGCATATTTCGAAAACATTGCTTCCGTTCGACGAATTCACATGCAAGACTTCCAAGCGAATAAGTTTCCGTATATGTTGTTCTGAAAGAAATTGAAAGCACACACATTTCAAGGAAAGGGTTGTTGAATTAAGTGGCTTAAAATCTTACCCTGTTCCATTGATGTATCCCATAAAACCAAAAGTTTACAGTATGGATTTACATATTGAAGCAGATCCGATTCACGAAACTCGGAACAGTCTAACACAATGTTGGTGAGTTTTTTGTTTAAAATACATTTGATCGCGTTGAAATTTGTACTTGTAATCACAAAGCGGCCAGATTCGAGGTTGGTGCAATACTTTGAAATAAGTTGTCCGATTAAATCCACTACATTCGATTCTATATTAACTTTAATAACAGTGGCTCCGCAGAACGTGATGATAACTCTCAATTCGTCCTCTGTGTATTTGGAGCAGTCAAGTTCCTCGTATGCCACCCTGCTCTGATAGGCAAATGCGCAGCCAAGTTGTTCGTTGACCTGGGCCAGTCGCAGCTTGTCTTTCTCCTCCAGATATCCGAACATATTGTCTATGATTTCTAATGGTAGATTTGAAATCATTTTGAAACAGAAGCGAAGCACAATCACGTTTTTTCAAAACAGCCAGAAAGAGGAAGAGAACCTTTGTAGAGATGGGAGTTCGGGTGCGTGAGCTAGATTATGCTATCCCAGGGCTGCGTACAGTGGAAATTACTAGAGCCTTATGAATTATGAATTTTTAGATCAGATTTTCCTGGCTGGCTGTGTTAGTTGGAAAACATCATATTGCTAGGAGACGTATCTGGAGGCATCTATAAGCACTAATGTTGGGTTTGTCTCGTGATATCTCTCTCTTCGCAGCATAGTTAGAATTGACCACCAATCATCGGTTAAGAGAATGATTAAATTATTAATGATTAATTAATTCTTGATTAAATTAATTATTTGATTTGATTAGATTTAATTTAATGATTCTGCCGGTGTTGACTTGACATAAAAACAGTGTTAAAACTTGTCAGAATCTCAACCAAAAGCAATCATTCATTTAAAAAAAGTTTTTCCAAGAGACCAAAAGATTTTGTTTGGCAAACATTTTGGCTAAATACGAAGATAAATCACAAAGTACATTGACAATCACTTACCTTTTTTGATAATATTAACACCCATATATCGCACTTCGAAAACAAAAAAAAAGTTTTTAATTTTTGTATTGCAAAACATACATTATCAGCAGTTGAACTTCATAATGTCAACAAACTTCTGGCTATTGAGCTTAGATTTTTATCTTAAGTGTCTTGAACCTGGCAGATTCTCGTTATATCTTTTTGTTTATTTGATAAGCTTCCTCGCTAGCCATCGTCACGAGTCCTATGAAGTCTAACGAACCGACGAATATCCTTTTTGAATGCAAAACATTCGAACAATTCTTAGTTAAGTGGAAGGCAGACAGACATTTTCCCTTGTAGAACTTGATACAGATGAAAACAACATTTTCCCAGAAACAGCATCAGGGATCTGCTTGGACTTTTCTGAGAGACATCTGTCCATAGTCAGCTTCGACTATAATTTATCAAATTGCGCTCTTTTTGCGATTGTTATAAATTTCTTAGAAAGCACTCATTTACGTGGCAGCAGACGCGATTGCAATTTGTCGTCATTATGCCGGAAAGCTTCAAGTTTGAGAATCTTTTGTGGAGTTTATGGGCAAGAAATGAGCTCAAGACGAGGCGCCATGACTCGTTAGTTGGGCTCGTTAGCAGCAAGCCTTTGTTACATGAGTATATACATATAAAATACATAACTATAGCGCACAACAACTATGTGCAGAAAAGGGCAGAAAAGTGCAGAATATTGCATTCCGTAATGGCTCAGAGGTGGCGAAGCGAATTGATTTATGACAAGTCACGTAGCTCCTGTTCCTGGTCCTGGTCTTGGTCCTGGTCCTGGTCCAGGCCTGGGTCAACTCACGCGGGTCTTCACTGAACAGCAAAGTTCCTGTTGATGAGATTACAGTTTTCAGCTTCAGTGGATTCCGTAACCTAACCCTTTCCTCCCCAATTTAAGTCGAAAATAATGGCTGTCTAAAATCCTGCCTTCTGCCTAAGCTGAAGGAAATCGTCTTTAAGCATCCACCCTCCCATTATCATTAACATAATCGATGCCACTTTGTTTTCTCAGCTTCTGTTGTTCATCTTGTTTACGGGGTGGGGTGGTGGTGGTGGTGGTGGTGGTGCAGAGGGTACATATGCCCGAAAGTAAATGAATTAATTAACCATGTCACGAGCGTGAAATTTCAACAAAAGGCCCTAGCCAGAGTGAGTTGGAACAATTGCAATACGAAAATTTAATTAAGTTGCAGCCACCAGAGAGCCATCCGCTCCCTGAGAGAGAGAGAAGGAAAAGCGAAAGGATTCCCTGTCTGCCAGGGACTTGCCCCTAGGTCTTGGCAGTCCCTGTACATATAGATAGAGTTAATATTGCAATTAAGTTTTCGGGCACCAAAGTTTTCTGTTTAATTGTAAAACAGTTGTTAATTAGATTTATAGAGGCTGTGTCTGGACGGAAAGCAGTAGTTCACTTGGCTACTTTAATGACATTTCTCAGTAATTACGGGTACGTCTGAATTTTAAGGGAGGGACCTTCGGGGATAGGGACATTTACAATGTTTCCGCCTTTCACGTTTTTAATTCGCGTAAACGATTCTAAAGCGTTATCACTACTGTAATAAATTCGATGTTTTTATTGAACCAGAACTGTTGAACATAAAAAGTTGTGCAGTGGCACACAAAACGATAGCAGTGATGTGACGATAAAAAACCGTTGGCTGAACATATTCGTTAGCATGAATTTCCATGCCACTGACAGCGCAACTTGGTCAGCAATTTCATGCTGCCTGTTGCTGGGGAAAATGTACGTATAATTTTGGTAGCCCGCATACAGGACACGGCCCCCACATCATCATCACCTCCTTCCACAGCCACTTCGCTGCCCCACCACGCTGTGTGTCATAGCTGGCCTGACATGGCAACGTTTTCATAAAATGAATTTTACATAATTCAACAAGCCGAAACTTTAATTGTTCCTGCCATGGAGTCAACTTCTCTCGCAGTAGCTTTAAATTTCCGCCTGAACTGGAACACCCGAGAAGGACACGTTAGTGCCATCCTCCATTCTCCCCGAGTCCCTTAATAAACATATTTTTCCTCGTATGCCTACTCTACCAGAAAATGCCGTGTAAATATCCAAATACCCTGGCATATATGTATGTATTTATTGAAATTAGTCCCAGGCTTAAGCAGAATTATTTTCTGTAAAGCAAATTGAAGCAAATACACAAGTATTTCAAAGGAAATTTGCGGTTCGAATACCTGACATTCGGGTGATGTATTTACCCGAATGCCAACTAGTGTAATAAGGATTTTGTAGTTCTGGAATTTCCTGTAATTTTGGAGCAGAAATTATTTGCATATAGACAACACTTCCTCGAAAATTTCATATTTTAAATTGGAATTTTTGGCGTGGCCTGAACAAAACTGGTATGAAATGTTGGCCAATGCATTGCAGTGCCACGCTGCTGCCCTGCCGAAAGCCAAACCAATTTGTCACGAATTTAATTAGCTCTAATGTCGAGTGAACTTTAACCACTGCTTGGCTTTGGTTTCGATTTCATTTGTGACACTCGCACAAAAATTGATTGCAAATCCCGTAGTGTAATTCAATCTCTCGGGCGAATTTTGAAGCGGTGGAATTTCCAATGTAATGCTTGTTCGGAAAACATCTGCGGAAGGAACAAGCATCTGCCTTGTGCGTGCGATTTTTTTTGTCATTTTATGGATTTTCTCTTATTTTCCGAATGCTTTTTGCCAACCATTGGATTGTCACTTGAAAGCTAGCGAGCACAAACACGTAAACGGCAAAACGATCCTGGGCTACATATATTATGGCCACGGCAAGGACATCAATTCCATCTGTGTGTGTGTGTGTGTGTGTAGCCTGCAAAAACAAATGAAATGTCAGCGGGGCCCGGGTTCAAGGACAACTGTGCAATTGTTTGGGTCCCATTTGGCGGCTTCCCACGTGCATAATTTGCGGTCAACTCATTTAAACAGAGGGCGAGTCGGAGCAGAGGGGAGTCGAGAGGTTTCTTGTAAAAGAAGGCTCATTCGAGCTTTAAAGAAGCCTGCGGATATGAGGGCAGACATAGATGAACTTTGTTTAAGAACTTACTTAACTCTGCATATCATATGGAAGGATATATAGTTGCACATCTCTGGACTCTTTCATCTGAAGTTCTATATACTTTTGTAGAATGTGCATAGCTATTTGGATGTTTTATAAAACACGTGACCTCTGAACTGCCTTCTATTTTCAGCTATTTCTCCAATGGGACTCCAGAAGGATAGACCACATCCCATGACAACCCCACCTCGAGAAAATCAATGTACATATGAGTGTCTTACATGTTTTACCTTCCACGCTTTCCGGTACTATTCCCCGTAGAACTTCACATCTACTTTGTAAGAGTCAGAAAACATCCTAAAATCGTTTTCCTACCTCTGGCAATTAGGGTCATGCGGAATGGGCCTTAATTCCCCTCTGGCAGTTGGCAATTAAGTTGAATTTTCATGTGCATAACTTTAAAGCTGTCCTGCAGGCCAATAAAACATTCTATGTAAGTTGTAAACAATTTCACGGTTCCATACACATGAAATATTCGCACTACGAGTGTAATGTAACCAGAGTACCGTTGATTAGATAAAATTATTTGCTCACCTAATATGTAATCAAATGTACAACATTTTCATTATTATTATTATTTTCCCTCTTGCTTTGGCCATTTCACGTACGCCTGTCACACAAATCGCCTTCTGTCCGGCAATAAATAAGGCAATAAATCAGTGAAATACAATACATCACCTGTGACCTGTGAAGCAGCAAAGCCCAGACCTACTTACCCCCCCTCCCACTGCCATTTCCATTCGCATACCCGAACGCAGACCCAAATCCAACCCAACCCAATTCCTTTCGCACATTCTTGTGTTTCCGAAGGGGAGCAAAAATATTGTCATAAATTATGCGGAGCTTTAGCCGCTGTAAGAATATGACATATTTGCGACTTGGACTTTGACACTGGCCAGGGTTATTCTTTTTGTGTGCCGAGGGTCGAAGTTTAATATAAATTTTGTCGTGCGTCTTTCAGGTTTTGCATTTCACTATCTTATTAGCCTCCCCTTTGTTCCTCTTTGGCCGGAGAAATCAGTTAATTAAAGTTCGCTTTTGGCTTGTCACAGAAGCTGATTAAATATAATTTCCCCATCTTTCCTTCAGCTGACCTTTATGATAGCATTTTTAAATGGCCAAGCATCAAAAGGAAACCCATAAAGTTGATGGCGATGGCAGTGAATGGTTTACAGTGAATGTCAAAGGGAAAGTTGATAGTTTATGGCAGAGGAAAACTAAGTGAATTTGATTAAATATTACAGTGAAAGAGGAACAAACTGCCTTCGAATATGAAAACTAATGTCTAAATTGTTGCAGCTGGGAACTCTTATCGCAAATTCATCAAAAATGCAGAAGACGGGGTAGAACACTGATTACCATGAGAATCGAAGTCTTCGAGTCTTCTGCCCTGCCTGCTTCCACACTACGCGGAGCCCGCCACACGCAACAGCCTGGTGGGGAAAATGTGGCAAAGAGAGCTGCGTCAGAGGGTGTGCTTGGAAAACTCAATGCGATTAGAATCAACACATTCTGCCAGGAACAGTATGCTGTCTGTCAAGGCGGGTCAGCCACGGATGCATAAGCCAGCAAAGGGCTATAGCGCGAAGCTTGGAGGCCACCCAGGTGATTTGTGATTTCCGCAAACCCCCAAAACGCCACCCAATGGGCACACAGCAGTTATGCAAGACGCATGCAGAAGCAAGGCCACCTCAGTAAGCCCAAACTTGCCTGGGAAGATGTCCATGGGATGAACTAGGACTCAGGTGCAGTGACATGGCGATTACACACAGTCCGCAGAGGAACCTGCGAACCTGCGAAATATGTTGCGCTGGAAGCTGGCCAGGTTCCTTTGATCAGGAATCAGGATCAGGATTCAGCTATGAAAGATTAAAATCTGCCGGGGTTCTTCTATGCTTCGTATGATCAAATGGCACCAACTCCCCAAGATAATATGAGATTGAGGCTGGTTTCCCATAGAGTTTGTTATTTAAAGAGGGCCCACAGGAGCTTCTTCCATTAAAGCAATCAGTAAACTTTATTGTAGTTGCTCAAAAACGTGAGTGTAATCAACGGCACTTAAAAATCATTTATAAATAGCCTCGTACGAGTACCATGTTCCTTTCCCTCTTGAGCCAGTCACACCCATCTTGGTGCTGGGCTGCTGCTGCTCCTTGAAGGCTTTCAACTACTTAAAACGAGAAGGAATTTTTATATATATTTTTAGTGCGCCTTTCTAGCGAAATAAGGATAAATAGCCACTTGAGCCATCGTGAGAATCCTTCCCCCTCCCCGAGCATGCTTTGATGCTTTCGCTTTTCGGTAAGTGTAAGCAAGACTAGATGGAGGCGGTGGGGGAGGGGGAGGGACCTAGATCTGAGATGATTTGCTCTCCTTAAATTTCTGTTTAGAATGCACGTAGAAAACAATAAATCCTCGGCGCACACACACACACACACACACCCGAATATCCTCATACGTGATAACTGTGAAAATAATGCACTAAAAATAGCCAAAGATGAACAACTTTGAGCACGCTGGAGCTGGAGAGCATGAGATCTCGAGAGTTGGTTGGGGGTACTAGGTAGATGGGAGAGCACTAGGCAAACGGTTATCTCAAGCGCAAACAAAACTTGGCGGAACAAAATGCAAACATTTTGCGCTCGGGTTTTCTTTTCCATTTTGTTTGCACTGAAATGGCGGAAAGTGTGGGTCGATGGGTCGTCTGGGGGGCTGTGGCTGTGGCTGTGGGTATATTTGTGTTGCCCGTTGGCATTCCAAGAGTCGCTCGCGGTCTGCTACACATATTTTACCTATGCCGCGGTTTTTCCTATGGTTTGTTTTTCTTTTCGCGTTTTTTTGTTGTATTTTACGTGTAATTTACATTCAAATTCGTTGCATTTTTACCGTTGGCAAATAAGTGAAGCGGAAAGGAATTGCTTTACAGTGAAGTGCGGCAGGTGATAAGAAAATGTGGCATTAATTATGGACATAAATATTTCATTTAGTTTTTTCGTTTAATTTTGTTGGCAGTTTTCTGCAAACTGATTTGAATAACTCTTTAAAGTGAAATATTCTTGGAAAGAGTGAAATTTACCAACTCGATTTGAATCCTTAAGAAAGGTATAAGCTGTTGTGTGGCATAAGCGTCTTGAAATCCCTTGGGGGTTTCGTGAGCAATCTACACAATCTACAGAAACTGTAAGGGTTGGTCATGCATTTCACTATATTCAATTAATTCAATATATATATTTTATATTTTATATTATATATTTTATAGTACATTTCACAATGGGTCGATTTTCTGAAATTTAATATTTGAAGACAGCCTTTAGATAATGCAACTAAGGAAGATAATACCTCTAAAGGCTCTCTTCAACAAGAATTTTAGAGCGAACATCTATATCTAAACGGACAACTTTTTATGCTGGATTCATCCGGAATTTCATATCGATTGTGCACAACAACTAATCTAACTAAAGTTGGGAACTCTCGAACCCTGCTCAAGGAAGTGTCACCATCAATGGAATCTTGTGTGTCCCTAAAGGAAGGTTTTCTATTTGAAATCCTTTTTAAAACTGAAATTAAGAAATTCTATCTACGCAACATTTTAATTGACTCACTTGAAAATTAAGTTTGCAATCCTGAAATGTCTGCAGGTGGACCGAAACACACCCCTACGGGTAAGGTAAATTTACTTTTAACACTTAAATTTGCCTGGAATTAATGGAGGCATGGCATGGGGGGATGGGGATGCTTGCAATTTACTTTTCTGTGGAGTGGAGGGAATGTCTTCACACATTCCCTTTCCTCCTTGCCCCTCACGCCTCAGCAGCATGCATTTGGCTCCGCTGCAGTATCCAATTGCTTTCTATTGCTCCCCTCTTTTTTATGGCTGGCCTTCTCGACGGCCCTCTCTCCAGTGACCCAATTTCTCACGTTTGGCTTTCATGTTCGCTGCTGCCACAGCCCACAGCCCCCAGCCCGCTCCATGAACGGGGTGTGCGTGTGCCACCACTAACCAGCCTTGTAGAAGGAGTATGCGACCATCTACATCACCTCACCCTGCACCCCCACTGCACTGTGGCTGTGGCTGGGGCCTGTGCTACATTTAACGACTTTCGAGTTCAAATTGTACAAAATTTACGATTGCAGGCTATCTTCACACTCACTCCGAAAAATTGCTTTTCTGTGTGGGATATCGGTATGGGTATGGGTATTGGCCTGGGTCTGGGTCTGGGTCTGGCGTGGTGTTCTCTTGCCAGGCCTGACCAGCGGCTGTTGTTTTACACGGTACTCATGGGTACTCAAGGGTATATTGTAAGCTCGAACTGTCATAGAAAAACGCTAAAACACTGTGTTGCCCAAAGCTTGTTGCCATGGTACTCTCTGGTTTATCTATCCACCAAAAATTATTCCAAATAGTAATCAAAAAATGCCAAAAGTTGGTTCAATACCAATTAGAGAGGTATCCCTTTGTCCACATTTTGCTGTCGACCACGTGGCTCCCACTTGATTCACTTTCTGGTGTTGCCGATGGTCTGGTCTGCTCTGCTGTGGCGTGCTCGTTCGCTCTCGCTCTCGCTCTGCCGTTGGTACCGTTAATTGAGGCGCAAAATGGACGCCAAATGGCGAGCGGGAGAGCGGAGACCGGCGAACATTGAACGGACGGAACCATCGTTGTCTGGAAGGCATTTAATTCAATTGGCAACAGCAACCGAGAGGCAGCACAGCACAGCAGCGTAATTAATGTGGGCTTTTGGTATATCGTTGCAGCAACCGTAATAATAATAATAACAACGATAATGTTAATAATGATTTAAAATGCATTCCATGGTTTCAGTGCTTTCGGAGCACTCAACACATTCGATTCAATTTCAATATCAATGTTTGATGCCTCCAATGCTGAGAGGAAATGGTGTGGAAATGTTTGGGGGATTGAGAAAATTTCTAAAATGCAACGAATTGAGGGAATATTTGATATTTGATTTATCAGTATGTTCCTGGGTATCGGATTCATAGAAGCTGTTATTGAACGATAAATGCAAGCTGGTAATGACACTGAAAAACTACCCTTTCCCCTGGAGTATAAAGTGGATTATCGGCAGAGTAAGACTTCAAATGTACTTTAATCTACAAATCATGGAAGCAGCAAGCCTATCAATGCATAATCGTTGAAGCATTGATTGGAAATGGTTTGTAAAACCCTAAATAAACCCACTTTTGTCATTAAATTGGTTCAGTACCGGATCAATTCACATGAACAACAGCAATCTGTTACTATTGCACCTCCCATCGCATCGCTCTTTAATAGAAATAATAATCATGATAACCACAAAAAACGTTCAATGTCAGACAGACCTATTGGTAGACACAGACTGAATGCTTCAATGCATTTGCCTTTGCCTGCCTGGAAAACATTTACTTTGCTTACTTTTGCTATTTGTGTTTGTAATTGCTGCAAGTTGCTGCAACCGACTTGGCCGGACAAAAGACCCATGAAAAGCCCCAGCTTAAGCGCCGGGCTTCGGGCCTCGGGCTTCCAACAAAAGATGGCCATAAAGTTACCTTCTTCATTCATGCGGCGACCTCAGCCCTCAAGTTCATTGTGGCCATCCATTGGCCAAATGAGGTCCCAGCTGAGCTCGGACTTGGTTTTTTTGCCGCTCCTTCTGCAGTCAGTTTTTTCTCCGACTTTATCTTTATCTTTCTGTTGGTGGCCCACTCGTTGGCATAGTTAGAAGGCGTTTGGCGTTTGGCCGTTTGCGCAATCTGGTGTCGGTCGTCAAGGTCGTCAAAGATGCAGCAGCCAAAATGGCAGGGGAAAATACTGCTATTTTTGCACGTAAATCAAAAGCGTCACCAACAGTAACCGAACTCTGGCCAAGTGAGGCAAGAGTCTCTGAAATGAATACAGCGAGCTGAGAGGCAATTGCATAAGGCGCGCGTGCAAACACGATTTGGCGAATGGGGCGACCTGTCTACCCGTCCAACAAACATCATCTTCCTCTGCCTCTGCCTCTTATTTTCAAGAGCCAAGCTCCAATGCACCTCGTTCATACGTGGTGCAGTTTGCTGAACAAACCGTGCAAATGTGTCCTAAAGATGGGGGAAATGTTTGATCAGAAATCATGAAAATGTCAAAACTCATACCAAAAAAAAAGTGCAAATATTGTCGTTTAATTCAGAAGCATACTTGATTATGATTAGTTTATTTTATAAGCTTTATTTTTTATTATCGATAATTGTCTGATGAAAGCATATGCAAAGCTCTGTTGGCCTAGGGCTGTGTAGCAAGAACTGCCTTTACCATCAAACATTGAAAATACAAAATTGTTACCGCATAAACTTTAATATTCTCTCCATATCATTCATATTCATACCTCTCATTCGTGAGAGCATAAATCATAGGTAACTCCGGCTGACGTGTCTGTACATATGTACAAACTACATACAAAGTATGGCCAATACATACATATGTATTTCAAATCTTTTCAACTTAAAGATTAAAGGTAACAAAAGGTAAACCCGCAAAGGCTTCACCAGGAATCATTATACTTAAAAAGCAAAAGCAACACTAGAATCCGGTATGGAAATAGTTGCAGCATTTTTTTCTCTGTTGGCTCTTTGTTATCTTCCCTTCCCCTTTTTATTTGTCTTTTCAATTAATTTTGCACTATCTTTGTGGTGATAGGGTAGGGTTCCATTAAGTTTGACACTGAAGAGGAAATGTTCAACAGAAAATATACCTACATTTTTTAGTTATTAAAAAAAGGTTTCAGAGTACATATATGAACCATTAATATCTCAGTATATTTATTCGCAAATTCGGAAATCTACCTTGTGCTGTTGAATTTATTTTAAAATTCTTTTAGAATATCCTGCTATCCGGCCTTTCTCTTGCCTTAACTATTTGACACATTCATTTAACCCTAAAATTAGTTCTCCTCTGGAATTGAATAGGTTTAAAGATTATAAGGAGGTAGAACAAGTATTTTTTCAATGGAATTTCGATTTCAATATAGCCATTGTTCTACCAATTTTCTAAATTTCTCGGTTTTAGCTCGCCATTTCTGTTGAGTCTCAAACAAAACAAAACTAAACTTCTTTCTTTTTGGTTGGCAAATCCAATAAGCACTTTAATCAAAGTCAAACAAAAGCGTCCTTTGGCTTTATTCCACCTTTTCCAGCGTAACACAAAAACCTCCACGGGGCTAACTAAAAAAAAAACCGCTACACAGAATAAAGAGAAATAGTAATACAAAAAATTGTCAGCTTCTGTCCAGCTGCGACGCGGTCTATTCCCCATGGGGCTTACACAGCCACGGAATTTAATTTGAGTGCACTCGCCAAAGCCTTCCATTTTTTATACCTGTCGGACCTGCGGCGCCCGGAATAGAAGGATAAACAAACGGATTATGACCAGCGACTACGCCGAAGGCATTGAACCCAAAACAACTCCACGGCACGGACAACAGCCCGTGATGGAGGTGGTGGAGCGATGGCACGTGGTAGGTAGCCGTAGCCGAATTAGAGATGGTATTCCATCGGTATTGGGCACGATTCCACTCTATAATTGTGTGCGTATTCTGAATGTCTCAATTTAAAAACATCGTTTGGCTTCTTAAAGAGATTTTCAATGGTTTTTTTGTCTGCTAATCACATCTTTACTGGCAGTCACGACTGCTTGGCTCCTAAAGCTATCAAACAGTTTCCATCTCTTTCAATTATCTTTCATCACAGCACGACTCGCGATAGTGTCACATTTTTGTCCATTTACTTATGACACCATCAAGATAAGGTCACCCAAGAAAACACATTGACAGGACAGGCCTGCATGACTCACGCACTTGTCCCATCTCTAATCAATGACAATTTAATAAAACTCAATTGCCATTACCAGTTTAGTGGGCGGATTTAGCGGGATGGATGGCATGGCTTTGAGCACGAATCAAATAATTAAATTGCAGTTTACGCAATCGCGAATCGGCAATTAAAATTCACTCAGTCTGACGGAATGGGGAGCAGCGGGGAGTCAGTTCAAAAGCCAAAAATTGCATGATTTATGGCCATTGCGAGTCTTGGCCAGATGACGATAATGATAATAAGGCTGTCATTATGATTTTAATGAGTTACAAACGAAAGTGTTTCTTGGAGGCACCATCCACCATCCAGTTGAGTTGCTCATTAAATACCTTTTAAAATGGTTTCGCTCGCTATTTCTCCCGATTTCATGGGGTTTCTTTATGCGCTGACAACTCTCTTTGCGATTTCCTGAACTATTATACCCTATAACTAATTTATAATGCCAGAGTTCGGAGCTGTTTGCTTTGTTTCGTCTGTTGTATGTCCGGACTGTATACAGCTGGGCACAGAGACAGAGACAAAAACCAACCGACAATAGTATTAATAACAATAATGGAGTGTGAGGGAGACCCGCTAACCGTTGTTCGCAGCCATTGCATAATTTACATATCCAATTGAATATTTAACCATTTCATTTCGCGTTGCCAAATTCGGCGAAAAAAACTTATATTTTATGCAAGCTTAAAATGGTTGTTAGCTCATTAGCTGCTCCATGTAAAAATACAACAATATTTTCAATAATTTTTAATTGATTGTAAAATGAAACAACAAAACGAAACGAAGCTCCAAACACATGAATAATTCCACGAAGTAATTCTTTACAATATTAACACAAAATGTTTGGAGCATTACTATAATTTTGGTCAAACGTTTGTAATGCACAGAATTTATTGAATTATTCCATCGCTATGCCATGAATAACTATTATATAGCCAAGGTTCATTTACCCGAACTCTCTGTTCCCAAGTTCTGTGGCAAGGGGAAAGTTCATTTAACTCTAACCGAAAAAGAATTATCATATCGGGGACGGAGATCGGGGTAATTATGACTCAGCTTAAAGCTGCCGGCTATCTTTATTTTTATTATTACTAGAATTCGTTGTCTCTACATTTTCTTTCTTACGTTTCCCTTCTTTTCTTTTTGAAAGAACCTTTTCTTTCGTTCTCTTCGCATCGCTAATTTCATATTAAAATCGATAAACTCTTGTAAGAAATGCTAGACTAGACCCAAAATTTCAAGAAACAAAAAGTGTTTTCAGAGTCATTTAAAATGCAACAAAACTGGTTCCCATTCCTAGAGCTCTGGAGCCCAGCTGAACCTTTAGTTGAACCATTTTAATATTCGACTGCTCTGCAAAATGCTCGCTCTGTGTGCACTCTCATTCTTATTCAGTATTCATTAAATATTCCCTTCCCGTGGACTGCAAAAACATTTCGATACTCTTTCCAAGGGACGTAGAAGAAGGATGATTCAAGAAGGAAGTCCACAAAATATGCAATTAAATATGAAACAGTCCAGCAATACAATAGTATAGTACTTCTAAAAGTATCTCTGATATTAGTCGGACAACTTCTTATTCACATATATTTAAAATTCCATTTCAAGAACACGTTGTACAAGTTATCACATGTTCGATTTTCATTGGAAAAACAAAACAAGTGGGTGTCTAGAGGTAAATCTACGAGTATTAGAGTAATCAAATCTTCGGTCCCTCCAAACAGGTTTTCCCCACCAGATCTTTCTCTATCGTTCTGTGCCCTTGTGTGTTGTGTTCTGTGTGTTGTGTTCTGTGTGTGCGTGTTTTGGTCATTTAGCTTGCCCATTTTATTGTCTCTGCTAGAGGTCGGACGTCGGTACAATCACCATTTCTCCCTAGGTTCTGTCCCTCCCACTCACTCACCATTTCTTCGTTTCCTACTTCACCTACTGCCCGACCAGTCCGCACCTGGGCGAGAGCATATTGAATTTGAATTTGATTAGGAATGTCGGTTGACACACATTTGGCTATTGTTAATTTATGCACATGCTGAGCAGGAGTGTCCGTAGCAGTCAGCAACTGATTGGCCGACAGGTGGGGTGGGGTGGGGTTGGGTTGGTATGGATTGCTTTAAATGGAGTAATTACCGCCGCGTTGAAATGTGGCTAAGGTCTTCCACTCTCCCTCTCTCCGCACTCTGTGTGCACACAAGAAATGGGTGAATGGCTCAAAGTGGGTAGTGGCCAAGAGTGAGTGGCGTTCGAAATGCGGGTGTTGGCTTGTCTGTTTGCATACACCGGCAAAAAAGGTTCATTGGGGTTTCATTGGGGGGGTAATCAACAGATCAAATAGAATCCAAAGACAGTTGGGAGATAAGGCCAATCGTTCAGGGGTAACTAAAACTACTACTAATGTGATATGGATTGTATCCAATTTTGGCATTTATATCACCAGAGTAGAGCAGAGCAGACAGGCAACACTGCACACAGATTGCCTTTAAATTAGATTTACTTGAGCCACTTTTTTCCCAATCGCAACAGTCTTTTATTGTGAAATGAACCCAACATTCTTGAGCCCTAGAAGAGCCCAATATTTTCTTCGAGTGCATCAGTTAGAGAACGTGTTTGGCATGAGCCAAAACCGCGCGACTGAAGCATCACAAGTGCCACACCACAGTAAGTAGTGCCCAGTCGGGCCGGGTCTCGGCTCTATCTGCCACTTCTGCCACTCTCTGTGCTGTGGCGGGCCACGTAACGCTCGAGTTAAGTCGGTCGGTAAATTATAATGCGAAACTCTTTTGCCCAGCCGGGCATATCAACAGTTGGCTCCTCTCCTCCAGCTCTCGCCTCGGCGGCTCGGGTGCCTATTGTCTATTGTCTTTCTGATAGTATATAACTCCCCTATTATGTTGCCATTGACAACTCCATTTCGATTGGGATGGTGGTGACGGTTCTCCTGGTTAATCACTTTATTGCCAAATTGCTTTCGTTCATATTAAATTACTCAATTAAAATCAATTTCCTACGGTACCGTTTCGCTGGATACTGGACAATAAGCTTACACATTTATTTTTAGATTATTATAATGGGTCATAATTGATTTTCACTCAGGCAGTTTTCATCTATTTTCCCTATTATTGTATTATTTGAATCGTCTGTTTCAGTATCTCATGGCTTTTCATTCGTTTGCCCCGAATTGGCCTTGATATCCATTATTGAACTCTTTGGTTTACTGCCACTCTTAATCGCACCACAAGCCAAGACCCCGCAGGCCCAACAGCAGAAACCTGCAAGTCAGTTATTTTACTGGATGCGTCCGTCACTCTGCTCTGATTATCCTTTTAATGCAGTAATTCCTGTCTGCAGTCTTAATGGAAAATGTGCATGTCTGTGCCAGTGAAGAAATGTGTCCATACTCTTATACACAGCCACAAGCCATAGTATCTGCCCCCTCTTATACACGCTCATGCAAGTCTAGTTGGACTCGTATAAGAGTTTGGTTCGGTGGCTGCTTGCTCCAAGAAAATAATCGAATTTATATTTGAAATCAATTTTAACGATATAAAAGATATTTATTGGAATCTTGCAATAATTATATTTTGATTAATGACAAATAAAAGTTTATCTTTTAATAAATTTGATAAATGTTTAAAGATATGCATTTCCCCTTCCACTTTTTACTTGTTTCATCATAGGAAGGTATTGAGTTAAGTTATTCACGATCCGCAACACTATTATTAAAGTTAAGGCCCAAGTATTCCATAGATTGCTCTTCTAGCCAGAACAAATGCTTCTGTACTTCTTCCGCTGAACACTTCCAATGAACTCAACACACAAATACCTGTGCACATATGGACCAGCAAACAATTAGTGAGCGTTTGCAAATTGCTCAACACTGGCTGGGGGAAACACCCCAACCCCAATCCCAACCCAAGCAAACCATATTGAGGTGCCAAGAAGTTTTGCAAAAAATCAACCAAGCAACAACAGCTCGAAATGCAATGCATGAGCAGCTCTTCCCGTCAATGAGCAGATGAGATGGATGTTGGCCAAGAAGGCTTCGAGATGGCTAAAAAACACAAAGAGCAAGAGAGGTATGGCTAGAGGCGCCTGAAGTTGAGACCCTAGTAAGCTGCATAGACTTTTGTATGTTTCGTCTGATTTTGATAGGGATATAAGGATAAGGATATGATAGACAGATCAAACAATTTACTTTTCAGAAAATTAATACTGATTTTAGCTACTGCAAGGGTATACAAATTAAGCAATGTCCAAGCATCACTTCTTGTTCATACTGTTTATAGAGCACACACACAAATAAACACTCCCACACATACGCATGCACATACGTTGCAATAATTAAAAGTCGGTTTAAATGTGGAGCCTGAGGATTGATGGTGGAAAGGGGGGGCAGTGGTAGTATGCACCATCATCGTGTGTTGAAGTTGCGATGCGAAACGACCGCACCTAATTGGTTTTGCATGAGTTAGTTGCTGCTGTGTATGTTATACGAGGTATTTAGGTGGGTGCCACAGAGAGCTGCCACATACTATACATATATCGCACAATATACCGTGGTGAGTTGCCAACACATTTGTGGCATAAGTGGCAAGGCAAAACAAAACAGAAAAACATTGTGCCAAAACATGAAAAGCCATGCCACTTGAACGGTGTCAATGTGTTGGGAACTTGGAATGGACAGCGGACGGGACGGGGGACAGAACCTAATTATGCATACACGTGGATTCAATTTGTTTTGTTAGCTTTAATTTTGCCAAGCCACATGGGCCTAAGTGAAACTAAAACCATCGGGAGCGATTGATTTAGTAAACCTGCGGGGGAAATATTTAAAAAACAAAACTTATGGCAGTCCGTGCAACCAGTCATGGAGACTACACTACAGGTTTAGAAGGTGTGATGTGGGATGTGAATACTTTATCTGGTTAAGATGATTAAAATAAACACAAATTTTTCAACTAAAAAGTGAAAGGAAGGAATCACAAATATACACATTTATTTGATAGGTAATAGCACTTTTTTTCAAAGTTTTCAAGTGTAAGTTGAACCAAATCCATTAATACCATTCATATAAAATTAAAATATCCACCTGTCTCATTTCTGATTCTATGGTTTGAACATCATCAACAACACAAGATTAATCTGTTTGGTATTTTTTCTCATCCCTAAACATTGGCCCCCATTTTTAATCTGCAACCCAAAAGTCAAATTCACATTTTAATGACATTTTTCGAATGTTGGACAAATGCACATGTACACTGACCATTTTCGCTTGTTTTTCAAATAAACATGGAATAATCATGTTGGCGGGGTGCAGCATCCCTTGGCCCTATGTGCATATCACTTCCCCGTGTGCTAATGTTATGACATAATTAAAGCCTGACACATGGGTGGCGTGGCTTCTGTCAGCCTGTCGCTGACATGTCACGATGTTGTTTCAGATGCAATTGTTTCCCGATGATGCTGAAGTTCGGAAAGCGCATTTTATATGCAATTTAATTTATGCAACAATTTATTATAAATTTTGAAAAATTATTTGCAACGGAGTAAAGGGGAGAGAGAGAGAGAGGGAAAAACAGAAATGAAACGATTTTCACTTGCAATTTATCTTGCAAATGGGTGCCAAAGTGCGAGAAGTTGCCTTCCTTCCCCGACTCGGCTAGTTTCTGAAATTTATGGGTCCGCCAACTATACTCTTTCAATGGGAATCATTGCTGTGATAAGAAGTTGGCCAGAAATATGAGAGTTTGGTGCATATAATGAAATTTACAATATTTCCAATAAAGTTTAACTTCTAATTAATAATGTGCCATAGACTACGAGTACACATAAAGCCAGTAGGGTATTTAAGACCACAACTTAATGTTGATGATTCTATTTTGTTGTATGTACCCGCTCTCTGGCGTGTCCTGGCCATCCTTTGGACTCCTGCCAGCTACATTTTAATATTTTCCCCTAGACGAGGACGAGGACCCAGGGTAGAGGCTGCGGATGGGATGGGACGAGGAGGCTGCGCCCATATATCACAATTTATTGTGCTTGTCAATTGCCAGCAGGCAAAAAATTGTTGCCATGCCATATGCATACTCGTTGGGGAAATACGCAAATTTATTCTAGTGGAAATATTGCATTTTGATATCTCATATACAACTAGATGTCTGCAAATCATCAGAGCTTCAAGTGCGTGTGTGCTTTTGGCCTTGGATTTGACTGGGGCTCTGTGAAATGGAAATGGAAGTGCGAAACGGATACGAAGGCAGATGGGTCAACAGAACTGATCGATTCTAGGCATTAAGATAGTATTGCTGGAAGCGGCTAAGGCTTAAACAGTCTTAAATGTTGTTTATGATATTAGCATCACTAGGAGGAACGAAATGTGTGTTCTTTAAGCCTTCATCTAAGAAAATAAAACCATTTAAGCCACTCAGATCTCTGAAGCTGGCAAAAAAACATTTCATTAAGGTTGTACATATTATTATTCTATTTTTAAAAGTTAAATTTATACATATACTTGAAAGGTAGATTTTAAAATAACTTATTGGAAAATAAGAGGAGAATGGAGAGAGGAGCAGAGAGTCTTTCTGTGGGTTTAAGCTCGACTGAATTTCTGCACTTTAAACCAAAACATTTTAGTAATTGATCTCAATCCATAATTGCTCTTAAGTGGTCAAAGTGCAAGTGGCTTAACTGTCCCATCGAGAGGCGTTTCACTGTTCAAAGGTGCGTCTATTCATACACATTCTATAGATGCATTTAATATTCAACTTTGCCCTGACCTCAGACTATGAGCAGACACAGAAACGGGGGGAGTAGAACAATTTTGAGGCCGATTGAGTTGGCCGACGTCTTGTAAGTGGGCTTTTGACTTTGCCCATTAGCGCAAACTTGACACATTGATGGTGGGCTGTGGCTATGACATGGCTGGTGTCTGCCATCTAACACTTGGCTACAGCCAACGACAGCTGAAGAGACGCGGCGCTGCTTTAGATTTATGATAAGTCACGATTTCCGCTGGCGGATGGTAAATCGTATTGAAGAGACAACAAAAAGAAAAACCATTTTTATGCAATCTAAATGCATTTGGCAAACAGTTGGCGCTCATCAGGCAACCAATTAAGTTGTTTAATTGAATTTCGAGTGGAAAGTGACGGGGAAGACGAAACAGAGACCGCAATGTAATTATTCCAACCAACTAACGAGGAGAAATTGATGAAGGAGGGCTCTTCTGTAACGGGTAGACACTTGGCTTTTTCTTCTTACTCAATTCGTCTGACATTGCAATTTTCACAAAAAATAGCTACAAATAGTACGGGGTGATTGTGGATTTGAAGAGCATACCCGAAAGTATTGTACATGAAATTGGCTGAAACAAACTTCTCCGACTCCATACCATATACAATATATTTTTGATCTTGTATAATAAGTAATAATCGCATTTCTGCGTTTTCACTGAAATGCTTATAGCTTCTATATTTCCCAGCAAATACTGTTTGACCTCTTATTTTTATCCTAATAGATCGGACTTTAATTACCAATAAATATGTAAAATCGTTAAAATTCATCTTAAGGTGTAATCCAGCGTTTATTCTAAATTTTAAGAACTTCAAATAAAATGTACGATATTTTTAGCCATAGTTTTAAAGGCGATGTTCGGGGCTAAAAGTATTCTAAAGGAGGTTGATAAGAAAATTTAATTATTAATTTTATTATTCAAATTTGTACACTGAAAACATACAGGTAAAATAACCTGCTTTTTTCTAATGGAAAATATGAAAAACCACCAATATCTTGCAAACTGGTATACATTCTCATACATACGCTCTTTGGATTCATGAAAAATGTGAGTTGAGTGTCTGGGAACTTTTCGAGGACTCCATCCAACTCCCAACTGCCTTGGCATCCATATTTTTAAAGTAAGGGCAATTTGTTGTCTCTAATTTCTAATTTTATTGTACTTTCAGCGGGTATCCGACCGTCGAAATACTAGGCTGATGCGTTCTAACTTGTGTTTCATGCTGTTTTATGTTGTTGGATGTTCTTGTATTTTGTTGTATGCCTTCCTGGCAATTTCAACAAAACGTATTCCACTCCCCTTTGTGCTGCACCCTGCCCCCCCTCTATAGGTCTGCCTCCGCTTCACATAATTTCAATGAACCGCATTTACGTTTGGTTCGGTTTATCTCTCTTTCCTCTGCATATCCGTCGGCGTCGTCGACATTGGAATGACAATGCCACACTACCAGCACACACATGCAACCGCAGTCAGACACATGCACTGAGAAAAATACTCATATTATTTGTTTATCAGCAATGACTTGGAGTCGCAAAGGTAGTTCAATCAAAATATGTTCTATAGTACGAGTATGAATAGAGGTTCGTTATAAGTTATTACACTATCATCCAGTGGATATAAAAATTGTATTAATATTTCCTTTCACTGTAGACGGACACAAAGAAGGAGGAGGGCCACGTGAAGAGAGCTTCGTAGAGAATGACAGCCCTCGATGCTCGCAATTTGTGGCTTTTGCCATGCTTAATGCCAATCTCAGTGTGGAGGCACTACCAGAACAGTACCTACCCTGCCACCCTGCCACTCTGAACAACCACAACCACCCCTTCCTCCGCCCACTCCGCACTCCACTATCTTGCCGCATTACAATTCGCTGGCATAATGCAAAAATCGCAGCAAGTCAGGCGCAACTCGTCGATACGCGTGTTGGGGCTCTTTACTCCACTTGGAGCTCTGCCTGATTGGACTGGGGTGTATTGGGGAATCGAAGGGTGGCTTGGGAGGGCTGGGTATTGAGCGGAGCGCCACGTGAAGTTCATTTTTAAGCTTCATATCTGTGAATGGAACAATACTTACTCGCTCTAATGCTGGAATGAATGGGGACATCCTGGATTGGGGAAGTGGTGCGGAAAGCCGAAAGAGGATGGATGAAGTAATTCATTACAGTGGGGAGTTCACCCTTTCATTTGACTAACAACTAAAAGATGCATTTGTAATCTGCTGCATTGGATGTGCGATTTTAAACTATGAAAATCGGACCTAAGATTCGTAGTCTGCAGAAAAAATCTTTAAGGGCCAATATTTTGCTGTTACTTTTGTTGGATTATTATGGTGTCGGTACTATTTTCTTCCCCCTTTATAAACTTTGACTCGGTGCATTGTAAAAGAACAAATAATAATTACATCCTAAGTTTTAGCCAGTTTTAAGTTTTCTATTCATAAAGATCGACCCTCGAAGGAAGGTCAAATTGGAATTTTTGGTATTTACTTTGATTTATTTATCAACTGATATTGGATTTAGCTGCAATCATTTCAATTTATTTACCTTTATAAGCATTTGTCGCTTACCTTTTTTTATTATTTTTTGTATGTTAATATTACTTTTTTTATTTTCATTAGACTTTATTTTTGTAGTCACATTGCAAGGAAAGGGTGGGATATAGTACAATAATAAAAATAAGTTGTTCGCTAATCTATTATTTAGCAATTCCAATTATTAGAATTATATAATAATTTATATGATAAATATATGAGCTAATTCCAATTATTAAAACTATTCGCGTTAGCATAGCTTATGCAGGGTCTTTGGAAGTCCCATACATGTTCGAGCATATAGTAAGTGTATTTAATTTAGTGTCGTTGAAAGCCATAAAACAATTACCCGTATCACTATGTACCCCCTCACGAGGGCGTAATCGCAAAAACAAAATAATCTAAATGTACAGCCAAGAGTATCTTAATCTTGGATTTTCTCGCCTATTTCTGGTATCGGACCCCACTCTTCCAGGCGAATAAATACGAATAAATACAAACGGGCACTCGACTTTTAATCGGAAGATTAGATTGGGATTAACTGGAGGAAACAGTTGAAAAGTCAGAATACGGAAAAATAGTTGTACGGGAGACTTCTCGTCGAGCAGAGGGAAAAGTCCGTGTCGAAATGTTGAAGGAATTTCTTTTAGTAGTTCTGGCAGTAGCCGCGGTTCTGGCAGTGACCGAAGATGTCGACGACTTTGATCCTTTTATAGACATACCATTCAAGCGACTGAAGACTTCGGTAGGATAACCATTTCAAATCATCAAATCCTCGTTTTGCATCTCTCGAAACCTGAACGTGAATTTCGTTGCAGGCCGAGCGCATTGAGTCGGATGGCTACCCGGCCGAATCGCATTATGTGGAGACCTCCGATGGCTATGTCCTGAATCTGTTCCGCATCCCGTACTCGCCAAAGCTGAACAATGGCCAGTTGCAGCGGCCGGTGGTGCTCATCATGCACGGGCTGTTCAGCTGCTCGGATTGCTTCCTGCTCAATGGGCCGGACAACGCTCTGCCATACAACTATGCGGACGCCGGCTACGACGTCTGGCTGGGCAATGCCCGGGGCAATCTCTACTCGCGGAACAACACCCGACTGAGTGTGAAGCATCCGCACTTCTGGAAATTCAGCTGGCACGAGATTGGCTCCATCGATCTCCCGGCCACGATTGACTACATTCTCGAGCGGACCCAGGAGCGGGCTCTCCACTATGTGGGTCACTCGCAGGGCTGCACCTCGTTCTTCGTCATGGGCTCCTTCAGGCCGGAGTACAATGAGAAAATCAAGACAGCCCATATGCTCGCCCCGGCTGTGTTTATGGGCAATACGACCGAAGGCTTGATAGTGGCCACAGCTCCTGTCTTCGGAGAGCCTGGACTGGGTTCGGCTCTCTTGGAGAATCAGATGCTGCTGCCCTACAATGACTTCATTCAGAGATTGCTGGATACAACCTGCAGCAATCAACCGATGGTGTTGGGCTACTGCAAGACATTGGCCATGCTTTGGGGTGGTCCCGAAATCGGTAACCTCAACAAGGTAGGTGGTTCCCTTCCCTCTGTGTCTATCAATGAAAAATAACTAACATTTTGTGTATCATCTGTGCAGACTCTCATCCCGCAAATCGCTGAGACGCACCCCGCTGGCGTTTCCTCCAATCAGGCCATACACTACATCCAGTCCTATAAATCCAACCAATTCCGCTTGTACGACTGGGGAAGCCGAAAGAACTTGGAATACTACGGTGTAGCGGAACCACCATCGTACGATCTCAGTCAGATTACCGCTGAGCTCTATCTCTACTATGGACTATCCGATGGCTCTGCAAACAAGGAGGATGTCTCTCGGCTTCCCGAGCTGTTGCCCAATCTGGCACTGCTGCATGAGGTGCCCGATCCGTCTTGGGGACACTTGGACTTTATATTTGCCGAACAGGTAAAGAGCGTCATAAACGATATGGTCTTGGACTATAGCATGGGCTACGATGTGGACTATTATGGAAGGAACAAATAAATGACTCATTCTATCTGATTCTGGTTCTCAGAGTGATTTCTTCTACTGCAAAAATCTCGCTAAACATTCCCTAGGCATTAACGGGAAGATGTATCCTTTAGAGGGATGGGTCCATGACAGTTTTGGCCAGAATTGTAAATGTGCCAGGCTAATTACCAGCCGACCAGTGTCTGCTGGTTGGGTTGTCTCCACTTCTCCCTCCCTTGGTTTGTTGTCTGGTCACGCCCCTGTGATGTACAACATTTTTTTTTGTTGGTTCCCTGACTGACATTATCCCTGGCTAGAATACGTGGTTGGCGGTTCTCATCCCTCCTTGCCCTTCCACTCCTCCGCTTGCCCGTTGCAAAATTATAGTAATTAGCACTTGGCTGGTGTCTCGCGGCTCCCTTGGAGTTTGTTTGTTGGGCGGTTTTAGCGGGACAGTTGCAAATATGCTTATAATGATAATTTATAGGGTTTGGTGGAGGGGAGCGGTGGTTTGAGTCACCACGATTATGACCTGAGATAATGTAGAAGGGGTTGTGATAAGGGTACGTGAAAATGCAGTGATAAGGGGTATTTCATTTGGCTTCTTGGAATGAGTATGTGACTAAGAAACCAAATGGAATTGAAAGCTGATTAGAGAGATGCAATCGAAATACTCGTTTGATTTAAGTGAATTTGATTTAATGTTTATCTAGCTTTGCGGTGAAGTAGAGTAATATTGAATCGCATTTTTAAACATTTGATGGACTACTCGTATCTGCCTCTGAGATAGAACCGATCCCTATACCTTTTTGAGGGACTGTCTATAAGCAAGAACACAGCTGCTTCTTTCAGATCGGTAAAGATCGTTGTGTTTCTCCCTTAGTACAGAGCATCCCCGAGGGTCTAGGCTAAATGGGAGCAGAAGGCAAGGCCCAAAATGGACTTCTCTCCCTCTCTGTCTCTTTATCGGACCAATGAAAATGTCAAACTACTTGCATCAGCCGCTATCATCGCATAGTTACGAATTAATTAATTTCGTAAGCAATCATTTTTCTTCGCGAAAAGCGACCCTGAAGATTAATTGACTCTAAGTAATTCCTTGTCATGGCCCACAAGGTTTTATCTCAGCCTCGCTGCACACTTTTGAATAATTCTACCCTCTATATTTTGGCCATTGGACCAAGCTGCTGGCAATTAACCGCAGAGCCCGCCGACCGGCAGACCGGCAGACCGGCCGACCAGGCTGTAACTGTTCGCTAATGGCTAACCGCTGATGTGGAAGAGGATAATGCGAATGGCGAATGGGGCGAATGGCGGGGCCTCAAGTGCGTCAGCAGACAGACGACATAAATCCAAAGGGAAAAAATTTGCAAATTATCAAAGCCAACAGAGAAATAAAATTAATAAAGTGTAAAAGGATTTTGTCGCGACAGCGAAAAATCCACCAGAAAGAGGCAGTGTGGGCGGGGGGAGGGGGGAGTGGGGACATAAATTTCCCGACTACCCGCGAATCCCGAATCCCGATGTGACCCGTCTTGTTCTGTCCGGCCCTCTACCCGTCGCTTATAATCCTTTATTTTCGTTTTCAATTTGCTGGAAAAAGGCAAACAGAAAGTGTTAAAAGTATTTCTCAAGCGGAAAATGCACAGCACTGACAAACTTTTTCCCACCCTGCTGCCCATCTCTCCCTCTCTCGCTCTGTCTCTTATTCTCTGTCGCTTGCTCTTTCTATGCCTCTGATGCGCTGCTCTTTCTCTAAGTGGCTGCGACACTTTTGTATGCATAATTTAGACAAAAGTCGCCGTCGCCCAGAAGAGAGAAGAGAAAGGGCTCTGGAAAACAACTTGAAACAAAAGTTGCAATTGCAAAAATTGAAAAATTTTCCACATAAAAATATGCAGCAGGAATGAAAAGTTCAACTGAAAACAAAAGAAAAATCAAGAGAGCCCAGCCAAAAATTGCAACAAATCTTATACTCAGCCAAGATGTCGGCAAGTGTCGCGCTCGTGTTTTTGGCCAAATGTTTATTGACAAAAGTTCAGTAAAATGCAGATTGTTCATTGTTCAGGAGGGACAATGCGACAGTAGAAATGCTCAGACTAATTTTTTTAACAAACAACATTTTTTTTAACTCCAAATCGAACGTTTATAAAAAAAAAGAGTATTTTATTTTTTTTTTAAATTAGAAATGTGTACTTTTATTTTTACAAAAATTAGGTGTTAGGATTGGATTAGTAGATCACTTCCTCATACTTGGAATTTAAAATAAACCTCCAAAGTATTTTCTTAAAATTAAAAAACCGCGATTTGGTGACACTTTGTCGCACAGTGTTATTTTTCCTTTGAGGTAACAAGCCAATAATTCTCATTTTCCCTACAATTCTGACCGATGTGCGAAAAACAAAGCGTACTCTAGCCTTTGCTGCAAAGTTTGTGGCTTCAAAGTAATTAAATTTGCATTTGCCTAATCAGAAAAACATCAAATCGGAAATTAAGTTGTTTTTTGTTAATCTTAAATAAAAATGTTATTATTATAATTAAAGTTATTGTTAATATAATATTTAACATATTATTATTGAATAATTCTTCTTAATAAGATTAATTTCTTCGTACAGGAGCTTCAGACGGCATCTCATTAAAACGCATAAGGAAACCATCGGCCAATAATATGGAGTTGCATTTACATATGCACATATGTATGTACACAGAACATGAGATCAAATCGCAGCTCTACACTTTCCACGGGTGTGACCTGCTCGAGGATCCCCTCAATGAAGAGGGCAGCCTTTTAGATGCAGAGAATCTCATCGAAGAAGCATCGGTGAAGGGCCACCACACGAATGAAGAGTATGAAGGCCCACTGTACGATATGGAAGAGCCTGAGACAGAGCAAGAGCCGGAGGGCAAGCTTCGAATACTATCGAACATCCAAATAAGGCCCAATTACCTGGAGGGGCATCTCCAGGCAATGAGAAAGCCCATTCGTCTTCGTAGGCGTTCCTATGACTGCATCGAGCTCCCCGAAGATGGCCGATTCGCTTGGCACTCTTTATGTCCAGCTCTGAGCCTTGACAGACATTCCATCTAATGTTTATACTTACATATACTCACGGGGGGATGGGCCTGGTCGAGGGTCCGGTGGTGTACTTGTCAGCTTCTGCGAAGTGACGAACAGTTAAGTTGGTTCATAGCAACCAGCTTTTGCCAGCAGTACCGTAGAAGGTTCCGAGCTCGGCTAGCAGTGGAAGACAAATTGGGGGCTTCTTATATATATGGGTTCCATTTATTGCCGTTTTGCTTCTATGGCGCTGTAGTGCCAAGCAATAGCCAACCGTTTTTTGAATCTATATTGAAATTGATGAAAAATATGTTGTAACGCTATGAAAATCGATTTTAAATTGTGGAACGAACGAAGACAAAAATAAGTTAAAAATAAGGAATAAAGTGTGTTTATTGGTGTATATGAAATACTCATAAATCACTAATGCTATATTTAAACACTATTCTCTGTGTTCCGTTAAACTGACCAACATGACGAATACTCGCTGAATAGCATGATGGCAGAAAACGGCCGGGACAGTCTCCAGCTTTCGGCTATTAAAGTGGCTCAGCCGGAATGGCATACCATCTATTTTTCGCTGCACAACATTATGGATCTGCTCCAGTTTCTGAATAGACTGGATCTTTAAAATAATAAAATAAGAATAATAATGAAAATGAAAATTATTTTAAACAATGCTCTGAAAACATTCCGTCAATTATTCTGGAAAATTACGATGCAAACAAGGTTTTTTTTTCTCAATGAGATTCGAATTAATATCCTATGAAGAAATCGTTACGATCTAGTTGTCTTCTCAAGTTCATTCTACCATTGCCGTAAATGTAGGAAAAATTATTGAGAATTGCTTTGAGCTTTCGAGTCATTTTCGCTAATCTAATAATAATTTTCAATAATTCAATATATTTCTAGAAAGGGCAACAAAGTTTCGGAATCCAATCCTAAGCCCTTTCAAATAGTTAATTTTCTAGGTGTTCATAATCCTTTACGTTAAACAATTATTTTAAAAGATTTACCTAGAAACAGAAAACCAAAGTGAAAGGCAAGTGAAAATCTGTAATTCTTCCCCTTCAAAGATATGGCCCTATACTTTCAATTTTCGTGTTCTTTAGTCTTAAAAAATGACTCTCCAAGAAATATAATTATCTACCTCTTGAGATGACTTTTGCTTTTAATTTAATTCTGGTCACTTGGTGTAAATTTCCGCACATCTCGATATTCCTTTTCCCAGCAACTTCTCTCAGCTTCAGCTCTCGGCTTCAGTCTTATCAATCAAATAGATCGGACAAGTCTCGTTGGGGGAGCAAGAGGAAGAGCAAGCCGAAACACAGAAAACTAATTGGTCAGAAAGTTGTTGGACACGATCGCAATCAGTTTATTGACACGACAAGAACTCGGCGGCTAGGCTAAGGCATAATTGAATGGACATATCAATTTTCCATCACAATCACAACAGAAAAGCTTATTAAGTGCCCCCCAAAACTTCTTTCACGCCTCAGAACTAGAACTGAACAGATTGGAGTGGAGTGGAGAACAAGTTGGGAGAGAAACGATCAACGTTGAACGTTGAACGAGGGTAAGAACACGCCCGCAGCTAATCAGGCTCTAATGGCGATAAATATTTCATTCTATATTATTTTGTTTTTATTCGTTCAGAGGGGCACGCCTCTGTGCCTTAAAGATGTGGCCAGGAGTCAAGACAAAGCGACGACTCAACGGGAAAGAACAAGCCGGAGAGAGCCAGAACAAGAGCCCAAACAGACCCGCGGACAGGAACAGGGACAGGCTCAGGGACAGGCAGACAAAATCTTCGACGCGACGCGATCGATGAAGACAAGGTTGATAAAGGAACAAAACTTTGCGGCTGGAGATGGGAGCGTGAGCTCTGACTCTGGAAATGCAGAAAGAATGGACCAAGTACAAATTGGGTAGTCCGATAGTAAAACTATTCTTCCCAGTTTGGACTGTAATCAATGTTAAACGAAGAATGATAAGAATGTTAACTTGAAGAACGTTCGTAATATTCAATCAAAAGCTTTTTCTTGACTCCAATTTTTCTTAAAAATAATGAAAATAAATCTTAAATTTACAATATTGCTTTAAATACTTAAAGGTTATTTTATGAAAACTTTTAAGCTGTACAAAAATGTATTGAAAAAGTATCTGTCGAATATGGGATTTGTCCTGTTGGAAAACCTCAATCACGTGTTTCACTTGAATTTCCATTTCACTCCAGCTCACGCCCTCATCACGCACAGGTTCTGTTCAAAGCCACAGCCAGGCCAGATCTCTCTTCTTCTTTGGGCCGTCGTTATGTTATGAATCGAACAGATTTATGCAACTTTGCGAACAACATGGGCGGGTGCGGTGCACCGTCGTCTCTGATCCAAGTGCCCCTGCCACTCTTCTCGCACCAGACAGACCAGGCCCCTTCTCAACCTTCCCCATGCTATTGTGGCAGCATTGAGGATGCAGCCGCGACATTCGGCTGCGCCATTATGAGTAATGGAGTAATGCCTGGAATTGTTTACTTGGGGCTTTATCGGCAGCGGAATGAATGTCTGTGCTTTATGGGGCTTATATATGTACATATTTCACATTATCTTTCCCTGATGCGTTTTGTGGTGGGGAAACGGAAAGCGGAAAACGATTTTATAATTGGCTGGGGAAATAGGCATATGGAAATGATTTAGATGTTCGTAAGGGGATGAATAAGCCATGATTAATCAATTGTTGATCAAATTTTTTATCGATTTTGGATTCAGATATCTTTAATTTCTTGGCGCTATCCCGAAGGATACCCATATAGAAAGGTCTGTCGTCTCTCCTTGGACTTGAAAATTTTATGGATAAAATATTTTTTGTGTTTTCTTTGACCTGGAATTTTCTGAATTAATTTGAATGATGGAATTTTTAAATACAAATTGTTCCTAATATTTTGAAAAAGCTTGGTTTTGTTTTCTACCTGGTTTTTATCGGTTTTTCGAAATAGCCAGGTCATTGAACTTCTTCAATTGATTATTGTCCAAGGAAACAACAAAAGAAACAGCATTTATCTTTGCAATCTTTCGATGAGCAAGGCTGAATACATTCCACTTCCAATCGCTCGAACAAATCTTAAACGAAATCTAATTTTTAATTGGCCAACAAGCGGCGGACAAGAGACATTTTATGCCTATCAGCTGCCCGGGCAGTAATTAATCTGCCTTTTCCAGAGCCCAGCACTCTCTTTGCAGATGCTCTCTTAAGAGCAAGTTCTCTTTCTCTTGCCCATCGGCTGCAGCAGCTTTCGAACGAGAATCTTTGAGCGCTCCCACAGAACTCCGTATCGTATGCAGACAACTTTCTTCCGAATGCTTTTTCTTAAAAGCAACTCGTACCTGTTGGCCGGGGCTCAGTTCGGACTCAGCACGCGACGCGTTCAGAACGAAAGAAAACTCGAAGCACAACAGTTCGGTACAACAGCGAATAAACGGGTATGAAAAAGACTCTTCTTCATGGAAACTCTTCTGGCTAAGGATGAGCGAGCCCTCGAGGGTCAGTGAAGTGCTACAATAAACATCAACGGAGTAAAAACAAACATCAATTGTTGAAATTTTTGTTATTGTGTCTCACCATCGAGCTTTAAGCGGGGGGAAATTCACATGGAAAATTCTCGACTCTCGACTAGAAGTGGATAAAAGAGAACCTCACCCTGGCCAGGTATGTGAACTCCACTGCGGTTTCCGTTGCGGTGCTTTCTGTCTGGCCGCCTCTGCTCCCTGCTGCCCTCTTTGGGCATGCTAAAATTTAATAAGTGTTTTCCTCAAACCGTTTTTCTTGTCGCCTCTTTTTCACGCTTTTTTTCGACGAAGCGTAGCTGTTCTTGTTGTGGTTCGATTCGTTGATGCATTTCCAAAGGGGAGTGCAGTGCACTGGGAGTTGAGTAAAATATGCAGTTGTGTCGGCATTTTCCCATTTTCCTCTTTTGCCACAAACTTGGCAAATTCTTGCGGCACATTTCATTCAACTCCAACTCCATTTCTCGCGCTAACTCTTTTCCAAAGTTTTTCCTAACGTGTCGTGCCGTGTCGTGTTAACGGTATTGTTTACATTGTTAATAGAACCCAGCGACTTGGTGGCCAGATAAATAAATAATAGAGACACACACAATCACAGTGCCAGCTAAAAGTCCATGCTTGAGTGCACCTACAAGACTGGAAGACTGGAAGACTGGAGGACTGGGCAGACTGGGAAAGACAGAAACAAAATAAAGTACAAACAAAAGACTCAGGCAACGAACTTGACGGAGTTTTTCTGGAGGCAATGATTCCTCCTCCTTCGGGTTAATGGCTGTGGAAATGAGAAAAGAAGAAAAGCTTTACATTTGTTTGCATTCTTGGAATAGCTACGGAGTTGAAATAGTATTTTATTGATCAATTATTTTTGCCCAAGGGATTGAATTACTACAGCTGTGGTCAAACGAACTCCATGCTCAGAATACATCCATAAAAAAGACATGAATATACCAGGGATCCTCAGACAGCTTAAAACTATTCAGACATGAGTATTCAAAAATAAAATGAACTCTGTCAGTGGTTGTAAATCTGTATATTTGAATTTCAATCATAAATCTTACCTTAAAATGGGTATAAGTTTATATAGCCTTCCCTTAACCTACACCAAAAAATTCCCAAATTGTACAGACCTAGTTAAGTGTCTCCAGTTCTATGCAGATCCAAGCAAATTAAAACATTCTCCGCAACGCGACAGAGCAATTAAATCGATAGTCAGAGGAACAGAGGAAGAACCGCCAACAAAATTGCTTATTTATTAGCCAAGACAGTAGAAAATATCTGGCAACGGCATGCTAATGATGTAAACCAACCATTTAACTGTTAAAGTGCCAGCAGCAGCAGCAGCAACAACAAACAAACAACAACAGACTGAAAAAAAGTCCCATCATTGGGGCACAGAGCGCCAAAGAGCGCAAGAACTGTGCGAAGATGGGGCAAAGATGGGGCAGATGAGCCAAGAGCGACGACAACGACAATACTTAGGCGACTTCCTAAGACTAATCAAAGCCGTTACAATGGTCACACTGGCAGCATGGAAAAACGCACACACAAACGGGATAGGTAGAGATGGGCTAAGAGACTGGAGGGAGGTTCAAAGGGAGGGAATGTAGGTTGCATTGGCAATGGGTAAAAATGTTCCCGGGTAATCTTTGTAGATCCAGCTGCTGCTTCTACTGTTGTTCTTATCATACCCTCAAAGAGGGTTATATGATTTCGAGAGTATGTATTTTAAATACCATTTGCAGTACAATAATGTACAAGTCAGAACGGAAAGAACTCCCATCAAAAGGATGGTTCTAAAACTCAGGCAAAGTTGAACAAAATGAGCCGACTATATCCTGAGTCTACCAGATAAAACGATACATATCTAAGGGTATATACAGCTTCGGTTGCTCAAAGCTGGCATTTCTTACTGGTTTTTTGTTCTCCGTTTTTTGTTAAAGAAATTACCGTTTCATGTTGACAAAACGCAAGAAGAAGAAGCAGCAGCAGCAGCAGAAGAGGAGGAGGAAAAAGTGAAGGAACTTAGCACAGCTTCGGCTTCATCTTCAGCTTTGACTTCAGCTTCTGTGTGATTACAGACCCGCTCCTAATGATCATCATTAGATAGCCAAGGGTTTTCTTTTTTCAGCTGCCTTTCAGCAGCGGCTCGGGCTCGGCTCTTCTTGCAAGTTCTTTGAGCTTGACGTGACGACATGCAATTGCAGACAGCAAGAAGTACTAGTGGAAAGAGCAGGAGAGCAGAGAGCAGAGAGCTACGACAAGAACAGCTCCAATAATATTTGATAATGAAAAGCGGAAGCTATAAAACTTGAATGTAAGACGACATTTTATGTTAGACGTTCATTAAACCGAGGAGGCCCAAAGAGAATTTGCTAATTGCCAGCAATTGAAAACGAAAGAACCGGGCAACGCAGATGGAGGGAAAACGGGCAGAAAGCTCCATTAGGCAACGGAGGGGGGGACAGGAACAGGCCTATAGCTTGGCAGCAACGAAGTGTAAATACTCTACCCAGGGAGAGAGAGAAGTGTTAGTTCTTGCCTCGAAAGCGTTGTGGATTCCCAACTAAATCCTAAGATATATGCACCCCATCCATACCTCTTTTGATCAAATCTTTTCGTGGCCTATGGCAAATCTTGAGTTAAAAAAACTCCCGCTATCGGATATCAAATGAATGGCTAATCGATGCCCCTTGGGCACCCACTTCATGCCTCACTGGACTTCCAAGGCGGGGCGTGCCTCCAAATTTGATTATCAGTGGCAGGAACTTTGCCTGGCCTGCCATCTCAAGGTCGAAAAAAGTATCTTGTATCTGGCGAACGGCGAAGAAGAGAACTCTCCTTTCAAGTAGAGCGCTGCCAGCCCACAGTTAGCGGAGCCACATTAGCCACATCTGATATGCCAAAAAAGAGCTCAACTCTGGCACCATCCAGCACTTAAGGAAAAGCCCCGAACCCGAACTCGGAGCGGGCCAGGGCCGGGGCCGGGGACGGGCCAGGGAAGTGAGGCAAGACGAGGCATACAACAAAAGATAGCCCGCACGTAATCTGATATCGAGAACGGTGAGGCAACCAGCTGAAAAAAAGAGTGTACATATAAATAAAGCAGCAAAAACTGAACCAACTGCAACTACCATCCCAAGCCTGTCCATATGCGGAGAGTTTCTTTCTTTTGTACGCGTCCTATCCGAACGGCATCAGCAGCAGCAGCCCCACCAAAGACAGTGGAGACTGGCCAGCCAGCCAGCCAGCCAGCCAGCGACAATGTTCGGGGACTAGGGGCTGGGGGCCGCCTCTGGGTTTTTGGCATCGCGTGGAGTTCCATCTCAGTGCACATGGCGGTGGAAAGAAACCGGAGAACGAATGGCATTGGTGTGAGTTGACATTAGGTTACATATAGGGGAGTATTATGAGATTAGATGTCTTTTGTATAGGTATATATGGGTACGAGAGGGTTGAAACAGAGAAACGATCCGACAAAGCTATAAAAGTAGATCAAACTACTCTTGAACATTAGATATATTATTCCTATTGGGGAGCCTTTGAGAACTAAGTCGAAGGACTTAAATTAGTGTTGAGATTAAATGGAAAGACTCTCTGACTACTAAGATTTATTTCAGTGTGGCTGCCAACCTTTTCATAATGCATTTTCCTCAACCAAGTTCGTTACAATAGAAACGATTCTATTCTCTGATCTATTCCATAGGAAAAATCTCCCCACAATGCATTCTTTCATTGGCTACTGAAAGAACTTCTGTCCAAAATGCATTCTTCAGATAGATTCCCCAACGAACAGGAATTTTAGAACCCATTTATTCTCCGCTAATTAACCCCAAGCCCCTCACGACAAAGTGCTATTAGAAGACCAGCGATGATAAAAATTTTTATGGCTTTCTTGGATTCCCTTTCAACCTGCAGCACGCCACCTGCCCCCTGTCCCCTTACCTAAAAACCATCCTGACTACAGACAGGCCTAGGGTTATTTATCAGAACTGTCAGCAGACCATAAATTCCGACTTTTGTCACTACCTTTTATGGCCTAAAGAGCCAACCAATAAAACATACAAATTTGGTTGCCGCCATGCGTTATATAAGAACGTTGTCTGCATCTGATCTAACGGTGCTTGGCTGCTTTGGGTTTCCACCTTGCTTACAAGACACCTTGACAAATGTGCCCGGAAAGAGGAAAATATTCGACGAAAATCGCAACAACGCAGAAATTTGCATGGAAACTGAAATGGAAATGTGCGGACTGAGAGAGCGAGAGGGAGAGAGAGAGAGAAGAGTGCCGTAGAGTCGACTCGACTGCAGTTTTATGGTGCATTGTCTTAGAGCGATAGAAAGCTAACAAAAAAATATATACTATAAGAAAGAAAGGAATCTCCAATTGTAACAAAAGTCAGAACAAGTTTTGTTCGGTCGTTGGCTTCACTTCAGCCTAGAGATGAGCACTTCAGAAGACCATCATCGTGAGTAAAAGAGAGCAGCTCTTGTAGAGGTATTTATGCATCAAGCAGAGAGGAGGATTCATTGAGTACTTCTATAACTTAATCCAGACAACCCCTGATCATCACGCGATCCATAAATGAATCATTGACTTACGCAGCTGCTCGTTAGCCACGTGAGTTCATAATTTTCCTATACCTTACTCCATCGTATGCTCTCTTTCCTCAAAAGTTCGTGATCCACACCACTCACACACACACACACACACACTCCATTAGGCGACCATCTCTAGCGCCAAGATCTCTCAGAACCTGCCCCAGGAGCCGCATCATTAAATTGTGGGAAAAGTAATGCGCCTCAAAACAAAAGCGCACGAGTTCCGAGTAAACCATGATTTATGCATTATAAATTTGAAGTCTATATTAATCGCAGCCTGTCATGTTGACAATTTTATTGTGCTGCCCGGGCCAATCTCACGATACAATCATTTTCCAGCCAATAGAACCAGACCAGGGCGACATCAATTTGCCAAAGTGTACTCGAAGGTATTAAGAACTTTCGGTTCGATTTGGTTCGGGCCATTGTCGATCGTTTTGGGGTTTGTGAAAGGTGCTAGCTGGACGACACAGAAACCTTTCCCAGTTTTGCAGTGTTTTTTTTCGTTTTTCTGGCCACGATCGTGCAGTCTGTTCTAGTTTCATTAGAGAGAAGGAGATGTCTGGTGACGACTGGCTTGACTTTCACCTGATCCGCGTTTTCGTTTTGGGCTTGTGTTTTTTGGTGGAAGGCAAAGGCTTCATGCATGTGAGGCAACTCTAATTAACAAGCCAACGAAATATTACTTCACTCAACTGACTCAAAGAAATTCAATTAATTTCTATGACTAATGGTTGCATAGCGGCAATCCGCAATGTTCGGGTTGGGGGCCGATCCCTATCCTTATCTCTAGTCAGTAGAGCCTGCTTGCATATAAATGAAATGCTTCCGAGAATCCTGAAATTTACATAAACGACATCTTACACTTGTGTAAGGCTCTTCCTCCTAGAGCATTTAGTGTTCGTTCCGCCCAAGCATCTCAGCAAACACCTCTTCCATTCCCATTCCCATTCCCATACCCATTCCTGTCCCCTGCCTGTTTCTCCTTTTCATTTAACAACTTCCGCTTGGCCAGGCAGCAGCAGCAGCAGGAACAGCAACACAAGCGAACAAGCGAAAGAACTGCGATCTGTGCAATCGCTGATGATGAGGTGCATAAACGACGCCCATTTATTGAGCCCTCGCGGCTCTAATAACTTTGCACGGGGCACTGCCTCCTCTGGTTACAGATCGAATCGTTGAATGGTGGGGAGCGGAGAGGGGCACAGCCACCAGAGAGGAGGCAGAGACCAGGTGAAGTACCGCAACAAGAAGAGGTCGCATCAATTGAGTCGGACATGAAAATTGTTCGAGCTTCTTCGTTGTCTTCTTCGGTGGATTTTTTTTCTTACTCGTTTCGTTGTGTGTGTTCGCAGCATATTTAATGAGCCACACATGATGATGGCTCTGACAGTCTGTCCGTTCCTCTGTAAGACAGATTTTATTCACTTCTTCCCCCCTTTTTTTTTATTTTTTAACTCGTAATGTTGTTTGGCATGTGCTTTATTTAGAAATAATTTCTTTTGCCACGGGTATTGCCAAATTTATTCGGTTATGCCGCAGCCGTAACGTGTTGGAATTTCCTCAATTAAGATGACACAAATTTCACTTTATGATGAAGCCGCATATGTATAAAAATATTGTTATTAAAAGCGTTTATAATGTTGGAACGAAAGAGAAAGAACAGACAATTAGAACTACACCAGGCGACAAGGTTTTCTTTTCACTAATATTAGCAATTATTTTGAAGTAGAATTTTCCATAGGAAAACCAATAGAATGAGGATAGATCGTTCATGTTATAAAAACAATTAAATCACCCTGGAGTGGTTTCTTTCTGTTAGAAATTAGAAATTATCTCTGATCTTTAGACTCGACCTGCGTGGTCTTGTTCAGTCATTCGCACGTTTCGATACTCACTGATCGCCAATTGACTCGCACAGGCTTCGATTTCTATTCGTGTTCTTGGACAATTTGCAAAAGTGAAAATAGTAGGCCCAGATCTCAATCTCAATCTCAAACTCAGACTCATTCTCTTTCTCTTTGTGTTTCTCTTTGAAGAGCTCTCCATTGTTATTAGATTTTCTGCCTGAGCGAGATTTACATAATCTTAAGTGCTGGTTGGCCATACCATCTACGATTTGCTCGGTGAAAGTTGTTGCAAATTATTAGTTTAGAATGCGCCCAAAAATATGCCCAGTAGCCAGCCACCGAACAGAAAAACCCCGAAAATAAACCCAAGGCGAGGCGCAAAATGCTGCACTCGGCTTGGGTTTGAGTTTTGCTTTGCTTTTCTTTTGCTTTGCTCTGCTTTTTGCCTTTCACAAATCAACGTCCAAATATGGAGGAGGAGTGCTCTCCATCGCCTCCTCCTCTGTCGTCGTCGTCGTCGTCGTTCGCCCAGCGAGAAATGCTGGATAAATAAATCTGTCAGTGGGGCGTTGCTACTGTGTCAAATAGTCGGACGGGGCCAAATAAAGTATCTATCAGATACAAATGCCCAATACCCAATACCAAATACCCAATTTTATTGTTGCCGAATCGATGTCACGGCTAGAGTTCGACTTCCAGCGAAAAAGAGCAAAAAACAATTTATTGCCAGCCCAACTCTTTTTGTTGTCAAATATTTGTGGCGATTTGGGACAGTCGAACTAGTTAATTGGGTTGATTTCTTCAATCGAAGATATCTTCACTTTAAGCGAATAACTAGTGTGGAGAAACTTTAGATTCTGGTATTTGCCAATCAGTCACTATTTCCACAACTAATTAGGGATATTTATTACATTGGATCTATTAAAATATACATAACTACTTTTATGGTGTTTATTCTTCCCATTAATGTATTTTTTTACATGTTCCTGTAGTTTCTGTTCTAACTTTCACAGTAGTCACAATTTTATGGCTATTCTATTTTTATGACTTCAAAAGTTCCTTTCTTCCTTCGGTATCGATTTTACTAACATTTTTTCTCGTTTCTCCTGGGGGTTTAATCAATTTATGGGAGTCGTTCGCTTTCAATATTCTTGATTTTATAGTCCTTTTCTCAGGGTGACTTCCCTTACTACTATTAGTAGGTTTTTTTCTACATACTTTACTCTTAATTGTTTTCGTTCTTATGGTCTTAATTCCTATAAATTATTAAGATATCATTCGGTAATGTTTTTTTGTTCACATGGTTTCTTCCTTAATATTTTAGCTCACATTTTGGATCAGTACATTTTATTCTATTCCTCTCATATTGATTTTATCTTCCTCGATTTGTTTTTTCCTCGATTGCATTTCTTTCACATCTTCCCAAATATTATGGTTTTTTTTTTGTTTTCTTAATTCTTGCGCTTTCATAATTTTCTTTCTTATTTTAGTCTATTATTCCCTTCGGAAATTCCCAAAAAATTCTCAGAAAAATCCCCAAATATTTTATGACGGACCAAAAAGAATGCTACTAAATCTTGACATTCAGACGAACCCTTTGTCCAAGTTTTCTCTCGTTCACTTTCAACTTTGGCATTGTCAAATCTCTGGCTTGCAGACTGGCCTTTCATTTGGGCTAATGAAACTGAAACCTCAAAGACTCTTCATTTCTTCCACTACCTTCTTCATTCATCGCAAGCACGCAAACTGGGTTGATGAAATCGAGAAAACTGAACTTTTCATTGTGATTAACTAATCGAGTCATCAGAAGCTTATAATCTCAACACTTTCGCTCCGACCCTCGGGGCTGGCGAAATGAAATAAATGACTTGATTAATTTCGCCCAGTGTATGGTCATGCCAAAAAAAAACAAAAATAAGTTGTCTGGGCGTAATTGCTTGGCCCCATTATAGAAGAGAGGTTCTTGTCTTCTAGTGGTTCGGTCTTGGACACCTGAGTGGCATTTGCTCCCACTGCCGCGTAGCGCTTTCTTTTGGTCTGTTCTGCGGTTCGGTTCGGTTCGGCTCGGCTCGGCTCGGGTTTTGTCTTTGCTTTTGTAATTACAGTAATTTATTTATGAGGCGACTGGGCTTACACACGTTCTGAATACACACACCTTCTGGATTCTTCGCGATTGTATCTGCGAGTGCGTTGCGCGCCAGATTTCCCATACAGGCATATGAAAATTATGGAATTATGTTGGCCCGGCCCGGCCCAACCCGGCCCAGATGCAAATCGCTTCTGAAAATCTGTAATTAAGTTGAGCTCAGCACCGGGGGGAAATCCCAGTGCAATTTCAGGCCCTAGGGCCTAGGCCAACCAATCTCCTCACTCTCTCTCAATCGCCACAGAGAAATTTCGCCCGAGTGCACTTCACTCCATTTCATCTCACTTGCAGTCCGTAATTGTCAGAGTTCTAATCTTTCATTTTCATGGCCAAGTACACGACGTTGGCATGCAAATGAGAGCCAACTGAATTTCAATTAAAACCAAAGCCGAAACACAACCAAAAAATAGGAAGAAGCACCACCACAAAATAAAAGTCAACTGCAACTGATTTACTGTGTGAAACTGAAATTCGTTTCTTTCGTTTTTTTCGTTTTTTCGGTTTTATTTTGTGACTTCTGCTTTTTTCCGTCGTGAAAGTTTCTTTAGCATAGATCCACTGCTGAGACTTGACATTCAGATAATGGCTTGATTAAAACTTGTCATGAGAACGAACAGAGAGACTAAACTGTGCAAGGCCAAGCCGGATCACACTGGGTCGGTACGGGTACGGGTACGGGTACGGGTATGCAAAGAGAGCTCCAATTAAGCGAAGAAGCCTCTTCGAAGTCATGCCTGAGTACTTACACTGATTGTTTGTTGGGGTAGTGCAGTTGGGTGGTTTTCCTTGTCACTGTCAAAGTTTTGTTAGGTGGTAAGGTAGGGGATACACTTCCCTATATCCCTATAGGAATCGTGGGTGAAGAGATTCATGGGTAAGCCCATGAGGCAATACATCAAACATCTCAATGGTATAAAGAGTTTATGGTTTTGTATCTCTCTATACTATAAAAAAGCTTAAGCGATAGGAGCAAGTGAGCCAGTGGTTGACTTTAGAGCGAAGCAAGTGAGCCGGGGTTGACTCTAGAGTGAAGCAAGTGAGCCAGGGTTGACTTTAGAGCAAAGCAAGTGAGTCGGGGTTGACTTTAGAGCAAAGAAAGTGAGCCGGGGTTGACTCTAGAGCGAAGCAAGTGAGCCAGGGGTTGGCCCACGAGCGAAACGAGTACGCAGAGGACTTGGCTCCTAGTAACTTATAAGGAAAAACCTAAAATATTATACAGATTTAGTTTACTATACCTATTTATAGGCTTGCTAAATGTATATCTCTCTTCAATCTACTCTCTAAATTCCCTGCTGCACTTCATAGAGTATCCCGACTTCCGCTCTATCCCCACCCAGAGTACTACAGCGGCATACATTGTTGCCTCTTGCCAGAGAAGCCTTGTAGCATTTGCATGCTAGTGACTTTTCGCTGCTAATCACGTTCTTAATGAAAGTGGATGCAGTCCAAGAGTGCAAGCTGCAAGAGCTCTCGTCCATGTCCATGTCCATGGACCATGGTTCTTGGATTGGCTTTTAGTTGCTGGACAACAACGTTGAATGGTGGCCAGCAGTCTGGGGCTACGTTCTGTGTGGTGTTCAGAGACTTGATCTTTCGCTGGCAATGACCGCCATTTGGCTTGGCTTTATTTGATTTTCATGTTTTTTTTACTTGTTTTCCAGCTGTTCTGTGAGCTGCTTGTTGTTGTTTGTTTGTGTGCTTGTGTTTGTGTTTGTTTTAACATGCAACTATCGTCTGGCCTGGGCCTGGGCCTGGCCCGAGTGTGAAGTGGTTCTTTCGTGGCCGAGGACCAGTTCTTTCTCTCCGAGTTCCTCTGATTTTGATTAATTTTATTTATGACGTCGGCTCGGTGTCTCTTTCACTCTTTCGCTCTTTTGGTTCTAGATTCGTGTATTTATTGATAAGTTTTGGCATCATTTCCGTTCGCAGCACTTCTTTTTGGCCCATTTCTGTGCGGGAATTTGTGCCAGGTATTTGCATCGGGCGGGAGTATGTAAATAACCCCATAAACTTGTGTGAAAATACTCGTGCTGTGAAGATCGAGATGGAAATGCCAGCAATCTAGCTTGTGTCTGTGTCTGGGTCTGTTTTATTTCAAGCTATTTCTGGCGGGAGTTTGGAGTGGTTTTTATCAAGAGATTCGGTCTTTGGCTTCGTTCAAGTTGAATATGAATATTTAGGCAGTGGGATTGTATCTTGCTCGGGTATCCGTTGGTTGAACCAGTTTTAAAGCTTGATTGATAATTGGAAAACTTCGATAGGAACAATTCATACAGTTTCCAAAATCCAGATTTATCTTTGTAAGAAAAAGTCGTTCAAAAGAATCAAGATATTTATTTTGAATTTGAACACTCAAAGCTTGATTAATGTAGAATTTAAGTACTATGAGAAAATTAATTTGTATACCCATTCCAGCATCAGTTTGTGGCTTTAAAGAGCAGCATGACAGCCCTTACACTCTCATTTTCCAAGATCAAGATCTTCATCTTGAGAGTTTATTCAAATAAAGTTAATCGCCCAAGCAGCCAGTTGCATAGTTTTGTTTATTATTCAACATTGTACAATGTAATGCTAATGACAGTCACTTACCCAACACCCTCTCTCTCTCTCTCTCTCCTCACCTCTCTTTGCAGCTGTCAAACATACAAAAACATAAACATTTGTGCCGCCTCGTATATGGTTCATTAAAAGTGTGGCAGAACTTTGGCACCAACGACTATAGCAACAGAAACCCGTCGACGACCTGTGGAAATGTTCCGACAATTGTGCGGGTAATTTCCAGCTCGGCTTAATTTGGTCTACGGCTGAGCATGCGCCCAGCCCGGCCCGGCCCCCAGTCTATGGTCTATGGTCCCTGGTCGCGTTGTCATTCGAAAGTTGCCTCTGCGTGACACACATTTTACGCATTAGACTTGGAGTTGGACTTGCAGCTCCGAGCCACAGTCACTGCCGCAGCCAGACAAGTTGGAGCTGCCCAGTGCCACCACTGAGAGAAGGAGAAGGTGAAGGAGGGGGATACCGGGAGGCTTAGCTTAGCTATCCCCAAACCCAAACCCAAGCCCACAGTCGGTTCTGTTGCATTATTCATGCTCTTCTTCTGCTTCCACGTTGAAGCAACGGGAACGAGAGGCACCAGCATTCGATCGATGGAGACGAAGATGACGCTGCGCTTAGTCAGCATATTATCGGCGGCACTACTTTTCCTCTGGCCCGCACAGCTGGATGCATTTATCACTTCGAATACAGGTGAGTCGGATAGTGGGATAGTCGGATAGTGAGTCGGCACTAGGCCCAATACGATCGTATACTTACGGTCGAGAATAGCGGGCCATAATAATATGGCATTGGGTGAGAGATAAGTCCACCATCTTTTCGGCCTTGGAGTGGCAAAGTAGCGGATAATTTTGAATAATACGCGGCTATTATTGGAGTGGAACGTACGAGCGACTCTAAAGTGCGGTCCCAATATACATTAATACTCAAATGGCTTGGATCAGGAAAACATATGATATGCAGTTATAGGTTTGGGGGAGAATATAATCATGCCATTCAATGCAGCTTCTGCTGTAGGAGCAGTAGGCGGTTTTATGGCAATAATTAGATCTGCTTACCCTCAGAGAATCAGCGTGTTCTAGAGTCAAGAATATTGTAGATTCTTAAGTACATTCCCAAGGATAATGTGACCCAAAGGCATGGCGATCCTCGTGCCTCATCGAGTTCTAAAACCCCTATACCTAGAAAGACCTTGGCTGGAATCCTTTAAACGGTGGGAAAAATATGGCTCTGGCCCCACAGAAACTAAATTGAAAGATTAGGGCAATTTTCCCTTTACTCGGCCAAAAAAGTATCAAATAAGCTTTGAGTGCATTGGAAACAAATAATTTTGTTGTATATTTAGGATGCCATCACAACGGCACTTGGTTCGCCGACAAGTCGGTGGTTCCCAGCATGGAGAAGTGCCTCAGCTGCCAGTGCAACCGCAAGACTCTTGTGTGCCGTCTCAAGGTCTGTCCCGAGATGCCCATGCCCCCGCCCCGGGGCTGTGTGGTAGTCCAGAAGAAGAGCAGCTGCTGTCCGTATCTGTCCTGTGCCCGACTGGATGCCTTCTACAAGATACCCACCAAGCGACGCATCATCGCCTACTTGGATCACTACGAGAGGGAGTCCATCGATCGGGTGGTCAATGACAATATGCTGCAAAGGCGTTCAGACGATTCGGATACGGATTTGTTTGGTGAGTTGACTCCTTCTTATATGTAAATGGGGAAACCTCTAAGATATATATTTCTGTGATCCTTTCAGTGTGCGTTAAGAATGGAACTGTGTACAAGTCCGGCTCGGCTATGTCCTCATCAAACTTGTGCAGCTACTGCTACTGCATAGGTAAGAATATAAAGATGAATGTTAAGTATGATTACTCCTAATTGTCATTATGTTCCAGGCGGCACAGAGAAGTGCGTCAAGCCCAAGTGCATGCTGCCCGTCGAGGGCTGCAAGCCGATCTTTGTCGACTCCACCTGCTGTCCCGTGCGCTACGACTGCAGCAGCAAGACGTCCGGCAAGTCCTCGCAGGAGGTGCGATATCGCAAGACCTCCAACAAGCACTTCCAACGCATGTCGCAGCGTCTGCAGAGGAATCGGGGCTGCACCGTCGGGTCACAGTTCTATGCGGAGGGCCAGAAGATGCGCTCGGACGCGGACAGGCCGTGCGACATCTGCTTCTGCATACGCGGCACCCGGCGCTGCGCCCCCAAGAAGTGCTCCCCGGCGCTGAAGAACTGCATCCCGGTGGTGCCCAAGGGCCAGTGCTGTCCTTCCAGCTACGACTGCGGCAGCCAGAGGGACTATCGTCGCTCGCACAACTCCCGCCAGTTCAATCTGTACAACATGCTCTTCGGCAAGGAGGAGCAGGAGGTGGAGGCGGGGGCGGGGGCCAATGCAGCGATAGTACCCCAGAACTCCATGGCCGAGCGGTATCCGCACGATCGTCATCCGACCCGAGCCCCTGTGGGCCATCCCCTGGAGGCTAGCAGCGAGAAGAGTATCCTGGATACGCTGCGCGAAGGCCTGGAGTTCATCGATGGCAACAACAACCAAATGCTGGCCAACAACCTGGACCTGGTGGGAATAAAATCCACCCCTGCGCCACCCACAACCCAAAGCCGTGAGGAGCCCACCGAGGGGATCAGCAGTACGACGGCCCTGAGCTTCCTCGATCTGCTCTTGGGCCCCAGCACGGAGAACGTGCAAGAGCCAGAGTCGACCACAACGAAGAACACGCTCTCCTGGATGGACATTCTCCTGGGCCCCGATGAGGAGGAGCTACCGCCAATCACCGAATCGTACGCAGAGTCCAGCACCGTCTCGAGCCAACCCGAAGAGTCCACGGCCACCGCGACGATGAACAGCATCAAGCGGATTGCCGACGACTTCGATGAACAGCTGGACAATGGAGGGATTGCCGTGGGGGAGCTACCAGCAGAGGCCCAGCACATCGGGCTGGCCAATGCGGGCATATGGCCGACACCGAGCCAGGAGATCGTCCCACCTCCGAAGGAAGAGCCCAGCCTGCTGAACGTCTTTATCGATGGTCTATCGGGGATGCTAGAAGAATCACACAATGACACCACGAGCACCACGAGTACAACCACGACAACGATGAAACCATCCACGGCGCGACCTGCGCCCATGTTCCGTCCACTGCCAAGCCACAATCTGACCCACAATCGAATCAACTCCAAGCTGGCGAATCTCACGGTGACACCACCCATGCTGGTGGAGACCAGCAAATATGGACAGCCAGTGACCCACAGGGTCAGCCCAACCACAACCACAACCACGACCACGACCAAGAGACCCCCAACGACGACAACAGCAAGGCCGACCACAGCCAAACCGAGGCCTAAAAGCACCAGAAAGACAACCGCAGCACCCAAGACTACTTCGACAACCAGAACCACCACAACAACAACAACAACAACAACCGAAAGACCCACAACAATAAGAACCACCATCAAAGCGAAATCAAAGCCCAAGCCGAAACCGAAACCGAAACCGTATATCACAAGCACATCGAAGCCGTTGGTGATCAAAACGAATCCCACAATCTTGGAAGCCGAGCCCCTGGACTCCAATGCGGAGCCGACATTGCCGCCGAGTCTGCCCAATCTGAAGATCATACCCTTCCTGCCAACGGATGCCGTGGAAACAGTGCCCAAGGAGAATGGCTACCAGAGCAGCTTCTATCAGCAGCAAAGGAATCCACTGCCCTCGCAGATGGCCTCCGATAAAATCGATGTTGTGGGCTACGATACGGATGCCGCAGACGATATGGTGGCTCTGTACGCCCAGCCCAATCCCGACCAGGCCGCCTACAAGTACAAGTTCAATGTGGAGGTGCCTGCCGCAGAGCCAGCCCCCGAGCCCGTGGTCCATGTGGGTGGGCAGTATCAGGGCAGTGCCGCATATGTAAAGTTCGACTTCGATCAGCAGGTGGTGCCGCCAGCCCACAGCGGCTTCTCGCCGCCCACGGAGACGGAGGGTGGATTCATGCCCAAGGAACCGCTGGTCATCGATGGCGAGGTCCTGCAGGAGCATGTCACCTCCAGTGTACTGAATGCCCTGGCCGATAGTTATCATGTGACGCAGCACATTATCGATATAACAACGGCTGGGGATCATGGCAACGATACTGCTTCGATAGGTAATATGCCACTTTACTTCCAATCATCACAATATGCTGAAAATCTTGTTTATTCCTCAGAAATCACCACACCAGATCCCTTCAAGGATGTCATTCATACAGAACCTCCGCCCAATCTGGATGCCCTAATCGAGGATAAGGCAAACAAGAAACCAATTGAAGAACACATCGAGACCGTCACCTACAGCATCAGCAACTCAACAACCCCCGCATCCTCTGGCTCCTCCAACAGCTCAACACCAACAGGCTCCGCAGCAACAACGGAAACGCAAATACCGCTCATAGATAAATTCGAAATCAATAAATTAGATAAGCTCTTGGATGAGCTGTTGGGCATGGAACTGCCCAATGCTCCAGCAGCAGTTGCCGGCAGCACAGTGCCGCCCTTTAAGCACATGCCAGACAAGAGTCCACAACCGACAACGACACCAACAGCAACCCCAAAAACGACAACGACAGAAACAACAACAACAACGATAAGCAGTTCAACGACAAGTGCCACAACGACCCCCACAGTACGACCGACGACGACACGTGCCCCGACCAAAAAAGGCAACAGTAAAACGAAAACCAAACAATCCACGGGCAATAGACGCAATCCGGGGCCAAGTAGAACCAAAGTCCAACCAGCCACCCGTCGAACTTCGGTCAACAAAAGTACGCCAGCAACAGCAGCAGCAGCAGCAGCAACGCGGGTAACCACACGAGTGCCCCCACCAGCAACGACAGCAGCAGCAACAACGAGAGCAACAACGAGAGCTACAACAACAACGAGAGCTCCAACAACTGCCACAGAGATATCCACAACAACTACAGCGACAAGCACTATGCATCCATTTTTAAATTCACCATTCGACAAATTACCGTTCATGGACACCAGCTATGAGGTAAGACCGCACAGATTGCAACCGCAGCAGGAGGAGCAGCAGGTCGAGCCACCGGAGCAGCAATTCCACCATTACCAGCATGCCCCAAGTCCCACACCACCACCACGAACGACATCCACAACAGAGGACACTCCCCGCTTAGGGGAGCGGGAGAGGGAGAGGGACAGGGACAGGGGTAGCAGCGATGAGAGCCAGAGCCCCATGGATCCCCTGGGTATGCTGAAACTGGCGGGATGCAACATTTATGGCCGCATGTATCGCGTCGGTCGGATTATCGTCGAATTGTCCAGCCAATGTCTGGAATGCAAGTGCACCGAAGTGGGGGTCAAGTGCGGCCCATTAGACTGTTAACTTACAACTTAATTTAGAACTTAGAAGTTTAAAAGTGAACCCCGACCCCCCCTGCCTAGAGTGTATAGCAGTAAAGTTTCAGTTCATAATGTCAGCTCGTAAGAATTATGCTAATCCATAGCTGTAGCTAATTAAGGGGTAGAATAAGCCTAACTACTAAATTGTATTATACAAATATATATAACTTGATTTATCATACATCTAATTAATCCATATCCATAAATGTTTAATCTATAAATAATTTTTAATCTATATCCAAAATATGGCATTTATATAATATAATAATGTAAGCACTTAGAACTAAATAAATAAATACGGATACCATAAAATAAATAAAATGAGTTTATTACTTTTTATATCCTTAGAGAATGGAGAGCTACAATGGAAACTATTCCTTATTTATTATTTCAGGAAGGTATGCTGGAAATCTCATAAAAGCTCTAGTTTTAGGCGGAACAAGAAAATACATATATATAGACTATGAGTTCAGAGATGGTTCCATTCTCTATTACCGCATTTGTATAATTTGTTTCGCATGCATATTTTGCTTAAACATAAATACATATCAATCATTCTGTAAATAGAACCACTAATAAATTCTGGTGAACCAAATAAGTACTCTTTCAACAGAAATTCTAAATCAAATAAAATGAATCATTGAATGAGAAGTGCTTTGATTAAACTTAATCTACTTATGTATTTATATTCTATGAGCGTGAACAATTATTCAATAAGTTTTTACTTTCATTTAATTACAGATACATTGTATATTGTGACCAAGAATTCATTGAAAACCCTAAATAAAATTGAATTCGGAAGCAATGAATATTCATTAAATGTTTACCCTGTTGCACATTTACTGAACAAATTGAAACAAATTAGTAATTACATAAATTCCAATCGACAAAAATTGCATACAAAATACTCCATGCTTATAAAATGTGTATCAAACTATTCAGCCGTACAAAAACAAAGAACATTCCGGCCAACAATCAGCCAGAAGCACTTTGATGAGTAATAAATTAATTACATTTAAAAGCCACTCAGTTAACGACTGCAAGCCAATTAGTTTGATGTCAGGCTGCCCGTCATAAAAGGCCAACATAAAACATAAGCGTTCGAGCAGACCACCCTACCAGGAGGTGTGAAATAAATATTTATTCATAAAACCAAATTGTGGAGGTAACAAACAAACAAAAAACACTGTTCTGTGGCCAAACGCAGTTCGGTCAGCCCAAACACAGAGTAATTATTTATGGAGTTTCAATTTCGGTCGGCTTGCCTAGAATAATAATCATATATTGTAAGATGTGTACAACTAATTGAGACTACAAATAAATTGATTTTTGATTGGACACTCTCTGAACACGTCGATAGACGATAAAACCGCACAGCAAGCCGGCCACTCCTCCACCCAGATGAGCCTCCACGCTGATGCGCGGATTGCGATTGTGGTTCTGGCGAAAGTGAAACGTGGTGAAGCCCACATCGCTGAGGAACAAGATCAGCAGGGCGGCGATACGGGCAAGGCGGTGCGACAAATGCGCGAAGTTCTGTTCAACAAAATGAAAATCAGATCAACGTTAAATTACGTTTTCCAGTTGACTGACCAGAACCAGGTGCGGCACATGACTGAGGAGCATGGCATAGACCCCGGCGGATGCACCCAAAAGTAGCAGATGAGGCTGCAGCCAGGCATTGGCCAGTGCACCGGCCAGCCCGCCCGCTAAATAGACCACGGCCACGCGGCAATGACCCTGCTCCAGTTCCAGGCACATTCCAATGAAGCACTGCCAAAGTACATATATATGTATTTTTCCCTCAGTGTAGGTGGTTCAACCAATGCTCACCTGGAGACAAATGTTGAGCGTCAAGTGCCAGGCATCGGCATGGAGGAGCATGTAGGTGATGAGGCGCCAGCACTCGTGACTCCATTCCGGCTTGTAGATCAGTCTTCTTTGCATGCACTCATTGGCAATCAGATGCAGCGATATCTGCTCGAAATGGGGGGAAAAAAGAGATTAGGTGACACTAATTACACAGCACTACACTACACTGCAAAAGCGAGGTGGTACAAGATCCAAGGGCTCAAGGGAGTAGAAAGAAAGTAATGAATGAATATTTCCATTTGGAATTTATATATATTTTCTTAATATTTTATTTATAACCGGAATTCTATTTAAATTAATATTTAAAAAAAAATACCAAAATATTTATTCTGACTCCAATCTTTGCAATCGATTACGCAGCATAAAGATTGTCAACCACTCCGATTAAGTATTTATCTTTCGAAGAACCCCCACTTTGTAGATCAGTGTCATGGCAACTACCGACATTCGCTGTCACTTTCGCTCAAGCCGCCAAGTGGCGAGATGCAATGCGAAATGCGAGTGTTAAGATGCCGCACAATGAGCGCCGCATGACTTGACAGCGGCCGCAACGCCGCAGCGCAAGGCAGCGGCGACACCAAATCGGTGCAACACATGCAGCACGCCAAATATGACAAATGCCAGAGTTGCAGTTGCGACATTCGATCGAGTCGATCGATGACTAAAAAGGCAATATAGCAGAATCGGGCCAGCAACGTGTTCGATTGCGATTGCGCAAAATGCAATGGAGTTGTGGGTTGGGCCCAGCAATAAAACCTTTCGCGATCAGCGACCTCTGCATTTCTACGCGTAGTCGGCGAACATTTCGAGTATGCCTGCCATGGGCTACAATAGGGTATCAATTAATGAGTGTGTGTGTCGGCAAATGGGTCGCACTTGTGGGACTTTGGGTGGGAGCCAAGAGATTGGCCAAGAGCCAGTGCAGCAGTTGCAATGAGTAACTTGATGCGAAGTTGCTGAAGAGTAGCCGGGCACACCTTTGGCATGGCTTGTACAGCTCAATGTCCACAGCCTACAATTCAATTCTTGACAAAGAAAAGCTTCCAAGCGTTTGGTATTTGATTTGATTTCAATCAAACAATAGTTATGTTTCCAACACCACAAACTACATAAATAAAGAATCAAATCTCTTATTTACTTGCCATAAAATAATCCAAAATTTTCCGGCTAACAAACCACAAACAAACCAAACCAACACCTCACTTCATGGATAAACCACTGAGCAATTTTCCAGAGAATGGAAATTCAAATGAATTACCAATACCATAATTTATGGAACTCACTCACACAATGCCGCACAAACAAAAACAAACAATTTGTTTGTTTAAATTAAGTCGAACAAGCGGCGAGTATATGTGAGTAGGGAGATTATAAACAGAGATTTTTATAGAAATATATATAGTATTTAGTTCACAGTATATGGAGCTGATACACTAATTCCGGTCTTATCAGCGGTAAACAAATTTCAAAAATAATTCTTAATTACGCTTTCAATCATTTCAGACTTAAAACAAACTGAATTCGCAATACGCAAACCAAATTATCGCTTGTCTTATCAGCACGAAAGGGAGAATCTCTCCATTCAATATCTGTATGCAAACGAATCGGAAAAATGATTTTATGAATTACAAAATCCAATCAAAAGCGAAAACACACACATCACTCATACGCCACGTTGTTGCTGCCTGCCACGTGGGGGGGGAACCAGATACAATGGGGATAAAGTGGAGCAGCAGCTGCATCAAATCGAACCTGCATAAAGCACATCAGCAATATAAACCAGGGCACACGCCATACACGCTGTCGTTTCAGCCGGGATACATCGTCGGCGCCCGCCTTTGTCAGGTCATCAATGAAAATCTTCTGCAGAGGGGCCCGTGCCCTGCTATCCGCGGATGTTTCTGCCAGCAACAGGAGCCTGACATCCTTGTTGTCATTATTTTCACCGTTATTGTTATTATTCCGTGGCTCTGACATAATTCGAGTGGGCGAGCCGTCGCCCCGAGGCGGCATTTGACAACCGATGCGCTGAACGCTTAATGTGCGACTAGGCAGATCCGCACACCTCGAAAGCTACTACGAAGGTGCTGTGTTTGTTCTTCCACGCTCAGTGCAGGCACTCGAAAATCAATGCGATCCGATCAGAAACGATTGATCCAACGAGCGTCTGACGGACTGCCATCACTCCCTCCCTCTGATTGTGCGCAAACTTTCAAATGGTCCACCAAAAAGCGAAGCATACTTTTAGCAAACGCGGAAAATGGTCTATTATTTCGGTTTGTGTCTTGGCTGGTTGGGGGAAATATCTCCGCATTTTCAAGATTTTTTATACAATTTTAGACTGAGATAAATCCTATGGTACAATCAATATATATAGTCTAATAGTCGATACATTATAATTTAATATTTTTAGTTTTTTTTGTTTTTTAATAGCTGTATTTTGTCAATGGTTGCACCTGAAGGAAGCATCTGCAAAGCATCAATCCTGATACATTTTTGCCCTGGACTCTGGATATTGATGTTCCTCACTCGCAGGCACACCATACCATTCTGTTTCTGACTTTGATCCGTCATCTCCCAAAATCCCTTCCTTTATTTCCTTTGAATTTTTAGTTTGGGAAATTGTCGGCAAAAGGTGGTTCAAATGGGAAGGAACTGGTGTTACTGACATTAAAATAACTAAAATATGGGAAAGTAATAAAATAGCATTAAATAAACTCTTCAGATACACAGTCAAGGTTGCACTGATGCTCTGCTTTTATTAACAATTTACAAGAACACCAATTTTGGGTGGAAGCCCATAGTCATTTTCTTCTGCCGAGCAAAGCCTCTACTTTGGCGGATATCCGCGTAGTATCTCTTAGGCGGCAACTGTCTTTGGCGATCGAAAACAATGCAGCCGGAGGTTTACTTACTATTTATTCCCTCGACCGTTAGAGGTGGACAAACACAATGGAAAACAAACAAAGAGCGCCCGCGTACGAGAAGTTTCGCTATATTTATGGTAGCTTCCGTTTTCCGTAGCCATGATAACGGACAAACCTCCTGGAACCCCTTTAAAATTTCCACGCGTTTCGCTTCTCGCCCATGACTGTGGCTCTGCCCCATCCTTGGCATTTGACATTTGCCTTGGCGAAGCGTGGCATGAAGTGAGCGATGGTGCAGCAGCAGTGGCAACAGTGGCAACAGCGGCAACAGCGGCAACAGCGGCACGAACGGAAGCTGCAGCTTGCCCGCGTAATGTTTACACAAAGTTGTCGACATTTAACGGTGCGGAGGCAGTGTGGTGAAAAGCTCTTGGGAAAACGAAAACCCACACATAAACGATTAGACTCTTTCAGTCTTTGTATACGCCCGTCTCTCTTTTGCTGGTCGTGGACACGCGGTGGGCCATGCTGGCTGGAGATGGTTGTCAACACCGAATGCTGGTTATGAATGGCTTTTAATGAAATATTTATGTAACAAGCAATAAGAACCACTTTTGGATTCTCAGCAAAAGAGCGAAAGAGACGGGAGCCGACAGCAGAAAGAGCCAGAAGCCAACAACAGAAAGAGAAAGGAAGAGCAACAAAAGCGATAGAAATAATTGTTTGGCTAGTTAAGTTTGACGCAACGTTGGGCTAAGATAACGCCAACTCACATACGGGAATAAGTACATACATATGCGAGTGCTTATCATAAACTTTCCTCAATGGTTGAGCTGCCAAAAGTCATTAACAGTCCGTTTGTACGTGCCCCCAGAAGGGGATCCGGCAGGCAGCCAAAACAACAAATTGACAAGTAAGAGAGGCCAAAGGAAACCCTGGAAAGTTTCTCAACCCAAAAGCCAAACTAGACACAAAACTTATCTGGGTTGGATACTCGATTGTCTGTGCGGGTTTATTTACTTGTATATAGACCCCAATCCAAAGTTCTGCGTACACTAATTTAAAGTCACTGATGGGGGGCTTGCAAGGTGGTTTCCCCGATGTGAATAATGTAAAAAAAAAAGAAACAAGAAATCAATTTGTTTAAAATACACAAGCGTCTCTTGGCATGAAAGAATATATTTATTAATTAAATTTCTATACGTTTTGGGAATTGAATTATATTAAAAAAAACACCCGCTATTGGGTACCCATTAAATATTTTTGGTCATCGACAACACTCTACTATAGTTCGCCTATACTATCTGATTAATCATAAAAGCCTTAACCAAAGAGTCTGTTATACTCGAACTACTTTCATACCTGACGATGAAATCTTATAGAGACGAAAACTGAACGAAAGAAATCACTCACAAGCTTCCATGTGTAGAATTTATGTAGAAAGAAGTACCTCTGTTTATGAATGGCAGACAGGCCTATAAGTATAAGTATTTAATATAGCAAGGGCCAGAACAACTTCAACACTCCACTAAAAGCCCCAGGGGTCTAACACAGTTTTTGGCCAGAACTCTCTTTGCCTCCTCTAACAGGACCAAGATGTTCCACTTTAACAGCTACTGAGTCCCTGAGTCCTTCACCGACCGACAAACGGGAGAAGAAAAAAAAGCATTTAGGCAAATCTTTGCGCCAAAATCTTGAGCAAACAAGCTCATTACAAGCCAGAAAAGCCAGAGGAAAAAATAAATAAAAATAAGAGGGAAAATTGTAAGCGAGGCAAGGCAAAGTGTGGGCCACGTGATTGAGTAACTTACAGCCGGAGACGGACGGAGAGGCGTGGCCAGAGCCCAAAGGAAGAGGCTGAGTACCATTACGGTTACACTTTATGACCGCAATTTTATTGATACCGCCAAAGGGAGCAAATACAAGAATATAAAGCGCCCAACAAGGGACCGACCAGAGAAACTCAAGGAGTTTTCTGGCTATAAAGCGCATTGGTAAAATTTTTAAGAATTTCCTGCATCGCTGGGCGTGTTTATAGCGGACACCCAAGGCAATAACAATCACTACGGAGCGCTACAATAAACTAATCTAATGTGAGCATAAAATTTACATGCAGCGACTCGGCAACGTTTTAAAAGACTTCCCGGCGAAAGCCTCAAATGATAGGGCGCCGTGCGGATAATGCTAGTCGAGCCATACCAAGTCCCCATCGCCATCGTTGTCCCCGTCGTCATCATCTCTCCAAAGGCAAATATTAACAAGCTTGGTTTCATTGGATTTGAGTTTCTGTGTGAGGCGGGAGTTAGAGATGGTTTCGTGATTCTCTATAGACAGAAAATGAATATAGTAACTATGAAATGATTCACCTTTCTAACACCACCCAACAATTTTGACAATTTGTGAGAGTGTTACAGTGAACAATAGGTGAACAAGATAGCGAAAAAGTGCGTGTGAGCATGTCGTAATTGCGCGAACCTCAATCACAAGAGGCACGAGATGAACGAAATAAAGAACGAAACAGAGAAAAAGGCCGAGCACTTACATACACTTCGTTTCTTCCTCTTGTATTCGATTGCAAGCCAAATATTGAATATTCCGCTCATCCGAAAGTGATGATTGTTCATTCGCAACCTAAATAGCTCACAATACTGCGGCCAATGGTTGCCCGGGTCAGCTAAGACAAGGGAGACTGGGGAATACATTTTCTAGCGTATGACCATACAAACTACTCACATTTCCCAGTTTCCTTTGAGGAAGTCATATTTCTCATCGAAGAACCACTAAACGTATCTTTGGATCTTATTAGGTAGATTGATTTTCTGGTATATTGATTTTTATGGATAAAAATTCTTTATTCCACATATAGAGCAAATATAAATTGAAATTAATGTATGCTTTAGAAATAAATTCATTGCTTCTAGATTACCATACAACTTTTATTGTATCCCTATCCCGTCACTTGTCCATCTCTAGAATGTCTGGTACTCTCACGTTTCGTGGTCTCTGGGCGTGCACAGGCATAAGTATAAGATTCAAAGGATGCTTGCCTTCGCTGCTCGTTGCCTCTCTTTCCATCTCCACAACATCCCCACAACTCCACCCCCTCCTTCTATACAGCTCATATGCAAACATGTGGGTGCGTGAGTTGCTGCTTTGTGCGTGCCTCCGATGCGAACTTAATTATTAACTAAAGGAACCAAAGGCAACTGGCAGCAGCCAACACCTTTAACTTCGGCTCTGCCGTCTTGTTTCGTGCGAAGTGTGTAAAGGGTATAAGATATAGAGTTTTCGACCTATACAGCTTATAAACTTGACCAGCATGAATAGCCGATGCTCATGTTTTGCAGGGCGTATCAATACATTTCAAAATATCGTCCTAATTGGATAGGTATTAAAGCCAGACCAAAATACAAACGAAAATTGTTTTTTTTACAGGTATATTCGTGCTATTCCCAAGAAATTAGCAGGTATCTTGTAGTCGAAATCTGTCTTATATCGGTGCTATCGTTACTTGTTATAGTTGTAACTGTTGTCAGTAAGCCGTAGCCCATTTCCACACCTCCCAAAGACCCGGTGCTCAACTCAGGGGAAATTTGCATTTTATCATCTCTGGGTTGAGGTGTCCTTTTCCCCCCGTCTCGCTCCAGCTAGGAGTCCCCAGTCGGCTCTTTCAGCGCCAAGACAGGGCTTTGCTTTTAATTGGTTTTCTTAGGCGAGAACGTCTTAGGCTAGTTGGCAGGATGTTGGAATCTTGTTGGCACCGTTGTCTTACTTGTTAATTTAGTGTCGGGCTGCACTAACTTATAATTGTTTAATTAGCAAGTAAAATGCGGTGAAAATATGTGGAAATTATTAGATTTTCAAGTTCAAAACACAGCAGAGAAGAACAAAATGGATAAACATACATATAGTACATACATAAAGCAGATAAGGAAGCAACAGAACCAATTACGCTTTCGAATAAGTGATATGGAAATGCAAGGCAGTGGGAATAATTAAGACTCTGAACTAATCAAGTAACTAATGTTGTTCAAATAATGTTATCATGTAGGTAAATATCTGTAATATATGAATTATATACAATTAATATAAAGGAAAACTGCTTGATCATCTCTAAAATTTACAACAAATGTTCTGCATTTATTTTTCACTTAAGCTTTACTTAATTCAACAACTATACAAATTCAAAATCGAATATAATAATAATTTATAATATTCTTAGACATATAGACTAAGCTTTTTAAATAAAAATTTAATAATATAAAACATTTTTTCCACCTTAAAGTTTAACCATTTTTAAGATTTAAAACTCAATACAATTTTTTCCTGTGTAAAAGAGCCCAGAATATTATCAACCAATAAATTAAGCATACATACATACAAGTGAAAGTGCACTTAAAGAATTGAATACAAAAAAATAGATTGCTGAAATTGTTTCAAAAAAGAAAACAAGCCAAACAAATACGATTAAATATCAAAGTCAAGGAGCTTTAAATGCTAATAATTATCAATATAATCCATAATGATTTGCACTTGAACTCAACATACATATATCTAGTCTCAAATAGAGTTCAATTGAAAACGTTCGATCCAATAAATAATGCCACACATATTTCTCACAGTGCGCGGAATATTCTACATTTAATAAGCTAAAAGCATTTTAGGCGCCACGCGGAAGATATTTATCTTAAACATATGCGCATTATCCACTCCTGCCAGCCAGCCAGCCAGCGTTTTCATTATCCAAACAATTGAGTGAGTACATAAGGTAAATATTAACCCTTCTGGGGCCATGGCCGACAACCAGACAAGTTCAGTACAAATAGTGAACTGAAAGGGAAACGTTCGGAACACACACAGAGCAGAGATAATACAGAAACGAAAATGATACAAATTATGAATTGGTTTTCAATGGTGGGCGGAATAAGTTCTACATTTCGTTGAGTATATCTGTAAACTCTTGTCCCTTAATAGGCGATAGGACTTATTCCACTCAATCGGCAGCAATCGGAATCCAATGCGATATTCGACTATGCCATGATGGCGATTGTGCCCGTCTTCTATCTGGGCTGCTACTTTCTCATCAACCTCAAGCATATCTTTGGACTCTGTTTCCTGGATTCCTGCAACAGCGTCTGTCGCCTGAGCAACAACCTGTTCATGCATCTGGGAGCCTTTCTCTATCTGACTGTCACCCTGATGAGTCTCTATCGTCGAAAGGAATTCTTTTTGCAGTTCGACGAGCGGCTGAACGCCATCGATGCAGTCATCCAGAAGTGTCGACGGGTGGCCGAGATGGACAGGGTAAAGGTCACGGCGGTGAAGCATAGTGTGGCATACCACTTCACCTGGCTGTTCCTCTTCTGTGTGTTTGCGTTCGCCCTCTACTACGATATCAGGGCACTATACCTGTGAGTATACAAATTGACTGAAATTCTGGAACACACACATGAAAATAAAATAATCAATATTGAAATAAGGGAGACTAAGGGATACATGAAAGTGTCAGCTTCAAAGTGTATTGTATGATCGATTTTTCGAATTCGTGTTTCCATTTTATTTATTTTATTATTTTTATTTAAAATTATTATTTTAAATTTGCCTCGTAAATAATTGTTATAGATTTGAGGATTCATTCTAGGAGAGGCAGAAGAATTTTCGAATTTGTATCTCTTTTAAATTTGTATTTTATACACAAAGTGAAATTGACATTAAATAACCAGAAAGCCCAAGTGATTACTTCAAGTCTTGACACTGTAATTTTACAGCTCACTAAGCAGAACGGGACTCTCACCTTTTGTTACTCTTAATCTACCCGTTCAGCACCTTTGGTAACTACGCTTTCATACCGTTTATGGTATCGAGTTTCCCTTATTTGGCCGGCAGTATCATCCAGGGCGAGTTCATCTATCACGTGTCCGTCATTTCGCAACGCTTTGAGCAGATTAACACATTGTTCGAGAAAATTAACCAGGAGGCCCGCCACCGTCATGCCCCACTTACCGTGTTTGATATCGAGAGCGAGGGCAAGAAGCAGGAGCGGAAGAACCTGACGCCGGCCACGGCCATGGACTCGAGAGCCAAATTTGGCAATGAGCAAAAGTTGTCAGGCGAAATGAAACGTCAAATGGCTGCGCCGCCGCCGCTGGGCCAACAAAAGAACGAGGAGGATGAAATGGATACCAGCAATGACGAGGACGAGGACGATTTTGATTATGACAATGCCACCATCGCTGAGAATACAGGGTGAGACGATTAACTACCAAATTGTTGGGCTTCTGACTACAACTGGGGACTAAAAGTTTGATTAATGATTTGGGACATTTAAGCTGCAAAATGTGAAACAATATATGATATATATATATGATATATATTTTTCTGGAAGTGAAGTGCACCTTACCAGAATATTTTGGGCTAAGCTTAATTCTGCATTGGATTTTAACTATATTAAAGGCAAGATTAATACTCAAAGACAGCCTTAATACTTTTAGTAATGTCTACACAATTAACATCTTTGGATAGTTCAACATCTACTCAATAAGCCAATCAGAATTTATGCTTTAATATTTTCAAACCATTTTCAAACTGGGTACATACTTGAGCCCTGCCAGAATCCACTTTCTGTTTGAACTTTTCGAATCATACATACTGAAAATGTTTCCTTCAGTCCGTTTTGGGCGAGCGATTCGACGTAATGAGCAAACGAAGAGAGTACCGAATCCCACCGAATCGATTCGGTTGCCTGATCATGCAGTTTTCCTGAAATATACCAGTTCAAAAAATATTATATTATTATGATTCTATTAATTTACTTTCCATTCAGAAATACGTCGGAGGCCAATCTGCCGGATTTGTTCAAGCTGCACGACAAAATCCTTTCGCTCAGTGTAATAACGAACGGGGAATTCGGTCCCCAGTGTGTCCCCTATATGGCTGCCTGTTTTGTGGTCAGCATCTTTGGCATTTTCCTGGAGACCAAAGTCAACTTCATTGTGAGCGGAAAGAGCCGACTGTTGGACTATGTGACGTACTTGTACGTCATCTGGAGCTTCACGACCATGGTGGTGGCCTACATCGTGCTCCGGCTGTGCTGCAACGCCAACAATCACTCCAAGCAATCGGCCATGATTGTCCACGAGATAATGCAGAAGAAGCCGGCCTTCATGCTGAGCAATGATCTCTTCTACAACAAGATGAAATCGTTCACCTTGCAGTTCCTTCACTGGGAGGGCTATTTCCAGTTTAATGGAATTGGTTTGTTCGCCCTGGACTACACTTTCATCTTTTCGGTAAGTTCTGGTGTAGCCTTTTACTCACTTTTTATTCAATAAGCTCTTCGCAGACCGTGAGTGCCGCCACATCCTATTTAATAGTCCTGCTGCAGTTCGACATGACGGCCATTTTGCGCAACGAGGGCCTCATGTCATAAACGCCCCCGTAGATTCAATTATCGAGCATCAATTTTAATACCATTAACTTTCTGGCACAGTCCTGTACCTTTTCTTTTTGTTAAAACTATCTATAAAGTAATTTTGTGGGAGAGTCAAAGAGGGAATACTCTATAAAAGCGAACAAAATGATTGACGAGGATATTTTTCAACGCAAATGATATTAGTATAAAATACTTACAGAACTTAAAAGTGTATAAATGCTACAATTTCAAATAAATATTTTATGAATAATCAGACGACAGTACGTTTAGTATTTTTTGAGTTAATATTTCTCTATCTTATGCGACTTATAATTTGCATCATGTGTTCCTCTTAGGGAATCCCTTAAAGAATCAAACCTATCCACTAATTCTGCAACTGTCGCATCCCAGACCAGATTTCAAGAGTACCCGTGACCAAAGGCATTGGGCTGGAAATGAGGGGGAAATCGAAGGGACAGACATCGAAGGCGTCTGTTGAGCCCCGTTGCGATAATCGCATCATCCAACACTTTGGGTTCATCGTGAAGGGTGTCGAAAGAGGGCCTGTCGACGCCAGGAGCGGAGGTTACTAACACAATTTCTAGCAAATGTCAATTGAAAAACACGATTTGCCAGTCATCAGTCAGTCTCTGGAGCCATTCCACAGTTTGCGGCCATCAACCGGAAGCCAGAAACGAGAGGAATGGCTGGCAGGGAGAGGCATCCGAGCAGAGGCTGGGAGGTGCAGTGAAAGAAGAACATGAAGCAATTTCCGCTTTCAATCACGCTTAGTGCAAAGGAAATGTGCGCAGAAATATTTGTCTCCTTTACTCCGTTCCCCGTTTTCCCCATGAACATTTTCCAGCCAGAGTGAGGTTTGGTTTAAAATTGCATTTCGGTTTTGGTTCAATCAATTTACTTGACACAGGGCCTAGAAGGAAAATGAATCGGATGCATGGGGCTGGGGTTGGGATTGGGGTTGGCAAATGACATGGAGATTTAATTACTTTCTCATTCTAGATAGAAAGCGTAGCATAGAAAGAGTGTCAAATTTAATTGATTTTTTACTGGTTTCTTCCATTATCTCCTTCCCTTTTATTTTACTCTTTTGTGTGAGGCAAAGTGAGTGTTTTATATTACACTCCATGGATGCATGGTTTGAATGACAAGTACACATTCCGATACCATAAATCAATATGTGACTCGATTGCCTCGTTTGTACAGGAACCACACTGAAAGAAAAATGTATTTTTTGTACTATTGAATCATTAAAATAAAAACAGCGGACTCCACAGTAGTCTTCTTAAACAAAATTCTCACGTAATGTGGAATGAAACCGCTCCTTAAATAATTCCAAATAGCCTCGAGAAGCCCCATACTTAAATTAAGAATCTCAATGAAACGTTCTTAGAGTATACATTTCTATACTTTCAGGACATATTTTCGGGGCAGTGCAGACATAAGAGAGAACGAAAAAAAAACAAGACGACATTCAGCTAGGGAGAAAGTAAGAAATGGAGTACTTTTTCCTTTCCTGGTCAATTTGTGTGGGGGAAAAACAGAAGCAACAGGCCACACATATTACCTGCAAATTACGTCAACTGTTGCTGGGCACCCAACTAGAGGGAGACAGCAGTGGGGTTGTTAAACGTTGAGAGCGAGCGTTGAGAGGGAGGGCCTAATAGTGAGAGACAGAGGGGCTCAAATAAATAAGGACGACCCAGCCAGTGGCACGAGCCACGTGACCCCTGTGTTAAATGTCAGGGCACTTTTAAGAGTTCATTCAGAATATAGCAAATTTTACACAGAAACGGTTAAGGTAGGGGCACGTGAGGGTTAAGAAAAAAGTGCTAAAAGGGGGGCCATGCAAAGAGCAGCTAACGCAAGCAGACAAATGCCAACAGGTTGTTGTTTTTTTGTTGTTGTTGTTGTTTGAGTAACTGAGTCTAAAAATGCAATGCCCAGTCGGTAGAGGGTCCATGATTTGACCTCCCTCTGCTCCCAGCATGTAGGTGTCTGAGTCTGTGTATATTGCATGTGTATCCCAAGTGCACGTGTGTGTGTATGTGTGTAGCCGAGCACTTATTTATACCCCATTTGGGGTAACCTCATTTATGCCTCACCTTCGTAACCACAGATGAGTGGATAAGAAGTCTGGCTCCGAACAAATGGCATTTGGCAAATGGAATGTGGCTGCTCGGTTTGTTCCTTAATGAATTCTGTTGGCTTGGACAACAAATATTATCCCGAAATGTTAATTTTTGTAGGGCGGGTTAGTAAAGCTTGCAAAAACTTGTTTAATTAAAGCCTTTCATTATTTTAATTTTTAGGGGGAGGTTTCTTTCAAAGTCGATGAAAAAATGTAACATTTTTTTTCCTAATTTTTGCCTAATTCTTATTCCATGGAGAATGCGTGGGAGAAAGGAGATTTCGATACATAATGTAGTTCTCGAGATATACTCAATTTGGCGGAACAGTCTAGGATTCTACAGTACGATTTTGGTACTACATAAAACTTTAAGCGCGTTTTTCTCGTAACAACGTTTTCTTCTAGAGATTTAAAGAATCAACCGATTTCAAAGTTTTCACCACTCAAAGTAAAGCTAATTTAATAAAGGGAGCCCTGTGGGAGTTTTTTAATATTTTTAGAAATATTTTTTGTAAGGTTAAAGCGATAAAAAGCGTGAACAAATTGGTTAATTTTTTTTAATGGCCGCGATTATGCTTTAGAATAATTTTTTTAATCGGAAATTTGTTTTATGATTTGATTTGGTTTTTTTAATTTCGAATCACCGCTTCGAAGGGTCACTTCGTGCTGAGAGAGGATTCGTTGGAGCTGGAACCACAAATTTAAAATATTTGTTCAAGAAAAAATTTAATAAATTACTTCGTTCAATAAATAAATAAATCCTGGGGAAAAGATTTTGCAGAATACTTTATTATGTTTAGAACGCCTTAGAACGGTTAGAACCCTTAAAGGGCTTTTTATTCATTTGTGACCTTCAAAAAGTTGATCATTAATTATTTTCAGCTGATAATTATCTTTTATCTAAAGAAATAGATCGAAGAAAGCCTATGCCTTGTTCTGCGTGAATTAGAATGTAGTAGTTTCTTTGGTCACCAACAATAACCACCAACGGAATTAAAGATTATTCCCCCTTCCCTTCCATTTTTAAACATTAAATTAAAATTATTGAGTGCATGCAGTTGACAAAATGAACAGTAATTTCATCTCCCACAGATGGGCAGAAACATCATTGAGAATTCAGATTATTAGTGTATGCAAATTTCAAATAACAACATGACAGCCCTGTCGACTGGCAGGGGAAAGCTTTCACCACACCATACCATGCCATGCCCGACCGACACTACAGGTGTCTGTCAGAAGGAGAAACGAGGAACACCCGACAGACAGAGAGAGAGAGGGAGAGAGAGAGAGCAAGCAAGTGTGGTGAGTATAGTCGCCCACAGCAAACATCCTTGAAAACGCACTCTCTCTCTCCCCACTCCTGGGCCAAGCGCTGGCAAATTGTGCGAGGACTGGCAAGTGAAATCAAATCAAACTGATAACAGCCAGAAGTCCAGCCAGGCAACGCGTGCACGCGAGAGAGAGAGAGAGCTAGACGGCAGGACACGAAGGACTAGAGAGCGGGCGGCGAGCGAATTTCGCTCTCGCAAAAGCACGAAACGGACTTTACGTTGGGCTGCAGCCGTGGATAACGGAACAGTTCGTGGCGGAGTTGCGAAAGCGTTGGTTGTGCCATACCCAACATAACGGTAGTAATCGGAGAACAACTCTGTCTCCCTCCAGCTCTGTGTGGGTGTGTGTGTCTGTGTTGTCTATCTGCTGCGTGTGGGTGGAAGCCTCACTGTACTGTACTGTATTGTACTGTGTCCTATCCTGCGTTTGTTCTAATGAAAAGCGAAAGTTCCGTGCGGGCGCCATCAGCAATTTCAATTAAAAACGCCCAACCAATTAGCCTTGAAAAGATTCACAGCAAAATAGAAAAAAAATAAACAAAAAAACCATAAAACAAAACTCAAAATCAGAAGAACCCAAGACTTGGCGCTGTTGAATAATCGCCGAGAAGAGCAGAGCCAGAGCCAGAGCCCGAGCCAGAGCAGGCTGCGCAGTTTGGCGCCGCGTGGGCGTCTGCCCAAAAGTATAAGAAATAAAATGAAAGGACCTGTGAAAATAAAAGAAATACATAAATCCCACCTAGACAGAAGCGGAGCGGTGTGTCTGCCTTCGAGCTTTATTTACAGGTTGTTGTTGTCCTTCGTCGAGGCCAAGTGTTCGATGAGTCGATGTTGAGGCATTTCAGTGGGGTATTTCGTGTTTGTTGGAAGCTTTGAAAGACATTTCCTCCATCAGCAAGATCGTGCTTTAGTATAAAATTATATTCGATTATATTTTCTCAGTATTTTCTATTTCAATTGAATATATAAATATATATAAATATTGAATATATAAAAATGTGGTGTAGTGTATGAAGCTCCATGTCCAAATGTCTTACTAAAATATCTGTCACTAACTTTTCTTCAAAAATATTTTCACGATATCTTTCCCATTTCCAAATTGAAATGTACTTTTCCGAAAACACTTGGTGCCATTTTTCATAAGCATTTTGTACTAAAGTTTTCTCTGAAACGCTCAAGACATTTCGTTAAATCTTTCTTTCTCGGCCACCATTTCTCTGTTTTATCTTCTCTGCATTCAGTTTTCATTTCCTCGCATTTTATTGCATTTTCATCTCTGGTCTTTTATTGCTTTAGTTGAAGTTTTCGTTTGCTTTATCTCATTAAAGATTCTTCATTTCCTTTTTTTTTTATATCTCACATGTTTTTTCTGTAAATGACCTTGTTGTAAATTTCTCGCTCACGACTGTGGTCCCATACAATTACATTTTTATGTAATTTAAGCTTTATTATTAATAGTTTGTAGTATAGTATTCATCTCTTACTTAGGTACATATTACGGCCGCTTATTCATTTTATTATAACTTTTAACATTATATTTAAGCACTCTTTGCTCTTGAGAATCGAGTGTTTAGAGATTTCTCCATATGAACAATATGTTGATTTAAAAATAAAAAAAAAACTTTACAATGCTCCTTACTCCTGCCATATTTTTTCCTTACTTTCTTCTTAGTATTAAAGCTGTGCAACATTTTTTTAAATTCTTTCCTTCTGTTCCTTATTGCTTTATCCATGCATTCTTTTCTTATTACTTTTCTCTTTACTTTAATTTCTTCCTCCAACTTTTACTTTATCCTAGTTTAGTGTTTATTTTGTTCTTCTTTTTAATAATCTTTACTGACTTTCCCTACTTGTGAAATACAAAAAACTTTTTGTACTTTCATTTACTCAATAATTTCGCCTTTGCCTTTGTCTTGGTCTTAGCGTTGTTCCTTTTCCACCTTTGTTGCTTTTCTCGTACTTCTTCTTTTTAAGGGCATTAAAGGTTCTTCGTATCCATCAAAGACATCTTTCTATAGCTTCCACCTCTCATGCTTCTCTGGGTCTTTGGGACTCTTTCTCCTGTCGGTATCACTTGGTCATGAAAATCAAAGTCCCCCCGTGTGCCCTGTCAACGTCTTGGCCCATCTGTGCGGATTTCTCTCTCTGGTATATGTGCATATACACATACATATGTACACATGTATGTAGAAGAGTGTTCGTGTGTGTGTTTGCTGATGGGGGGGGTGTGAAAAGTTTGTCTTCCGGTTTGAGTTGCGTATTTGGGCGCCATTTTAACTTTCCGCTTTTATTTACTACAAATTGCTTTGCATTTCTGTTCCATTTGTACCGGCATCTCCTTCTGCTCGGTGTTCATTTTTCTTCTCCTGCGTTTAATGTGCCGTTGGCAATTTGTTAAGAAATAAAATTTTCCCCACCCATCCACCACAGAAGCAATGAAATATTGTAATTAACTTTGCCTCCGGCGGGCAAACCGAACGGAAATTTTATTCCATTAATGAGGCGGCGGCAACAGGTCCAACATCCGCGCTGTCTTGGCTTCCATTAAGTTCTTAATAAGCGACAGTTCACGGCTAATAAATATTCATAAATATTTCAGCTCAGCTGTTGGCAATTTGCAAATTACCCTCCCCCCGACCCCTATCAGGCCTTGGCACATTTTTCTGTATTTAAAAGTTCTTTGCTCTATCCCAAACTTTTCCTTGTTTGGGGCACCATAAAAGTTGTAGCTGCATTCATTATTAACGTTAATACGCGCTGAGCTCCTCGGAGATAGCTCCACTGATGCTTAGTTATGGGGACACTTCTCCAAACCAGTGCACGAAAGTTGGAAATTAATTGCAAGTTTCCGACACGAGTGCAGGCATTCGAAATTCCAGATAGAATTGTCCGTAAGTAGGTCACACAACGCTAGTTGCAGTCTTGCCATTAGAACTGATTTGCCGTTTGATTGGAAATTAGGGCTTAAAAGCAAACTTCACTAAACATTAAATATGCAGTTATCCTTGCTGAGTCGTTTCTCTGTAATTGCAGATTATAAATAATTCTATCTTTTTCGAGTATTCAAATCGATGTAGTCAAATATTTGATCCATCATTTTCTACATACCCTTCTCCTTTTATGCAAATATATAGTCTATTCTACTGAAAAGCATTTCCCACAAAAATATATCCAATAATACATCAATTTATTTTCATTAGAAACCAATTATTTTCTACCCTTCACCACAAAGGAAATTGTTTGACCATTTCATTGAAAACTTTTTTATCCGACTAAGCTCCTTAAATCCCTCCACATTTAAATATGGGACAGAACAGAAAAACTTTCTAAGCCTAAAATCTCAAGATAATAAAAAATACATATTTAAAAATTTACCAAAAATATTTCGGGTTAAATTTGTGAACATTTAGTGAATGGTAAACCGAATAAACTCAATAAACAAACAGAGTCGATTTGAAATAAAGCCAATTTCCGAGATAACGACCAAATGGAAAACCTATACACCGACACACAGATACGAACGAATGCACACACAGCAGAAGTATATGAAATTTAATTTAAATATTTGTATACAAATCGAACATAAAATAGGAGCAAGCGGATGGATCCTAAGTAAATTAAATAACGAGAGACAATAAAAGAAAAGTTCAATAAAAAGTGAGTGCGAAAGGAGATGATGAAGTGAAAATAAGAAAACTGGTGATAACTGAAACAGACACACACACAAAAACGGAAAAAGCAGCCAAAAGAAAACGTTGAAACAGAGCTACACTTTGAGGAAAGCAAAGAAAATTCCGAGTCATGATTTGAGTTTCGGGTAAAGGAGGTAAGTCCATTGAAATGGGTACAATTTATGGTTCGATTCAAGTGCTTTTAGCTTATAAAATTGTACAAATCATTAGAAAAACATTTATCAGAAAAAAAAACAAATAATGATAGGGCACAATTAATCAAGTAATATAATTGTATTTTATGATCTCAGAGCTTATAACATTTAATATATTTTGGTTTTTCTTTGGTTTATTCGTTAGTCTTAAAAAGAATCGAGAAACCTGATAGATATTTTAATTATATGCATGCGAAAATTGAGCAATGAGCATAATACATAGTAACGAAATTAATGAGCTAAAAAATATCCGATTACTGCCTGCCAATTCAATCAGCCAGAACTTCTGCTTAAATTCCTTAAAGCATACACAAACTTTTGGCATATTCGCAAGAGAATAAAAAAACCCATCAAACCCAATTTTCATAATTCATTTGGTGGCTCCCAGCTCCCCAAAGTACAGAGTAGATATTCCATTTCATCAAACGTATTAACAAAATGATGCCCTGCACAATACCTCAAGAGATTTATATTTAGGCTTCTGCATAAAAGTATATGTATATATATGTCTATATACTCATGTACAAAGGTATACATTATTATACATAATTGAATGCTTTCAATTCTTTACTCGATGAATTTTTAGGGCTCGACTTCTATCAAGGGAGAACTAGGGTGTAGGTAGAACCCTTTTCACCGCTTTCGTGGCCTTTAAAGTCAGGAACATTTAATCAAATTAAACGGCTTTAAGGCCGAAGGGCTTCAATGTCTCTCCTGACAGGGGACTCGGCCAGAACCCAGTAAAGTATGCTACAAATCCTCACCATAAATATTGATGTACATATACTCGTATACAAGTATCTGTGTTGACTGTTCGTTCACCTTCTTCGTACACTTGAGACTAAACAGGAGAGAAAAAATACAACTCGGAGCCATGTCTACCCAGTAAATATTCAGTTTTGTGACCCTGGAAAAGGCATTGAACCAGCCTCCCAGTGTAAGAGGGTCTTTGCATACCAATACTCTGCATAATCCCCACAGCGATAGTGGAATATTAGAAATATGAATACACTTTGTTGCACTTTATTTCTACTATATAATGCAATTTTGGTGAACAATGGCGGTCAAATGCTGATTTCATTTCACCCAATTTATTCGGTTCTAATTGGCAAATCCAATTTGTGCCACACACACGGACAGCAATTCGTTTTGGGCCACATAATTATTACGATTATTTGCCAAAAATTTAGCACAACGCCATTTTGCATTGTAATTTAATTAAATTCGTTAATTATGCCTGTCAGCAGATGAGAGATCCATCCAAACAACATGAATCCTTCTGTGATGCAGAAATTGTAAAGTGTGAAAATTATGAAATTTTATTTAGATGTGCCAGCGGGCTTGAAATTTGTTGGTATCGATTTTAGGGATTAGAAGCGTGTACATTGGCAAAAAAGTACCAACAACAAAAATATGCTGCTGTATTTTGGTTAATCTATTAAAGGGCTCTAGCATCCCCGATGTGATGGATCTCCTCAAGCTCCTGATTTGCCTTGCATCGACACTGAATTTTGAAATCATCAATGTCAACAATGGGTCCCATATCTCCATCCCTTCGTAAGGATATTGTGTACTATGTGTTCCCAAGGTTCCTGTATTTTTATGTCAGTCATTGAAGCTCGAGGATATCCATCTGTAAGCTAATGATTCCCGCCTTGCATCGCCCTGTTTGCGCCTACGATCTTTGATGATTTCCTCCCAGTGGAGTTCCATTCTTGTGGACAGGTCCTCATCAGCGACTAGCTCCAGCTTCAAACATTTTCTTTAGGATTTCAACTCATCCACATTACCGGAAATTCTTGTAAAATTAAAACTGAATAAATCTATTAAATTCCAATGTTTCCATAGCATCTTGAGATCTTCCCTGATACGATTGGTACATGCAGGCAGAATTAGACCAATCCAAATCATTTTCATTTGCTATAATTAAACAAAGTCCTGTTTGTATAGATTAACCATGTTGTTCGCTCAATGCGCTTTCCCACATCAATCAGAGCACTCGATGTCTGACAATAGGGGCTTACTACGCAGTAGGAAAAGGAACAGAGTCGATAAACACAGAGGCGGTGAGGCGGTGGAATAATAGACATTACATAAGCCCACTCTGGATCGTTATGTGTATGCATACTTGTATGAGGGAGTGTGTGTGTCTGGTTGAGACTCTAGTCTGCTTATGGTCTTAGGCCTTATTAGCTGCGTATTCGTTTCTAGAGCCCGAATATGTTTGTGCTCTAATGTTAGAGTGTTTGCCTTTGGGGTAGCGACGCGACGACTCCCCCCCTACAGCACTGTGGGAGTTTCAGGCAAGAGACAAATGAGCAACGACAGTTACAGTGGCAGTGACAGTGACAGCCAGACAATGACAATAAATATTAATGACCGTCGGAACTAATAGATATTTAAATAAATGTAACACCATGATGGTGTCATTAAATTGTTATTAAATTGCCATGACCAGAACCACTCAACACGAACCATCGGACAACTCCATTTCCATCTGCAAAGACCTTTGGCTTTCTCTTATTGGTTCTCTTTATTATGTGTCGATTGTTTTGGCCTAATGACCCATTTGTAGGCGGCTTTATTGTATTGTCCTTCGATTGCCCAATAAAAATCCAGACAGTAAAAAACACAGTACTCAATGGATTGACTTTTATGTCTCGTAATTAATGGAAATATCTTTTGGAGTAAAATTTCGAAGAGGCTAATTGATGTAGGTAATTGGGAGCGTCTCTAAATTATAATAAAATTATTTATTAATTATTCGTTGGTTAATATAAATACTTATTGTATAGAAAGAAAGAACTGATTATTCCAGACTGAAACATGAACCTAATAAATTATGGAAATTGGTGAATCATGATTAAAGCGATTTAATTTAATGAAACAACACAAATTTATTGTTTTAATTTTTAATTATCTTTTAATTATTATTAATATTTATTATTTACTTGGGTTTCCTAGTGTTACGAAAAAGAGGATTATAATTACAGCACTAGTCGCGAGATCTCACATTGGTTTGCATTTGCTCAAACTAAAACTAATATTATTGTAAAATCTGGCAATTTTCTTTATTTTATTTTCATTCCTATTAACTAGAATGTTGTCTATTATTTTTAATTTATTTTATTTGAAATATCTTCCACATTTAAAATCCCTTAATTTGATCTCTAATCTATAATATTTGTTAATTGGAGACTTGTAACATAATATATTTAAAAAATAATGTTTTAATATTTTATTATTTTATTATTATTAATATTTTGTACTATAAGTTTCTACATAGTATGAATGTATAGTATGTACACTGTACATATATTCAGTGTACTATCTCGTGTTACGTCACCCACTGTGTAAATGCTCCAGGCAGATGTTTGAGAACGTGAACGTGACCTGTCAGAAAAGTGTTCGTTTGAGAAAGGCAACTTTTGTTTGAAACAAAAGGTAACAAAAGAATGGAATATTTCTCCGGACGTAATTATTACTGAAATTATGCGAAAGCATACCTTAAACAGGCAGGCTTCACTTGGTGTATTTTTAAAATCTATATCATACTCGTTACCTTCCTGATGAGGTCGATAAAGTTCTACGCTTTGAGAAAGATATTCACAGCTTGCTGTGAGCGAAGAACATTACAACATAAATTTGTCCTTGATTAATGGATCTACTTCCCAATCATTCCATGTTATGTACTATATGTATGGTATTGTCGATGCTTTGAACATTTTTTATTAAAACCATTGATTGCGTTCAAAAAATCCCCCTATTAGTGCAATTACAACTTTTTTTCTGTTTGCACGTTTTTATTAACGGGAATAAATTTCGAAAAAATAAATAGTTTCATTCAAATTTTATTCACGCTTTGGTATAAAAGTTGAGAAAACCAGATGAAGTTTGGTCTCCAACTAAATTCGGCAATTAGAGGTGCAAGGGAAAACCTCTGAAAAATACCAAAAAAAAACCAAATTAGCACCTAAAACCAGAGGAAACTAAGCCACAGGCTAATGAATAACGCGCGTTGCCCTGCATTTCAACTTTTCTCATTACTCAAATCTATATGTATTCGTATATGTATATCTGCATAAAAGTCTCTATATATATACTCGTAGAGAACTAAATAACCGACAAAGTGAACAGAAATGGTTTGCCCCGAAAATCTGTGAGAAAAGCAGGGGCGTACCACGAGGGCGTGCATTTTTTTTGCAAGCCGTTCGGGCAGATTCATTTGCATCTCCCACAGGGTCCCATGGGCGTGGCTCAGTGCTCCCTTTGTGCGAAAGTCAAACGCCAAGAGCTGCTGCCAGCAAACAGCAACAAATTTGTGCTTTCATTATACCCGGTACTCGAAGAGTAAAGGGGTATATTAGATTTGTGCAAAAAATTAATGTGTGTAACACCCAGAAGGAAGCGTTTCCGACCCCATAAAGTATATATATTCTTGATCAGCATCAATAGCCGAGTCGATATAGCTATGTCTGTCTGTCCGTCCGTCTGTCCGTCTGTCCGTCTGTCCGTCTTCATTAGCGCCTATAGCTCAAAGACCATAAAAGCTAGAGGAACACAATTTTGTATCCAGACTCCTGTCCTATCGCACTGTTACAAGTGTATTTCAAAATTTCGCCCCGCCCCCTTCCGCCCACTCCAAGGACGAAAATCTGTGGCATGCACAATTTTAAAGATACGAGAAAACTAAAAACGCAGAATCGTAGAGAATGAGCATATCTATTAGATTGTAGAATCTGGATCAGATCGGATAATAAATATAGCCACAATGAAGAAAACCATTTCGAATTGCATCGTTCCCTCTCGCTCTCTCTCACACACAGGGATAGGCGCTATGCCTGATCGAATTTTTTGACGCCTAGTTCTCAGAGACTATAAGAGCTAGAACCACCAAACTTTCTATCCAAGCTCCTGTGATATCAAACCGAGACGAGTTTGTTTTAAAATTTGGCCACGCCCCCTTCCGCCCCCACAAAAGATGAAAATCTACAATTTTGAAGATACGGGAAAACCAAAAACGCAGAATCAAAGAAAATGACTATATCTATCAGAGTATTGAATTTGGATCAGATCGGATCATAAATATAGTCAGAAGGAACAAATGAAATTTCAGTGGCCTTCCAAGCGCAGACTCATTCCCTCTCTCTCTCGCACACAGCCGTGTATGTATATGTAGGAAGTAGATTTAGACATGTAGAAAAGACAGATGTAAAAAACGTATGTAAACAAAAATGGAAACATCTAATATATATAAATCTCCGAAAAGGTTGACTTAATTTTTTGTTGTCTTTTTTGGCAAAAACTAAATTTATCCCTTTTGCGAACATGTAATAATGTAATTTATTACAAGCTCACATACATATATACTGACTGAGTACCGGGTATAAAGTAGAGCCGCGGCGGTAGACGCGGCTCACAACGTTCCCCCTCGTTTTAATTTAGCTTGTCTCTCTTTTTTTTTTGCTTGGGATGCAGAAGATGGATAACGATATGCTTTAAAAAGTTGCAAGAAATGGCTGCTTTTGCTGCACTTAATGGTCGGAAAATTGTGTGAAAACTGGGGGAAGGCAAGGAAAGTTCAGTGGGTTGAGAGAGAAATACTCCAATTACTTATTAAAGACCTCGTTTTTTTTCGAGTTACATTTGAAAGGTCTAAGTGAAAGCGTATAAAACTGAGAGTACCTACGATGTTAAGCTCACACAATTTTACGACATAATTACCGTATCTTCATCCTGCTAAATGCTTAAGCGCCATTAGACCGGCCAACTATAAAATTACAAAGTGAAACAGTAAAGGACGAAGCAGAACAGAGGGTCAAATGGGAGATTGAATTACGTACGATTGAATAGATACAGAGCATTAATATTGAGATACATATACGAATATTCGGTTCGATTTAGAAAAAGAAGGACAAACAAATATAGGATAGATCAGATCAAAGAGAGGAAAAATTCATAAATTTACAGATTTACATACCATAGAAAATCATATATTGACAATAATCCCATACTACGAGTATGTTCACACAAATTTTCAAACAACCACAAAGCCCACTTGAAAAGCATATCACGAGCGAGGGTTGCACTTGAGTTGTTGCCGCTGCAGCGCTTGAAGTGTCATCAAGTTCAGTCATAAAGTTTTATAACCACACACAGCGACTCACCCGATGGTACACTGCCGCTGCCCCACCACCCTGCAACGTTGCAACTCTAGAAGTACTATAATTATTGCTAAAGCATCAAAAGCACAATTAACCACAGTTGTTGTAATTCCAGAGGACTTGTTTGACATTTAATTACACTAATTTATATGCAAACTGCAATTGACATGGCGGCGACGACGCCTGTCGCCTTGTACCTCCTCATTTAATTCTCATCCTGCGACTTCATTATGTGTGTGTGACATATGGAACAGTTGGGCAGAATCTGTCATGGAGTTGATCTCGGCTTGGTCGGGGACTATATAATTTAAATACAACTTAATTGGTGATTAAAATCACATGGAACTAATGAGATATTTAATTTGCTAGCGGAAATATAAATATTGAATGCCTAATAATCTGGTAGACTAGGTTTTCAGTTAGGATAACTCAAACTCTTTGGAATTTTCTTAGATTATAAATGAAAATAAATATCCAACTTTCCCCAAAGCATTCTCTGAATTGTTACGTTCCGTTCCCCGAACCACCTTATCTCTCGGCATATGCTGCTTCCCTTTCCCTTGCCATCGCCCAAAGTTTTCCGCTGTTAAAAAATGTAATATTTATGCCATAAGGGGCAGAATGCAATGTCAAGACATGCCTGGCCATGCCACTCCGCCAGACACCACCTTGCACATTGCCTTCTGGGTAAAGACATCAAACGCAGCTGCTCTTCGCTGCTTCTGCCGCTGCTGCTGCTGCTGCCGCTGCTCTTGATTCCTCCTCGAGCTGCTATTCCAGCTCCTCGTACTTAGTTTTATTTTTTGGGTGCTGCTGCTCTTTCGGGGAGTGTTCTTTCCGCCAACTTCAAATTGTGTTTTCTAGTGCATTTTTCCACATGAAGTGCGCTTAAAAAGGCCACAAAATTGCGGATAAAAACTACAAAGCAAAAGAGCAGGACAACATTTGTCAACAGTTTATAAGTATTCAATTTATAGTTTCTATTGCTTTCCATGTATAGTCCCAGTTTTTGTCGTTGCTTCTCTTTTTGACTGTTGGCAATAGACGAGTGTGTTTGCTTTTGTTTCGGCCATTTAAATTGGTCATTGTCCTTTAACTTTTTTTGAATGTTTCTGCTGCTTAGCTTTTAAGCTTAAAATGCTTATATTGCAGCAGTTTCGGTTGCGGTTCTTATGACCCTGTTTTTATTTATTTAGAACAGGGATTTATACTCCAGCATAAAGTATTATTTAAATAAAAATATGTCCCTTGGGTCTGGTGACTAAAAAAGAGTTTTAATTAAACTTTGATGCTTTTCACATACTTTGCAGCTCCTGTTTTCCTGCTGCTACATATAATCGTTGCAACGTTTGCAGCTGTTCCTGCCCCTTCTGTCTGTATGTCTTTCTGTCTGTCTGTCTGTCTGTCGCACATGTCTCTTCCATGTGGCGGCTTAACTTATTAAAGGACAGAGAAAAAACACTTGCACCTGTCTAAAGTTTTCCCCAGCTGTGGCATGACATGATACGAAAGTAAACTTTTTATATGGATATAGGCTAAATTACTTCCTCGTTTGTGGGAGAAACGCAAACAAACTTTGAGCTTTCCCTGTTCTGGTTGACGCAACCCTGTTTAGTCCCCCCCCTCTCCCACCCTTTAACAGTTCCGTCCGGGGCCCGCCTTTCCTGGTCAGTGGCTTTATTTGTAGGTCCTTCGTCCGCCTTTCATCGCATAAACTATCTTTATGCCTTTTGGGACTTTTTCATAAACACGTTTTTATCTGCTTTACACATTTGTGCGTCTCTCTCAAAATGGGGCGACTCGAAGGAGGGTCAAGCGTCCTTTAAGCTGCGTTTGGGTTTGCCATTAAAAGCTTCTTTTATAACGCTCCTCATCCCCAAATCCACTCCCCTCCCTCATACACCCTCAGAGGAGCCACAACAGCTCAAACTGAACAATTGAGAATTTGAGCAACATTCTGCTGATTTTGTCAGTTTTCTTTGTCATTGATTTTCGATCATAATAATTTCATGTGCTTTATGTGGTGGAAAGCAACCGCCAGAAGGTTTTTCCGCCAGCATCTGGCAATCCATTGCAATGCATTCATCCCGCACATTCTCATATGATGGGAACACGATGAGTAGATCCCTGTTCCGATTGGATTTTTATGATTTTCTGCTTTTCTCCCTATTTTTCCCTCGTTTTCCACAGCTCTGCCTGGCTCGCTTATTTCTTATTGTTTGTTTTCTTTTTATGACTTTATAATGTGGGTATTACGTATACGTGCAGATATACATATGTCTATATGTATGTAGATGTGCATAATTCTGTGATGTGGTAATGTTTATTAAGAAACTGAATCATTCAAAAAGAATGAAGAACAGATACAATGGGTGGCTTTAGGAGCAACTGGTGGCAATCGTGTATCAATTGCCAATCTATAAATGCTAACAGATTTAATATACATATATATATTGCACATTAGTGTAATATTTATGATTATGATTATGATTATATATCTCTGGATGCCTACATATTCATTCATTCATTCATTTGTATTATATTAATATATATTAGGATATAACGAATACAGCCCCAGCCAGAGAAAAAATCCCTGATATTCGAATAGTTACACTTAGATCTACAAATGTATATCAATATATTATCATCAAGAGTGGACGTTTTAAATAAGAAACGGTTTTAACTTATATTGATTTTAATATTTTCAATATAATATATTTGATATAATTTATTTCTTATTTAAAATAAATATATTTTATATTTAAATTGAATATATTTCTACCTAACCTAAACTAATATATTTATTTTGAAGTGTTTTAAAATTAGATTCAATATTAAAAATTCTATTTAATATCACTATATTTGAACCTAAAAACCGAACACTTAATTTAAATATGGGTATGTTTCTTTTAATATGCCAATTTTCTCTGCATACCTAACCAAATCATTTTTATTATATTTTATATACATTTTATATGTTAAAATTTTATTCGACTATATTAAGGACAAAACTGCGTTTAGCTATGGGTGAAATAGAAAAATGTATACACATATCATGCAGAAGAGTATATTTAAGCTGATATACCAAGCTGGTAGAGAAAACTGCTGGATTTATTCATTAAGTTTGACTGAATATATAGTAGGTAGAAACTATTGTAGCGTTTGAAGGCCCTCCTCTCCGATATGTTATGTCAGGTGAGCTTTGGGAGCAATTCAAGTGCTTGTGATGCAAAGTTGGGTAAGATATGGTTGAGTACCCAAGGCACGAAGGCCTTGGGTAACGTAGGCAACTGTGGATGTGGTTGTAAGATTATACTCAGCCCTCAGTGCACATTCATGCATACATACATATATGCCTTTTCACAAACACTGATACTGATAATCGAAAAACCAATTTCCACAAAACTAATTTGTGTGTGGGGGGTGAGGCGAAAATTTGATCCATGTCGCATCAAATGTTCGTTCGAGTCCAGAACATTATGCAAAACACATGACAGGCAAACAGCTTACGGAACAACAAGCCCAACAACCGACTGACAACTTCACTTATTCCAGTTGAGTTGTGACGTTTTGACCGCAGGCTGAGAGAGGCTGTGTGCCAGCCAGCAAATAAGAGAGCCATGATTTTTCCCACTCAAAGGAAAAACGCAAAAGAAAATTCAAGTAAAAGGCGTTGAAACGTTTCGTTTCGTTCAGCGTCGACACTTGGACTACGAAAATGAGATGGCCAAAAAACCGCAGGCAAATCAAAGGCAGAAGGAACCTCATTAAATTAATGCAGGCCTCAGGAGATTTTCCTCCTTCACAGCCTACCAACCTCCAAGCCAAGCCACCCCCTGCTATGCGTCCTAAGTTAATTCATGGGAAAAGCGTCTTTAGCGAGGAAAGAAAAATTGTCCCAAAGATTTGAAATGGTTGATAGGCGTGCCCGAATGATTGGCAGGACCTCAGCATTAGCCGGAGGCTTAGTTTTGATAGTGGGTAGGACATGGCAACATTTTGCTGGATTATCCAACATGCAAAGTGGAAATGGATTTACATTTCAGATGTCTTCCAATTGAAGGAATGTGCTCATTTCAAAGAGCAAGGAGATATACAAACGGGGAGTGGCAGATAAACCGATTTGTTGGAATCTAATAAACGTTTAAATAGCTTAGCATCTACCCATTCTCTTCTGAAAACTGTTTGGCCACTAAATACCCTCAATGACTGCACCGAAAAGGGCAGAGCTCCTCTTCTGGATATTTTTCTATAATTTATTTTGTTCAAACAAACACCTGACCATTTAACCGAAAGTCTACAACATTTTCGACATTTTCTAAATTGTTAAAACAGAAATTCCTTCTGCATAAAACCCGAGAGGGTTCCAGCCATGCCGAAAAATGTAGATGGAAATTACAGCAAATTCGACAGTATAGAAAACCAAACGTTGTAAAACTTTCAAAGTAAATATTCCGATGTGCACATGTATAAATAATTACACTAGTCAGCATAAACAAATCGACAGGAGAAATGAATTCTTTCAAGTTTAAATTTTTAAATTGTTTATTGTTTGTTCGACATAAAAACTAACAGAGCTATAAGGTTCCAGATTAAGAGTGTAATTATTTTTCAGCCATTCGTTTGAGGATATTTCTTAAAAGAATATACAACTTTCCGAAAAAAGAAATGTATGGCAAGCAGTGATGAATATGCATAACAAATTGCTGAATCTGATTATATCAAGAACAGCTTAATAGTCGAAGGATGAACTGGAAGGCTTACAGCTGAAGTATTGCTGAAACGAGTAATGGTTTTCAGATCAACGTCAGATGCAGGACGGCACAGACTTTTGCTGATGAGTGTAGTGTGCATGCTTAGATGTGCATATACTGGTACGAGTACGGTACGGTATGTTCTTCTCATAACCAACGTCCGACACAGATTTGGAGGGACTTTCGTTTTTGCTGCTCCTTCTCCGGCTCGTGTTTATTTTTGCTTGCAAATAAAAAGGATAAACAACAACTGGCAGTCATGTTCAGCAGCATTTCCGCTTACATGTCTCTTTTCTTTTTTCTTTTTTTTGGTTTTTTTTGGGTTGAGTTGACTTGTGTGGGTTTATTTGTGAGGGAGCACGGGTGCTCTCTGAACCCTTTCACAGCTTTTAGCTTTTTTTCTTCTATGAAGTTCTCCTCCAGCCCAGCCCCTCCCATTGCCATCCACTCAATCCTTTGCATATTGTCCATATTTCTTCAACATCGCTGCGTGTCTGGGCCGGTGCTTGTGTGTGTGTTTTTTTATATGGTCATCATTTTATATCCTGTCACCGAAATAATTATATATTGATATAAATAAAATATTCAGGAGATATATTATCAGCAACTGGCTTTGAATATGGCTATACAAAAACTGAGAATAAAGATATTTTATATAAAGTATTTTAGATTACAGTTAGATTTTATATATTATTGATACGTAACCACCGTTTTAAACTACAAATTATTTCATTTCTAGCACTGTTTCTTGTTAAATTATCTCCATTTTCCTTCTGTACCATATATCTTCTGCAGAACTTATTTCAGAACATATTTCACACATTTTTCCAGCCATAAAGCATTAAGGTAAAGTGCAAAAAATAGAGTGGATTCCAATCGATATCGACTTTATGCCCATACATTTATATTTTTTAGCCCGGCCATTATTACACTTTCTTACAAATGGCAGACATTTTATTATTTTTTTTGTAAAGCCCTGAAAGCACAGCAAATAAAATCGGTCACAGAGTAGTAGATGCAGCATCCAAAGGAGTTACCTCCTTCTGGATGAGAAAGAAAAAAAAACCATTTTTATGACAAGCAAAAACATGCAGTCCCCGGTATGTGTAGACAGAAGTGGTCTGAAACTTCAATCCTGAACAGAGTTTCTTCTGCATTCCCTTCCCTCTAATGAAAAATATGTGTCGCATATTTCCCACTATTCCCTTTTTCTACGCTTTTTGTTTGATATTTACATTTCTTTTGCTTTCATTCAGGGAAAAGTGTAAGTGGAAAATGGGTTGGGTTGGGTTGGGCATGGAAACACTTTCTTCGGCGCTTTATCTTTTTCTTGTTTTATTTATGCCTTTTGTATTTATTTACGAGTTGGTTTTATGTAGAACCAGTTGTGGGCGTCTCAGGTGTAAGCACAGATACTATCTGTCGCTGCTTTCACTTTCCTGTCATTGCTCTCGCTCTGTCCAGCTCTCTGTCTGCTGTCTCGGGCAACGACTTTCTCCGAGTCCTTTTAGTTCTGTTTGCATTCGACTTGAGCACACATAAATATTTCAACAGCTTATTTATGTGTTGGCTTAATAATTTTTGCATGTGCTGAAAGCCAACGTGGACTTCGTGATGAAGGTTAATTGAGCATCTGCCAATAAAATAGATGCATGGGTACAGCTTTTATGGTTATACATATTTCATAAAACTTTCAAACATTTAATGAATAGGTAATAGGGATAGGGTTTCTAAGTTTGTTGTTGACTTTAATGTATTCCTGCAGTTTCGGAATTTATTCATAATAATTGTCAGGAATGTAGTCATGACTGCGTCATGACATCGGCGCTATCGGCGTATACTGACATGAGCCACGAATTTTTCGATAAGCTCCTCAATTCACTCATGAATTTTACGAAAAAACAGACACATATTTAACAAAAAGTCAAAATATTAAAGGTCAAATTGTAATGGTAAAAATATAGTAATAGTCACCTATCCATCCATGACACTGACACGAAGAGATATAGGTAGGTAATGCAAATTATTGAAATAATTATTGATATCATAAGTAGTTCCATAGTTTTTTTGCCCTTCATTACAATTGCCACTCTACAAACAGTTCTTTTTTCAGTATGTTTAATCTTTGGTCTAGTTTATAATTATGAATTTCCTTCACCCAACTTTAACCAGCACAAAAACAGAAAAACAATTAATATCCGCCAGGAAACCATCTTGTAATGCAAAAGGAAATGATTAAAATTACTTTTTAAAGTCGTCAACGTCGTCTGAAACTAATCCCACTCTCTGGCTTTGCCTCATTTATCTCTTCTGTTGCAGTTGCAAATGCAAAAACAACAATGAAATGCTGGCTCAATGCAGGGAGGCGCAAGAAGAGGCAGCAGCAGGAGGGGGCGGCACTGGATGGTGCGGACAGTCGATGGAGAAGAGGAGGACGACAAGGACGAGGTGGACGAGTGGCACAGCTAGATGGAATCTGTCAGAGACAGCAACAAGTGGCCAGCGACACTTTGGTGGCAACAAGAGCCGGTCCGGTTCTGGTAATGCTGTGGCTTTTGCTTGTGGCATTTGCACAACATGGAGAGGCAACAGCCACACCAACAACAGCCAACGGGCCCGAGGCAACGGCAACAACACTAAACAGCAACACGACGACGACAGCAGCCACATCATCATCATCATCAACATCCTCCGGCACAGGAGCAGGGGGAGCAGCAGTGACAGCAGCCTCAGCAGCGGCACCGGGATCAGCCGCAGTTGGAAAATCGACAAGCTGGGGAATAGCCGGAATCCATGAGGATCCATTTAAAAACATTGTCCGGATTGGCGATGGCAACACAGTCGCTCGGGTAGGTCTTTACAAGTTTAAGGGTTAGATAAACGAGTAGGCAGACGACTATCATCTGCAGATAAACAGAAACTACACTCATAAAAAAAACCAACAGAGAAAATTTTAAAAATAAAGTGCTTTCACTTACCTTTTGAAAGTAATATGAAAATATTTTATATTTAAATTTAATGTAATATATTTATTTTAAAGTGTTTTGAATTCAGCTTAAATATTACCGTTTTAAAAAAATGAGTTTTTAATACATTTATATTTGAATCAAATATGAGTGTGCTTGGTCTTACTGCGCCATTTTTCTATCAGTGTAGACCTAGTCCTAGCGCAAAAATCGGAATTATATATATAGGGAAAATGTATCATTTATTAAGTGCGGAAATACGGAATTTAAATTTAAATAAAAATGAATTTCAACCTAGTATCAAAGGGGCAAATTTTGAATGTACTGAAATGCGAATAAAGCCGAAGCTCAGACTTAATTTTAGTCGGATATTCAAACACAAATTAGTAATTAATTAAGGTACTTGTATAAATACGAATATCCGCATCCAACTATGCGATATTAGAACGGATATATGCCCTTTTAAACGTACTAATCTTAGTACAAAAATATCCACTTAATTTAAAAAATCTACGCACAACAATATATTGTAATCTTTAAACACTAGAGCGCACTTTTTGGATAAAAGTTGTACCCTTCATTAAGTCTGGATTAGTAGGGACTTTAATGTTCAATGGAATTTCGCACACAACTTAGATCTTAACTCTAAGCTCCATTTGAGTACGGATATCCACTGGATTTACCCCAACAAAGACAACAAGAAGAAATGTTGAGAACATAAAATTCCCATTATGCTGTAACCCTATTTATGAATGCAGCCACAATCGCAGCATTTACGATGCACAGTGTAAGCCCTACTTAAGCTGTCATTACGTTAAAGTGCCATTGAAATAATGGGAACAATTGTGCCCCAAGAGGAGCACGCACGTTTAAGCACTGTTTAAGGTGCGGGCGGCACCTTGAGGCCCACTTTAGTGTTCCGCACTCAGTCCGACTTAATTGAATTGCGATTCGCAGACGCGATTGCACTTCAGATTCTCCATTCCGAACCGAAATGTCCTGAGTGGCTATTTAGTTTGCACTTAATGAATGCATAATGGTCGAACAGTGGGTGCTGTCAAATACAGTCCGATTCGGCAATATATAGCAGTTAATGCGTTCGTTAAAGTCTAGAGAATGGTCACACCATCAGCATTTTTTTGATATATGTCAAAATTAAGCTATAGAAAGGTATAGATCTAAAATTTAACTATTAAACCAGTTAACCTTTTTTTTAAGTAAAAACACTTCAGAGAAGAGTATCCTTTTGCCTTTAACTCCCTTTTTATGAGTGTTTTACACTTTTCTCATAGTTTTATACCGCACTGTACTCTAATTGGTATTTCAAAACCGTTTTCGTGAATTTCGCTGCGGTTTATGTGCCCATAATGAGGGAAGCTAATTATGTTTAATGGTTATCGCAGAGTCAAGAAATGTATGCTCTATAGAAACAAGAAAGTATGCCAAGCAAGCGATGGACAGAGTAAATATTGTTCCATTCAAACTAGGTTAAACATCCCTCCTTTTTTTCCATATATTTTTTGACCAAAGACAAGGCATTCAAATGCAGAGACAAAACGGACAAATCCTAATCGAAATTCCCCCAAGTTTGCAATTTAATTTTGAGCTTTTGTCTTCAACAATTTAAAGTGAAAACAATGAAAACTTTTCTTTCAAAGCGTAGAACGGACCAACAAATTCGAAAAAGGAAAAAAGCCAATAACGTAATTTTCCACTCAAACGATAAAAGGGTCTAAAACCAAAATGACGATATAATGGTCGGGCTCCATGAATTTTTTGTTTTAGCCAAAATGTATTTTTAATGCGTTTGTCAGCGGCAGACCACACAAAAAATAACCAAAAAATGATTTGGGTTGCCCGCCAAATACTTAGAGATTGTGGCGGCGCGGCGCCCCACCTCTACTGGCAGATAATAATAATGATGAGCGTTTCCCTATACCCTTAACAGGAGGCCATCGAACAATCGCTGGTGACGATACACGACATTGCCACCGAAAATTTGGGCACGTTATGCATCTCGACGCTCTATCGACCCCTACAAGTGCCCATCAACTCGGAGCGATACGAAAGCTCCAGACAAAAGGCCGATTTGGCCGCCTCGATACTCCAGGAAGTTGGCATCATTCGACACGGCGGTGAGTTCAAACAGAAATGTTCCCCCCTTATTTTTAATAACCATATACCAGTGCGAGTACCTATATATATATATTTTATCCCTCCATCGATTATTGATTTTGATGTGGTTTTTTGTGTGGGGGTGGAGGTGTCTGCTGTTTGGTCTGCTGCCGAGAAGGAGAATGTCATTTCCTGCTGGGGCAATATACCAAAGTCAATATGCGTGTCTCACATGAGGGGTAGACACTTTGACCGTGGGCGTTTGCTTAAACTGAACGTGTATCGATATGGTTTCAGCGCGGAGCAGAGTTATTGAATATCAGGCTATTTCAAGTTATTAAATTGGGGGGAAAGCGACACTACCGTAACGTACAAGCCATTCCACTCCACCCTGTGGTGGTACTTAAATATTGGTACAATTTTGTATAGCTCATTTTTTACGGCAGGTCAGAAATTAAAGTGAGTTGTTTGCCTTTTTTGCTAATATTTCTGAGTAAAAATCGAATAAGCTTCTGTTTTATAATGGAGATCCCATCTCGGAATTTCCAGCGAAATTTCCAGCTTTTTAATGATTTGATTATAATTTGAATGGCAGGCCATGGTAAATATTTATGCAAATGGAAAATTAAACAGATTTTCACTTTCTACCATTTCTACCATCGAATTCATTAAATTCAATAAAAAAGGTATCCTCTAGATACAGTATACCTTGGGACTTTTTCCCCCAAAAATTATTATGCCGAAATACTAAAAGTATTGTGTATGCCAAGATGTGCGAACCCGAATCTGTATGTATATAAAATATCGTTTTAAATATGTGATTAGCATATTAATATATCTTAAAATATTCAAGAGCTTAGAATATATCTAAGAAGTCGAGATAATTATTATTTATAGAAAAATACATAAGTATTTCTAACAACAACATCGATATGGTACAGCAATTATCCATCCATCCTGCGAATAAATAGACCAATTAATACACTCGGACTATGCATGTTACGACTCTGAAGAAATGTAAGTGATATCTTTTCCTTACCATTGAATATAATTAGAACGTTTCAGTCTCGAAATCGCTTGCTCTCCCCCAACCAAAGGACCTTTCTTCTTATCCCTTAAGTGGAAATCTGATACCCATTTCAGAGTTTCTCTTTCACTTGAACCTTGTAAATTTGTCGTGTATATTTGTGCTTACTGTCATACATGTCCTTGCAAAAATTTCACAAGGATCTGCTCCTTTCGGTGCTGCTTCATTCCCCCTTCTATATTTGTCCTGTCTGATGTTCCAGTAAAAGCTCCGTGGGTAAATCACAGTGGAGAACAAGACCCAATGTGGCAAATGACACAACGCACAATGCGAACTTTAAATTAAATCTACAGCAACAGCATTAACATGGGGCTAACAACGACAAAAGGACGAAAGGGACATTGCATACATATGTATTTTATACAAATACATATCCAAATATATCTATATATGTAGCAGGAAGTGTGGGTCTGGGAAGCGTCGGCTTCGCCTGATGCGCCACAAGTGCGTCGTTCGTTGTCAACCCCAATGCTGTCGCGCGGCTGTCAGGACAAGACTTTCATTCCATTCCCAGCAGCCTTGACAATGCTCATCAAAAGGATACACTGATAAAAAATATTAACAACGAATTTAACGATTTTTCATCAAGAAATATCACGCAAATGAGATTTGGATATGATGAAGGTTGAGGAAAATCGTTTACATCCCAGCGAAAGTATTAGTCCTGAAAATTCGAGTAGCGTACCCAATTGTTTTAGGAGTGTATAATACTATCGGATGGTCGTGCATAGTCAAGGACAAGCCAGAGCACAAAACGCACAATGAACCCAGCGCTCGGTTTCACTCTGGTTCACTCTTGAGCTTTTGACTCGGTTTGGGATAATCAGGGGAGCAAAAGGCAGCATCTGACTGGGAGTGCTGAAGCGCACAAGTTGCCATTATGGCCATGATTTCATGACCTCCTCCTCCAAAATCTGCCACCCCATCCTGCTCTGTCTTTGCTTTCGAGCATCAGTCTCTGTGTGCCAGTGTTCGTGCCCAGAAAGGTGAGACGTGTCAGCGAAAATCGCATAAAGCGAAAGCAAATTTGCTGCCTTTTGTTGCTGTCCTTATTGTTCCATCATCCTGCTGAGCTCTGGAGCAACAGGAGACAGCCATTTGTATACAATTTTTGGCACTTGTCGATATCCTTTCTCTCGTTCGCTCTCCCTGTTCGCTTTTGGTCTTTCCCTTTTAGCGTTGACTGTTGAAATTCTGATGTCGCACATAAATTATTCCTATAAAGTGCCTCACAAATCGAATAAATTTAAGCCAATTTAAAAGTGGCAGTAAACTGCAGCACCGCCAGCCACCAGCCAACAGCCACCAGCAACGGAAGCAACAGCAGCAGTCACTCTCAAAGGGGTCTGGTTTCGCCTTTGCTTGACTGCGTTTAAGTGCAAAATATGAGAAGTGCAGAGAGAGGCTTAGGGGCCAAAACCTTTGCCTGCTTTTTGGCTTAAATAAAAAGGACGTGCACCGGAAATTGGTTTGGAAATTTAAGGCTTTAATATAACTATGAAAGAATGATTTTAAATGATACTTTCGGAGTTGATCAAATGTTTTCCAGTACTTACTGATGACAAATTGTTCAAAATTCTTAACTAGCTAACAAAATTTAAAGCCTAATTGGAAACTTTGCCAAGTCTTTTTACAATCTTCAACGTCTATTCGTTTGCCTTTGAATGTTTCTTAAAAAAAAATATAGGCAGCAATAGCAAAGAAGGAAAACCATTTATTACAACTGAAACACTTAATTTAAAACTGTCACAGGACTTCCTATGATTTACCATCTTCATTTCCTCGAGCTCCATATCACAATCCCCAAACTTATTTTCAATTTCAAGCGCCACAACATCCACACCTAATTGAAAGAGATTCCCAGCACAGCCTTAATTCCCCCCAAAAGTGATGACCCCAGAGTGGCTCCCAGAGGCCACATTTCAGACAAACCGCATCTGAGGAAAATTTAATTATTCCTGCAAGAAAAAAAAAGAACAAAACACCTGACAGCAACAAAATAACCCACACACGCATCACATGTCTGACTGTAGTTTGAATAATTGCCAATTTTACTCACACTCTCATCCCATCCTTATATGTAAGAAGTTTAGTTTGGGAATGACAGCCAAGTTGTTCGTTTCACAAACACACACACACGCCCACACGCCCACACCCAAATTGCTACATTTGTTGGAAAGTTGAAAATATTTATTCTTTCACACCTTTTGGCAGGGATGGGAGAAAAGCAAAAACATTCGACCTAGCGGCAGGCAATAAATTCAAGAACTAGCCAACAAAAAAAATAAAAAATAAGATTGATGATGGTATACAAGTGAGTACGAATCCGAATGGCGAAACAGATGATGAATGAGTCCTGGCTGACACAAACATAAGCACATCATTCCCAGTATTCTCTGTATTGCCGTGTGTTACCTTCTCGGATGTACCCGTAGCCCGGTTGACAGCCATTGCATAATGTTGTTCACCAAAAGCGATTTGTTGCTGCAACAGCTGCGTGCCACCATTTGGAACAGACATCGAGTTAACGGTCCAGAAGTGACAGAGTCACTCACAGGCAAAAAACTCCATGTATAAAGAGTATAATCTACTGAAACACAGCGGTGGTTTGGTATATCAGGACGGTTATTTGTACAGAACAGTTTTTAGAAAAATGCCCGTCAACAGATTATTCTTACTCTATGTCGGAAGCTTCGATTGTCTCAATCGCACGTCCAGCGACCGACAGTATCGATGCCTTGATGAAACGCTCCATGCAGTCATTGACGCACTTCTCCGAGGAGTGGTACAGCTCGGCGCTGGGCTTTCCCATGCACTTCTGCATGCAGTTCTTTTGGGCATCGTTTACCTGTGCACAGACTTGGACCATTTCACTCATATCCAGCTTTATTTTTGTGGAATACACGGTCGTACGTACGCAGAGAAATTTAGGAATAAAGCAGAGAAAAAACATACCAGTTATGGGCACCGCTTCGTTTTTGCCTCATAACTTTTGACCAAGAGCATATTATACAAACTTATGTACACGAATCAAAAGCTATATATCTTAGGTAAACGTCAGTGAAGAAACTAAATTGATTCCTTCAAATAGAAAAATATTTTTAAGAATTCACTGAAGTGATAATTTTCTGAAAATAAAAATTATACAGCCTGTTTTGGGCACCCTTGAAAAATCTACTAAAAATTAAGAAATATGAAAGGAAACCGCCACAGATAAAGACAAAATGAAAATGTATTTATTTTCAGAGCCCCTTTCTCCTCTTTCTTGCTGCGCTTAGCTTGTGGCTTAGAAAATTTAAATTCATTGGTTATTCAATTAATTGATTGATTTGATGATAATTAATTAAATGATTCTGCCAGTGATGACTTGACGTAAAAGGGATAAAACTGGTGTTAAAATATGTCACGTTAACATAGACAATTATATTACGCACTTTCTCGACCAAACACACGCAAAAACATGCTGCTATATGAGGGTGCCTATACTTGGAAATAACAATAGTTTCAAAAGACCAAAAAAATTATGTTATGCATACATTTAGGTTAAATACGAAGGTAAATCAAAAGTACATTGACAACACTGCAGAGAAATAAAACTCACATTTTTAAAAAATTTTTAACACCCATATATCGCAATTCAAAACAAAGAAAAGTTACTTGAGTGTTTTTTTATTGAAACTTTTTTCTAATATGACCACAACTGCTACAAAACTGCATATATTGGTTTCATAATCAGCACAAAAACTTCATACTGCCAACCAACACGACTCCTCATACTCAGATCAGTAGCTTCTGCTTGCTGTCCAAGTTTACGTGGGGGTGCCTGTAACTGGGGGGGGGCCTACTGTAGACATGTTTCCCCTACAAATTTGTTACTAATTTGAGGTTCTAGAAATTCTGTACTAGTAGAAAGGCAACTTAAGACTTTTTAACTCTGTTTTATACCACTATAGTGGTGGCGCAGATAAATTAAGAAAGTGAAAAGAGAGTCCCCACCAATATGTTATAAAGTCGCTATATAAAACTCTAGATAGGTATATTTTGGTTAAGTACAAAACAGCTTTATACCAACATGAATGGAAATATGTGTATAGAATACTGAATATGTTATTCTGGCCTTTCTTCCTTCCTTATTCTGTTGGGCCTTTAAGATGTGTTTTAGTTTTGATAATCTGCGTTTGAATATCTTTGCATCCTTGCCGCCGAAAGACAGTGGGTACTACCCATCAGAAACTGCCAGCAGATTTGTTGGACTCTTCGTTCCCCATACGGTCTGCCAAGCGGTTAGTGATCAATACCGATGCGTCCATAAAGCGATCCACGCAGTTGTTCAGGCACGTCTCTGTACTACAGTCCATCTTGCTGCTGGGCTTTCCTATGCACTTCTCCCAGCAGACCTCGTTGAAGTCGTGCAACAGTGCATAGATATGGGCCTTTTCTTTCTCTAACTGCAGGAACTCCTGCAGTTCTTTATCGTTTTTAATGTTGCCAGAAACGTCCTCCATGCCGGACATCTTTTAAGTTTAAAAAATTCAGAGTTTCGCCAAAAAACTTTAATTTTTGTTAGAGATTTGTGGATTTCTAAGTTACGTGAAATGTCGGAAGTAAACCGAATAAATCGGAATGACAGACTTTGGAGTCAAGGCTAGAATGTTACCTGAAACTTTGAAATGTTGATACTATTTATTGTACGTGATAGGAGCTAATCTTTATATCGATAATTTAAATGGAACGAAATAGAAGTAACTATTGGGCGAACAACACGAAATTTCGTTTGAATTCTATTGCATATGAGTCAAGGATCTGACTAAAATATGCTACCACAGACTGAAAGTCTTGTTAGAACAAGATCGTGTGAACAGTTGATTAGCAAAAACAACTTCTATGCAAAATTATATCTTATAAAACTTCTAGCCCTTAACCTTTCCTATTCCAAATGAGGAACAATTCTGTTCGAGTTGTGTAAGAACAGATAGAGGTATGATAAAGTTATGTTATCTTTTCTCTTTCACAACTCCACCTCTCAAGGGCAGACTCTTCTCCAAAAGTTTACGAACTAAAAAAAATGCACGTGCACGGTTTATATGGCCCTTTCCCGCTGAAGGAACGGAACTTTCCTCAGATGTAACGGTACTCGTGTACCGAGCCCAGTAGCAACAAGAACTGGAATCAAAGAAGCAAGTTCTGTACACACTAAAACATAAAAATAAGGAAAGTGCCACGGAAGTTGCGGTAATCGAATTTAAATAAGTTTACTTTGTAAACAATTCTCGTTTCGTTCTCCCTCCCACGTGCTCTCATTCTTTCTGTCTCGTCTCCCTTTTTCTGGCTGAAAAGTCAAACAGAAAGCAAAAGGCAGGATTGTGCAAGATAAATTGAAAAAAAAGGTAAGGCCCGTCCGGTCTTGCTTGTTATGAACCGTTTTTGTTTGTGTATTTGGTGCATTTGTTTTTGTTCATTGATGATTTTTCATCAAAAAACATCCGTAGAGCGAGAGCTTGACTTACCTACTACTTAACATACCTTGCACAGTCCCAGGGAAAAATATTAGCTTTTGACAACCACCGCCCACACACGACGCACACACACACACACACACACACACACACACACACACACACACACACACACACACACAGAGGGAGGGAGTGGGAGCTGTAGCCGGGAAAGTGCTGGAGTGGAGGGAAAGGGCTGCTGCTGGCCTGCCGCGCATATTAATCATTGTTCTAGGGTTGACACTTTTGCCAAGGCTGAAAGCAGCATCAGAGGAAGCAGCAGCAACAGCAAGCCTGCTGCGGCTTTTAATGACTGTTCCAAGGCCGCAGTAACAGTAACAGATGTTCAGAGTTAACGCCTAAAGTTGCATTCGCCACAAAGCAATCAGATAACAATGCTCCTATGCAAAATTCTGCCATAACTCATTTCCAAGTTCCCATTAATGGTATTCCTCAAATAATGTCAGATTTCGTGTATCAAATGTTCACAAAATACAAAATTGGTTCTCGGGAAAGTGATTTCGGGGATTTCCGTTGTTCACAGTTGTTCCATACAATTACGGCATTTATTACCTTTAAAAAATATGAACAAAAAAACTACGAAAGCGTTTTATATTTTACTGACTGGTCCCAAGATTTTATTGAGAATTAACAGGTATATTTCAGTTCAACCACTAGCCATATATAATGTGTACATACATTTGTATGCATGAATCTGTTGTACTTTAAATTGTCAAGAATGTATAGCGGAATAGTGATTGGGATATTTGATTGATTCTTCTAGTTGGTCGTGTTTCTAGAAAGCAAAAATGTCGTCTTGGGACGATCGTATGGCGTGTTGAGAGACTCCCCATCCATCTGTCGAAAATATTGGCAACTATTGGTCAAGATTTATGGACGAAATCGTCCTTTTGATACTTTCGAAGCGTGATGCCAACTGCCTTTGTACGGATCATTATCAGTTTCCTTGGGCTGATCGCCACCCAACTTGAGGTTACCCAAATTGAGGTCACAGTTCTTCGATATCATGTTTAAATTGGTATCAAAGGACACAGTTTTCTGCCGGCTAGGCAAACGTCCATAGGAATGATTTTCCTGCAAAACCAGGCAGCGGGCCTCGTCTTCAGCTTGGCTACCGGCATCGTACTTCATTTTCTTCTGCCTCGAAGGTGTAACATCATCGCGATTCTGATTCTCCTCCAGCGGTTTATATTCAATTTGGTGGCTGACGAGCACAATGTCTGGCATTTTCGGCTTCTGCATGTGCACGTGCGAGCGCTTCCGAAGGAAACTGACGTTGAGTTCCTTAGCGTGCTCAGAAGTCTGCTGAGTAGTTTCATTTAAACATGTGCAAGCATATGCATATTAATTGTTTCTCACAGATTTGGTCTACTTACAAACTCCAACTCTGAATTCGTCGCGCAGTTGCTCTTGTGGCCAAATAAATCCATTTTGGTTCGCGGTTTCTGAGCGGTTATACTGCGACACACGAAAATGAAGGGTTCGGTTCAGTATGTGTAAGAGAGAGACAACAGGATACGAAGAAGATAAGTATCGCCTAGTATCGATTACTTAACAGCAAGTTGGCAGTGCCTCGATTCGATTGTGCAATAATTTCCTTAAAATGATCAAATTATTTTAAATGGATAGTGGAATATGCAAATTGTAATTAAAGCAGAATGCCGCGTGGCAGTTGATGTATTGCAATCAACAATTGAGATGCACTTACCATTAAATGGCTCTCATGATCGATTCCTACTCGATGCTTGGCATCGCTTGGCATCGCTTGGCATCGAAACATCACAGCGCCCATGAATAATTAAAGTTGCATAATTTGTGTGCGGCGTAATCAGCAATTAAGTGCAGTGACATGGCCAATTCATTTTGGGGAAATGTAATGTAAGTGAAAATTGTAATCACTTTGCGTCTGGTCTGGTCTGCCCTGCCCGCTGCCGGTCTCGTCTCCGAGTTTCCCTTTTAATTTCCGGCGGGGTGTTTCTGTTGCTCGTTCTGCTGCTGCTGCTGCTCCCGTACTCCGCCCCACGCGCACAGCAATTATTAAAAAAAGTTTTCACTCGCAACAACCATGTGACTGACCCAGATCTTCATTTCCTTTTCTATATACACATGTACATGCATATCTGTGTGTGCATATAGGACTCTCGGATGCCTTAGCCAAGGGCCTGCTCACTGATGACTTTATAACCGGAGCACGCATTTTGGCTTTGAACCTGACAAACGGAGCGGTGCAGTCGTATGTGTGGTGGGTGAAGAGCAATCAGGACAAAGTTCTGGGCGAAACACAGCGCTACGATGAAGAGGGACTGCAAATTGGCAAAAAGCCGGCCAACAATTATCCCTGGTACGTATCCAAACCACAAGCACAATCAGCACTTATGATCCCATTTATGATGCTTTTCGGTTAGGTTCGACGATGAGAGCAGTACACCCACTCTCCGCTCACCGAAATTCGCACCCAGCCCACCGAGCAACTACTATAAAGGCTGGTGGACATACCCGTACTTCTCGTGCGCCCTCAGCAAGTGGATGGTGTCGTATAGCATCGCGATACCGCCCAGTGGCCGGCATGGACTGCGCGGCTTCATCAGCATCGACATTGATGTAACGTCGCTCCGTGTCAATCAATGCGAGGCGGAGCCCTATCACTTTGGCAGTCGCAAGCAGCAGCTGCAGCAGTACCAGACCATGCGGCGCTACCCTCGACTGGCCAGCAAGCCGGCGGCCCACAACGACGAGGGGACGATCAACGATTTGCAAGCCTTTCATAGCTCACACAAGTGTCATCGCACCTCCATGGTGGTAAGTGTGCACTTCATTCAGATTAATTAATTGTGTTCCATGTACCTCGTGTGTTTGCTCATCTGCAGTGCGACTATCGCCAGCCGAACGCGGAGGCACCGACAATAAGCAGCGGAAAGATACTGACCGCTCTGGCCAGTAGCAGCTGGTCCCGGGGCTCGTACCAGTGCCTGTGCAAGCGCGGCTATTATTCATTGCGCCATCCGGATGGCTTCAATGGCACCATCATGGAGATTGCCTGGCAGGAGCATCAGGACAATATAAGCAATTACTATACGGATGTCTTCAAGTGTTTGCCTTGCGCCCCCGGCTGTGACATGTGCACCGGTCCGGAGCCGTGTCTGGCCAACTATCATTGGCCTTTCAGGTGTGTGTTTGCACACCGACATGCTTCATGTTCGAGCGTTCTTCATGTCAATATGCCTCACACTGACACTGCCCCTCTCTGTCTCTCTCTCTCTCGTTCTCTTGCATTTTTTTCTTTAGAATATCATTGTTGACCATATCCATTGGCTGTGCTTGCGGCACCTTTGTCCTGGCCGGCTATCTCTTCCGGCATCGCCGCGTCAAAGTCTTCAAGGTAGCCAGTCCCATCTTCCTGATGATCACACTCATTGGCTGCGCCATCATGTATCTGGAGGTGAGTTTTTGAGCACATTTAGGCCAACACTCTTAACCCATTAAGGCGGCGGCCACACAAACGCAAAACACACAAAGACCATTTGGAAACAATGTTTGTAATGTGACAAAAGGTCTGGCTGGCTCGGTTTTGGGCTCATTCATAATTAACCCACCTGTGAGCAGGGTTGGCTACCTGCTACTTCTTGGCCGGAATGGCAGGTAGGGAGTCTGGGCAGCAACCGCAACATTAAGCGTCTTCTTATGTGTTTTTAAATGCGGCTTTTAGCAACTGGCTGCAAAAAGGGTACATGAGGTTTCTCATGGCAGTTCGTCACAAGCTAAGGAAGTATTAAGTTTAATATAAGAAACTAAATTAAATGTTTAGATCTGAAATATCAAAGAAATCGCTGTACATATGTATAATATTCATAAGTTTTACCTAAACAGCCAAGTGCTTTACAATCCATTGCTTTTTTAGTTCCCAAAGACTTCTGCGATATAAATCCACATACATTCTGTATTGTATTATATATATCTGTATCTGTATACATATCTGTGTCGAATTAGTCTACGAAATATTTATTGCTAAGTTAAAAAAGGGGAAATATTTAATTTTCCTCAAATAACATGCAATTTTACATTAAGAGCAAACCACATTCGACCTGGGCAAAGCTCAATACCACTCCCCTTGATGGCAATTTTGTTGTAAACATTAGCAAGCCACAGTGCAGGCCCTCTCTCCCCAGTGGACACATAAAAGGCCTACTAGTACTCCACAAGCCTCTCACAATGGCAGCATTAACAACAAAGGACAAGCACCGAAAGCAAATGGGTTAAGAGGCGGCATATGAAGAGCCAGAAGCACTTTTTAGAATGAACTAAATCGTAACTGATTTTCCAATCAAAGTATTGAGCAACTGAAAGCTAAAATTACAACAAATTATTGAATAAACTATGAGAAATAATAGGAAAGAAGAGAAACATCGTGAAGTAGCATTGCCGACACTCAGCTCTGACTCCGAGGATGAAGATGATGTCGCCTTGCAGGCGGCCCTGAAAAATATTGTCAGTATCCCAGATGTTGATTCTCAGGAGTTGATAACTGAAAGTGGGCCTCCACATCGCAAGATAACTCGCATAGATGCGGAAAGAACTTGGTCAACGGAGCTCAAGCAAGGTCTCAAAAAAGAGTCCCAGACGCCAACTCAAAGCCTAGACAAAAAGGAAAAGAAGCCGCAACATGGCCCTGAGATGGGAGAAACCTTCGTCAAAAAGATAGAGAGTACACGAAATGCTCCAGATCCGGAAAAGACCTGGTCGGCGGAGTTCAGAGAGTCGATGAAAACCTGGTATTCGGAACTCAACGAATCCCAGAAACCAAAAAAGTCCGATTCGCAGGCAACGAAAAGACCAAACCATAACTCTGAGGTGGAGGAAACATCAGTCGAATCTAATGATAAAAGTGGGAAGGGTCCAGACCCAGGTGAAAATACTAAAGCCTCGGACAAGACTGAAATACCGACAGAGGAGAGGGAAACCCAAAGAAGTTCAGCGAAGAAGTTTGAATCAAAGTCTGAATCCTTTGTTGAGTATTTATCTGAACCCGGCTCCTTAATTTTGCTCGAAACTGAATCCGATAGCTTAAATCGGGGGAAGAGTTCATCAAAAGAGCTCAAGTCCGAGAAAAGTATAGCCAAAACAGTAGGTGTACACTTTTTGAATGTGATTGAACCCAATGAGCTGGTCGTCCTGGAGCCATCAACTAGCATGGGCCCGGTGAAAGAGCCGAACCCATATTCCAGTAGCCAAACCCACGACTCTATGGTGGTGAAAAGCGAGGATAAAGCCTTGGTTGTCCCTTCGATAGCGTCTGGTATGGGTCTAATCAACCTCAAGGCGGTACCTTTACAGAGGACCGTAACCTACGGATCTGGTATTTCTGCATCTAAAGTTGTAGATAAATCTGTAACGGCTGCTGCCCCATCCGCAGCTGATGAACGGCCTGAGAGTCCAGAGATACCTCAAGAACCACCATTGCTTCGACCGACACCTTCCCCTGCAGTGGGTCCAAAAAATATTATGCTCAAGGACAAAGACGCCAACGATACAGAGGAGGAGAGGGATAGAAAAGAGTCGCGTTTGGAGAGCAAGAGTTCGCTAGCGCATGCAGAGTCCATTAAGACATTGACCATCACCGGACACACGCACATTACGACGCGGTGGCATGATCACTGCCACCTTGAGGTGCAACACGAGCGCATCGATAGGCGTGCTCAGAGGAAACTGATCATAGCCTGTGTGCTCTGTCTGGTGTTCATGATCGCCGAAGTGATCGGTGGCATTCTATCCAACAGCCTGGCCATAGCCACAGACGCAGCTCATCTTCTGACGGACCTGGCCGGTTTCCTGATCTCTCTGTTTGCCCTGTTTATCAGTGCCAGGCCCAAGACGCAGCGAATGAACTTTGGCTGGTACCGGGCCGAGGTAATTGGGGCCATGATCTCCGTATACTTCATATGGGTGATAACAGGTGATATGATAGGGCTTTCCACAATGAAAATCCCATGTTCAACCGCATTTATTCGCAGGCATCCTAGTCTGGCTGGCCATAGAACGCCTGTGGGTTGGTGAGCATAATGTGGATGCCAAAATAATGTTGATCACGTCCGCTGTGGCCATTTTGTTTAACGTCATTATGGCCGTTCAGCTCAATCACGGACATGGTCACACCCACTTTGAGCCTGGCGAGGTGAGCCGTCAGTCCCGCGTCATGCAGAAGGAGAGCCTCAAGCATGGAGTGCAGTTGTTGGAAACTTCGGGGTCGGTTGCGCACGTGAATCCACCAATGGAGAACATCAATGTGAGGGCGGCCTTGATCCATGTTATTGGAGATATGATCCAGAGTGTGGGCGTCTTTGTGGCAGCTCTGATCATATTTTTCCGTCCCGAATGGTCATTTGTCGACTCCATCTGCACGTTCGTCTTCTCCTTCATTGTTCTCCTGGTGACGATCCGCATTCTTAGGGATGTGCTCATGGTCCTGATGGAGGCCACACCCGACTACATGGACTACGAAGAGGTACAGCGCACGTTTCTGTCAATCGAAGGTGTCGAGCATGTGCACAATCTTCGTATCTGGGCTTTGAGCCTCAATAAGGTGGCCCTCTCCGCCCATCTGGCCATTAAGAAGGATGCCGATTCACAGCGCATCCTCGAGGAGGCGACCACCATGATCCACAAGCGATACCGATTCTTTGAGACCACCATCCAGATTGAGGAGTACACGCCTGGCATGGAGAACTGTGAGAAGTGCATAACGCCGGGCATGGCCATATCTCGGGTGGACAGCCGTACAGTCCTGGCCATGGAGGAGGCAGCCAGTGGTGGAGGCAATGCTAACAAGAAGGGTGTGGAGGAGCCAGTTGAGGATACAGCAGTCTAATATTATTGATCACATTCATATTATCATTAATCTTCTAAATATTCAAGAGTACTTTTGAATTATAGAACAGACTAAAGAAGTTGAAATAAGGCTTTTTTATCTAATCGTTTTATCGTTTAACAAATATCTGAATGCCTCTTCTTACAGATGGTGGCTATATTCCCATATCTCGACACCAGTTGGTGCATTGTGACCAAATGGTCGCGACATATGGGCTTTTGCATCACCTACACTTCGCTGTTAATGAAAACATGGCGGTAAGTAGACTCTTTAACTAACGCTAGACCCCCCCTCCCTTTACAATAACATCTTCCCTACCTTACAGAGTCTCTTTGACTTATCGCGTGAAGTCGGCACACAAAATCAAATTGAATGATCAACAACTATTGCAATGGATGGTGCCCATTCTGTTGGTAATGCTGATCTATTTGGGTACATGGACCATTTCGGCCACGCCCTACGCGGAGGTGGTAAGTGAGGGAGACAGAAAATGGAATATGGAAGATTACTCCATTAGAAGCCGTTTCTAATTTCTACCATTTCTATTCCCCATTTAGATCTACGACAAGCACCACCTGAAATTCAAACAGTGCTCGTACAACTGGTGGGATCACAGCCTGGCCATTGGTGAGGTCTTTTTCCTGGCCTGGGGCATACGCGTCTGCTACAATGTGCGAAATGCGGAGAGTCTCTATAACGAGGCGCGCCTCATCTCGTATGCCATCTACAACATAGCCCTTGTCAACATAGCCATGGTGGTCTTCCAGTAAGTTGGGAATGGGAGCAACAATCCTTACCACCTGATGGACCCCAGTCCTGTTCTGTGCTGTCCTGTCCTATCCTGTTTGTGCAACACAATTGAATTATAACAGTTGACACATGCTGGGTAATCCAACATGCTGCGGCACGCGTCATACCCATTAGGGTAAATGTAAAGCTTCCCCTCCGCAAACACTCCTGCTCGCACTCCAACCATCATTGGTTAGCCCTTTTAATTAAATTCCTTTGCGTTGTGCACGCTCGTGTTCGCGTTGTAATCCTTTTTGCTGGCCTGCCAGGACAGCTTCTCCAACTGTCTGTCTGTATCAGCCAAGCTTTGTTTGCATAGACATTCCTGGCCATCTTTCGGTTTCAAGTTGTCTGCGGGTTTGCTCGGTTCCTGTGTTCCTGTGTTCCTGTGTGCGCGTTTTGCCCAAATTGAAATCCTTTTTGAAGAGCTCTTTTTATAATTAATGCAATTTGTTGGCAAACTCTTACAGCCATGTAGGTGAACTCCTTCTGGTTTGGGGTAGGTTAGGATAGGATTGTTTAAAGTGTTGATTGGTTCTCTTAATGAATGGGGCAGGAATTCATTCAGTTGAGCATCAAACTGAAGAAATCGTGGGAGGAGGTTGGCGTGTGAAGGTTAGGTGTGGAAAACGTGAGAATTAAAACTCAAATGAGGCCTTTAAGATGTTGCTAGGTTTATGCCAGGTAATGGAAATTCAAACAACTGTTGGCCACTTTATGAGGCAGAGTCCGTTTTGCGGGTCAATATTTTGTCTTACCTTTGGACTCTATATTCTAATATTTTCGAAAAATATACAACCATAAATTTAATATATTGAATATTATATTCATATATTCCTGTATCGAAAAATGTATAAATGAATTCAGATTTAACATAAATTTACTTTTTTTTTATCCCCAACAGTGTCATGCTCTTCCCCCAAGCTGGACCCGACTACAAATACATGCTGGGCTTTGTGCGCACACAGTTGTCGACCACCACAACCATTGCTCTGGTCTTTGGGCCGAAAATCCTGCGGGTGTTCAAGGGACAGGGCGACAAATGGGATCAGAAGGCCAAGGTGAGAAGTATAACAGCTTCGTTCTCTCTGAATGGAGTCGGCCTAGTGGCAGAAGAGTCGCCGGATTTGTATCAGGAGAACGAAGAGCTTAAGGTGAGGGATACATGATGAAAATCCATTAAAAAGGGACTTGAACTTACGAATTTGATATCTTTATTAGGAACAAATCCAAAAGTTGGCCCATCAAATTGAGTTCATGAAGACTGTGCATATGCAGATGAACAACAGACATCTGAAACCGAAACCGGGTGGATACTTTACCATCACATCGACCTCGTTCCAAGCTCCCTATAGCAAGAACACGGTTTCCACCGCACAGACCCAAACTGGCAAGGATGAAGCCAGCGGGTAAGTCACTTGAGAGGAAGCTTCAATAATATATATGGATCATTCAATATCGAATTGTTTTACTCAGGGCCACGCCAACGAAATGCAAATCGCCCAAGGGCAAAGTCTGACGAGGTCAACGAAGTGTTAAAGATTGCTCAATGGAAGTTGTCGACCAGCATGGAACAACAGTCGTAGAGGATGCAATTGCTTTTAGTTTCTACCAAACAGAGCCAGAGATGCAGATGACAGTGAACACGACGGGAGAGCAGCCAGGACCGGAGGAGGCGGAATTGCTTAACCAGTTTCGACGCCTCTTTGCCCCCATTTTGGATGACAGCCTTCAGCTGTACCATAAGCTGAATGAATCGGATGAGAGGGGTGGGGATACAGAGCACATACGGATCCATCAGACAGTGGCGCAACTGAACGAGCTAACAAGCAGCGAGGAGGAGACAATGGTTACCCAGGTAAACAGTCCCTCGCCGCCAGTGGAAGTGGAGCTGCTGCCCCTTTCCAGCTGCAGTTCGACTTCGAGCAGCTCTCTGTATGCCATACACACACCATCGCCGGCTCATCCCAGTGGCTTGCTGCTCCTGCCACAATGTCTGGACTCGCCTTTGCTGTCCTGCAGTGAGCCACGCACGATCACAGAGCAGGTGCAGCTGCATAATCCACCTCAGCATCTGATTGAGGACGAGAACAACACATCGTGCTCATTGTCATCTAATCTGACGGACAGCAAGACTCTGGATGGTCGCACCCCCATTGTGGTGTGAGATTTTTGGACTATCTCCTCGGATCTCCATCCCCTGTCTTAATCGGCTTTATATGTGTTTCGTTTACACTGTCTTAGAGCAACAGCAAACAAATAGCGAAAGAAAACAGCTTAATGTTTCAACTAGTCTTAAATAATGTTTGTGTGTATGTGTCTGTCAAAGTTGTTTAAATGTTAAATGCGTTTATGCGGTGAAGCCAATGGAGAAGTACCCCTGAAGTTTGTAAATAGCTTACAGAGAAATCTGTTTTAAATTTAAAACGATTCAATTACTAGTACTGAAATACCTTTCCCGTAATAATTATTTAGCTATAGTTTAGCTATAATTTTTAATACCTGAATATATCAGCCTCATGTGCGCTTCGAGGATGTTAGAATATTTTGTAAACGCCTTTGACATCAATTCTGCATATTTGCATTTCGAATGATTAGGAGCAGAATTCCATAATTATTATTAGTATTTTTAATTTAGATGTTTGCTTGGTTCTTTTAGTTTAAATTAAGTTGGAACATCCTCGAAAAGCGAGTTGTTTTTGGCAAAGGCAAGTATTTCCCTTGGCGTCCTCTTGGAGGCATCTTTCAGTGATGCCTCCTTCAAGTCAATTTGCCGTCGTGTTTCTCTAAAGATGTTCTCAGTCCTTGAGCGACCCCCTCTGCTTTCCTGAGGGCGAAAACTTCTGCTGGAATGTGCTGCATTAGTCCGGAAGCTTATACTTAGTTTAGGCGTTTTAGTTTAGCTCTAATTTTCGAGTAACTTCCGAAAACCTTTTGTAATTTTTTAAGGAATATTTTACTGAGTTCTTCTGTATTTTCGCTACAGATTTACCCACAAATTTCAAAATTGTATACATTTACTTTTAATTATCACATACTTATCTTCAAAAACGCAACCGCATAAACGTAATCTACATGGGTGTTTTTAATCATTTAAGTTTTGGCTTCTTAAACATACACCCACTCATTATCCCCCATCATCCATAATATTCATAGTTTTCAAAACAGTTCGCCAAAAACAAAAAAAAAGCATTGAGCAAATATTTTTCACTTCGTTCGGATCGCCAGGAAGTTGATGTATATCGTGTGGATAGTGGAACTGTAGACAGCCAGATGACAGATGGCCTGACGACTCATAGAGTAGAGGGCCCTTAGGGATTTGGCGTTAATACATTTTAATTTCTCTCATGCACCTAGCAAACTAAATACACATTTAATTCAATTTTCCTTGTTATCACTGCACTCATTTCATAGGACATACTTTTCTTTGCTTTGTAGGGAAATTTACTTGATTTCTTTCATCATATGATATGATCTATATACAATACATAGCACTTAAGCATAGCAAAGAGTCGATTTTAGTGTAAAAGGACATAAATACTATATACATATATACTATATACAAATATAAATATAAATTGGAGTTTTAGCATACAATTTTAAACTGATTAACTGTTAACAGGACCGCAATTTCTCTCCATACAGTTCATAAAACATAAACAACCAAAAATAATTAATTGGAAGAAAGTAAACAATTTATGGCATAAGTTAATGTTAAATTACAAATATTGTGAAAAACATCTGGCAAGATCAAAACAAATTAAAAAAAATAAATGTTATAAAACCATAAAACAAATTGCTTGACTTTATTATATTCAGTACATTTCATGGCTATAAGAGCGGCCGAAAAGGATTCACCCACTGTACACAAGCAGGTACAGAAAAACAGCCAAAGTTCAAGAATTTTATCGCCAAACTGGTGAAAGATATCGCAATAATTATTGTTCTTAAGTAAAGAGGAAAGACAGATTACCAGTATAATTTACAAAACAGCATAATTTTTCGGGGTTTAGCTACAAAAATTTACATGTAAAAAAAAGTTTGTTAGTGATCCGAAAAATGAAAGTCACGCAATCGTTTTATACAGTTCGGCGTGTGCTTTATGTAATAGAAAAAATTTAACCGCGATAATTTAACACAAACTGCAAACTTAGTCTAATGAAAATTGGAATTTAAATGCCAAACGCGTTTTTGGATGTACCGAGAATGCAGTTATGTTGCTACAAATATGGAAAAACTTCATCTGAAGTAACAGTCAGATGAAAATAATAATAAGAATCTGTCGAAAACAGTAACATTTTTCCAAAAAAGAGCATTTTGGAATTAGATACCCAGGCTATACATATATCAAGTGTTTTCACGGGTAAGCAATTTTTGTTGGTCCCCAAAGCATACATTTCAAAATTTCAACAAAATCGTACAAACCGTTTAAGAGCGGTTTTCTTTCCAGGTTTTCTTTTATCGGACCCTCCCATACAGCAGGGATAAAACAATGTATAGGCCTCATATTGGTGGCAGGCGTTTTCAGCATCTCCACGCAATATCCGAAGATCAAATATTATTTGGCTTATAAAATATATCGCACATATCTACTTTAAGTGCTGGTAAACTGGCTAAACTTGGCACTTTCCAACACCACCTGCGTGCTAACACTTGAACGGGAACGGCGTGAGACCACGGAGTGAAACTTTGTCCTTAATTCTTGTTAAAATGCCTGTAATCGGTAACTAAAGTGTGGATATGTGTGTAACACCTTAACATTTATTTATATTTGATTAGAAAATTTACTTGAAATGGATTCTGACACCGACAGTGACACTGGCATCGACACCGACACCGACAGCCAGCGCAGCGCCACATTCAGTGAGATTTTGGCCACTGAAGCAGCTAAAAAAGAGGCGACTCTGCTGGAAATGATTTCAATTCAACTATCTGAATTAAAGCAGAAGTTGCGGGAGGCGTTCAAAAAGCAATAGATCGAGCAACCTGACAACGAGTAAACGTAGAAGCTGTCCAAAATGTCACAATAATAATTGCATTGCTGCAGCTAATAAACCTAACCTAACCTCAAACTGCCTCTTGTTTACGTTTACCCGGCGAAATGTTCCACAATCTCAGCAAGACGTACAAAAACATGTACGACCTGATTTACAGCTTTTCACTGATTTCTCTTGTGGTGCCAGCGTATTTTAATAAATGGGTGTATTGAATTTGATGTGTACAACTTGAATTTTATTTTATTCGACTAAAGAACATTATCAGCTGTTTGAACATTTTCCCCCCCTTCTTAAGGAGCACCCCGGCGGACCGTAAGAGCCCCACGCTGCACGCCAGGGGGCTGATGCGCATCAGGGCTTGTTGCCATCGCTGCCGCGGCCAGTGCCGTTACCGTGGTCATCTCCAGAGTGCCAGGTGACGCGCTCCTCGTAGAACTTAATGACGAGCTGTGGGCAGCGTTCCTTGGCAACTTTGGCATTTACCAGATCGGCCCGATCGCTGCCCTCCCACTGCATCAGGAACTGGTATTGGCCCATCGTTTCGGTGGCACCCAATATCTTGTATGGCACCAAGACACACTTCCGGGTCTCTTTGATCTTGTTCCCCATGAGAACGCCTGCTGCGTATGTGTTCGGGTGCGGTGTAGCTACGCGCTTCTTCGGCATCTTCTTCGTTTTCGGGTGCGGTGTAGCTACGCGCTTCTTCGGCATCTTCTTCGTTTTCAGTGTGATAAGGCTTCGGCTGTGTGATACGGTAATTTATAGGCAAGCCTATCTACACTCAAATTGTGAAGTAGTGATGCAGCTAGTGATGTGATATATTGTGTATATATTGCAGTACACTATATATCGTGAGCCGCTTTTTGATGCAGCCCTCGCAAAAAAACTAGAATCAAAAGGACAAAGAGAAATACCATAACATTAGATGAAAATGTATGCTTATATGCTAATAATATAGAATAAACAAATATAATGGTCGGATATGCATATGTAAATTCACGTAATATATATATATGAAATAATTTTGAAATGCTGTGACTTGTTCGCTGAGGCTTTAAAAATACTTATGACAAACTTAATTTTGTGGCCGAGTGTGGACTGGGGCGACATTCTTGCAGAAACACTTTGCCATGGAACGCTTACAGCCCGCCATTTGTCTGCTCCTCCTCGGTGGCAGCTGTCTGGCGGGAACGGCACGTCGGCCCCGCTTCGATAGACGCATTGTCGGCGGGTATTCGACGACCATTCCGGCGATACCCTACCAGGTGCTGCTCCAGCTGAACTATCGGCTCTGCGGCGGCTCCCTGATCCCGCACGGATGGGCTTTCACGGCCACCCATTGCTCCGGCCATCCTGGTGTCAAAAGGTGCGCACCGGCTCCAAGCGCACAGACTCTGGCGGCATCCTGGTGGGGATTAAGTGCGTGCATCGTAATCCAAAGTTCGATACCTGTACCATCGACTACGACTACTCTGTGCTGGAATGGGAGGAGTTCGACAAAAAGCACGTGACATCGGGCTGCCCAAGCAGGATGTGGACATTGCGGATGGCACTGCCATCCTGGTCTCCGGCTGGGGCAACACCTAGAGCTAGGCCATGAATGTGCCGACAGTCAGCCAGACGCAGTGCACCGAAGCTTGTCTATTAGGGTATTCAATGTGCGGACGAGTCCTCAGCCATTCGACGGCTGACCCTGCCCGCCGCAGTCGATAATTGTGGAGATATCGCAGGCACAGTATAAACTAAAAAGGGGATTTATATAAATTTGGTGTGAAATATAGCTGTTCCTTAGGACGCACCAATTTACAGACACTATCGATGCCTTGCACGATATATTAAACACGATTGTGTATTCAAGATGGCTCCCATTGAACTCTTGACCATTTCGGCCAAGCCCTATAAGGAGGTGGTAAGTGAGGGAGATAGAAAATGGAAGATGGAAGATTAACCAATAGAAAACGTTTCTAATTTCTACCATTTCTATTCCCGATTTAGATCTGGTGGGATCACTGCCTGGCCATTGGTGAGGTCTTTTTCCTGGCCTGGGGCATACGCGTCTGCTACAATGTGCGAAATGCGGAGAGTCTCTATAACGAGGCGCGCCTCATCTCGTATGCCATCTACAACATAGCCCTTGTCAACATAGCCATGGTGGTCTTCCAGTAAGTTGGGAATGGGAGCAACAATCCTTACCACCTGATGGACCCCAGTCCTGTTCTGTGCTGTCCTGTCCTATCCTGTTTGTGCAACACAATTGAATTATAACAGTTGACACATGCTGGGTAATCCAACATGCTGCGGCACGCGTCATACCCATTAGGGTAAATGTAAAGCTTCCCCTCCGCAAACACTCCTGCTCGCACTCCAACCATCATTGGTTAGCCCTTTTAATTAAATTCCTTTGCGTTGTGCACGCTCGTGTTCGCGTTGTAATCCTTTTTGCTGGCCTGCCAGGACAGCTTCTCCAACTGTCTGTCTGTATCAGCCAAGCTTTGTTTGCATAGACATTCCTGGCCATCTTTCGGTTTCAAGTTGTCTGCGGGTTTGCTCGGTTCCTGTGTTCCTGTGTTCGTGTGTGCGCGTTTTGCCCAAATTGAATCCTTTTTGAAGAGCTCTTTTTATAATTAATGCAATTTGTTGGCAAACTTTTACAGCCACGTAGGTGAACTCCTTCTGGTTTGGGGTAGGTTAGGATAGGATTGTTTAAAGTGTTGATTGGTTCTCTTAATGAAGGGGCAGGAAATCATTCAGTTGAGCATCAAACTGAAGAAATCGTGGGAGGAGGCTGGCGTGTGAAGGTTAGGTGTGGAAAACGTGAGAATTAAAACTCAAATGAGGCCTTTAAGATGTTGCTAGGTTTATGCCAGGTAATGGAAATTCAAACAACTGTTGGCCACTTTATGAGGCAGAGTCCGTTTTGCGGGTCAATATTTTGTCTTACTTTTGGACTCTATATTCTAATATTTTCGAAAAATATACAACCATAAATTTAATACATTGAATATTATATTCATATATTCCTGTATCGAAAAATGTATAAATGAACTCAGATTTAACATAAATTTACATTTTTTTTTATCCCCAACAGTGTCATGCTCTTCCCCCAAGCTGGACCCGACTACAAATACATGCTGGGCTTTGTGCGCACACAGTTGTCGACCACCACAACCATTGCTCTGGTCTTTGGGCCGAAAATCTTGCGGGTGTTCAAGGGACAGGGCGACAAATGGGATCAGAAGGCCAAGGTGAGAAGTATAACAGCTTCGTTCTCTCTGAATGGAGTCGGCCTAGTGGCAGAAGAGTCGCCGGATTTGTATCAGGAGAACGAAGAGCTTAAGGTGAGGGATACATGATGAAAATCCATTAAAAAGGGACTTGAACTTACGAATTTGATATCTTTATTAGGAACAAATCCAAAAGTTGGCCCATCAAATTGAGTTCATGAAGACTGTGCATATGCAGATGAACAACAGACATCTGAAACCGAAACCGGGTGGATACTTTACCATCACATCGACCTCGTTCCAAGCTCCCTATAGCAAGAACACGGTTTCCACCGCACAGACCCAAACTGGCAAGGATGAAGCCAGCGGGTAAGTCACTTGAGAGGAAGCTTCAATAATATATATGGATCATTCAATATCGAATTGTTTTACTCAGGGCCACGCCAACGAAATGCAAATCGCCCAAGGGCAAAGTCTGACGAGGTCAACGAAGTGTTAAAGATTGCTCAATGGAAGTTGTCGACCAGCATGGAACAACAGTCGTAGAGGATGCAATTGCTTTTAGTTTCTACCAAACAGAGCCAGAGATGCAGATGACAGTGAACACGACGGGAGAGCAGCCAGGACCGGAGGAGGCGGAATTGCTTAACCAGTTTCGACGCCTCTTTGCCCCCATTTTGGATGACAGCCTTCAGCTGTACCATAAGCTGAATGAATCGGATGAGAGGGGTGGGGATACAGAGCACATACGGATCCATCAGACAGTGGCGCAACTGAACGAGCTAACAAGCAGCGAGGAGGAGACAATGGTTACCCAGGTAAACAGTCCCTCGCCGCCAGTGGAAGTGGAGCTGCTGCCCCTTTCCAGCTGCAGTTCGACATCGAGCAGCTCTCTGTATGCCATACACACACCATCGCCGGCTCATCCCAGTGGCTTGCTGCTCCTGCCACAATGTCTGGACTCGCCTTTGCTGTCCTGCAGTGAGCCACGCACGATCACAGAGCAGGTGCAGCTGCATAATCCACCTCAGCATCTGATTGAGGACGAGAACAACACATCGTGCTCATTGTCATCTAATCTGACGGACAGCAAGACTCTGGATGGTCGCACCCCCATTGTGGTGTGAGATTTTTGGACTATCTCCTCGGATCTCCATCCCCTGTCTTAATCGGCTTTATATGTGTTTCGTTTACACTGTCTTAGAGCAACAGCAAACAAATAGCGAAAGAAAACAGCTTAATGTTTCAACTAGTCTTAAATAATGTTTGTGTGTATGTGTCTGTCAAAGTTGTTTAAATGTTAAATGCGTTTATGCGGTGAAGACAATGGAGAAGTACCCCTGAAGTTTGTAAATAGCTTACAGAGAAATCTGTTTTAAATTTAAAACGATTCAATTACTAGTACTGAAATACCTTTCCCGTAATAATTATTTAGCTATAGTTTAGCTATAATTTTTAATACCTGAATATATCAGCCTCATGTGCGCTTCGAGGATGTTAGAATATTTTGTAAACGCCTTTGACATCAATTCTGCATATTTGCATTTCGAATGATTAGGAGCAGAATTCCATAATTATTACTAGTATTTTTAATTAAGATGTTTGCTTAGTTCTTTTAGTTTAAATTAAGTTGGAACATCCTCGAAAAGTGAGTTGTTTTTGGCAAAGGCAAGTATTTCCCTTGGCGTCCTCTTGGAGGCATCTTTCAGTGATGCCTCCTTCAAGTCAATTTGCCGTCGTGTTTCTCTAAAGATGTTCTCAGTCCTTGAGCGACCCCCTCTGCTTTCCTGAGGGCGAAAACTTCTGCTGGAATGTGCTGCATTAGTCCGGAAGCTTATACTTAGTTTAGGCGTTTTAGTTTAGCTCTAATTTTCGAGTAACTTCCGAAAACCTTTTGTAATTTTTTAAGGAATATTTTACTGAGTTCTTCTGTATTTTCGCTACAGATTTACCCACAAATTTAAAAATTGTATACATTTACTTTTAATTATCACATACTTATCTTCAAAAACGCAACCGCATAAACGTAATCTACATGGGTGTTTTTAATCATTTAAGTTTTGGCTTCTTAAACATACACCCACTCATTATCCCCCATCAACCATAATCTTCATAGTTTTCGAAACAGTTCGCCAAAAACAAAAAAAAGCATTGAGCAAATATTTTTCACTTCGTTCGGATCGCCAGGAAGTTGATGTATATCGTGTGGATAGTGGAACTGTAGACAGCCAGATGACAGATGGCCTGACGACTCATAGAGTATCCAGGGCCCTTAGGGATTTGGCGTTAATAAATTTTAATTTCTCTCATGCACCTAGCAAACTAAATACACATTGTATTCAATTTTCCTTGTTATCACTGCACTCATTTCATAGGACATACTTTTCTTTGCTTTGTAGGGAAATTTACTTGATTTCTTTCATCATATGATATGATCTATATACAATACATAGCACTTAAGCATAGCAAAGAGTCGATTTTAGTGTAAAAGGACATAAATACTATATACATATATACTATATACAAATATAAATATAAATTGGAGTTTTAGCATACAATTTTAAACTGATTAACTGTTAACAGGACCGCAATTTCTCTCCATACAGTTCATAAAACATAAACAACCAAAAATAATTAATTGGAAGAAAGTAAACAATTTATGGCATAAGTTAATGTTAAATTACAAATATTGTAAAAAACATCTGGCAAGATCAAAACAAATTAAAAAAAATAAATGTTATAAAACCATAAAACAAATTGCTTGACTTTATTATATTCAGTACATTTCATGGCTATAAGAGCGGCCGAAAAGGATTCACCCACTGTACACAAGCAGGTACAGAAAAACAGCCAAAGTTCAAGAATTTTATCGCCAAACTGGTGAAAGATATCGCAATAATTATTGTTCTTAAGTAAAGAGGAAAGACAGATTACCAGTATAATTTACAAAACAGCATAATTTTTCGGGGTTTAGCTACAAAAATTTACATGTAAAAAAAAGTTTGTTAGTGATCCGAAAAATGAAAGTCACGCAATCGTTTTATACAGTTCGGCGTGTGCTTTATGTAATAGAAAAAATTTAACCGCGATAATTTAACACAAACTGCAAACTTAGTCTAATGAAAATTGGAATTTAAATGCCAAACGCTTTTTTGGATGTACCGAGAATGCAGTTATGTTGCTACAAATATGGAAAAACTTCATCTGAAGTAACAGTCAGATGAAAATAATAATAAGAATCTGTCGAAAACAGTAACATTTTTCCAAAAAAGAGCATTTTGGAATTAGATACCCAGGCTATACATATATCAAGTGTTTCCACGGGTAAACAATTTTTGTTGGTCCCCAAAGCATACATTTTAAAATTTCAACAAAATCGTACAAGCCGTTTAGTGCGGTTTTCTTTCCAGGTTTTTTTTTTATCGGACTCTCATGCTGTATGGGATAAAACAGTGTATAGGCCTCATATTGGTGGCAGGCGTTTTCAGCATCTCCACGCAATATCCGAAGATCAAATATTATTTGGCTTATAAAATATATCGCTCATATCTACTTTAAGTGCTGGTAAACTGGCTAAACTTGGCACTTTCCAACACCACCTGCGTGCTAACTCTTGAACGGGAACGGCGTGAGACCACGGAGTGAAACTTTGTCCTTAATTCTTGTTAAAATGCCTGTAATCGGTAACTAAAGTGTGGATATGTGTGTAACACCTTAACATTTATTTATATTTGATTAGAAAATTTACTTGAAATGGATTCTGACACCGACAGTGACACTGGCATCGACACCGACACCGACAGCCAGCGCAGCGCCACATTCAGTGAGATTTTGGCCACTGAAGCAGCTAAAAAAGAGGCGACTCTGCTGGAAATGATTTCAATTCAACTATCTGAATTAAAGCAGAAGTTGCGGGAGGCGTTCAAAAAGCAATAGATCGAGCAACCTGACAACGAGTAAACGTAGAAGCTGTCCAAAATGTCACAATAATAATTGCATTGCTGCAGCTAATAAACCTAACCTAACCTCAAACTGCCTCTTGTTTACGTTTACCCGGCGAAATGTTCCACAATCTCAGCAAGACGTACAAAAACATGTACGACCTGATTTACAGCTTTTCACTGATTTCTCTTGTGGTGCCAGCGTATTTTAATAAATGGGTGTATTGAATTTGATGTGTACAACTTGAATTTTATTTTATTCGACTAAAGAACATTATCAGCTGTTTGAACATTTTCCCCCCCTTCTTAAGGAGCACCCCGGCGGACCGTAAGAGCCCCACGCTGCACGCCAGGGGGCTGATGCGCATCAGGGCTTGTTGCCATCGCTGCCGCGGCCAGTGCCGTTACCGTGGTCATCTCCAGAGTGCCAGGTGACGCGCTCCTCGTAGAACTTAATGACGAGCTGTGGGCAGCGTTCTTTGGCAACTTTGGCATTTACCAGATCGGCCCGATCGCTGCCCTCCCACTGCATCAGGAACTGGTATTGGCCCATCGTTTCGGTGGCACCCAATATCTTGTATGGCACCAAGACACACTTCCGGGACTTTTTGATCTTGTTCCCCATGAGAACGCCTGCTGCGTATGTGTTCGGGTGCGCTGTAGCTACGCGCTTCTTCGGCATCTTCTTCGTTTTCAGTGTGATAAGGCTTCGGCTGTGTGATACGGTAATTTATAGGCAAGCCTATCTACACTCAAATTGTGAAGTAGTGATGCAGCTAGTGATGTGATAGTATATATTGCAGTACACTATATATCGTGAGCCGCTTTTTGATGCAGCCCTCGCAAAAAAACTAGAATCAAAAGGACAAAGAGAAATACCATAACATTAAATGAAAATGTATGCTTATATGCTAATAATATAGAATAAACAAATATAATGGTCGGACTTGTTCGCTGAGACTTTAAAAATACTTCTGACACACATAATTTGTTCCAGTCCCACCGGAGCGATAGTTGGTCCAGGGCTGGGGGCGAAGCGCCATCTATCGGGAGTCCAGTGAAGCTCTATGGGGCGTGATGACATCGGGGGGAGCAGGGATCCGTTGCTGTGGGCGTAAGGAAGAGAATAGGATTAGATGGATGTATAGGTGAGGGACAAAGGGATAAATAGAGGTGAAAACAGATCCGAACCACGTTTTTCGTGGATAAAGCCATAGTGTTCGGAGGCGAGTGCAGAGTCTTCCGACACCCTGAAATTTTGGGGGTTAAAACCAAAAATTGTAAAAGTGAGTGCCGATAAATGGGGCGGGAATTTGAATTTTAAATTCATGCCGGTGGTATTATTCCTCCCACAGCCTGGCCCGGAACATCACCCCCTTGAACCGGGCCAGAGATTCTTCTTTTCTGCCGAGGATCACTTTTTCTGGAGGCTATACACCACTATTCTAGAGGCGATCAATTTACCTCTTCTGGAGAGGATCAATTTTCCGGAAGACGGCTTATCACACATTCTGGAATTGCTCGGAGGGCAGATTTTTTGAGGGAAGGCTGGATCACTTCACGCATGGGGATCACAAGTGCACATTGGGGAGGAAAACCAGCTTAAACCGAGTGAGTCCGTGCCATAGTGGGTGTGTGCGCTGCCGCAAAGGCGTCTACCGGCCGCACGTCTGTGCCGGGATATCGCCGTCCAGATCCGGACGAGACCATACGGTGCCTCGCCCCCCTTTTGGGCGTGCACCCCGCCTTGATCAGTGAGCACTCCGCGTATCCGCGCACATACAATTCACTGCAAAACTGTTCACTCAAACAAATGTGGGTCTGTACGGCCAGACTCCACGATCCCGCACATTGCGTCACATTCCTCACATTCGGGTCAGCCACGAAGGCTCGATACCCTGCATATTAACTCACCTCTTAATGTTGTTTGTTCCCAGTGTTGTCCTTTATGTGTACAAATTGTCATCAACCAGTACTTTAAGCACTTAACGTAAAGCACGCACCTTGTCCAAGCACCAACACATATCACGAATCCAAATCAAAACAGCGATCAGCTGATCGGCTGTAGTGGGCTTAACCCCTTGTGTGTGACGCGGGGTCACTGAACCCCACCGTTGTTGTTGGCACATATATGTGGAAATCTCACCACTAATTATTCCTTCTGCCCCGGGGACCCTTAACAAGAGCTCTTGGTAGGACAGTCTCGGTAGGGCCCAACTCACACGTTTTCATTGCGTGAAGTTTTGGTGTTTTTTTTTTGCTATTTATTTATCGAGATAATGACTTATACATAAACTGTTAAATATATCCCTGATTAAATTGAAGAGAATGAATTTCTAAATTAATAGAGAGGGGGGGGACGCGTGGCGTGGGCCATGGATTAGGCCAACCGCAGCCGTTCCAGCAGAGGGTGGTCAAAATGCACATTTAAATTTGATCACAGGAAGGGCGGGCGCGCGAAGTGGAAACATCGATGCTTCACCACTTGACTATCATATGTTTGTTTATTTTGTCGTCTCTTTTGTAGCTAAGTGCAGGTTTTTTTTTTGTTGGTATTGTTGTCCTGAGAAGTCGTGTGTCTCGAAACTTTGTCTACATTTGGCGGGCAAGGGGAACTATCCAGCCCTGGGATCGACAGCTAGCCGGCGTTGCCCACAGGGAAACAAGCCAAATGTAACAAATGGCGCCCAATCGATTCGCATGCATCCGAACTGACGCAGGTCCAGGTGTCATTGAACAAATGGCACTCGGGCGTGAAGAGGTAGATGCATGGGAAGAGACAAAAAAATAAATTTCGTGGAGAAGACGACAGCTCGCGAAGTGCAGTTTAACTGTCCCGGCAGAAGTCTCTGCTGCAGGCTTAAGGGGAGCGTAAAGCTGGCTCTTAATGGCGCGGAGTGGCCAATGCTAGGGAGAGATAGACGGAAGCAGTGATTAAAAAAAAAAAAAAAAAAAAGATTTATGGGAGATGGGATGGAGACTTACAGATTGCAATTGATCATTTCGTCACGGTTCGATGTCGCTGAAGGACGTAAGTCACTGCCGTTCAATTTATGAACTGGGAGTTTGCGACGTACACATTGCCTGGTGGACTGTGATATCGAATAAATCTGTGATAGAATGTGATATTGGAATAAGTTAGAGTAAGTCATGTAGGTAAATGTTCAGTGTAGTTCTCACCTATTTGTTTGTAGAGTAGCCGCTTTCGTGTTTTGGTTCTGTCTTCCGTCTGCCGAGATGTTGTGAGGAGTAGGTGGCCCGGGTGTCGTAAAGACAACCCGCGATGCATCCGCTGTTACCTCAAATCGGTAGGATGGGGGTCAGGCACAAGGTGCAAGAAAGGTGAGCTCATGCACCGTGAGGCTCTCGCTTATCGGCCATCGCTTAAAGCTATGACTAGAGTAGGTGACAGGTCACACAAGAGTGTTTGGAATTGTAGGATATCCGTATGTCAAGTGGAGCGCAGAAACTGGAGCGGTTGCTGGTCCCGGCTAGTCACGTGTCCCCCTCTTAATGAATCCTGTTTGAAGAAAAAGGAACGTTAGGAATTTTTTTTGTTGGGTAGTTGTTTTTTTGTTGTTGTTGAATGTTGTTGAAGTTTTCTGTGTCGTGTTTGTCGACCGAAAATCCACCTATATTATTTATTTATTTATTCAAATAATTATTGGCACATTCATTTATTACGGCGCTACTCGGCGGCAGATTACTTGGGTAATTAAGAATTTATTTATTTATTTATCTGCATATTTAATGGTCAGGAGCAGTGAGTGTTATTTATTTGGCCAGTTATTTATTTGGGTATTTATTTATTTATTTAGTTGTTTAGTAAGCGGAGTATCGGGTTTGCTCAGGGGGAATGCCAAAAGCGGGGGGCAATCGCCCGTATAACACACGATCTCACGCAAACGAAATGGTGGATCAAGATCCGGAAGAAATTGGAGCGATGGGTGGTTTGCCAAGGACGCCGATCTCGGCCAGGATAGAGGAGTGGCAAACGTCTGGTCCGACGACCGAGCTGCCTTCAGAACTGGCATCAGCGGTGAACGTAGCGCTGGCGCAGGCTCAGGAGACAGATAGAGCATCGCGAAGTGACTCGATAAGTCGGGTGTTGCAGGAAGAGTTGCGCAAGGGATTTATGGAGATGATGCGCGAACTCAACTTGGTACTCCAACCGATACGACAGCAACCACCACAGCTGAGTGTACCGCAAAGGGAAGAGGCTCATCACGAGCAGGGGCATCGAGGAGCAATTCCGAAAAGGAAGCCGTCGAGTACGTCCGATGCGGCAATGCCACCACCGAAGCCATTTTTGGGCTCGCTCGGCGCGAGGAGGAGCAGGTCCGGAACCGTCTTCAGGCGTAGGGGCGACCGCATCCGGGGAGCAGGATCGACCGGGTGAACATCAGGCGCGGAATTGGCGAAACCCGATAACAAGACAGTCAGGTCAGAGTCGTGGTGAGAATAGGAGAGCAGGCGGGTACTCCCGTGAAGATTCGTATGCAAATCCTCCAGGTCATAGACCGTGGCCACGGTGGGGCCGGGACGAAAAGTGGGACGTAACGTTCGACGGGGACAGTAACAAGATGACGGTCGAAGATTTTGTTTTCCGAATCGAATTCCTACAGGCTCAAAGCCGATGCCCTTGGGAGGAGGTGCTGAAAGGATTTCATCACCTCGTTACGGGAAACGCTCGGGAATGGTATTGGCAGTACATCCGGGATCATGGCGGGGTTGTTTGGCAGGAGTTGAGGGATGACGTAGTCGCACGTTTCCGAGGCACGGCTTCCGAGTTCGACCGCATGAGGGAACTGCGGGAGAGAATGCAGCGGTCAAACGAGAGTGTGGAAGAGTTTTTCCATGCCATGCGGAAACTTGCTTCAAGGCTGGAGACGCCGCCATCTGAAAAGGAGATGATAAAGATCGTCAAGAAAGCACTTACAGATGAGATTGCAAGTTTCGTCTATGGCTTACGTGTTTATTCCCTAGACCAACTGCGGGATGAATGCGTGGAAATAGAAGCTCATTTGAAGAGGAAGGCCCGATCTTCCTGGCGAGGAACACCAAAATCCAGTAGTTATGGTCGCGGGGCGAATCCCAATATTAGCGAGGTCGTGCAGGAGCGGTCGAGAAGCGATGAGGAGGCAGAGGTCGTCGAGGAGGCGCAAGTGACACGGCGGGTTCCTCAAAAACTGATTTGCTGGAACTGCGGGCAAACCGATCATGGTTTTCGGGACTGCATGGCATCAGAAAGGCGAATTTTCTGCTACAGATGTGGAAAGCCCGATGCGTACTGTCCGACCTGTCCGAATTGCGCGGGAAACGCGAAGAAGAGTGCGATTCAAGCAGGCGAATCACGCTCACAGATGGGGCCTGCGCAGAGAAAGTAGAGTCGAAGATTGTTGAGGTTGATAATCGTAAGATGCATGCTAGGTTAAGGAGCTTACCATATGAGGAGCGTCTTAGAAATTATTTAGAAATTAGGAATAGAATATTCTCCGAATTACGAGTAGATGGTATGAGAGCACTGTCGGTACGAGTGAGGAAGGCGAGATCCCGGTTTAAGCAGCGGCAAATTATGAGGAGGCAGGTGATTGCTTCAGTCAAGCGCTGTTGTAAGAGAGATCCGAGAGTATTCGCCGAAATCTCGATAATGGGCGAGTCGGTGAAAGGCCTTTTGGATTCAGGCGCTACACACAGCATGCTAGGTCGGAAGAGCCAGGAATTCTTGGAGAAGCTGGGCGTGGACGCTCGCCGATATTCTTCCATAGTGAAGGTAGCGAATGGAGAAGATCGCGCAATCGTTGGCCGGGTAGAATTGCCTGTGGAGTACAAGGGAGAGGTAAAGAGGTTAATGTTTTTCGTATGCCCTTTCTTGGAACAGGAGATTTACTTGGGGGTAGACTTTTGGCGGGCATTCTCATTGGCTCCTGAGGTAATGGGAGAAGGTCCATTAGGGTCATCACCCAGATTAGTGGAGGAGGTGATGGCGGATCAAGTCGCTCACTACGTGGAAGGACCGGAGAAGGATATAGTGCAAGAAAAGTGGGAGTTGTCCGATATGCAGAAGGCAGCCTTGGATCAGGCGAAGGCAGAGTTTCTGACGTTCGAAACCGTGGGCTTGGGCAAGACGTCGCTGGAGATACACAAAATTCAGCTGGTGGAAAATGCCGAGCCGGTAAAGGACCGACATTACCCACTGTCGCCAGCGATGCAGGAAGTGGTGTGTGTGGAGGTGGACAAAATGTTGGCCTTGGGAGTCATCGAGAGCAGTGATAGCCCGTGGAGCAATCGCACTACGGTGGTGCGACGGCCGGGCAAAAATCGGTTCTGCCTCGATGCCCGAAAGCTCAACAAATTGACCATCAAAGACGCGTACCCATTGCCTAGCATCGAAGGGATCCTGTCGCGGCTTGATCAGACGATGTACATCTCCAGCGTAGATCTAAAGTTCGCGTTTTGGCAGATCGAGTTGGACGAGCAGAGCCGAGCGTATACAGCGTTCACGGTGCCGGGACGACCACTGTACCAGTTCCGAATGATGCCTTTTGGGCTCTGCAACGCTTCACAGCGCCTGTGTAGACTGGTCGATAAAGTCATTCCGGGAGAGATGCGAGCGAACGTCCATGCATATCTCGACGATCTGTTGATCATAGCCGGGGACTTCGAGTCTCACGTGAAGATCCTCCGAAAGGTTGCTGAGTGTCTGCGGAAGGCGAATTTGACGATAGGACTGAGTAAATCTCACTTTTGTTATAAGGAGATTAAATACCTGGGATTTATAGTGGGAGGAGGAGCGCTGAAGATGGATCCGGATCGGGTATCGGCCATCTTACGTATTCCTGAGCCAAGATCAGTCCGAGAATTGCGTAGTTTTCTGGGAACTGCGGGCTGGTATCGGCGCTTTATGAAGAACTTCGCTGAGTTGGCAGCCCCACTGACAGATGCTCTTAAGAAGTCGGGAAAAAGCAAGTTTAGATTGACGGAGGAGGCAAAACGATCCATGGGGGAGTTGAAAGCTGCACTTATCTCTGCACCAGTTTTGGTACACGCAGACTTCAAGCGGCACTTTTACATACAGTGCGACGCGTCACACTATGGGGTAGGAGCCGTACTCTTCCAACGTGACGACGAACAGAACGAGAGGCCCATAGCTTTTTTCTCCGCCAAACTAAATTGCCATCAGAAGAATTACTCGGTTACGGAGAAAGAGTGTCTCGCAGCTCTCATGGCGATCCTGAAGTTCCGTCCTTATGTGGAACTGATGCCGTTTACCGTCGTTCCAAAAGCTGTACATCGACTTTCTGGGGAAATATCCGCGATCAAAGAATGGGCATGCGTGGATATTTATAGTGGTTGATCACTTCTCGAAGTTCACCTTCTTGAAGACCATGAAAGCGGCCACCGCGAAGGAAGTTGTAAGATTTCTTGTACATGAGGTATTTTACAAGTTTGGAGTGCCAGAGAGTATCCACTCAGACAACGGCGCGCAGTTCATCTCAAAAACTTTTAAGGAGATGACCGAGGCATTTGGAGTCACTCATATGAGAACGCCAGTGTATTCTCCGCAGAGCAACGCAGCCGAACGGGTGAATCGCACCGTGCTTAGCGCGATTCGTACGTATCTGGAGGACGATCACCGGGACTGGGATGTGCATCTGCCGGAGATAGAGTTGGCCATCAGGAACTCGGTTCATGAGGCGACAGGTGTGACGCCGTTCTTTGCAGTCTTTGGGCAGCAAATGTATTTGCATGGGTCATGCTATAAGCTGGCAAAGCGATTGCGTTCAATCGGCGAGCATGATATATCCCTGCTGGAGAGTCAAGACAAGCGACAACTCCTCCAGGAGAAGATTCGTGCTAATCTCCATCAGGCATACGAGCGTAGCAAGGTGAGGTTCAACCAGCGAGCTCGAGTGTTTTATGCAAAGCCAGGACAAGAGGTGTTCCGCCGCAACTTCGTTCTGAGCGACTTCGGAAAGTGCTTCAATGCCAAGTTCGCACGCAAGTTCATCCGATGCCGAGTGGTGAAGCCAGTAGGAGAGAACGCATATGCTCTGGAGGACCTCAATGGACGGCCAATAGGAGTGTATCACGCCAAAGATTTAAGGCTGTAGTTAGGTGTGGGTGTGGCCTACGTTGGGCGCGGCATACGAATATGGGTCACGCCGGCAGGTGTTCCAAAAGTAGGTTTTAATCCGGTGGTCATGCCCACGCGTATGGGGTCCTTCCTGGGTCTGTCGACATACTCGTGGTGGTGTTCCAGTCCCACCGGAGCGATAGTTGGTCCAGGGCTGGGGGCGAAGCGCCATCTATCGGGAGTCCAGTGAAGCTCTATGGGGCGTGATGACATCGGGGGGAGCAGGGATCCGTTGCTGTGGGCGTAAGGAAGAGAATAGGATTAGATGGATGTATAGGTGAGGGACAAAGGGATAAATAGAGGTGAAAACAGATCCGAACCACGTTTTTCGTGGATAAAGCCATAGTGTTCGGAGGCGAGTGCAGAGTCTTCCGACACCCTGAAATTTTGGGGGTTAAAACCAAAAATTGTAAAAGTGAGTGCCGATAAATGGGGCGGGAATTTGAATTTTAAATTCATGCCGGTGGTATTATTCCTCCCACAGCCTGGCCCGGAACATCACCCCCTTGAACCGGGCCAGAGATTCTTCTTTTCTGCCGAGGATCACTTTTTCTGGAGGCTATACACCACTATTCTAGAGGCGATCAATTTACCTCTTCTGGAGAGGATCAATTTTCCGGAAGACGGCTTATCACACATTCTGGAATTGCTCGGAGGGCAGATTTTTTGAGGGAAGGCTGGATCACTTCACGCATGGGGATCACAAGTGCACATTGGGGAGGAAAACCAGCTTAAACCGAGTGAGTCCGTGCCATAGTGGGTGTGTGCGCTGCCGCAAAGGCGTCTACCGGCCGCACGTCTGTGCCGGGATATCGCCGTCCAGATCCGGACGAGACCATACGGTGCCTCGCCCCCCTTTTGGGCGTGCACCCCGCCTTGATCAGTGAGCACTCCGCGTATCCGCGCACATACAATTCACTGCAAAACTGTTCACTCAAACAAATGTGGGTCTGTACGGCCAGACTCCACGATCCCGCACATTGCGTCACATTCCTCACATTCGGGTCAGCCACGAAGGCTCGATACCCTGCATATTAACTCACCTCTTAATGTTGTTTGTTCCCAGTGTTGTCCTTTATGTGTACAAATTGTCATCAACCAGTACTTTAAGCACTTAACGTAAAGCACGCACCTTGTCCAAGCACCAACACATATCACGAATCCAAATCAAAACAGCGATCAGCTGATCGGCTGTAGTGGGCTTAACCCCTTGTGTGTGACGCGGGGTCACTGAACCCCACCGTTGTTGTTGGCACATATATGTGGAAATCTCACCACTAATTATTCCTTCTGCCCCGGGGACCCTTAACAAGAGCTCTTGGTAGGACAGTCTCGGTAGGGCCCAACTCACACGTTTTCATTGCGTGAAGTTTTGGTGTTTTTTTTTTGCTATTTATTTATCGAGATAATGACTTATACATAAACTGTTAAATATATCCCTGATTAAATTGAAGAGAATGAATTTCTAAATTAATAGAGAGGGGGGGGACGCGTGGCGTGGGCCATGGATTAGGCCAACCGCAGCCGTTCCAGCAGAGGGTGGTCAAAATGCACATTTAAATTTGATCACAGGAAGGGCGGGCGCGCGAAGTGGAAACATCGATGCTTCACCACTTGACTATCATATGTTTGTTTATTTTGTCGTCTCTTTTGTAGCTAAGTGCAGGTTTTTTTTTTGTTGGTATTGTTGTCCTGAGAAGTCGTGTGTCTCGAAACTTTGTCTACATTTGGCGGGCAAGGGGAACTATCCAGCCCTGGGATCGACAGCTAGCCGGCGTTGCCCACAGGGAAACAAGCCAAATGTAACAAATTTTGTGGCCGAGTGTGGACTGGGGCGACATTCTGGCAGAAACACTGGCATGGAACGCTTACAGCCCGCCATTTGTCTGCTCCTCCTCGGTGGCTGCTGTCTGGCGGGAACGGCACGTCAGCCCCGCTTCGATAGACGCATTGTCGGCGGGTAGGCGACGACCATTGCGGCGATACCCTACCAGGTGCTGCTCCAGCTGAACTATCGGCTCTGCGGCGGCTCCCTGATCCCGCACGGATGGGTTTTCACGGCCACCCATTGCTCCGGCCATCCTGGTGTCAAAAGGTGCGCATCGGCTCCAAGCGCACAGACTCTTGCGGCATCCTGGTGGGGATTAAGTGCGTGCATCGTAATCCAAAGTTCGATACCTGTACCATCGACTACGACTACTCTGTGCTGGAATGGGAGGAGTTCGACAAAAAGCACGTGACATCGGGCTGCCCAAGCAGGATGTGGACATTGCGGATGGCACTGCCATCCTGGTCTCCGGCTGGGGCAACACCTAGAGCTAGGCCATGAATGTGCCGACAGTCAGCCAGACGCAGTGCACCGAAGCTTGTCTATTAGGGTATTCAATGTGCAGACGAGTCCTCAGCCATTCGACGGCTGACCCTGCCCGCCGCAGTCGATAATTGTGGAGATATCGCAGGCACAGTATAAACTAAAAAGGGGATTTATATAAATTTGGTGTGAAATATAGCTGTTCCTTAGGACGCACCAATTTACAGACACTATCGATGCCTTGCACGATATATTAAACACGATTGTGTATTCAAGATGGCTCCCATTGAACTCTTGACCATTTCGGCCAAGCCCTATAAGGAGGTGGTAAGTGAGGGAGATAGAAAATGGAAGATGGAAGATTAACCAATAGAAAACGTTTCTAATTTCTACCATTTCTATTCCCCATTTAGATCTGGTGGGATCACTGCCTGGCCATTGGTGAGGTCTTTTTCCTGGCCTGGGGCATACGCGTCTGCTACAATGTGCGAAATGCGGAGAGTCTCTATAACGAGGCGCGCCTCATCTCGTATGCCATCTACAACATAGCCCTTGTCAACATAGCCATGGTGGTCTTCCAGTAAGTTGGGAATGGGAGCAACAATCCTTACCACCTGATGGACCCCAGTCCTGTTCTGTGCTGTCCTGTCCTATCCTGTTTGTGCAACACAATTGAATTATAACAGTTGACACATGCTGGGTAATCCAACATGCTGCGGCACGCGTCATACCCATTAGGGTAAATGTAAAGCTTCCCCTCCGCAAACACTCCTGCTCGCACTCCAACCATCATTGGTTAGCCCTTTTAATTAAATTCCTTTGCGTTGTGCACGCTCGTGTTCGCGTTGTAATCCTTTTTGCTGGCCTGCCAGGACAGCTTCTCCAACTGTCTGTCTGTATCAGCCAAGCTTTGTTTGCATAGACATTCCTGGCCATCTTTCGGCTTCAAGTTGTCTGCGGGTTTGCTCGGTTCCTGTGTTCCTGTGTTCGTGTGTGCGCGTTTTGCCCAAATTGAATCCTCTTTGAAGAGCTCTTTTTATAATTAATGCAATTTGTTGGCAAACTTTTACAGCCACGTAGGTGAACTCCTTCTGGTTTGGGGTAGGTTAGGATAGGATTGTTTAAAGTGTTGATTGGTTCTCTTAATGAAGGGGCAGGAAATCATTCAGTTGAGCATCAAACTGAAGAAATCGTGGGAGGAGGTTGGCGTGTGAAGGTTAGGTGTGGAAAACGTGAGAATTAAAACTCAAATGAGGCCTTTAAGATATTGCTAGGTTTATGCCAGGTAATGGAAATTCAAACAACTGTTTGCCACTTTATGAGCCAGAGTCCGTTTTGCGGGTCAATATTTTGTCTTACTTTTGGACTCTATATTCTAATATTTTCGAAAAGTATACAACCATAAATTTAATATATTGAATATTATATTCATATATTCCTGTATCGAAAAATGTATAAATGAATTCAGATTTAACATAAATTTACTTTTTTTTTATCCCCAACAGTGTCATGCTCTTCCCCCAAGCTGGACCCGACTACAAATACATGCTGGGCTTTGTGCGCACACAGTTGTCGACCACCACAACCATTGCTCTGGTTTTTGGGCCATAAATTAAATATATTGAATATTGTACTAATTTATATCACATTAGATTTAAAATAAAGGATAGCACTACTCGACAAAATTGAACTTTTTTTCCGCTACCGGTTTTTTAAGAGTTGTTTGGTTTTATACTATTGCGAGTAATTAGTGTTAGTAATTTAAGAGGTAAAAACATCCATTACATAAAGTTTAGATACTTAGGATGTTAAATGACGTGCATTGTAGCAACCAGGTAGACATGGACATGAAAAACGTTCAAAATAAGGTATTTTTGTTCCAAAAACTTGCCAAAACATTGCCAATAAAACATAAGACTCCAGAGGAAACACCTGGACAAAAATATCCAAATACCTAGAGAAAAATATGCTGAGAATCGTGAGCCAATCCTATTTGAATTTTCTAGTAATTAGAAAAAGAATATTCTATGGTGATTAACCCTTCTTAACTAAGAGTAGTCTAATATCTTACAATCTAAAGTCCAAAAGAACCATGTACACATTTTTTCCGATGTATCCAAGATGATGATAGTCGCTGCAGAGCATGTTCACATGGCCTGTGAACAAATAGGGCAATACCCTGTTATCGGATTGGACAAAATTGTATATTTTATACCCTGATTGTGGCACTCAGTATGTGTGAAGACCAATAGAGCCAAATTTGAAGCAGTTAAAACTATTAGAAACGAAGACGGATCAATTATGGTATGGGGCAGCCACCGTGCATGCCTTACAGCGACTATAATCATCGTGGATACATCCTTCTCCGATAGGAAAAAAAGCTGCTTAGTACCTTCCAGGGAACGTAGTTTACCTGTGCTAAGATTGTAATCTAGCCGTTTTTCACAGTAAGCTGGATGGTTGAGAGATGAGAATCACTGATAGGGATGAAACGTTGGCCAAGACTTAATTAGCAAGTGTTCCTCTAGTGTCTAGTCCATAGGGTGTACATATTCACGTTGCTAGGGGAAGAGTGTGTCTAGGCTCGAGGTGTGACATCTGCCTCCCCGCCTGGTCATTCGTATTGAATCGGTTCAGTCAGATCGATTTAGATGTTCCTTTTCTTGAGATGGATTATGTTGTTGTAGGCCGATCAGCTCAACAATAAGACAAAACGATGGATTACGGTTCTGTTGTTCCTCTTGATGATGAGTAAGAACTGAAAACTACCAATACCTACGTCTCTCACACGAATGCTGACCCTGATACTCGGTCAAGATCTCGCCCAAAATGCACATCTCCGCTGCCGAGTGTTATCCCACAAGACATTTGTTTTGATTAGTGACTGGGGTCTTTAAAAAAAACATGTACAGGAAATTGTTGTCTATGAAGATTTTAAGGTACGATTGTATTTCCTACTGTAATGGCAAATAATGTAAGGTATTAGAATTCAATAATTCAATCAGAACCCATAATAACTAGTCTCATTAGAACTCTGCCTGTAACTGAATCTATTATGTATGTAGCTATCATAAGCACTTTCGGCCAATAAAAAAGTAATTGTTGAAATTACTATTTGATTTTTGAAGACAATTGCTGACCGAATTCGTATTCAACGAAATCTAAACTTGTATTATTACGCCTTTGAAGAAGTTACTATAGGATAATCCAATCAATCCAACTCGTTATGCAGCAATCATAGAAGTATATTCTACTGATTAGGTGAAAGCATACTCTGTTTTATAAATGCCATATACTCGATATTCCATGGAAATGGAATGTCAAAAGAGACCAAGCACGCAGATCTGCCAAAAAATAATTTTTAAGAATCTATCTGAATGCACTGCGATGGACGCAGAAGAATCAACCAATGGAATTCTACAAGAAGTGGGTAAACATCATCCAATCCACTGACGATTGGGATTATTGATGGGGGGAATCATTCTTGCAGTACGGCAAAGGCTCGGGTCCCAACTCCAAAGATATGTGTGACGTACAGCGTGTCTGGCTAAAGCAGAAATCTGATACGGCCATGTGTACGTGGCCACGACCAAATAACGTTAGACGATCGCAAGGCCTTGTCTCAGTCAGATAGTCGATTATGAATAGTCTTTCACAATCTCTTCTATGGACTATACTTGTATATATTTCGATTTGAGGCTGTTTGATTCACGAAATTCGCGATTTACATCTTTCTAGCTTAAGGATTAGACATGGAAAAGTGGACGGAATGTGTTTCGATACAAAAAGTTATCCTTGGCTTAAAAGCTAATAAAAAGAGCAGTGAGGAAAGGCACTATTGGTTGCTGTCTTTTTTGTCGTTTGTGGATATCTGTTAGATATCCTCCTCTTAGCTGCGAACAATTCTTGCTGCCGCGCCCATCAGCAGGAATCCCAGCAAAAGTTGCAGAGATCCGTGCACTTGTAGAAGGCTAGAGCCATTGCAGCTGTCGTTTGAGCAATAGCATTCCTCCCAGTACACGCCGTTCTCATAGACGCCCCAATTGCAGACGCCCGTCACGCCCGTATCCGAAACGGAGGCACAGCGACGAATAACCTGACGCCAGCGGCCGTCCCCTGGGGAGATAAAAACAACCATTAATAAAATAGATGGTGGATGAACCCAAAGCAACAATGTGGGATGCTAACAGATGAATCCCCTGGGTCCCTGCTGGACCACCTTCATGCAGAAGGAGCCGGGCATGTGGCTCTCATCGCTGTTGCACTCGATGGCAATGTGTTCGGTGCGATTGAACTTTTTGTAGGCGCCGCAGCTGTCGTGACCCTTGCGGTCTTGGTCCGAGGAGCACTGGTAGCAGCGTATGGCCCAGCTGCCTGTAAACAAAAAGCAATAATTAATCTCAATTACCAAACAAAACACTTGCCCAAGCCACACCCTAAGCGGAGATTATGAACTTGGCGATGTGTTTTTTCATAACCACCTACCGCACACTGCCAGCGAGAGGAATATAAACGCGCAGCGTGTTATTCTGGACATGTTTGAGCTTCGAATAGTTTGTGCGCTTCAATTAACTTGGCTAAAATGGTTGTTTAAACTGAAAATTCAAAACAAATGGAAATTAAGATTGTTCTACTACATCGATATGGGCGATATTTTTATTTTTATCGATAGTATCTGTGCGATATTTTTGTCGACGATATTTTTCTAACAGTTACTAAAATGGAATTTCATACAAGTCAGCTTCTCTGCACTTACTTAAGTTGAGTTTCATACAAGTCAGCTTCTCTCAGGGCGTAGCTTGGTCATGCGGGCGGGCACCTCAACGACCTTCACCTGATGGCAGAAGGCTTGCGGTTGATCTCCTTTCTTGCTCTAAGAAACGGTCGAACCTCAAAAATATACCGTGAAAAAAATACCAATAACGAAATCATCACATATTTGTTATTTTATAATGTTAGTAAAGTTAGTAGTGCAAAGAAGCTGACTTGGATGAAATTCAATTTTAGTGAAGTGCAGAAAAGCTGACTTGTATGAAATTTATCGGCCCCTTTTGGCTTGGTATTTTATGTGCTCAGTGCTGCCAGCCTGTTAAAAAAAGAAAATACCAGCCAGCATTTTTTTGGGCGGTGTTCGCATTTTGTTTTCATTAATTGTTATTTGCTTTGCTGAGGATCAAAACGAGTTTAAACAATCAGAAATATAATCCATTGAGAATGAAAACGTTTGAGAAATGCGTTCTGTCCGCTGTACTGCTTTGCTTCCTGCTGCAAACGGGTAAGTGCCATTTGGGAGCCACCTGCGTCTGCGTACATGTTAATGCCATACAAATTCTATTCATGTGATGACCACAGCCCAGGCCATCAAGTGCTGGGACTGCCGCAGCGACAGCGATCCCAAGTGCGGCGATCCCTTCGACAATAGCACCCTGGCCATCACGGACTGCCAGCAGGCCCCAGAACTAGAGCACCTGAAGGGGGTGCGGCCCACGATGTGTCGCAAGATCCGCCAGAAGGTGCACGGCGAGTGGCGTTACTTCCGCAGCTGCGCCTACATGGGCGAGCCGGGCATCGAGGGTGATGAACGCTACTGCCTGATGCGGACGGGAAGCTACAACATTTTCATGGAGTACTGCACCTGCAACAGCAAGGACGGCTGCAACGGCGCGGGCCTGCCCCGCCTCGGGCTGGCCAGCGTCCTGGGCGGCACCTTGTTCGCTGTCCTCGTGGCGCAGCTCTTGAGGCAATAGCTGGGACCCGCTGTCCACATAGCCTTAGCCAAAACTAATGTATAATTTTAAAGTGCCTTTTCAAATAACTCGAATCAAAAAAACTTAAAACCGTGGAACTCGCTTCCGTCCATCCCTATATCGCACAGCACATTCCGTATATCTTAAGCTCAATGTTGGAATCTCTCCTTTTTGTCTATCTCTATTTTGTATGCAATTTTTACAAAGAAATGTTTAGTTTAAGGATGTCAGTGAGTCACTTACAAATTTGTATTGTAATGCCACGGCAAGTAGAACGTTTTGTAATCGAAATAAAAGATTAATGTATACACAAAGATTGTGGCAATGCTCTCAGTATTCAGTGGCCATTGTGGGTGGCCTTAGAACCTGTACAAGAAGAACAAACAGCATCGAGAGAGTCAAGAAACGTTAGGTCATTCGAATTAGAAGCCTGAACACCCGATGTTTATTTGGCATGGCTAGTTTTGTAGTTAAGAAATGGATCGTGTCATTACAATACCCGGTATATAGTATATGTATATGTAATCTGATGATTTATGTAACTTGAACAATACATATTCCTTTATATCTCTCTCCGGATCGAAGAAAATGATGACCTGCTGGGAGTCTGAATGCCAGTGCCTCAAGTAGGCGTTTAAGGAGATAATTAAGGCGAATAAATTCAGACAGATCCAAGACTAATTCAAATTGCTAAGAAATTATATATGAATACATAGAATACAATTATTTTAATCGAACCTGTCCACTACCCCACAATTTTAGTGGATAAATTTCAGACAGATCTCAAGATATGTCGCCAAATGGTTTGCGATCCAGCGATACAAAAATACGGAGAGAGCCTGCTGCGGTCATCAGATCTGACCGGCTCCTGTTATGGTAAATGTCAGAGCAAGAACACTCAATAGAGCAGAAGCAGGAACAGAAATACGAAATAGCGCATAAATTTTAATCACTGGTCGAAAGTCAAAATTGCTCATGGAAGTATAACAAAACGCCACCAAAGTCGGTGACTGTAAAAAAAACGAGAATACAAGAATGCATTTGAAAGAAATAACCATAGCCAATATTTTACATTTTTAAGAACCAGTAGCCGCCTATAGACAAGTCTTAACTACGAGACAGAGACGATAATATGATGTAGGTCAGGTTTCAAAATTACATATACATTTTATAAATATTTATTTATTTTTGTATATATATTTATATTTATTTCCGTTTTTAAATACTACTACTTGCATACATTTAAAGGAACTTTTCATAAACGTATAGAGATCCGTATGCAAAACTGCGAATAATATCGATGTTGGAAGCTTCTTCAATTTATTTCAGAACACGGTTTGAACGTGAATGGTGATTAAATTTCACACTTTGAAGTTCGAACATTTTGTTATCTGCAATAATAATAATGTTAGCTTAAATGTCGTAAAGATTGTACTTGAGAACAAACAATTACCAATTCCCGCAAAATGTTTATCGGTTGAAAGGGTACGTATTTCATATCCTTTGAAAATAAAATATCTCTGGATGTTAAACCCATTTTCCTTTAAAACTTGAATAAAAGTCTCCATATATTCCTCGAACAAAACTTTTTTAATTTCAATTGTGGTTTTTATAAACTGCAATCTTTTACACTTTCGGAGAGCCCTTATTATGTTTTCTGCATAGAATTTATTCTGATAATCTTCAGGCGTCAACTCTAGATGCTCCAGTGTGTTGGCGTATTTTGCAAAATTGTTATCAATTTCACATACATTACCAATCAATTTTAACTTTTTAAGCTACGGACAATTTGGCAGGTCTGATTTAATTGTGCAACTTAAGAGGGAAAGCTCTTCCAATTCACCATATAAATAATCCAGTTTCTGATATGGTTCATTAGATCGGAAACCATCTCAATAAAAAATGCGAAGTTTCTTTAAATGTGAGCATATTTCGAAAATATTGTTTAAGTTGGACGAAGTCACATGCAAGACTTCCAAGTGAATAAGTTTCCGTATATGTTGTTCTGAAAGAAATTGAAAGCACACATGTCAAGGAAATTGTTGTTGTATTAAGTGAGTGGCTTAAAATCTTACCCTGTTCCATCGAAGTATTCCATAAAGCAAAAGATTTACAGTATGGACTTATATACTGAAGCAGATCCGATGTATGCAATTCGGAACTGTTTAACCATATGGTTTTTATGCTTTTCATGTTCAAAATTTTCAGTTGTAATCAAAAAGCGGCCAAATTCGAGGTTGATGCAATACTTTGCAATGAGTTCTCCGATTATAACCGCTAGATTCGAAATTATTATAACTTCGTTAACAGTTGATCCGTATAACGGCAGAATATCCCTCAATTCGTCCTCTGTAAATTTTGAGCAGTTCAGGCTCTTGTATGCCATCCTGCTGTGATAGGCAAATGCGCAGCCAAGTTGTTCGTTGACCTGGGCCACTCGCAGCTTGTCTTTCTCCTCCAAATATCCAATTTAACATATTGTCTATGATTTCTAATGGTAGATTTAAAAGGATTTTTAAATAGATGCCAAGCACAAACACGTTTTAGCAAAACAGCCTGAAAGAGGAAGAGAACTTTTGTATAGATGGGAGTTTAAGGTGCGTGAGCTAGATTATGTTACGATGCTATCCCAGGGCTCCCTTCTTCCACAGAGTGCGCTCTATCCAAATACGATATAAATTGTAAGATTAGTAACGCACAATTGGCTGCGTGTTAAAAGACACGAGTTTGATTAATAATATTAGGTGGTCCACTCCGCAGGTCTGCCTATCTTTCTTCAGTGTAAAATAATACCCGAAAATAGAGCACGTTGCGGGAGTGGAATACCTTATATAATTGCATCACGGACAAAAGAGAGCGCTTAAAGGATAAGCAAAACTTTCTTCCGCAAGAATCAGGGATGATATTCGTATAGAAACGATAAAAATGCATGCCTGTAAATCTTGCGCAAGAATTTTGCAAACGAGTACTCAGATAAGCAAAATAAATGACCGATTAACACTGGAAATGCAACGATATATACTAGAAAAATATGTGGTATTTGCTGGACTCGACTGTAAGATGGAATTATTCTATATTCTGTCGTCATCGACACTCGTATATCGACATCAACATAAAGAAGACCAATAGCAAGCGGCTTGCGGAGTTCTGCCAGGAAAGTGACAGCCGGCTAGAAAATTGCAATATGGAAAACAATCTCAACCTCATTGAAGCCGATTAAATGGATATTGTAATTTATCAATTTTATAGCCGATACTCATTTTCTTTATTTATAATTTGATAGATATCTACTGATTTATCCAATATTGCGGAGCTTTCTATGTTCATTGTCGTTCTCGTTCTCATTGTCTGACACTTCTTGAATATGCTTACCCACAATATAGTAAAAGTCATATTTGGTATATCCTTTATATGCTAATTTTTTTTAATATATTATATACGAATATAATGAGCGGATGTACCCATGAAAAAATACCTAGTGTATTACTTCACATTAAAATAATGGTTATTATTATGTGCGTCGTATTAATAAGAAACTCTCAAGAAATCTCATACATACAATCGTACCGAATTTGGATCAGCTGATATCATATCCGGTTTTAAATTTTTTTTCCCATCAGACTTCAAGTTCAATTTAGACTGCAAGATAGAGACACGATGACAAGACAACGTTGGTTTCGTCAAAGAGCTGTGAAAGTAGACTATAGACTAGTGACTAGAGTCAGCTGGACTGAAGTCTGGTAGTATAAAACCATTGCAGAATATTGCTAATCTGACCAAACAGCTCGTAATTATATTTTGATTAAAATATTTTTGGATCACGACTTTTGGTATTTCCTATACCAAGCGATAGGAACTTCGATTACGAATGCCTAGTATCGATGCCCATACAATTGTCCGAACTACGGCAGCGCTGGCGCTGCTTCGTGCTTTCCTCCTCCTCCTTTCGTCTTGTGTTCTCAAACTGTGCGCGTCGCTTAAATGTTTTAGTCTGTCTTTGCGTTGTAAAAGTGGAAATAAAAGTGTTAAATGTAGTCAAAACGTTCATTAATGCGCAGTCTAATATTTGTTTATTGAGAATCGTTTGTGGCTGTGTTTTTAGAAGCGTAATTAGTGTTTTTAGCCAAATACAGGCCTGTTTCGCCGCCATCTTGTTTTTATTTGTCACATTCCTTTCGTTTCGTCGTGAACGTCGTTTTTAAACATTTTTTGTAAACTAAATTAAATAGCTAAACAAAAGAGACGATTATGGAACATGAAGAAATGTGTTTCGAATATGATATCGTAGACACATCATGTTTGTTTTTACAGGACTCCTTGGTTCCAAAATTTGATGCCCTGCAGCTTCAAGGCCAAAGGTAAATGCTACCAAATTTCTATTCATATGTATGCATACTTTTCCTTCTCGAATTTTATTCAAACATTTACGGAGCCCACTCATTTGTACATATGTAAATAAGTATGTGTGTATGAAATATGTATTTCTAACGTCCAGCAGAGCCATTCTGCTGATAATTTGATCATGTGAAAAACTGGCGAAATGTATGCATGTGTGTCTTCTGAAAGGGAAGTGTAAAAAAAGGGGTAAGAGCTGTGAACATTAGTGTGCGTGTTCTCTGCGGAGCGAGATAGCAAGAGTTCGTTTGCCATGTGTAAAATAAGACGGCAAAAATTCTTTCCGTTACGCGTGTTCGAATGTGTGATAGCGATGGCAAATCCTTTCGTATTGTAGTGCTGGGAGTTACAGTTGTGGCTATTTTTTGACGATATTTTTCCGAATATACTTAGTTTTGGAATATATTCAAGATCTTTTCTACCTAAAACATCATATTTTAACGTATTCCTATAATATTAAATATAATTCTATAAAATATGCATTGAGTGTTTAAAGTTTTAGATCGAGTTCAACAAGGTAAACATAATTATTTCCTATGATCTCCCATTTTAATCTTGACCCCGTATATTTACTTAATATTTCAAATTTGAGAAATATGCATAAATTACAATTAAAATATTTGTATATGATCACAAATTTTTCTGTACTGCCGATACCAAATGTTGGGATTGTTCGATGTATCGATGCCCATACAATTGTCCGAACTACGGCAGCGCTGGCGCTGCTTCGTGCTTTCCTCCTCCTCCTTTCGTCTTGTGTTCTCAAACTGTGCGCGTCGCTTAAATGTTTTAGTCTGTCTTTGCGTTGTAAAAGTGGAAATAAAAGTGTTAAATGTAGTCAAAACGTTCATTAATGCGCAGTCTAATATTTGTTTATTGAGAATCGTTTGTGGCTGTGTTTTTAGAAGCGTAATTAGTGTTTTTAGCCAAATACAGGCCTGTTTCGCCGCCATCTTGTTTTTATTTGTCACATTCCTTTCGTTTCGTCGTGAACGTCGTTTTTAAACATTTTTTGTAAACTAAATTAAATAGCTAAACAAAAGAGACGATTATGGAACATGAAGAAATGTGTTTCGAATATGATATCGTAGACACATCATGTTTGTTTTTACAGGACTCCTTGGTTCCAAAATTTGATGCCCTGCAGCTTCAAGCCCAAAGGTAAATGCTACCAAATTTCTATTCATATGTATGCATACTTTTCCTTCTCGAATTTTATTCAAACATTTACGGAGCCCACTCATTTGTACATATGTAAATAAGTATGTGTGTATGAAATATGTATTTCTAACGTCCAGCAGAGCCATTCTGCTGATAATTTGATCATGTGAAAAACTGGCGAAATGTATGCATGTGTGTCTTCTGAAAGGGAAGTGTAAAAAAAGGGGTAAGAGCTGTGAACATTAGTGTGCGTGTTCTCTGCGGAGCGAGATAGCAAGAGTTCGTTTGCCATGTGTAAAAGAAGACGGCAAAAATTCTTTCCGTTACGAATGTGTGATAGCGATGGCAAATCCTTTCGTATTGTAGTGCTGGGAGTTACAGTTGTGGCTATTTTTTGACGATATTTTTCCGATTTTACTTAGTTTTGGAATATATTCAAGATCTTTTCTACCTAAAACATCATATTTTAACGTATTCCTATAATATTAAATATAATTCTATAAAATATGCATTGAGTGTTTAAAGTTTTAGATCGAGTTCAACAAGGTAAACATAATTATTTCCTATGATCTCCCATTTTAATCTTGACCCCGTATATTTACTTAATATTTCAAATTTGAGAAATATGCATAAATTACAATTAAAATATTTGTATATGATTACAAATTTTTCTGTACTGCCGATATCAAAAGTGGAAATAAAAGTGTTAAGTGTATGCAAAACGTTCATTAATGCGCAGTCCAATATTTGTTTATTGAGAATCGTTTGTGGCTGTGTTTTTAGAAGCGTAATTATTGTTTTTAGCCCGAACAAGTCCAGTTTCGTCGCCATCTTGTTTTTGTTTTTGCACATTCCTTTCGTTTCGTCGTGAATGTCGTTTTTAAACGGTTTTTTGTGAGTCAAGTAAATGGCTAAACCAAAAAGAAGATTATGGAATATGGAGAGATTTGTTTCGAAGATGATATCGTGGGTACATCAGGCAACCATCACTTCTTGGTTCCAAAATTCGATGACCTGCAGCTTCAAGGTAAATGCTAACGCTGCCAAATGTCTATTCATATGTATGTATGCGTGTTTTTTCTTCAAGAATTTTATTTAAAACCAATTAACAATTTACTGACGCCATTCCTTTGTACATAGGTATGTGTGTATGCATATTAACATGCATTTCTATTCGTTTTTGCTGATTTGTTGAGTTTTCCCTCACAGCGCCATCTGCAAGGCGAATACCGCCAGCAGCGCCGTTGCGCTCAGGGCCAAATAACGGGTCGCTCCAGAGGCATTGCACAGATCCCCCTTGCAGGTGAAGCAGCTCTCCACCTGGCGGCTGTGTGTTACCGTGCACTCGTTGTCCTTCTGTCCAATCGACTCAAAGTGGCAATCGCGTGAGACAATGACGCCGGCGCGGTCTGCAAGTGTGGAAAATGTACGGAGAAAATATCAGAAAAGTGTGAAGGGGCAAGACATGCCTGTTCGTGTTTTTTGTGTGAAAAAAATGCGAAAACATTGTGAGGTTATGTGCATCTTGTGCGTGGAACAGACCGAAATAGAGAGAGACAGCGAGTGCCCAAAAAGTGGACATGAATTGTGTGCATATATGTATGTATATAAATGTGTTGTGTTGCCGGCAGAACAAGGCAAAATCTGCTCATTTTCGATGGGTAAAAGGAGAGGGCAAAGAATTCTTCCGTTACGCGATTTCGTATGCGAAATAGAGATGGCAAATGGTTAAAAAGAGTAATAGAAATTTTGTTGGTGATGGAAGTTCGTGGAGGTAACTAAATAAATGATCAGGTAAGCGTTGATTATATTTATTTCTATTATATTATCCTCTTTTATATCATTTTATTCTCTATATTGCGATATTATAAACATATCGGTGCGAACAAAGCGAGTGTGTCAGGGGGCTCGTTTCCTAGTACCTTTATATCAAATTATTTATATTATATTTATTTATTCCACGTTTCTTCAATCTAAAATCAATATACATCACATCCTAATTAAACATTTTGTTCCCTTCTGACATATAATTATGCAGTTCTAAATATTGATAACAAGGTAAAACACTAAGCGCCTGGCTTACCCGTGACTACCCCTACATCTTATATCCTCCTGGTTTTGTTGTATGGAATTTATAGCGTGTGTAGGCGCTACAAACAGTCTTTAAACACTTTACCCATCCCTACATCTTATATCTTATATTTGAATGTGCATCACTTGTGAATAACCCACAAACCCTCCTAGTTAATAATACATATGTATATAAAATGTACAAGTGGTATTCAAAATTCACAACAACTAAAGGGCTTCAGTCCTTATTTTGGCTTTCGATTATTATATATCTAATTATTTACAGATCTACATTCTACATATTTATTATTTGAAAATTTTAAAAATATCGGTGCGCATAAAGCGAGTGTGTCGGGGGGCTGGCTTCCTAGTACCGTTCTATACTATTATTTATATTATATATATTTCTACTACATTATTAAAATTAATATCAATATACACATCTCAATTAAACATTTATATTCCCTTATGAAATATTTCTATATATTTACACAGTTCTAAATACTGGCAACAAGTAAGTCCTGACTTAATTCAATTAATTATTATTATTATTTTTCTATGTATTAAATATAATTTAATTTATAATTTATAAATATTTTAATTCATAATTGATTTTCTAAATGTCTACCTGGGACCACCCCATACCTACATCTTATATCATATTTGAATGTATGTAAATCACTTTCGAATGACACCCACCCAACCCCCCTGGTTAATAGTAGATCTCTGTGGGGCTGCTATTAATTCTACCCAGATTAAAACATTGACAAAAGGTATAGAAAATCCAAAACAACTGAAGGGCTATTTTCACTCTTTTGGCTTTCGATTATTACTTGTCTAAGTATTTACAGATCTACATACTATATAATATTTGAAGTTTCAGCTATGTAATAACTATTTCGGATAATCATTTAAAAAGCTTACTCCCCCCACTGCCTTATAGCTGCGTAAAGCACTCTGCCTGCTTTGCATTAACTTTTTGTTTGCCATATGTTAATTGCAACTCGGGGTTGGTTCCCGCCGACCTTTCCCCACCCGATCACCATCTATCGTTTGTCGACGGTGACATCACGTCTTATTAAATGGTTGACGTTTTCCGTTCAAGGTGCGTGCCAGTGCGAATGTTGTGCGTATGCGTGTGTGTGTGCTTTGGAATTTGTATGCATGCAAGAGCGTAACGCTCTCCAGAGGCAGATTTCACTTACCGCTGGTGACCACCTTGTTGCATTTGGTCACTGGCTGCAGCTGCTCCATGGTATTGGGCCTGGCCGCCATATCGCAGTCCACATGCCGTATGTTGGAGCCAGCATCGATCTTCTCCTTGGCGCAGTTGGGATCCGTTAGGGACTTGCACTGATAGCACTTGATGGCCGTGGCTGTGGAAGAGAGAAGATTCTAGCTTGGATTACTTGATTCCATACTCGAAACGAAAGCTCTGTCAAGGCTGGGGGAGATTTGAATTAGCTTGTAACCAGTTTGGAGACGCCCTGTGCCCCCCCTTCTGCTCGATTCCATTATGTAACGCCAACACAAATTCTCTCTCTCTCCCACGATTTTTATTTGTGTTTTGTGTGTTTTTTTTGTTTCGCTATGAAGTCACTTTTTTGCATATTTGTCTTGGCAAAATGGTATGGAAAAGTACGTGAATATTTGTTGAATTCTTTGTTGTTTTGCGCTGTTTTAGTATGCGATAAAAAATGAAATTGTCTATATTTTTCTTTAAATCGTTTACTGCACAACCTGATTGAATAGTCCCTTGAAATTAATATTGATAATTGGAAGATTTTCGAATCTGAAATTATCTTTTTAGGTTTCATGGTCTAAAATATTCCACTGTAAGCTTAAACTTTTGTTTTGAAACCTGATTAAATACTTCCTCAAATTTGAGTTTGAACTAGAGAGTATTTTTTTTGTAGATTTTGGTCTTTAAATCTGGTTTCGACTTGTCTCCAATTTGGGTCTTGGCAACATACAGCTCTCTGAGTAGGTGAAATCTTTAAATATCAATCCTACAACCTTTAACACCCCGCGTTCTTGTATTCCATTTTCACTTATTGACATTTTCCAATTATTTGGAACGTTTGTTGCATATATTTAAATATTATTTTCACTCAAAAACAAGTTCTCTCTCTTCCGAAACTAATTTGACTACAAAATTGTGAGCTTTCTATTGGAAAAAACACTCACCAGAGTGCATCAGGCACAAGGCAATAAGCAAAACACCAAACATTTGTTTCCACATTTTATATTTCTTTTTAAACTTTAATATTATTTGCAAAGTAAAAGCTCTATAAACTTTTGTAACGCTCTCGGGCTGACGGACGCTGAACAACTGAAGGCGTGTGTTTGGTTTTGGGTTCGGATTTTCGGCCGGACGAACTTGTTTCGAGTGAGATCGTGAGCGGGGAAAAGCTTTTGCATTTGATCTCTCAACAAATTAAACATTTGTTGAGTGAAAATCGGGAACGAGTTTCTGCTGTTATGTCAAACAGCAATGTCGGCCACGCAAAACAAAAAAAAGAAAAAAACTATTTTGTTGTGATCGCCAGTTTCGTAGGCGGTTGCCCCTGTTTTTCTCAATCCATTGATTGTTCTTTTTGTTGGGGTAAGGGAATTTGTTGCGGTCAAGTATTTGGGATTTTTCTTTAATTGAATTTATTGCTGATGGAATTTAATTGCAAACTGACACAGTTCTCTCTCTGTATCTCTGATTTGGGCTGTTGAACTGCAGAGGTGGAATTGGAGAGGTGAAAGATCCAAAGCCAAATTAGTTGCGCTTACAGTGCGCTCCATCAATAAACGACAGTGCGACAATACGAAAATTTGTTGGTGGTACAGTGTTGTTATTGTTGTTTTACTTGGGATATGGCATACACTCCTCGACACTTAAATACGACACACCATAACACCACCATAACATAAAAATACTAATATTTACAGAAAAATATATATTTATAGAAAAATTAATAGCAATATTTCTTAAAGGAGATCGTGTTCATAAAAAGCGCGACTCTTGAATACGATCCTCACAAGGAAAATTATTTTTCCTTGGCTGTGTTCGCGAGAGCACATCGAAAAAATTCTCAAATATCAATCGGAGTGTTCTCCGAGTGTCCTTCTCAAAGGTCTAAAAATCGAAAATAAAAGGATTGAAAGAAATGTGTTGATAAATAATGAATATGAGTGAGGAAATTGGTAATACTAACTGTGTCTTGAGTGATTTCATAAAAAATGAGTCAAATTATGGGAAAAACATGAACAAGTGAAACCCAACTGCTATTTCCCAAACAATTTTAGATTTTATAATCGGCTCGCAGAATAGATCGCATAAGCTGTCTCGCGAATAGCAGTTAGCAGTTTTTGTATGGTTTGGTACGACTATGGCACAGTCGTATAGTCATCAGAATACTTGTTCTTGTTTCTTCAAATGTTTTAAAACATGAATATTATGAGTAATATTGAAGTGGATGAGAGGGGATCACATGTCGCCCGGCATACAGCTGCTAGACTTTGCTGATCGTGCACCGGTCTGGGATGGCCTCAAGTAGATTCCCCGCTTAGATCGGATATCGCTTTCCGTTGTAGCTGTACGAATTTTCTGCCCGTTGCCCTCACTTGTATGGGTGGAGATATTTCTCTGAATAATAATCTGAAACATATATTAATTTAAAATATTTCTAAATTAATTAAATTTTCCTCAATAACTACTCCCGTAATTTTCATAGGTTGCCTGCAGATTGAGTATCTTCGCGTAAGTTCAACAACCTTCTTGTGGGTGCACCTCTTTGGTAATCCTTTCCCCATTGTTGTCTCGTCTGCTGCTGCTCATTGATTGCTTATTTTGTTGCATGTTATTTGAGCGCTATCGACTCGTTGAAATCTTTCCCTCTGTCTCCTCTTCCGCCCCCGTCTGTTGTCATGGCAATTGTAAATGCTCTTGGACCGGGTTTTCCTTTCTGGCTGGCAAGCAAAGGCAGTGAGAAGAGCAGCCAGTGCCAGGGGACTCACAAATCCTCTTCAATGGCATAACCAAGCAAAGATTGAAGTTGGAGGGAAAACTGCGATTATAAAGCATTTCCCCCCTCTCTCTATCACCCCTTCCTAATTTTCCTTCTCTTGAACATTTGTATTTATTTATTTTTTTGCTAGAAAAAATTTAATTTGTCGCAGTTTGGTGTGTGTATACGTCTAATTTATTTTTGTCACCTGTAAATAAAAGCTCAAAGCTTCTCCGTTTTTTTTTTAGTTTTGAGTCAAATTTGCTTCTGTGGCGAAACGAGTTTCAATTGCGCAGCAAACACAAAAACATCAACGACCAGAGGGAGGGATGGTGGGTGAGGTGAGGAGGTGGGTCTGTCAATTAGCATCGAATATCGAATATAGAGATGCTTAAAGAGCAAAACTTCATTTTTCATATAAAATATGTAATGTAGAAAACGGTTTTCATGTTCATGTAAAACTGCTTCTATAATTTATTAGGCATTTAAAAAATGTATCTAAAAATACGCATGTAAAAGTGTTGATTTTTGCAATATTATTTGCTGTTTTTTTGCTATATTTTGACTGACGAAAATATTGAAAAATGCGAAAAAAAAATGTTTTCCCTTGTTTATTATAACTGAATTAAGACGGGATGGCTTGAAATCATGATCACCGCTCTATTGCCAATTTGGCTGTACAACTTGCCATCAAACTCTATTTTCTCAGTGTATATTCCATCAACATATATTTCTTCATTCATTCTGATTAGGATGAAGCATATAGGGAGGGGTCTTTCAACAGTAGCTGAACGCAAGTCAATGTGATAATGTCTCGTAAAACTGTTCTCGATTTAAACGAGTATTAATGAAGATTGGTAATGAATTATTTAGGCGTAGAACGTGTGTGTTGGAGATACAATTCCAGATCGGCAAGCCATCGGTACAAACATATTGATGAATCGCTCGCTAGTAGGACTGGTAGATGGCTTTACTCAAATTAACAAAAAGAAATATTACTGAGAACATGTTCAACGTAGCATTCAATGGTGGAGGTAACTTGTGGGCAAGTAGTAGCAGCACTGGATGCAGAATGCAGTCCATGCAGCAGGTGGTGGTACTGCCCCGACTAATCGGCGACTGCTGCCTCAGCAATCACTCAACGCTTGTATCGGGGGGCAACCAACCCTCTTCAAGCCTGGAGCATTCTGCTGGCCAACTACAAGGAGACACCGGCCAATGTGGCACCCAACCGTCTCAAGAAACGTTAGTAGTCGACTTGACTTTAATACAGGGCCGTTATTAGAGTAATTTCAAGCTAATGCGTTTGTCACTCCAAAGCAGTGGTCGTCCTCTGCCTGACCTGACCCTACACGTAAACAGTGTCAAACAGGGGCCTGCCTTATTGTATTTATTAACCTTTTTCCGTTGACTGTGACTTCGTTTTTCCTGTTCTGTTTTTGTTTTTTACTGCTCTATATTAAAGCGGTTTTTTCTTCTGTTCTAATTTTTTGAATTATTGTCGCTTAGGGCTAGGTTCAGGAAACGTTCTTATGGCATAACTTTGTTCTCTTCAAACATCGTGTCTTCACGTGTCTCATCGATGGTTTTCCACCTCTAGCGAGAACCGAAGTCCGTCAAAGAAAATTAAAAGCAGCGTCACTTAGGAAAACAAAATTTAAATATTGTAGTCAGGATAAATCCATGTTCTCCGCAAATCGACAAACGTTTTCTTTAGAAGGAACTGGAGGGTGGCGGTATTATTATTTTCACTGGACGGACTGGCAAGCATTGCTATAATTCACCCATTCCGACATCTTTTTTCCTGTTGCGCTGTATTCGTGTTCATTGAAAAAGTGTTTGGATAACTGGAAGAAAAAGGCCAACAGAAATTGGCCCAAGTAAACGAAAAGCTTGGATGCGCATTTGGCAACTACGCTAGTGAAAAAAAACTCACAATACACAGGCTAATAACTAGTAGTAAAAACCTGTCGATTTTGTGGCTATAAAGGGACACAACAGATTCGGCAAATTTTCATTTGGAAAACTTGCAAATGACTTCGCACGCTGTAAACAACATTTTTGAAATATGCTCTCATTTAAAGAAACTTTGCGAATTTTAAGTATCCATCAGATCTAAAGCTGATTAAAATAGTATATTTATATCGTGAATTGGAATAGCGGATCATTATTTCGCCTTCCACGCGTAGTGGTCTTTTCCGTCTGGCAATTGTTTAAATATTTTGCTTTCAATTGCATTGACAAGCCGCCAATCGCCGCATAATTATAAATGCTGTCTGTAGGGGGAGAGGAGGAGTGGAAGAGTCTATTATATTTTTGGTTGACTCGAATAAGCGGCTTTTGTGTACCTCTAACTCCCACCCCCCACACCGCCATTTCCATGATTTTTTCCCGGTGGTCAGCAACAGCAGAAAATTCTGATTGAATTTCTTTTATCATTTTCGTTTTTCTTTTTATAGAGATTTTTCTATTATATTTTTGGGATGATGCAATAGGGAAAGGGAAATACGGTGTGTGGCAGTCATTGGATCGGTGCATCCTTCGTCCTCGTCTTATTTCTCTGGAGAGGTTTGCATTGGGTTAGAATTCAATTATATATTGGTACAAGCAGCAACAGGACACAGGATACCCTCGGATTATTTCCCTTTTCCAGACGCTACATAGGGCATAACCAGAGTCGAGTTTTCCTTCCTCCTGCATCTCGTACTCGTTTGTCGGCAGCTTTATTTGTTGTGTTACAATATCAACATTATCATCAGGCTTGTGGTGCTCTTTTTTTTTTCTTTTTCTCATGTTGCCACCGACTGACTGCCAGAGGACATGCTGCTGCTTGTGGCAGGTTTGTGTGTCCACCATCCAGTATCCTGTTGGCCTGTTGCTGACCATATTTTGCAATATGATATTTATAGTTATTTCATACTTATTATATTCGAACTGCTGTTCGTTGCATTCTCCTTAGAAAAAGGAAATCTTCTTAAAGCAGGAGCGGCTGCCATCTTCCTTGAACTCGGTCTGGCTCTCCGTCCAGTCTCTTGGCCAATTGTCATTTCATTTGGAAAACTTATTCTGCCAGAAACGAGCAGAAAATTTTTCAATTTCGTCTTCGGGGATTTAGCTGCTCTGCATTTAATCGAAAGGAAAGAGAAATGTGAAAAGGAAGCAAAGTCCATTACCAAAAAAACATAAACAAATTGTTTGGCACTCCTACGGTTCCGAGGAAACTACAGCAACAAACACACGCCCATCTAATCTGTTCAATAACTTGGAAAATCATTGCCAATAAATCAAAATGACTTTGCAGGATGTGTTAGACACGAAGTGGATGTGGAAGTGGATCCAATGCCCAAGGCAATCCAAGGCAGCCGAAACCGATAAGAAATCAATGTCTGGCCCATTGTGTCTGGCTCTCAAGAACTTGGCTTTAAGGTCCCGATGTCTTGTAGGGAAATTTAAAATTCACACCCACATCTCCCGGAAGAAGGGGCGGCATAAATTTCACACTTTATTTTACGCAACATCAGCAGAGAAAATCTACGAGTAAAATAAAGGGGAATTTATAAGGGCAGAAGAATGTGAGGTTTGAATGCCCTTTCCTGTTATGTGTTGTGTGCCAAAGGAGTGGAGAATATTATCTAAAAATTACTGGAAAGGCTATACAATTCCAAGAACAAATACTGGTACTTATATTCTCATCGTCTGTTCGACAATGCGAGGGCAACAGAATCTGTTGTACCCCGTAACAAAGGATTAAAAAAAACGGTCTTTGACGAGATCCACAAAAATTCTTAATTATCGGTCCGAAAAATGAAACAACAAAATACACAGTCTTTCGCTAGAAATCAAAAACAAAAGAGAATACACGTATTAGAAAAGAGTGCCAGTTGTATATATATTTCCCCTCTCATTACCATGACCCTTGCGAATTGTACATGATCTATAAAAGATAAATAAATGTGTATTTATATATTTTCTACCAATATATCAGGTATCATATCGATTCGATTTTTACTATAGCTGAAAACAAACATGAAAACCCACCCTCTACTGCCTATTCACTCTGTGAGAGCGAGAGAGAGTGCAAGGCAGGTGCCAGTCAAGGGAAATAGTTTCCTTCATTCCTTCTCTGGAATAACATTTCGCATACAATTTTCTTCAAAAATTATCCATTTCCCTAGCCTTCAAGAATCTCCCACACAGAACCTTTGTACATACCCTCCTCCCTCGCATAGTTAGTGTATATTTTTATGCTTTGCCTTTGGGAGTTGTTAAAGGTTGTTATTTTCCCTTATTTTTTTTTTTTGTATTCTAGATTCTTAACGCTGCAGTTAGCACGTCATTTTTCGGGGCATGGAATTGTTTCGGTGCTCGCTTTCCATTATCTTTCGCTTGCGATCAAATGAAGTGTGCAAAAGTGTTGTCAAACCATCTCGTTCGCTTGCGCGTCGACACACCACCCACCCCATTACCCAATCATCCCACTTCTACAGTGTCCATTTGTGCTTAAGCAGTGCGATGGCAGAGACCAGAGGCGTGTGATAGAACTTTTTTTTCGCTAGAAAGGGGTATCTCTCTACAAATATCCAAAACTTGAAAATTACCTTTGGGACTCTCTGAAAAGCTCGAAAAAAATCTTATATCATTGCCTTTAATAAAAGTAATATATATTTATAGTTTTTTTCTAGCAGAGTTTATTTTTGTTACTATGCTCAGTAGCCACCTGTCGAGTTGATATAAAAATTGCAATGGGACATACTCGAAATCGATCCATAATGCAGTAGCCAAAAATTCAAAAACTATAATGCTAGTGCTTAAGACGTATGGGCAGATTAGAGACATCAAATGTGGGTATTTATTAGTTTGAATAAGAGTAAAATATGGCCCCAAAGTGGCCAATAGCTAATTATTTTTTATTTTAAACACAATTCGAAACCATTCATTTGCTGTTTCTATAATATCAATAACTTTCTATGACATTCACAAAAATGTTCGTATTTTAAAACCATCAAGATTTTTTTTGGTATTTATTTGCTCTGAAAATCTACAAACGTTTTCTACTGAAGGTACTGGGAATAGGCTGGTAAAATTGTTTCCACTGGACGGACAGGCAAACATCGATATAACTCATTCACCCCGCTCTCTTAGCTGTTGTGTTACGATTGTGTTTCTGTTTTACCAATTGAGATCATTGACAATGTGTTTTTAGATAGCTGGTAAAAAAAGACCAACTACAATTGACCCAAGTAAACAAACATCTTGAAAGAGCAGGGAAAATGATAAACTACTATTTTTGCTATTCAGTTGATTATACTTCAATACGATGTATTATTGTAATAGATTAACTTGGATAACTCATAGAAAAGTAATGCATTAACCTCATCTATGTCAATCGTTTTAAAAAAAATCTTTGCTTAGATAGCTACTAATATCGCGGAACGGATCTGCTCCAGTACGTAAATTTTCATTTAAAGTGCATTTTGATGGCTCAGGAGCAACATATACGGCAACTGATACACTCGGAAAAATTAGATGTGCAATCGTACAATATACGAAATATTTTCGAAATATGCTTCCATCATCCGAAACTTCGCGAATTGTCTACTAACAATTGTGTAAATATCCATCAGATTCTAAACGGGAATATTTATGTCCTGAATTGGATTCTTTATTCTTCTTTATTTCAAAATGAAATTAGATTAAATTAGCATCTACTGTTGCCTCCTAAAGATCATGAAGTTGAATTCAAAAGCATACACAAATACAGTCGAACGAATCGCAAGGGGGCAAAAAATCAATAAGTTATAGGGAAAATTCGTTTTATAGAATTCGTAAAATGAAATTATTTTTAAGTTTATTTTACTTTAAAATAATTAGTATTTTTGTTTGGGAAGCTCACATTTATAGTTCGGGACTTTCCACATACATTTCTACCTTTGTTTTGGTAGAAAACTATGATCAAAAAATTTAAAAAAAAAAAAAAATCCGTATAGCGAGATCGAAAACGTATGAGAACTCGAGTTACGGGCGAGGTAAAATTCGTAATAGAGAAATATTCGCTATAAGGAAAACTGAAATTCGTTATAAGGAGATCAAAACGTACTGACAATTAACGAAATAAATTCGTTATATAGAAATCTTCGTTGTAGGGAAGTTCGTTATAGAGAAGTTCGACTGCAGTTCCCAGAAAATGTAAAGGCTTGCCGTTTCTTAGCAATAAAATAAAATGTTGGGGATGATTGTCCTCGAACCAAATCAACTGGCGGGCGAGGGGGATCCACCAAATCTTGACAAAAATTTGCCGCGGTGCGTGCACCCCTGGCAACTGTTCCGCATCCTTAACGGAGTCACGCGTATACCAGCATCCCGGCGAGAGGACACGCTCACCATAAGAGAGATCCCTCAGGTTTTCTGCTGGCAGAGAGCCAAAGCCTTTTCCGAAGAAGAGGATGCCAAATTGATCGACCCCCGGTGTCTGTATGTGTCTTAACATACCCAACAATACAAATTCCATCAAGGAATTATTTTTTTTATTGCATGAAGGTATTGCCGTCCACAGGAACTAACTAAGCAACGAAATCATATACCGCCACCTTAAACCCTCTATGACTCCGGACTACGCCTCTGTTAGACCAAAAATGAGCCTCCTCTGACCAGACGGCCGCATTGCTGTGAACCTCTGTACCCAAAAGTTTCAACCCTTCACCCCTTCCAGATGCCATACTTAGGGGGACTTTTGCTGCTGCTGGGGGGCTGGTGTTTCTGCTGTCCACGTTTAATGTCACTGGCAAAGTCGCAAATTGCTGTGCATGAGCTTTTTATGTTCATGCAAATGTCACCAAGTGCACCGCTTTCCGATGGGGCCTCCCCTTTTTCAGCTATGAAAACTCAAACTTTGAACTACACTGATAAAAACAAAAGAAGTTTTTCAGAAAGAATCAAGTTAATTGAATCGAATTAAAAGAAAAATCTCCATTTCTGTGACATTTTCGTTCATTATTGTTGGAAATATATGCAATTTTTGTCAGTGTACTTGGACCAACGCGCTTCATAATGTGCCCCATTTGCCTGGGTCTCCAGTCCAGCATCAGCTCTTGCCTTTTGTTTGGGCTGCAACGAAAAATGCACTCAAAAATTTACACAGAACGGCCATAAGTGGCCTCCCAAAATGCTGAACGACAGCAGGAGCAGGGGACTGAGTATACGTACACCCCTCCCCCCCTAGTGTCCGTACTGTCTCCTGTGTGTTCTCCTCTTTATCCAGTCATTTTTCGCTTAGACAGAGAGTGGACGAGAAAATCTTTACTCTCTCGTCCCCGCTTCGTTTCTCTATCTCTTGTTTTCCGCTTAAAATCAGATGTCGAAATAATTTGCAACACGTCGCTTGCCACGTATCCTCCACCCCCTAACACAGAGAAAGGACAGGGAGATCAGGACTGGGAAATGGCAAAGGAGATGTCTCCAAAGTGGCACGTGTTTATGGAATTTTTGAGCGCATATTTGTTTTCACAGCAGCAGCGACAGCAGGCGGATTACAAAGAAAAGGAGTGGGGGATTTCATTGAGGGGACATTGTCCATGCGCAGATTACTCAGAAATGATTTTTTTTTGGTACGTTGGTCGAGATATTTAAGGACACAGAGGTCCCTGCGGTTCCACATTACGGAATCTCCAAAATATGAAAATAAGCTTTCGTTGAACCCGGGACGGTATGGGACGATATATACAGCCTGAAAAATTTACTTTGGGGATGTTGGGTGTGTTTCTTGAATAATTTACACCTACATATATCTCACAAATTTGGGAAATGCTGAATATACAGGCAGGTTCCGTTTTTCACATTCACATAAATTTGTTCATTTGAATTAAAAAATTCACATAAATTGGCGCTCTTACGCTCAAAATACGAAAGATTTTGTACATTTCAAAACGTTAACCCTTTCCTATGCGAGGAGGAGGAACACTGGGCAGACTATAAGACCAGTCTGTCCCTATACAAAAAAGAAACAAGAAAATCAAAAAGAACGTCGGAAGCTGCAAGGCTGCAAGGCTGGCTACGCAAGATCCTCTCCAAAAAGACCCCCGCGGTGGGGTACCTTAAAAGAAGCGATGGTACGTGGACTACGTGGAGTCCCTACACATTCTTCTCGACACTCACTTTCCCGGGTGTACTAGTATCGAGCCGGCACGCCTCTCAAGTGAAGGCTCGGCAACTTTGATGACGCACATCCTTACAAAACGAAACATCAGCTGGGCAATAAACAGCTTTCATCCGTTCAAAGGCCGGAGACACGGCCATCAAAAGGCTGCAATGTATCTTCAAGAAGATACTAGTGGTGGGGAAAATACCACACGCTTTGACATTCAACTCCATTAAACTCCAAAGGACTTCAGACCAATTAGTCTATCGTCCTTTCTTCTCAAAACCTTTGAGAGACTTGTCGGGCTACAACTGAGGACAACTATAAGTCCGCAGTTGTGGTCAGGATCACAACATGCCTACCGAAAAGGACAATCCACGGAAACGGGACTTCATGCAGTAGTCGCAGTGATACAGAAATCTCTACACCTCAAAGAATACTCCTTAATAGCCATTCTCGATATCGAGGGAGCCTTCAAGAATGTCCTGCCGCGGGTGCCATTACGGAAGCGCTGACTGACCTGGGGGTGGACCGTCACTTGGTGATGCTCATCGATCAATTGCTCATATGCAGGACGGTGACAACATCGATGGGTCGTCTACCCAGTCAAGGTATGTCAACAGAGGCACCCCGCAAGGTGGAGTCCTGTCTTCTCTTTTATGGAACATAACAGTCAACAAGATCCTATGTGACCTGGAGGGGGGGGGCTGCAAAGTTGTGGCATACGCGGATGACGTTGCAGTTATCTTTTCGGGGAAATATCCTCGAACACTCTGCGACCTAATGACCGCAAAGCTCGCCAAACTGTCTGAATGGACGGAATCTCGAGGACTGGCAGTTAATCCCTCGAAAATTGAACTTGTGTTATTTACAATTAAATATAAGATTCGGCCTCTCAAAACCCCCCCCCCCCCCCCCCCCCCCCCCAAAAAAAATTGCAGGCTCTCCTTCAGCGACAGTGCCAGTTACTTAGGGTTGGTAATTGACAAGAAGCTAAATTGGCACCTGAATAAAAAAGACAGTAAAGAAGGCTACGATAGCCCTCTATGCATGCAAAAAAGCAATTGGCTTAAAGTGGCGCATGAACCCAAGGTTAGACCTATACTACTCTACGGAGTTACAGTATAGTGGCCGGCCCTATCAAAAAGGACGATCACCAAACAACTGGGCAAAGTTCAAGGAACTGCTGCCTAAAGCCTCAGTGGAGCTCTCCGCACTACCCCGAATGATGCGCTAAAGGCCATCCTGTGTCCTCAGAGCCTTGACCTGGCAGGAAAAGAGCGTGCAGAAATGGCAGCAATACGTCTGAGAGACTCCGACCAATGGGCACCACAGCACATGGGTCACTCGTCAATACTAAATAGCGGTACCGTCCCCACAAAAACGGACTACTGCGTCCCAAGGGAACATACAGACACCCCTTTCAATATAATCATCCCCAACAGAGACGAATGGCTCGAGGGACCTCCAGGCCTACAAAGGGCCATAAGCAACTTCACAGATGGATCGAAGCTGGATAACAAGGAGGGAGGAGGAATCTACTCCGAACAGCTAAACATACGGCACTCCTTCAGGCTCCCAAATCACTGTAGCGCCTTCCAGACGGAGGTCATTGCAATCAGGGAAGCACTGAACTGCCTTCAGGAAGTTACCATTATGGTAACCAATGTAAACATATACAGTAATAGCCAAGCCGCGATCAAATCGCTAAATGCGAATGTCTCGAACTTCGATCACAGTGGCAGACTGCCGCAAATCTCTTCACGAGATGGCTCAGAAATTTGTTATCAACCTTATATGGGTTCCGGGACATCGAAGGTAACTGCATAGCAGACGAGTTGGCCAGATCTAGCACTACTTCTTCAAGATAAGGAAGATATTCGTATGCCTATGGCCACCTGTAAGCCTATCATAAAATAGCAATATAAGCGACATGGCCGACTATAGACAGGCCTCTGAGCTATGCAGGCTCGGAAGAAGAAGGTGTAGCTCAGTCATACGCTCCCTTACGGGATACTGGCTAATAGGCACCCACGCAAACAGGCTGGGCGCCCCATATAACGATTTTGGCCGAAGAGATGAGGAAGAAGAAGAGACGGTGGAACACCTGTTCTGCTCCTGTCCAGCTCTCAGCAGAAGAAGGCTACAACACATGGGCTCGTCCTTCATAGCAGACATTTCAGAAATGTCCACAATCTGTCCCAGAAAGATAGCAAACTTTATAAGAACAGCCGGATGGGATAACTGCTGACATTAAGGTCTCACGACGCGGAAAGGTGAAAGATTATCTTGCGGTATCACAACGGGCCCAAATGGCCTATGTGTGGCGGGCTCCTGGCGAGCCTGGCAACCGCCTCTACCTAACCTAACATAACGTTCCTATGCGAAATAAAAAGTAAACGGTTTTTTATACAACAAAACGAGTATTAATTTCAAAAGGAAAAAATAGATGACTTATTCGTCCATTAAGATAAATTTGACACCATTACCAGGGCAATGTGACTTATAAATATTTTTTTTTGTAAACCAACCTCAAATTTGACTCGGAAAAAATTGGTCAGGACAAATTCACTTTTCGGGTTCGTGACAACAGCTGACGGAGATCAATTCGTTTATCGGATCTGGCAAAAAATAAATTTTTGTGCATAGCAGCACAAATAGTACTAAATGACAGCGCAAAAATACAAATAACAGCTCGCAAATTGCGCATAAAGCCTAGTATTTAGTAACGAAGGAATGGCTATCGAGAGGAATCAGGGCTGATCTTCGTATGAAACCGATACAAATATTCTGCCAGTAGAATGATTCCTCTAGGGTCATTAATTTGGTTGTATTCAGTACGAGCAAAATAATTGCCGATATAGGCTGAAAAAGTATTTCATGGTATTTGTGGTATTCTGCCAGGCACGACAAATTTATTTGGCCGGTGAAATAAAATAAGTGGTGTGCGTGCATATGTGTTTGATTACAATCGAAATTGAAACGTAAACACAAAGCTATGGAGTTCAAAAAGCAAAATATAAAAAGATTGTGCGAGTTTACCGACGAGGAGATTATATTATTATTAAAGGAATTCGAGCAGAGTCAGTTTCTATGGAATTTGGCGGATAAAAAGCAATTTGATGCAAACGCAATAAGAGGCGCATGGGAGTCTGTACAATTTCAAATAATTATAAAATTTTAAATGAATGTTCATAGGTACACTACTGGCCAAAATAAATACATAGGTATCGTGCTAGTTTGATATTAAATTTCTTGAATGTTTTTGAATGCATGGCTGCCAATTCTTTATATTTTGAAAGGTTACAGTCTTGCCAAACATTTAAACAAAAAATGAAAGTAGGGAACACTCTTTATTCCATTCTAAGCTTAAATTTGTGTTGGATGGATTTAAGATGATGCAAAAATTTTCCGAAAATTATTTGGCAGTGTCTGAGCCAGATGGGTCCTAAAAGTGGAATAATATGTTATGGAGCGACGAAACAAAAAAAATCTTTTTGGTAATGACTTCAGAATATATGTACGTTGACCCAAGGACAAGGAACTCGAAGTCCGGTACACAAAGAAAACGTTTAAGCACGGAGGCCGGTGTATACTGTTGTGGGAATTTTTTTTTTCGGAATGGCGTTAGGCCTATACATCGCCCAACTGATACGTTGACCCAATTGGGGTATAAAAACATATGGACAATTCCTTGAGATGGGTCTTTCAACATGGCTTGGTTTAGCGAGAACATTGTAAAGGTTATGAGTCAGTCTCCTGGCTTAAACCGAATTGAAAACCTATGGGGAGACTTAAAACGTCGAATTGGTACAAACACGATTCAAAAAGCCCGAGAATTGTTGGAATTTTTAGAAAAAACGTATGAGATTTCAATGGAGACTTGCCGCGAACATATGGCTAGTATGCCAAAAAGAATCGCCAAAGTCATGCAAGAAAGGAGTGGCTATACCGTATACCAGCGTACGATTACTAAAAATAAGAAAATAGTTAGAAAATTTGGATATGCTTTGAGATTTTGGCTTTGTAGAATTGGTGTACTTATTATTTTGGCCACTACTTTTTTGTTTTTTATGTTTAATCGATCACGATCAATATATGTGAAGTGAAAATTAAATATTTCAATATTTCTATGGTCTACTCTAGGTTAGAAAACTTAAAGTGAATTTAATTTTTGCTTTATGTTTCTTACAAAAGTTTTACGAGACGTGAATGAAAGCTCATAAGCGTGTACTTATTATTTTGGCCAGTAGTGTATGTATTCCAGGTGATACGTGCAAAAAAGCTTGGAAATCGTTGAGGGATGAAATTTAGGTGATGGATAGGGAATAAAAAATAGTTCTGTTCCGCAAAAATGCATTTATACAATATTACGGTGCTTTATCCGTGCATTGTCGTCCCCAAGCACCACAGCGCCCACAAATAAAACATTTCTGCTTGCTTTGATACAAAATTTGAATTCTTAACTGTTTTTTTTTTGTACACAGTGTAACCGTAGGGCATGCACACCTGGTCACACTCGGTCGCTAGTATTTTTATATTGCACATTCTGCCAGCAGAACTTTAGCTGGTCTGAATACTAGGCTTTACAGAACAGTTTTCTGAAGGGTGATGTTTCCCGCCAAATGTACTTCAAAATGTAAGTGCAACAATTAATTGATTTACCATTAGAAATTCAATTTTCAATTTAAATGCTGTTACTCGCAGTTCGTCAGAAATATTAAATACACAAGTATTGCATCTCGGATATCTTGATGTACGCAAATCGAGCACTCTCTGCCGTCGTTTTGCTTCAAAACAAAATAAAAGGCATCAAAACAGCCATATCAGCTGTTTTTGTTTACCAGAATTGATGAGAAAACAAAACATGTCGACAGCAAGAACATGTGAAAAAGGGAACTCCTCAAAATGAAAAGTAAACGAATTGGTTGAAAAAGTAAAACGCAAAAGTAAATGAAACCCGGAACCTGACTTAATACCTTAAGAATTTTTGCTGCACACCGAATGTCAAATTCAATCAATAATTCATTTAATTACTTTCACTACTATTATTTTGAACGCATCGAAAAGGTGATAATTAGCGAAAAAGCTCCAAATACGCCGGAAAAAAAGAGTTAAAATTTAACTGTATTCTTAAGTAACGCAATACTGTGCATTTTGCAGGGGTAAAGAAATTAATTCGATTTGTACAGTTACTTCGGAAAATTAACAATATGTAAAGGCAATAGTAGCACTACTATTATTTTGGACGCAACTGTACCTTGCGCGGAGATGCGTCGCTCACAACTGCTGCAGACTGAGATTGATGAAGGAAGCAAATAGGGCTAGAGAGCAAGTGCGGCTACCTTGTTAAATATACCTTGGGGGAGTTGAAAAATTTAAAGTCTCAAGAACTGTGTTTACACTTGATTTCGCTTCAAGGAGGCGACGACTGGATGAAGCTCTCTGTCACATTTCTACCTTTTCATTTCAATTCCAATTCCCATTGGTTAATTTTAGTTCCTGAATAACTAAGCTAAAATATATATTTCTTTACTAAAATGTCCGATAAACCATCAGAACAATCTCTGAGCAAGATCCAGCTCAAAGATATGCAAATTGAAGAGGAGTTTTACGACTGTAACAACATCAACATTCCTGTCGACATGGCCTTGGGAGCTACGGGTACCGAAGAAGATACTAAAGAAATCAGTGAGTTCGATCAGATTATGACTGGAATCCAAGAGCGGATGTCGCGAGTCATGAGACGCGTGAGTTTAAGCTGTGCCATGATTAATCAGCTACACCAGGAGCTGAAGACTAAGCTCCCCAACGTGTTAAGGGATGAGGCCAAGCAAGCGGGTGGGGACGAATCCGAGAAGATCGAAATCGTCAAGGCTGCACTGGAAGAGATGAGTGAAGGTCCTTTATCCCTTCAAATAACTGATGAGATCCTGCCAGAAGAGGGGGAAGAGAACTAAGGACCGACCAGTGAATGCCAATTCAAAAAGAAAAGCCCAAGAAGACTAGTCTACTTCTGAAACAATTACAACAATTATTAACAATCCCCAATATTAAATATTGACTTAATAATAATTCAATAATAAAAACACGAAATAAATAAATTTACCCCACCTTGTAGAGTAGTATATTCTCCTCTGTATAAATGAATTTCATTCTTAAACTGAATCTGCGCCCAAAATGAACTATCATTCATATGAACCCTGACACAATAATTTGTGCCCTTGCATTCACCATTTATTTGAGACTTTCTTGAGAATTTCAAGACATTATATACTAATTTTACCATGGTTAAGAACAAGGTTTATTCGAATTTTAAAGAAGCCCCCAAAATGCTTTCAAATTTACCAATTGAGATTCTTTGCAACTGGTGATCACTATAAAGCTTTAAATCAATTAAAATCTCTTTGTCATATTAAACGAGGGGGAACGTTGTGAGCCGCGGCTCTACTTTATACCCGGTACTCAGTCAGTATATATGTATGTGAGCTTGTTGTAATTTGTTACATGTTCCCAAAAGCGACAAATTTAATTTTAGCCAAAAAAGAAAAAAGTAATTAAGTCCAGAATTTATTTGTCAACTTCCCTGCCCAAACCCAAATAACGGGACAGGTGCTATCGCGGTAAGCCAGAAATGGAGCTGCTGATCAACTGTCACATCTAGATACTGTCTGGTTAGTGGTACTAAAATCAATCCCATATTGTTTAGTCCTTGATCGGAAAAAGAATGAAAAAAAAACTGAAAGGTCCTCGCCCATTACATCGAAGAAAGTAAACCATATGATTGTAGGCCTGGTAGCCAACGATCAGGGGAACGGAATCCAGAATTTTCAAAATCGGAACAGCAATACCCAAGTTATATAAATGTGTAACGTTAAAGATTCAAGTCATGGCCCAGATCTGCCACAAGAAAAGAGTATAGTTGAATTGGCGAAAACGATGATTTTTTCACCGGGACTTTTAATGGACAAATAATTTAAATTAATTTGTGAAAACGGTCAAGTATGGTCACTCTGTGTGTAGTAGCTACCATATAGCAACATTTTTCTACATATCACAACACAGTGGTGCTTAGCAACATTTTCAAAATGTTGCTCTACATCGGCAGTGTTGTGCGAAATTCTAGCGAAGAAAAAACAAAAAAAGACGAATAAAACAATAAAATGTAAAAAAAATTAAAAACATGCGAAAAGACTTCACAAAAAAAAAAAAAAAAATTTGGCTGAAAACAAAATAAAATGTAAAATGTATAAACTGTTTTTCTTGTTGTTTTTGAGTCGTGCGCAATAAAAAAAATAATACATTTATTTTAGGTTCTATTCATTAATAAAAAATAATTAATAAGTAATTAAAATCAAATTTTGAATTATTTAAAATAAAGTATTTTTACATTAATTAATTAATGTATATATAAATTTTCTTTACTAATTACAGATCCTTGATTATACCCGATACTCGAAGAGTAAAGGGGTATATTAGATTTGTTGAAAAAATTGATGTGTGTAACACCCAGAAGGAAGCGTTTCCGACCCCATAAAGTATATATATTCTTGATCAGCGTCAAGCCGAGTCGATATAGCTATGTCTGTCTGTCCGTCCGTCTGTCCGTCCGTCTGTCCGTCCGTCTGTCCGTCCGACTTCATTAGCGCCTGTAGCTCAGAGACTATAAAAGCTAGAGGAACACAATTTTGTATCCAGACTGCTGTTCTATCACACTGTTACAAGTGTATTTCAAAATTTCACCCCGCCCCCTTCCGTCCACTCCAAACGACGAAAATCTGTGGCATGCACAATTTTAAAGATACGAGAAAACTAAAAACGCAGAATCATAGAGAATGAGCATATCTATCAGAGTGTTGAATCTGGATCAGATCAGATCATAAATATAGCCGCAATGGAGAAAACCATTTCGAAATGCATCATTCCCTCTCGCTCTCTCTCACACACCGGGGTGGGCGCTATGCCTGATCAAATTTTTTGACGCCTAGTTCTCAGAGACTATAAGAGCTAGATCAACCAAACTTTCTATCCAAGCTCCTGTGATATCAAACCGAGACGAGTTTGTTTCAAAATTTGGCCACGCCCCCTTCCGCCGCCACAAAGGACGAAAATCCGCAATTTTTAAAATACGAGAAAACCAAAAACGCAGAATCATAGAAAAAGTATATATATTTTAGAATGTTGAATCTGGATCAGATCGGATCATTAGTATAGCCAGAAGGAACAAATGAAATTTCAGTGGCTTTCCAAGCGCAGACTGATTCCCTCTCTCTCTCGCTCACAGCCGTGTATGTATATGTAGGAAGTAGAAAAAGACATGTAGAAACGGCAGATGTAAAAAATGTATGTAAACAAATATGGAAACATCTAATAGATAAAAATCTCTGAAAAGGTTCAACTTAATTACTTTTTTCTTGTTTGGCTAAGATTAAATTTGTCCCTTTTGCGACGTTCACAACGTTTCCCCTCGTTTTTTATTTATTTTTTGAACGATAATATTGTTGCGATATTTTTGTTCGCAATTATATCAAAAATAGATGTGCGTGATAACTGTGAAGAAGAGGGGTTACACATAAAAAAATAATTAAAAAACGGCAACTATTTTCAAAGAATGTGCGCTTTCAACACGGGACCTCTTAGAACGATGGCAACATCGGGATCGCCTTTGAATTCAATCAATTGTATTCAATTCAGTATTTAACTAAGAAATTAAGACTGAAATATGCAATTTGTTACAGCCTTTACTACGTCATTGACCTTGGAACTATTTTTGAATAGAATCCGTACCAGCATAATAACTTTTAACTTATAACATTTAAAATTTAAGCCTATACTGGTATTGGTAAGTGTTCCCAAAAAATTGCGTTGCACAAAGTGTAAACTGTACCCAAACCAATCTCAGATTACATACAGTTGCGAAAAAAATAATAGCACCACTACAACACATTTTGTACTTGATATAAAAAAAAGCAATTACTGTCGCAATTTTTTTAAATTTTGATTTTTTTTATATTGGTTAGTATTCCCCATAAACAAAAACAGTGTTCCCATGCTTCAAATTTCTGTCCATATATTGTCTTTTGGGATTTTAAGAAAAAAGCCCCCAAAAACACCGAAAAAAAAAATAGCACCATTTGCCTTTTTTTTAAGGAATCTCCTATATTTCGCGGAATTGCCTTTGCTGAAGGCATGTGTCTATTAGTTTTGACTAAGATTTCATTGTTTCTATCATAAAAGTTAATAATAATCGTTACAATGGCACATGAAAAGCACTGCAATGCGGAAAAGCGCGATCTTATCAAAAAATAGATATAGGACGGAAAAACTTATAGAGAAGTTGGTCGATTGGTAGGATTCTTTAATAAAATTATTAAAAATGCCTTAAACTATAAAGAAAAGACTGAAACACGCGGACAAAAACGATCTATGACCCCTCTTCATGTGAAAAGACTGATTCGTCAGAGCAAGAAGGATCCCTTCAAGCCTGCTACCGAGCTTAAAAAAGAGCTTAAAATAAATGTGACGGACGAAACAGTTTGCACATATCTTAGCCAACATAACTTAAAAACCTGCAGCCCAAGAAAGGCAACACTTTTAAACGCGACACATATTACTCAGCGCATGAAGTTTGCCAGGAATCATGAAAATTAGACATCCCAATAATGGAGGAATTTTCTATGGTCAGATGAGTCCAAAGTGTGTTTGTTTGGTGGAAAGGGATCTCGATCATACGTTAGACGTCCAAGGAACGCAGAATACAAACCCAAGAACACCACAAAAACCATTAAGCATGGAGGGTGTAGTGTAATGGTATGGGCCGGATTCTCCTTCTATGAAGTAGGTCCAATAAATTGTATTAAAACCATAATGGATCAGCACGTCTACGTGAATATCATGGAGACTGTTATGATACCCTTTGCAGAATACGAAATGCCACTCCTATGGGTCTTTAAACAGGACAATGAACCCAAACACACCAGCAAGAAAGCAAAGGAATGGTTCAGGGCAAACTCTATCAACGTTTTGGAGTGGCCTGCTCAGTCGCCTGACCTGAATCCCATCGAAAATCTGTGGTCCGACGTCAAGAAGGCAGTTGCTGACCACTATTGGATCACTTTGGGAAGAGATTAAAGAGTCCTGGTCCAAAATCCCCCTAAAACGATGCCAGGACTTAGTTAATTCCTTGCCAAGACGCTGCGCAGCTGTTATTGCCAATAAAGGACACTGCACTAAGTTTTAAATGATAAATATAGATTTAGTACTAATAGTAAAAACTTGGTAACTAATGAATTTGTTCCTTATTGTTAATTTTTTTAATTTGAAATCCATTTTTGAAAAGTGGTGCTATTATTTTTGTCGACTAGTTTTATCAATTTCAATAAATTTCTTTAAATAACTTTAAAACGTAAAAAAAAGGATGATTTTTTTTGTATTCCCAGGTTTTTAAGAGTCTTCCATTTCTAAAAATATGCTTAAGGTTTCCTTAAAGTTAAAAATCTTAGTTGGGCAACTATTTAAAAATTTCTTGTGGTGGTGGTGCTATTATTTTTTTCGCAGCTGTACTCCTATAAATGCTGCTGAAGATCCCGGAGTTGTCCAGGCTTCGGAAGAACCAGGCAGCTGACGATGTCAAATGCATAGTGCAGAACGAATTGAATTCATCCACGGTTCAGGTAATTTGGCATCTATTTAACAGTAAAATATAGTACAGTATGCCAACAAATTGTTTGCAAAATGAAATAAGTCAAAAAATGTCTACTTTAGCATACAATTTATAACAAAACATTATTTGGGAACATTGTATTTATCAATTATTATAAAGATATGTATAAGCTATAAAAAAAATATACAAAAAAAAAACAATTAAAAAGTTCCAGGTAAAAGCCTGTCTCCAGCACTGCGGAAAATTACTGCCTGAAATCTGCTTTTTATTTCGTTTGTGTGGAATGAAACTGAAACAGTGTGAAAAGAAGAACTAAGAAAAGGTTAGTTTCGCTCTCATGAATCAGCTGTGTTTTGTAAACTGTGATAGTTCAATTAAAATTAAAAAGGGGCAAAAAATGATCTCGGACGACGAATGTATTATGTTGGGGGCGGCATATATTTTTGCCAAAAACAAAAAATGAGGAAGCGCAACGGAGGCTCCAAAATGTCAAAATGCTTATTTTCCGTAATCCGCCAAAGACATGGTCTTGCCTTAAATGCTTTTAGTACAACAATCTTCTTCTCACGTTGAAAATTTGCTCTCTCCTGTTCGTTTTGCGAACAGTTTTTTCCTCCATCTTTTATTTCAGTAATAATAGTCGCATATACATATATTACTGGCCGGAATGTCAGCCGTTCACTCAGCCTACTTACCTCTGTAGTTTCTTCCATGGTAGTGCACCAGTCTCTTGAGATGTATCACTTTTAGTTTCGCTCTTCGGTATATTTCGGAGATATTCCTTTCTTCCGCTGTGAATTTTAAAACAACACCTAATCGTCATCGTGAAACCTTTTCAGTGTTACATCTTATCCATATATACCATAAATAGATAAAAGTTAGTATTTTCCGCAGAACAGAACATAGCAAAAGTCGCTAAATTGGTAGTTGTGTGGCAAATGCTATTCCCGTGAAAAATAAGAGAAAAACTGATAAGGAGAAAGACGTAGAAGACCAGCGACACCTCGCTTTCCCATCTTTTCAATATTTCTACGCTCACTGAAGTTAAAACGAGGGGGAACGTTATGAGCCGCGTCTGCGCCGCGGCTCTACTTTATACCCGGTACTCAGTCAGTATATATATATGTGAGCTTGTTGTAATTTATTACATGTTAGCAAAAGGAAAAAATTTAATTTTAGCCAAAAAAAAAAAAAATTTAAGTCGAACCTTTTCGGAGATTTTGATCTATTAGATGTTTCCATATTGGTTAAAATAAATTTTTTACATCTGCCATTTCTACATGTTTTTATCTACTTCCTACATATACATACACGGCTGTGTGCGAGAGAGAGAGGGAATCAGTCTGCGCTTGGAAGGCCACTGAAATTTCATTTGTTCCTTCTGACCATATTTATGATCCGATCTGATCCAAATTCAATACTCTAATAGATATAGTCATTTTCTATGATTCTGCGTTTTTGGTTTTCCCGTATCTTCAAAATTGTAGATTTTCATTTTTTGTGGGGGCGGAAGGGGGCGTGGCCAAATTTTAAAACAAACTCGTCTCGGTTTGATCACAGGAGCTTGGATAGAAAGTTTGGTGGTTCTAGCTCTTATAGTCTCTGAGAACTAGGCGTCAAAAAATTCGATCAGGCATAGCGCCTACCCCTGTGTGTGAGAGAGAGCGTGAGGGAACGATGCATTTCGAAACGGTTTTCTTCATTGTGGCTATATTTATTATCCGATCTGATCCAGATTCAACACTCTGCTAGATATTGTCATTCTCTACGATTCTGCGTTTTTAGTTTTCTCGTATCTTTAAAATTGTGCATGCCACAGATTTTCGTCCTTGGAGTGGGCGGAAGGGGGCGGGGCGAAATTTTGAAATACACTTGTAACAGTGCGATAGGACAGGAGTCTGGATACAAAATAGTGTTCCTCTAGCTTTTATGGTCTTTGAGCTATAGGCGCTAATGAAGACGGACAGACGGACAGACGGACGGACAGACAGACATAGCTATATCGACTCGGCTATTGATGCTGATCAAGAATATATATACTTTATGGGGTCGGAAACGCTTCCTTCTGGGTGTTACACACATTAATTTTTTGCACAAATCTAATATACCCCTTTACTCTTCGAGTACCGGGTATAAAAACCCTCCAAACCTTCACATAAACATTCCAATTCCATATATATTCCATACAATGCACATTAGGCCAGATGTCCGATATTCTGGCATAAATTCAAAAATTTAATGGAAACAAAAGCTTTTTTGGATGATAAGTTATTAAAAAACTGCATATCTATTTTTGATTTCAATGCAGCCCTGAAAGTTTTCCAGCCCCACAAAGTCAGATGGTCGGTCTGCTACGAGCAGGCGCGAAACTTTTTCTAGAGTTTGTTAGCTTGTAAATGTTGTAAATTCAAAGAAGAAGTAAATGTAAAGAATGGATTAGAAGGGTCGGGGTATGTAGAATCTAAATATATAACCAGATTTTGTTCATATTTGTTAACTAGAGAAAACTAAACACACTTGCGTGTCTATTGTGGTTCACAACTTTTTTCGTGTCATCTTGTGCCACTTACTAACTATGTCAAATTAATGTAAAAAGTGTACATTATCTAATGTACATATATTAAATTAACTGCGACCATTTGCGACAGTTAACTTTAACGGCTATTTTTGTTTTGTTGGTTGGGCTGAATTTTTTTATAACACCGCTCAATATTTTTGTTGCGATTTTGATTTTTAAGCAACTGAAGGCATATATTGAACTCAAGCACGGAGAAAAATTATGAAATAAGTAAGAAATAATGATCTTAGACGTTTAAATCGAAAGAAATTTGTCAAAATGTGGTAGAAATATGCAAATTGTTAGTCGGCTGATTTTTAATGGCCATTACCTTAAATAATCATAAATAGAATAATTATATAAATACTAAACAAATAATCACGTAACAATGCATCACTCAGCAAAAATCACTAGCAAAAGCTGCACCTTATATGGGCGGTAGGGGTGGGCGTTGTCAGATCGGCCTGAAATTTATATCAGATCTTATATATATCATTACAGTCAAATGTAACTAGTTTCAAATCTCTAACTTAATTTTTCGAATTTATGCCAAAATTTCTCACTCATTTAGGAAATGGTAAAGAATAAATTATGAATTTTTATTAGACAATTTTCACAGAAGCTCCAAAAATCAAAAGAGCAGCAGCTATCTAGGTGATAAACGGCTATGTAGTACATATGTAAGTATACACATTATTCTGTTACTCCTCTCTACTTATCTTCGTTAGAATCTAGCCAATAAAAGGAAAGAATTTTATTAGTATTTATTCTGGACAGAAACTAGGTTGCATGGCGGTCCCAAATGCAAATAAACGCCCTGACCAGCCATGTGACAATGAAATTGTCCCCCCAAATAATACTGAAATCTAAACTGCAACTGAAACAATCAACTGACAATAAGAACAAGGCACTCCATCGAGAGACACATCTGTGACGGGTGGGTGGGTATATGCAGAGAACAACAAAGTTAATTAAATTGTTCAGGCTGAAAATTAATTCTATATCCAGATGTGTGCTTGGCAGGATCGAATTTCTCCCACATTGAGCTAACGTGTTTACGTAGCGCAAATAATTCGGAAATGGCAATAAATTAAGACAAAGCTGGGCCTTGAAAATACGTATTATATAAAGAGAAAGATATGCAGAGTTCTGATGGTGTGTGGGGGAAGATATAGCCCACAAGAAAAACACACCAAATAAAAACAGATGTAATTTTATAAAATTTTAAGATATTTTCTAATTTTTTTTTTATTTTTATAGATATTTTATAAATTTGTTAGATATTTTATATAATTTTTAGATATTTTTGATGGAAATGTGGTGTAACACCTAAAAGGAAGCACACTCTCTAGCACACTCCTCCCATTGTAGATGCAGAGATGTTAAGATGTATATGTATAGAAGATGCCGCAATTTGGCGTTTAATTCTGTTACTTTAAAATACGACCGTGTTTAAAAACAAACAAATGGTATTTTTAACAGTTGACAAATGTACAATTAAGTTACCGAACGTAATTTAACGGCAAAATGCGGCACTAGAAGGTTTAGTCAAACGGCTGCACCTTAGGACTAACCATTTATTTAAATTACATTTATTTTTAAAGCTCCAAGTCAGAAAAAGTCTGTTTGGTTCACAGCGAAAAGAGTTCAATTTGGTTGCCTAGTGTAATTTAGACATTTCTTTAGGTAGTCCAAATCTTTTAGATAATTTATATATGTCTAAAACTTTTAGACTTTTTTTTTTTTGTTATAAACTGATTTGATAATATAACATAAAGATGAATCGTGCCACTCAAGAAGTACACGATTCTGCTTAATGGTTCCAGCGCAGTGGAACGTGAAAAAATGACGAAGTTAAACAAAGAGAAGTAGAAAGTAGAGTCAACAGATGTATATTCAAAAGGCTTAATACGTATGCAAACTGCAAGAGATCGTGAGAACATTTTAAATGAAAAATACTTTTGAACCATTCTGCACCACAAAGTGTCTTAAGTGTACTAAACAAAATATGTAAAAGCTGAATCTAAATGAGCGGCCCCAGCTGAGACGAGACCAGACCAGACCAAATGTGCAATAAATTAAAACAAAGTAGAGGAATAAATTCGATATTAATATCATATAAAAGTGTCACAGAGCATTACCTCTCAAATTGGGTGGGGTCTCCCCAGAAAATCAGGGGCGTGGCCACATAGAGACCACGTGGGGGCAAAGATAGAAAATAAAGGAGAAAGAGAACTTAAATTGGTAGCAGCTGAGCAATCGGGGCAATAAACCACAATCGAATAAATTCGCTTCTCAATGGGCTACTTCTCTTCTGCTTCTCCTTCTGGGACTTTTTCTGTTACTCCGATCTCCTCCATACCCTTCCCTTCTGGCTGGTTGGTACTCCACATCCTGGCCAGAAACACGGATATAAATTTCAATTTCCGACACTCTAAGTGGCGGCCAAATGAAATAACATTTTCATTTAACCTGCATTCGATTCCACACAGTTCTGAGGGGAAACCGACAGAGACTGAGCGAAAGGGGAGAAAAGGAGAGAAAGAGCCACAGACAGCGACTACACGTCTCTGCATCCATACATGTGGGTGAAAGGGTGTGTGTGTCCATTATCGACTGCCGTCCCTCAGCTAGAGATGGCAACGTGAGAGTGGCTCTACTTTTGGTACACCGGTAGAGAAGCTAAAAATAGAGATTCTTGTAATAGGGAACTAGTTCGGGGAAGATTTTCTAGGAATTCCCTAAATATTCGAATGAATTTATTCATTTAGCTGTTCATAAATGATAACTAAGATTGATAATTACTGAGATTGAGTTGCTACCTGATTCGATCTCTGTTCGAAATGAATGTGTCCATCGATTACAGGAGATTTGTACAGAAGATTATCTGTAGAAGCTCACGCAACCATCCCCAAAAAATAGGTTGGCATTCTCTTGTTGCTGCTCCGGGGGTTTTGGGGCGGTGCTTGGTGCTAGTGCAGCAAAATACATTCGATTCGCCTTTTGCATTACAGATTGCATTCCTTGTCGATGCACAGGCATCAAACACGCATGAATTCTGGGCAAACCTTCCTGCCAAGAGGAATCCTCACCACTTCTGGACGAGAGCCTGCAACTGTCCGGACACATGAGCACATGAGCAACAGGAGTAGCAGCTCTCGCCGCACCAGACACTCATGAAATTGGCCATAAATAACATTTTCTTTACATTTCATTTGGGAGCCAAGTCGGGCATTCTACTTTGGCATCTGTGTTTCTTAATAGTGTTTGGCATCTCTCTACGGTTTGGCCGTTCTGCTTAACCAACCGGGCGTGGCTAAGTTGCAATTAGGCAGAGACAAGAGCAGAGAAAGAGTGCGAGAGACAGCCCAGATGTATAGGTTCCTCTAAGTAGTCCAGTGCAGTTGGTGCACTTCAATTGATTTCCGCCTTGCAACTTGGACGCTAATTAAAGTTGATTTTTAATTTTCGTTAGCCAAGCGGAAAGGCTTATCAAGAAAAAATGGGAATTCTTATTTGACAGGCAATGTTCTGGTGATTTTGGGACTAACTTTTAACAGATTTCTACCCCACAAAAAAATCGAAGGAAAAAGTAAAAATTGTTGGAAGTATAATGGAGGGAATGGGGACGAATATAATATTTTCCATTGGAATACAGAAATAATGTACAATCAGTGCACATGCTCTGGTTACACAACTTTTTTTTCCCACTGTGGCCCAAAATGACTGATAGATTTCGGGATTTACAATTTTTTTTTTTAAGAATTATGGTTTTTTGTAGTGTTTGGTTATTTTTTTTAAAGAAATTTTTGAAATTTGTTATTTTATTCATGTTTTTTTCAGAGGTAGTGCTTCTATTTTTCTATAACTTAAGTATCTTATATTTGTTTGCATTGAACTTTGCAATTATAACGAGGGGAACGTTGTGAAAGTTTGGTTGATCTAGCTCTTATAGTCTCTGAGATCTAGGTGTCAAAAAATTCTATCAGGCATAGTACCCACCCCGGTGTGTGAAAGAGAGCGAGAGGGAACGATGCATTTCGAAATGATTATGATCCGATCTGATCTAGATTCAACACCCTGATAGATATGCTCATTCTCTACGATTCTGCGTTTTTAGTTTTCTCGTATCTTTAAAATTGTGCATGCCACAGATTTTCGTCCTTGGAGTGGGCGGAAGGGGGCAGGGCGAAATTTTGAAATACACTTGTAACAGTGTGATAGGACAGCAGTCTGGATACAAAATTGTGCTGCTCTAGTTTTTATAGTCTCTAAGCTATAGGCGATAATGAAGACGGACGGACAGACATAGCTATATCGACTCGGCTATTGATGTTGATCAAGAATATATAAACTTTGTGGGGTCGGAAACGCTTTCTTCTGGGTGTTACACACAACCGTTATCTCCACAAATCTAAAATACCCCTATACTCTTCGAGTACCGGGTATAATAACGGTTATATGTTGGCTAACGGCAAAATTCGGCACATAAAAATTTGGTCAAACGGCTCTTCTTTAGCCGTGATTTTAAAGTGCATGATTTTATTGTGTTGTATTTAAGATTTTGCACATTTTTTCGGGTCATATATTGATCATATACTCTTGAGACATTGGATTTGTGGAATAGGCCTACATTTTGGGGATACCACATTAAAAAAAGCGCGCCCTGAACTTTACCTCGATAAGGTGGTGTGGAAAGAAGTTCAAACTAAAAAAAATGTGCAAATTTGAATCTTATTTAAAAGCATAATTATTGCTTACATTTTGTATGGAAACAAAACATTTAACATCAATTAAAAATATGTTTCTTTCTGTATGGTCTTCTACCTTCGGCACTTCTCCCAAATCAGGGATTTTTCGACGACAGTCAATCAAAAGCTTAGTAGAAAATTGTCTTATGGTCTCTTACTTTTGGCTTCCAAGTAAAGCAGACACGAGATTCGAAGAAAATACGGGGAAGAATCAGGAAGAAACCCCTAGGATAACTAAAGAAAGAAAAGAAAACTCTAGCAATAAATATTTTGAAATTAAGGAAGAAGTTGGACTACATCGTTGATTTTGCGGTAACTAAAACCACTAGGAAGGAAGCGGCAATAGTCACCAAAGGTGAAGGAGGCTTGAGCGCCGGCGGAGAGGATGGCATTACGTCCGGAAGCATCGACTTCAACACGAATTTTGTCGACCATGATGGTATGGTCGGCGAGAAAAGATCGGTCGAACAAGACAACCGATTGTTTGGTGGAAAGCACAACGGTCCTGGCAATTGCCACTTGTTTGGAGATGGTAACCTCGACGAATTTCTCGATTTGAGACATGATGGTGTTATATGTCTGTGTCGTGTCGCGATGGGTCGAAGTTAAGAATGAAGTGACCTTCACAGTTGTAAAGCTGGTGGAACTCCTTCGGATTGTCGACAAGATACAAGATTGAATCGACGAGTAAATGATGGTGGGCATACTCCGTCTTATATCTCTCAGTGATGGCGCTATTGAGAGAGAATTCAATATGTACATTATTTAGGGGCGTGGTAACGTCTTTCAATAAAGAACGGTATTCTTCAACATGATCTGAATTGCGAAGATCGCGACGACCCATTTTTGTGACAGTCCGAATGGGGTCAGGTACAAGGTACACGTAAGGTCCGGATTGAAGAAGGAATTTTCCGCAGAAGTACGGGTACTTAAGAGTGGCGAGTGTTTTTGCTTCGAAGTTGAAGAGGTCAGCAAAAATGCCGGCGGTGTTGTACGAGATGTTTTTGCCGAAGATAAGATGGTCGTCGCCGGCGTACAGACCGCACACAATATCCTTCGGGTTGTAAATGGCGACGCAGGCGGCCTGGTTTATGATAGTGTTTCCCAGGAATGTGCTAGCATCACCAGAGCGTCTTTGGAAGTCAACTACCGCTGCAAACCCTGTACTCCGATCTGTGTAAAGACTTCTGACATGACTGTTGTACCAAATTTCAGCCAGGTAAGGATCAAGACCGAGTTTCATGAATAAGGCCACTTCGAAAATCAGATAGTACGCTGGCATGCTTTTGTCATACTTGCCGATGTAATTTTCAACGATCACTCACCACGCTGTTAATGTAGTTTTCAAGCAACAATTCGGCAATGTACTGGGGAGGATAACCCACTGCTAACTTCGGTACATTACCATTTCGCTTAGAAAACCCCAAGATTGTTTCGAGTTGCGTGGCAGGGCGTCGAGCTGACATCATAGTGCGCAGTGAAGGTCTCAAAGAATCGAAAAGAGGTGCAAGGTTGTTAGCGCGATCGCAATCCAATGAGATATTTTCGACAGAGATTTTCAAGTCAGAATTTTGCACGATGTCTGTGTCTTGGGAATAGTCAATCCCGATCGCGTCTGGAAAAGCCATATCGTACCAGTGTTGGAGGTTGGCAATAGAACCGGAGCGCTTGTGAACGGCACGCGGAGCAACGACTTTTGGGTAGGGCAGTGCGGGAGGTAAGGCCGGTGTAAAAGCATGAGTCACGTGATCAACAGATTGCAACAATTCCTCTGAAGACACAAAGCGCACTCGTCTTCTCAACAGTGGTGCAAGCAAGCTGTGAATTATCGGTGGAATCTTGTAAGGTAGTATGGGGACCTTGGTGTTAACACTCTGGAATCGTATTGCTGTCAGGCGTGGTAATAACGACGTGACTTTGGTGTCTTTTTTATGTCCTCTTGGCGTTCCCTTATATTGGAAAACTAAAATAAATTAGAAAAATTTTGTGTATGATTTATCTGATTTAGATTAATGTGTAAAGTGCTTAATGAATGTAAATATTTTAAGTATTTTAAATAATTTACCATTGCTAATTTATTAATTATATCATATTTTAATTTAATTTTTGGGGAACAATGGAGCTAACATATGCTTTTAAAAGCAGCTCAAGTCGACTCGAAGGTCCCCAAGATTTTGTTTTGGCTAGAGTGACCCCATTGCTTTGCAATGGCCTCCCCGTGGTGTTCCCTGGGTACCAATTTAATTTATTAAATTGGGAGCTAATTCGAGCGGCGTTTAAGTATAATTGTTTGTGGAAATCACAAATGAGATTGTGCCGGTAAGGCACAAGCATCTTATTTAGTTTTTTCGTATAACACAATGGAGTAGGGCAGACGGAACAATAACAATTCTCATCAGTTTGACTTCCAATTTGAGAGTAACTTTTCAATTGATTCAATCCCTTCTAAAGCGTTTCCATCGTAATGTTCGTGGTCCGCCTCGTCAATTTTTACTGAATGGTAAATTTTGAATATGTTTGCAACAAGTGCGTATTTGCGATAGCGAAATCTGAGCAAGACAAAGGCTTGGAGCACTGGGTTGGAGTACCCAGTGTCAGAAACCGATTGCGCCAGTCGATTGCATAAACCGATTGTACAAACCGATTACACTTGGTGTGAGCACTTGCTTTTAATCCCATGACATGCTGCATTATTGTTGTTAAACGTTATTATACGCGCTACTTCCCAACTGGCACTCCATCCCAATACAATAAGTATAGTTATGTGGATCCGTGAACCATCGTAGGTCGCACCATTGTCCACCCCAATAAGATGCAGCAAGGGATGGCCAGGCCAACGCTATGCAATGTGCTTGCCGTGTCGTATCTGACTCCGTCATATCTAGCACATTTAGCTGCCGACCGTTGGCGGGTCTATCTGATTGGGTGTTCAATACACACTGTGTATTATAAGCGTCCTGGTGTTCGCATTTTCTGTAACGATTTCCTTTCAGCGCCAAAAAGTTCTCCCCAGGAGGAGTATGAAGAGCGGCGATTGTTTCCCAGTTGATGGAAAAAACTCGCATTTTTTTTTGATTTCAAGTTTGCTGCAAGTAATCGCAATCAGCATGTGGTCGTGATCAGTGTTTAAAAGACGGAATTGTTATCGCAGCATATCTGTCTTTCGGTATCGCTGTTTGCAAAATGGACGAATTGATTGGTTATTGCGAGGAGGGGATCTCTCCACTATCAGCCAAAGTAGCAGAGTCGCATTATCGTTAACACCATCTCTCCCAGCCATTCTTAAGTTTTAAGCTCGAGCCCATTGAGTGCTAGCCGTAAATTATAATTTCAATCTAAGTACTATTTAACCTAATTATTTAATCTTGCGGACATTATCAAAATAAATTAAAATAATGCGCGCTCGTCCAAAAATCAGCACGAGAGCAGAACGATAAGGAACGTCCAGGTCTGTGCCGCATAAAATCAGCAGCTCAGGAAGCTGGGTGAAAAGTTTGATGACCTTGTCTGCACTGTGACAATGGGAAACTTCGAGCAAATTCAATATAAATATAATAAAAGCTCGACCGAGCCGTATTGCAAGAACTTGGACGACCTGGAGGCTGATATGATCCAAGAACTGGCGGAATTCTCTGAGCTAATCCAGCAGCAAATTAAAATGGAAGCTGCCCAGCGTCTGGAGGAAGAGAAACAGAGGCGATTGGCGGAACAGAAGAGGCAGTTTGAAGAACAAACGCAGAGACAGAAGGAAATGGACGAATCAGAAGCTCAGCAAAAGCAGCAGCTGGCGGAAAAGGCTGCCAAGGCCGAAATCGCCAACCCTGCGCCACCTCCCGAGGCGAATTCCGTTCATGTTTCGCCAGCGGAAGGCATCATATCTACCATGAATGACGCCACCATTACTATTAACGACCATCTATTGGCTCGTGACTACTGCATGCTCTTGATGGCAAAGAAGTTCGTTAGTCAATCAGAGACGGCTGTATCTGGTAATCCCCAGGCCGCTTTTCCCCTTTGCTTTGGTTATTGTGACCTTCTGGAAGTTGCTGCCCGATTTCTACAAGGAATCACCATATCTGGTGCCCTATGTGATACCGCAGCAGCCGGGACAGACAGCAGAGCAATATCCCAAATCGATGGGCTATCAGTTGTCCGACAAAAACGAGCTGGAGAACAGGACATCTTTCTTAAGCGCCAAACTGGAATCGCCCGTCTATACGCTACTGTGATTATTACGCCCGACGAAAGGCGGACGGGCCTGCGCACTGTTTCGGTCTGGAGGAGGGCTGGCTGGTGCATGTGGTACATGTGAAACTGCTGGCAGACATCAGCGTCCCCTGATCATGGAGATACTTTAGACACTGGGCTTGGAGCTGTGGCGCACCTATGTAAAAGAGTTCCTAAAGCTCTTGCTTTACATTCACATTTCGTACATGCCGCAACTGGCCATCTAGGACCAAGTTCCTGCGCGAGCGTCAGATCCCCCAGACTGTGGGTCTTTTCCCTCCTGGCTTTTGGTAGTTTCCAACTTTTAAGTAAAAATATAAATATTGTTCACGTACGAGTAGTACAATTGAAAGTGTGGCCTTTGTGGCTTTTGTAAAAAAAAAAATATCCAAGAAATATTACAGTGCCTAGTTTTGCGTCGAAAGTCGAAGCAGAAACTAACTTTGATGAACAATTTTAAAATGACGGTGTTAAAACATTAACGGAGGCTTCAAACATGGCAATAACATTTTCAATGATCATCTGCAATAGACGCCATACAGAAACGCTAAATCCTCCGTGTTTGTGTGTGTGTGTGTGTGTATGTGTATGTGTATGAATTCATAAGAATTCTTAAGAAGTATGCAAGCTGAAAATGCGACGAATTGGAGGAGCATAAGGTACGACGTCATAGAAGGAGAAACGAAAAAGTGAAGAAAGACACGGGAAACAGAAAGAACACCTTCTGGGTGTTACACCCTTCCACATTCACCACTAAACTAATGTATCCCTAAATGGTTCGAGTACCACTATAAAAATTGTACAAAAAAAAAATTACCCTCCACATACTAAAACTGAACAAAATTTTGAGATATTGCGATTTATCGGATAGTGTTCTCGTTTAAAATTCATTTTCACTGCACAATCTTAATTTTTTTTTTTTTTTTTGTTTTTTTGATTTTTTTTTTTGTTTTTTTTTGTTATTTTTTTTTTGTTTTTTTGTTATTTTTTTTTTTGTTTTTTTTTTTATTCTTACTTTAGAAGTTTAAAAATAAAAATTGCAGTCTTAAAATTTTTATCATAATTTTTATTAAAAAAAATCAGAAATAAGTGTTTTATCTCATTTTTATTGAAAAAATTATATATATGTAATTATTTTGTCTGATATTTGTTTAAAACAAATTAAAAATTATTCATTCATTCTGATGTCGCCAAATACGAATAAAATATGAATTCTGGTGTAATCTTCCGTAACATATTTCCTTCACATGAAGTTATTTAGTTAAAAATTGCATGCAAAACGCTTATTTACGTCCCTGGTTTTGTTAGTTTTTTTTTTTAAATTTGTTAATTTGTGTTTAAATTTTGTTAATTTGTGTTCTAATACTATTAATGTGTTTTAATTGGATTATTTTGTGTTTTAATTTAGTTAATTTATGCTTTAATATTGTTAATTTGTGTTTTAATACTATTAATATGTCCTTTAATTTGATTAATTTGTGTTTTAATTTTGTTAATTTATGCTATAATTTCTTTTAATTTGATTAATTTGTTCTTTAATTTTGTTAATTATACACGGTACTCGAAGAGTAAAGGGGTATATTAGATTTGTGCAAAAAATTTATGTGTGTAACACCCAGAAGGAAGCGTTTCCGACCCCATAAAGTATATATATTCTTGATCAGCATCAATAGCCGAGTCGATATAGCTATGTCTGTCTGTCCGTCCGTCTGTCTGTGATTGTGCAGGAGCAATTCTCGAAAAGCAAGTTCCTTACCCCACATATGCAGCCAACAGTGCTCGTACGGCCGTGGCCTTTTGGTACTCATGTTAGTACTTATGATGCCTCCTCGAGTCAATAGACATTTAGGCCGACAGTTAAAGGGCTAACGCCAGTAATTTATTATTGTGTCAATGCACGTATGTGCATGTGTATGTATTTTTTTTTTTTTGCTAGATAATGCTGTAATTATCTACGATCTGTGATCATCTTTCATCCAGCAGCAGCCTCTTCGAGTGGACGGTATTTTTATCAGCCTGTCCCTATCCGTCGGGATAAAGGGCCCGGAGAATCGAAGACACAGAGAAGTTAGAAAAACGCTATCAGGCCTGGCAACGGTGAGGACAGGACGGCAATCATCGACGTCTTCAGGGCCACAGTGATTGACCAGTTTCTCAATCTGAGTTCTATAGCTCGCTGCGTCTCAGCACTCTTCAGGATTGTTGGTTTGTTTTTTGCATGTATGTTTCCCATCGCAGCGCAAAGATCGGGCCGCTCAGGTGGCGGCCATGAATAAATATGCTACCACATCAGCGAATAAGAGGAGATCCAAGTCAACGTGTGCCTGTATGAAGGCTGCTATACTGATGAAGGATGAACGGGAACTAAATGGTTTTTTTTTTTTAATTTTGTGTTCGTTATTATACCAAATTTCGGGACCATCTATGATGTCGTGAAGCAAAAAGCTGAAGTGAAGGAAGTACGGCATTCTGACACAATGCATCAGGCAGATCACAGTCCAGCGCAAATCGAGCCCCCAGTGTATTGCTAACGTTCTACTTAAGATAAATTCTAAGCTGAACGGCATCAATCACAAGCTAAAGGATAACCCGCGCACTCTGCTGAAGAATGCCATACAACTTCATACAGCTTCATACAACAAGCTCTGCCCTGGAAGAGATCGGGACATGGAGCCGTTAACCCTTGAGCATTTTCGTGTTTCTAATCAGTTCCGATTCCGTGACGGTGTCAGCGATGGTCAGTTTCCCAAGATCAAGAGTTGAGGGGAATTTCTGCGGACTGCTATGCTAATCTCTCTGCGCATTGGTTGCATATGATCCCGTGAACATTTATCTGGCTGGGCAAAGAGCAAGCAATCGGCTTCTGCTAGCCGCCTGTATAAATAAAAACCTTATTAAATCAATTCGTCCTCATTTTGTGTCTGGACAAAAATAGGTGCCAAAAAAGCTTGGCATCTCAAACATTGCTGACGGTGGATCCTCAGTGGACACGCTGGTATCGCCTAGCCCAGAGACAATCACCGATTGCCAACCAAGTCTGGCAGTCAATGTATCCGATGTTTGAGATGACAAGCTTTTTTGGCACCTATTTATGTCCAGACACAAAATGAGGACGATTGTTTAAAGGTTTAATATTTATTTATACAGGCGGCTAGCAGAAGCCGATTGCTTGCTCTTTGCCCAGCCAGATAAATGTACACGAGATCATATGCAACCAATGCGCAGAGAGATTAGCATAGCACTAAATTCCGCAACGTCGGCAGATCAATGCTAGAGCCGAAGCGGCGGCTGCGGAGAGCCCTTAGCAAACAGAGAGAGCGCAGCAGCGCTGCCGCACGTTAGCGTTTACATGTGTATGTTGTTGTATTAAGTTTAAGTACAGTGGGTTCTAATTATGATGATGCTGCTGGCCCGAACATACTCCCCCCGTTGGAAGCCAGCCTTTCAACAGACTCCCTAAGGGGCAGTAGACATAGCCGAGTAACGGCCCTCCTGATGGTTCCTGATGCGGTCTTCAAGTCCGCTACGCGGCACACGCCATCCTTGCCCTGGACGACATCGACAACTCTAGCCAGTGGCCAACGCATAGGAGGAAGATTTTCGTCCTTCACCAGGACAACATCATTCACGCAGAGGTTTTGCGTGGGCGTGCGCCACTTCGACCGCTCTTGCAAAAGGGTGAGGTACTCTTCGCGCCAACGGCTCCAGAAGATTTGCTGCAGTTGAGTGACCCGCTGCCAGCCATCCAGACGATTGTAGTTGAGCTTCGTTAGGTCAGGCTCGAGGATTGTCACATGTGGGCCACCTAGAAGCAGATGAGCCGGGGTCAAAACATCTAATTCATCAGGATTTTCTGAAAGCGAGAGCAAAGGGCGAGAATTAACAATTGCCGTGATCTGGCAGATCAGAGTACGCAGCTCGTCGAAGCCAAGCACAGAGGGCCCAACTGAGCGGTACAGGTGATGTTTTGCAGTCTTCACGGCCGCTTCCCACAATCCGCCAAAGTGCGGAGAGCGTGGTGGGATGAAACGCCAGTCGATCGAGTCAGCCAAGCAGAATTCATGGACCTCCTTCACATGCGAGTCGCTCATGAAAAGCTTCTTTAGCTCCAGCAGCTCGTTCTTGGCGCCAACGAAGTTTGTCGCATTGTCAGACCAAATTTGACTTGGCCTTCCTCGTGTGGCAGTGAACCGCTTTAATGCGCCTAGAAACGAAGCGGTGGTCAGGTCTTTTACGAGCTCCATGTGTATTGCCTTGGAAGTGAAGCAAATGAACACACTGATGTAGCACTTGATCGGAGGCCTCGTGCGGATTTCTGATCGGTAGAAGAAGGGCCCACAATAATCCACTCCAGTGACTTCAAAGGGCCGAGATCCTTCCAAACGCTCCTTAGGCAGGTCTCCCATGATGTGCTGAACCATGCGCGGCTTAGTCCTGAAGCATCTCACACACTTGCTGACTTCCTTTGACACTGCCTTAATTGCTCCAATTGGCCAATATTTCAGCCGAATTTTGGCAAGCAGGGCGCGAGGTCCGGCATGAAGGTTCCTCTCGTGATAATATCTTATCAGAGCACAGGTTATGGGATGTCCCTTGGGCACAATAAGTGGGTGCTGAGCATCAAATCCTAGCGATGAGTTTCCAAGGCGCCCTCCAACTGTAAGTAATCCAGACTGATCGATGAACGGAGAGAGCGAGCTGATGGAACTGGATTTCGTGACTTGACCGTTGCGTTGAATCTCCTTTATGTCCATCCACAAGGTTGCCAGCTGAATGTGTCGGATTAGGAGATGAGTTCCTTGCCGGATATCGGAAACGGTGAGTCCAGAGTGCCGAAGACGATGTGCAAATTTATGCATGTAGGCGAAGGTGCGCTGCATGCCAAAAAATGTGTTTGCAAATTTGCATCCTGAGGTGAGATCGGTATGTGGAGACACGATCAACAATGCTCGCTTGCGGAGCTCTAAAGTCGGTATTTCAGGAACAGGGAACACAGGGCATTCTTCCTTGGAGCCTACCAAAAACGATGGACCGTGAAACCACAGCTCTGACTGGATAAGGTGGTTGGGAAGTGTTTTATCCAATCTGGAATCCAGGTTAGATTCCGGCACCGGAGAATTGTGAGTTCCTAAGAGCGCCGAGCTTGCTACCTTTTGTCCACCGCCAGATACGATAGGGAACAATAGGGACAGAGGACATGGTCGCGACAATGGAGTTTCCTCCAGTTATGGAGGAGGCGGTGGTTCCAACTTTGGTGGAGGAGGTGGATCCAGTTTTGGTGGAGGAGGTGGATCCGGCTATGGCCGGTATCGCACCGAAGATACCAGCCATGAGGACGCCTCTAATAATAACCAAGATGGCGACTTGACTGGCATTATTGATTGGGCAGCCCTTAACAAAGCCTCTGAAAAAGCTGCAGCAGCGCGTTGGGCCAAACTTCCCAAATTAACAAAGAACTTTTACAAGGAGGCTCCCGAGGTGGCGAACCTAAGCGATGCGGAAGTGCAGCGCATACGCGCGGAGAACAATAATACGACAGTTTCCCATGTGTTTGAGCCGAAGGAGGGCGAACAGGTGCCCCCCATACCGAATCCAGTATGGAAATTCGAGCAATGCTTTGCCGAATATCCCGATCTGCTGGACGAAATCGGGAAGCAGGGATTCCCCAAGCCCTCGCCCATTCAGTCTCAGGCGTGGCCCATTCTGCTGAAGGGCCATGATATGATTGGCATTGCCCAGACTGGCACAGGCAAGACGCTGGCCTTTCTGCTGCCGGGCATGATACACACCGAGTATCAAAGCATTCCTAGGGGTCAGCGTGGCGGGGCCAACGTCCTTGTGCTGGCGCCCACTCGCGAGCTAGCGCTCCAGATTGAAATGGAGGTAAAGAAGTATTCTTTCCGCAACATGAGAGCGGTTTGCGTTTATGGCGGCGGATGCCGTAAGATGCAGATCTCGGATGTGGAGCGTGGAGCGGAGATTATTATCTGCACTCCGGGGCGTCTCAACGATTTGGTTCAGGCCAAGGTCATAGACGTAAGCAGCATCACATATCTGGTCTTAGACGAAGCGGATCGTATGCTGGACATGGGCTTCGAGCCACAGATTCGCAAGGTCTTGATGGACATTCGCCCCGATCGCCAGACCATCATGACGTCGGCCACCTGGCCGCCTGGTGTTCGCCGTCTCGCCCAAAGCTACATGAACAATCCGATCCAAGTGTGCGTGGGTTCCCTCGATCTGGCAGCCACCCACTCTGTGAAGCAGGTCATTAAGCTGCTGGAGGATGAGTCCGAGAAGTACGGCGTAATCAAAAACTTTGTCAAGAACATGACAAAGACCGACAAAATAATCGTTTTCTGCGGCCGCAAGGCTCGCGCCGACGATCTATCCAGTGACTTGACCCTGGAAGGATTCATGACCCAGTGCATACACGGCAGTCGCGATCAGAGCGACCGCGAACAGGCCATTGCCGACATTAAGTCGGGCGTGGTGCGTATTCTCATAGCCACCGATGTGGCCTCTCGTGGTCTGGACATCGAGGACATCAGTCACGTGATCAACTATGACTTCCCTCGCAACATCGAGGAGTATGTTCACCGTGTGGGACGTACGGGGCGCGCTGGGCGTACCGGCACCTCCATTAGCTTTATCACGCGTTCGGATTGGGGAATGGCCCAAGAACTGATCAACATCTTGGAGGAGGCTGACCAGGAAGTGCCTGAGCAGCTTCACAGCATGGCCAGACGCTTCAAAGCCATGAAGGAGCGACGCGCTGCTGAAGGTGGTGGTGGAGGAGGACGTAGCGGCGGTGGAGGCGGAGGCTACGGCGGAGGTGGTCGCGGAGGACGCGGTGGCGGTGGTGGCCGCTTCGATCGCTTTGAATTTTAAATTAACTAACAAGCTCCCTTTATGCTCGCAAAGCACAAAATTTCTAGTTTTAAGAAACAAACACACTCTGTGAAGCATAATTCACCCCTTGTCAAGAATATGACAAAGATCGACACGATAAAACTCTTTCGGGTTTCATCCGAATCAACAATTACGCCATTAATTGCGTCCTCTGCTTCCGGAGTAGACAATTCATCAAGGATTTGGTGTAGTATCATTTGCTCCCAGAGCTAAAAAAAAGCGACCTTATACCAAGAGGTATCTTTGTTACCCTTCGATATTAAAATTTAACTAAGAAATTTAACTAAGAAAACTTTTAAGCTTGCCACCAAAATCCTCGTTATTTATCTAACTGCCTCTTTTCAGATGCACACCCTAAGATCCGTTGACTTGTTGCGTTATTATTGGTAAACGTCATCACTTCCTTCCAACTGGCTCTTTATCCCAATACAATAGGTATAACAATATCGATCCGTGAACCATCGTAGGTCGCACCATTGTCCACCCCAACAAGATGCAGCTCTTTCTGGTCAGCCGTCAGGCCATCGCGTTAAAATGTGATTGATTGTAAGGGCAGCCTGGATATTAATCTCCTACAGCAATCTCCTACAGCAATCTACGTAACATATATGCATGCTTCCCGTCCTGGTGTTCGCATATTTCTATAATGATTTCTTTTCAGCGGCAAAAAGTTCCATTCTCCCTAGGAGGATTATGAAAATTGGCGATTGTTTCACAGTTGATGGAGAAAAATCCGATTTATTTCGTTTGTTGTTTACACAATGCTTTTAATGTCTAATAGAGAATGTTGCAAATGGATTCTATACACTATATATTAGTATACGTTTTTATTCCTGGTACAAGAGGACTAGAAATCGATCAGAAGAAATCGTTTTTTATACCCGGTACTCGAAGAGTAAAGGGGTATATTAGATTTGTGCAAAAAATTAATGTGTGTAACACCCAGAAGGAAGCGTTTTCGACCCCATAAAGTATATATATTCTTGATCAGCATCAATAGCCGAGTCGATATAGCTATGTCTGTCTGTCCGTCCGTCTGTCCGTCTGTCCGTCCGTCCGTCTGTCCGTCTGTCCGTCTTCATTAGCGCCTATAGCACAAAGACCATAAAAGCTAGAGGAACACAATTTTGTATCCAGACTCCTGTCCTAACGCACTGTTACAAGTGTATTTCAAAATTTCGCCCCGCCCCCTTCCGCCCACTCCAAGGACGAAAATCTGTGGCATGCACAATTTTAAAGATACGAGAAAACTAAAAACGCAGAATCATAGAGAATGAGCATATCTATCAGATTGTTGAATCTGGATCAGATCAGATGATAAATATAGCTACAATGAAGAAAACCATTTCGAAATGCATCGTTCCCTCTCGCTCTCTCTCACACACAGGGGTAGGCGCTATGCCTGATCGAATTTTTTGACGCCTAGTTCTCAGAGACTATAAGAGCTAGAACCACCAAACTTTCTATCCAAGCTCCTGTGATATCAAACCGAGACGAGTTTGTTTTAAAATTTGGCCACGCCCCCTTCCGCCCCCACAAAAGATGAAAATCTACAATTTTGAAGATACGGGAAAACCAAAAACGCAGAATCATAGAAAATGACTATATCTATCAGAGTATTGAATTTGGATCAGATCGGATCATAAATATATTCAGAAGGAACAAATGAAATTTCAGTGGCCTCCCAAGCGCAGACTGATTCCCTCTCTCTCTCGCACACAGCCGTGTATGTATATGTAGGAAGTAGATAAAAACATGTAGAAATGGCAGATGTAAAAAATTTATGTTAACCAATATGGAAACATCTAATAGATCAAAATCTCCGAAAAGGTTCGACTTAAATTGTTTTTTTTTTGGCTAAAATTAAATTTTTTTTCTTTTGCGAACATGTAATAAACTACAACAAGCTCACATGCATATATATACTGACTCAGTACCGGGTATAAAGTAGAGCCGCGGTGCAGACGCGGCTCATAACGTCCCCCCTCGTTTTATTTGTATTTTTTGCACTTTTTGTTTTATTGCGTTTGAGCTGAGTGTCTTCCAAAGACTATATTCTATATTCTTGAGACAGGGGATTTGTGGAATAGGCCTACATTTTGGGGATACCACATTAAAAAAAGCGCGCCCTGAACTTTACCTCGATAAGGTGGTGTGGAAAGAAGTTCAAACTAACAAAGGTGTGCAAATTTGAATCTTATTTAAAAGCATAATTATTGCCTACATTTTGTATGGAAACAAAACATTTAACATCAATTAAAAATATGTTTCTTTCTGTATGGTCTTCTACCTTCGGCACTTCTCCTAAATCATTGATTTTTCGACGACGGTCAATCAAAAGCTTAGTAGAAAATTGTCTTATTGTCTCTTACTTTTGGCTTCCTATTGCTGTCAGGCGTGGTAATAACGACGTGACTTTGGTGTCTTTTTAATGTCCTCTTGGCGTTCCCTTATATTGGAAAACTAAAATAAATTAGAAAAATTTGGTGCGAAAATGTTGTGTATGATTCATCTGATTTAGATTAATGTGTAAAGTAAGCACTGAATGTAAATATTTTAAGTATTTTAAATAATTTACCATTGCTAATTTATTAATTATATCATATTTTAATTTAAGTTTTGGGGAACAATGGAGCTAACATATGCTTTTAAAAGCTGCTCAAGTCGACTCGAAGGTCCCCAAGATTTTGTTTTGGCTAGAGTGACCCCATTGCTTTGCAATGGCCTCCCCGTGGTGTTCCCTGGGTACCAATTTAATTTATTAAATTGGGAGCTAATTCGAGCGGCGTTTAAGTATAATTGTTTGTGGAAATCACAAATGAGATTGTGCCGGTAAGGCACAAGCATCTTATTTAGTTTTTTCGTATAACACAATGGAGTAGGGCAGACGGAACAATAACAATTCTCATCAGTTTGACTTCCAATTTGAGAGTAACTTTTCAATTGATTCAATCCCTTCTAAAGCGTTTCCATCGTAATGTTCGTGGTCCGCCTCGTCAATTTTTACTGAATGGTAAATTTTGAATATGTTTGCAACAAGTGCGTATTTGCGATAGCGAAATCTGAGCAAGACAAAGGCTTGGAGCACTGGGTTGGAGTACCCAGTGTCAGAAACCGATTGCGCCAGTCGATTGCATAAACCGATTGTACAAACCGATTACACTTGGTGTGAGCACTTGCTTTTAATCCCATGACATGCTGCATTATTGTTGTTAAACGTTATTATACGCGCTACTTCCCAACTGGCACTCCATCCCAATACAATAAGTATAGTTATGTGGATCCGTGAACCATCGTAGGTCGCACCATTGTCCACCCCAATAAGATGCAGCAAGGGATGGCCAGGCCAACGCTATGTAATGTGCTTGCCGTGTCGTATCTGACTCCGTCATATCTACACACTGTGTATTATAAGCGTCCTGGTGTTCGCATTTTCTGTAACGATTTCCTTTCAGCGCCAAAAAGTTCTCCCCAGGAGGAGTATGAAGAGCGGCGATTGTTTCCCAGTTGATGGAAAAAACTCGCATTTTTTTTTGATTTCAAGTTTGCTGCAAGTAATCGCAATCAGCATGTGGTCGTGATCAGTGTTTAAAAGACGGAATTGTTATCGCAGCATATCTGTCTTTCGGTATCGCTGTTTGCAAAATGGACGAATTGATTGGTTATTGCGAGGAGGGGATCTCTCCACTATCAGCCAAAGTAGCAGAGTCGCATTATCGTTAACACCATCTCTCCCAGCCATTCTTAAGTTTTAAGCTCGAGCCCATTGAGTGCTAGCCGTAAATTATAATTTCAATCTAAGTACTATTTAACCTAATTATTTAATCTTGCGGACATTATCAAAATAAATTAAAATAATGCGCGCTCGTCCAAAAATCAGCACGAGAGCAGAACGATAAGGAACGTCCAGGTCTGTGCCGCATAAAATCAGCAGCTCAGGAAGCTGGGTGAAAAGTTTGATGACCTTGTCTGCACTGTGACAATGGGAAACTTCGAGCAAATTCAATATAAATATAATAAAAGCTCGACCGAACAGTATTGCAAGAACTTGGACGACCTGGAGGCTGATATGATCCAGGAACTGGCGGAATTCTCTGAGCTAATCCAGCAGCAAATTAAAATGGAAGCTGCCCAGCGTCTGGAGGAAGAGAAACAGAGGCGATTGGCGGAACAGAAGAGGCAGTTTGAAGAACAAACGCAGAGACAGAAGGAAATGGACGAATCAGAAGCTCAGCAAAAGCAGCAGCTGGCGGAAAAGGCTGCCAAGGCCGAAATCGCCAACCCTGCGCCACCTCCCGAGGCGAATTCCGTTCATGTTTCGCCAGCGGAAGGCATCATATCTACCATGAATGACGCCACCATTACTATTAACGACCATCTATTGGCTCGTGACTACTGCATGCTCTTGATGGCAAAGAAGTTCGTTAGTCAATCAGAGACGGCTGTATCTGGTAATCCCCAGGCCGCTTTTCCCCTTTGCTTTGGTTATTGTGACCTTCTGGAAGTTGCTGCCCGATTTCTACAAGGAATCACCATATCTGGTGCCCTATGTGATACCGCAGCAGCCGGGACAGACAGCAGAGCAATATCCCAAATCGATGGGCTATCAGTTGTCCGACAAAAACGAGCTGGAGAACAGGACATCTTTCTCAAGCGCCAAACTGGAATCGCCCGTCTATACGCTACTGTGATTATTACGCCCGACGAAAGGCGGACGGGCCTGCGCACTGTTTCGGTCTGGAGGAGGGCTGGCTGGTGCATGTGGTACATGTGAAACTGCTGGCAGACATCAGCGTCCCCTGATCATGGAGATACTTTAGACACTGGGCTTGGAGCTGTGGCGCACCTATGTAAAAGAGTTCCTAAAGCTCTTGCTTTACATTCACATTTCGTACATGCCGCAACTGGCCATCTAGGACCAAGTTCCTGCGCGAGCGTCAGATCTCCCAGACTGTGGGTCTTTTCCCTCCTGGCTTTTGGTAGTTTCCAACTTTTAAGTAAAAATATAAATATTGTTCACGTACGAGTAGTACAATTGAAAGTGTGGCCTTTGTGGCTTTTGTAAAAAAAAAAATATCCAAGAAATATTACAGTGCCTAGTTTTGCGTCGAAAGTCGAAGCAGAAACTAACTTTGATGAACAATTTTAAAATGACGGTGTTTAAACATTAACGGAGGCTTCAATCATGGCAATAACATTTTCAATGATCATCTGCAATAGACGCCATACAGAAACGCTAAATCCTCCGTGTTTGTGTGTGTGTGTGTGTATGTGTATGAATTCATAAGAATTCTTAAGAAGTATGCAAGCTGAAAATGCGACGAATTGGAGGAGCATAAGGTACGACGTCATAGAAGGAGAAACGAAAAAGTGAAGAAAGACACGGGAAACAGAAAGAACACCTTCTGGGTGTTACACCCTTCCACATTCACCACTAAACTAATGTATCCCTAAATGGTTCGAGTACCACTATAAAAATTGTACAAAAAAAAAATTACCCTCCACATACTAAAACTGAACAAAATTTTGAGATATTGCGATTTATCGGATAGTGTTCTCGTTTAAAATTCATTTTCACTGCACAATCTTAATTTTTTTTTTTTTTTGTTTTTTTGTTTTTTTGATTTTTTTTTTTGTTTTTTTTGTTATTTTTTTTTTTTTTTTTTTGTTTTTTTGTTATTTTTTTTTTTTTTTTTGTTTTTTTGTTATTTTTTTTTTGTTTTTTTTTTTATTCTTACTTTAGAAGTTTAAAAATAAAAATTGCAGTCTTAAAATTTTTATCATAATTTTTATTAAAAAAAATCAGAAATAAATGTTTTATCTCATTTTTATTGAAAAAATTATATATATGTAATTATTTTGTCTGATATTTGTTTAAAACAAATTATCAAATCATTCATTCTGATGTCGCCAAATACGAATAAAATATGAATTCTGGTGTAATCTTCCGTAACATATTTCCTTCACATGAAGTTATTTAGTTAAAAATTGCATGCAAAACGCTTATTTACGTCCCTGGTTTTGTTAGTTTTTTTTTTTAAATTTGTTAATTTGTGTTTAAATTTTGTTAATTTGTGTTCTAATACTATTAATGTGTTTTAATTGGATTATTTTGTGTTTTAATTTAGTTAATTTATGCTTTAATATTGTTAATTTGTGTTAATTTGTGTTTTAATACTATTAATATGTCCTTTAATTTGATTAATTTGTGTTTTAATTTTGTTAATTTATGCTATAATTTCTTTTAATTTGATTAATTTGCTCTTTAATTTTGTTAATTATACACGGTACTCGAAGAGTAAAGGGGTATATTAGATTTGTGCAAAAAATGTATGTGTGTAACACCCAGAAGGAAGCGTTTCCGACCCCATAAAGTATATATATTCTTGATCAGCATCAATAGCCGAGTCGATATAGCTATGTCTGTCTGTCCGTCCGTCTGTCTGTGATTGTGCAGGAGCAATTCTCGAAAAGCAAGTTCCTTACCCCACATATGCAGCCAACAGTGCTCGTACGGCCGTGGCCTTTTGGTACTCATGTTAGTACTTATGATGCCTCCTCGAGTCAATAGACATTTAGGCCGACAGTTAAAGGGCTAACGCCAGTAATTTATTATTGTGTCAATGCACGTATGTGCATGTGTATGTATTTTTTTTTTTTTGCTAGATAATGCTGTAATTATCTACGATCTGTGATCATCTTTCATCCAGCAGCAGCCTCTTCGAGTGGACGGTATTTTTATCAGCCTGTCCCTATCCGTCGGGATAAAGGGCCCGGAGAATCGAAGACACAGAGAAGTTAGAAAAACGCTATCAGGCCTGGCAACGGTGAGGACAGGACGGCAATCATCGACGTCTTCAGGGCCACAGTGATTGACCAGTTTCTCAATCTGAGTTCTATAGCTCGCTGCGTCTCAGCACTCTTCAGGATTGTTGGTTTGTTTTTTGCATGTATGTTTCCCATCGCAGCGCAAAGATCGGGCCGCTCAGGTGGCGGCCATGAATAAATATGCTACCACATCAGCGAATAAGAGGAGATCCAAGTCAACGTGTGCCTGTATGAAGGCTGCTATACTGATGAAGGATGAACGGGAACTAAATGGTTTTTTTTTTTTAATTTTGTGTTCGTTATTATACCAAATTTCGGGACCATCTATGATGTCGTGAAGCAAAAAGCTGAAGTGAAGGAAGTACGGCATTCTGACACAATGCATCAGGCAGATCACAGTCCAGCGCAAATCGAGCCCCCAGTGTATTGCTAACGTTCTACTTAAGATAAATTCTAAGCTGAACGGCATCAATCACAAGCTAAAGGATAACCCGCGCACTCTGCTGAAGAATGCCATACAACTTCATACAGCTTCATACAACAAGCTCTGCCCTGGAAGAGATCGGGACATGGAGCCGTTAACCCTTGAGCATTTTCGTGTTTATAATCAGTTCCGATTCCGTGACGGTGTCAGCGATGGTCAGTTTCCCAAGATCAAGAGTTGAGGGGAATTTCTGCGGACTGCTATGCTAATCTCTCTGCGCATTGGTTGCATATGATCCCGTGAACATTTATCTGGCTGGGCAAAGAGCAAGCAATCGGCTTCTGCTAGCCGCCTGTATAAATAAAAACCTTATTAAATCAATTCGTCCTCATTTTGTGTCTGGACAAAAATAGGTGCCAAAAAAGCTTGGCATCTCAAACATTGCTGACGGTGGATCCTCAGTGGACACGCTGGTATCGCCTAGCCCAGAGACAATCACCGATTGCCAACCAAGTCTGGCAGTCAATGTATCCGATGTTTGAGATGACAAGCTTTTTTGGCACCTATTTATGTCCAGACACAAAATGAGGACGATTGTTTAAAGGTTTAATATTTATTTATACAGGCGGCTAGCAGAAGCCGATTGCTTGCTCTTTGCCCAGCCAGATAAATGTACACGAGATCATATGCAACCAATGCGCAGAGAGATTAGCATAGCACTAAATTCCGCAACGTCGGCAGATCAATGCTAGAGCCGAAGCGGCGGCTGCGGAGAGCCCTTAGCAAACAGAGAGAGCGCAGCAGCGCTGCCGCACGTTAGCGTTTACATGTGTATGTTGTTGTATTAAGTTTAAGTACAGTGGGTTCTAATTATGATGATGCTGCTGGCCCGAACATACTCCCCCCGTTGGAAGCCAGCCTTTCAACAGACTCCCTAAGGGGCAGTAGACATAGCCGAGTAACGGCCCTCCTGATGGTTCCTGATGCGGTCTTCAAGTCCGCTACGCGGCACACGCCATCCTTGCCCTGGACGACATCGACAACTCTAGCCAGTGGCCAACGCATAGGAGGAAGATTTTCGTCCTTCACCAGGACAACATCATTCACGCAGAGGTTTTGCGTGGGCGTGCGCCACTTCGACCGCTCTTGCAAAAGGGTGAGGTACTCTTCGCGCCAACGGCTCCAGAAGATTTGCTGCAGTTGAGTGACCCGCTGCCAGCCATCCAGACGATTGTAGTTGAGCTTCGTTAGGTCAGGCTCGAGGATTGTCACATGTGGGCCACCTAGAAGCAGATGAGCCGGGGTCAAAACATCTAATTCATCAGGATTTTCTGAAAGCGAGAGCAAAGGGCGAGAATTAACAATTGCCGTGATCTGGCAGATCAGAGTACGCAGCTCGTCGAAGCCAAGCACAGAGGGCCCAACTGAGCGGTACAGGTGATGTTTTGCAGTCTTCACGGCCGCTTCCCACAATCCGCCAAAGTGCGGAGAGCGTGGTGGGATGAAACGCCAGTCGATCGAGTCAGCCAAGCAGAATTCATGGACCTCCTTCACATGCGAGTCGCTCATGAAAAGCTTCTTTAGCTCCAGCAGCTCGTTCTTGGCGCCAACGAAGTTTGTCGCATTGTCAGACCAAATTTGACTTGGCCTTCCTCGTGTGGCAGTGAACCGCTTTAATGCGCCTAGAAACGAAGCGGTGGTCAGGTCTTTTACGAGCTCCATGTGTATTGCCTTGGAAGTGAAGCAAATGAACACACTGATGTAGCACTTGATCGGAGGCCTCGTGCGGATTTCTGATCGGTAGAAGAAGGGCCCACAATAATCCACTCCAGTGACTTCAAAGGGCCGAGATCCTTCCAAACGCTCCTTAGGCAGGTCTCCCATGATGTGCTGAACCATGCGCGGCTTAGTCCTGAAGCATCTCACACACTTGCTGACTTCCTTTGACACTGCCTTAATTGCTCCAATTGGCCAATATTTCAGCCGAATTTTGGCAAGCAGGGCGCGAGGTCCGGCATGAAGGTTCCTCTCGTGATAATATCTTATCAGAGCACAGGTTATGGGATGTCCCTTGGGCACAATAAGTGGGTGCTGAGCATCAAATCCTAGCGATGAGTTTCCAAGGCGCCCTCCAACTGTAAGTAATCCAGACTGATCGATGAACGGAGAGAGCGAGCTGATGGAACTGGATTTCGTGACTTGACCGTTGCGTTGAATCTCCTTTATGTCCATCCACAAGGTTGCCAGCTGAATGTGTCGGATTAGGAGATGAGTTCCTTGCCGGATATCGGAAACGGTGAGTCCAGAGTGCCGAAGACGATGTGCAAATTTATGCATGTAGGCGAAGGTGCGCTGCATGCCAAAAAATGTGTTTGCAAATTTGCATCCTGAGGTGAGATCGGTATGTGGAGACACGATCAACAATGCTCGCTTGCGGAGCTCTAAAGTCGGTATTTCAGGAACAGGGAACACAGGGCATTCTTCCTTGGAGCCTACCAAAAACGATGGACCGTGAAACCACAGCTCTGACTGGATAAGGTGGTTGGGAAGTGTTTTATCCAATCTGGAATCCAGGTTAGATTCCGGCACCGGAGAATTGTGAGTTCCTAAGAGCGCCGAGCTTGCTACCTTTTGTCCACCGCCAGATACGATAGGGAACAATAGGGACAGAGGACATGGTCGCGACAATGGAGTTTCCTCCAGTTATGGAGGAGGCGGTGGTTCCAACTTTGGTGGAGGAGGTGGATCCAGTTTTGGTGGAGGAGGTGGATCCGGCTATGGCCGGTATCGCACCGAAGATACCAGCCATGAGGACGCCTCTAATAATAACCAAGATGGCGACTTGACTGGCATTATTGATTGGGCAGCCCTTAACAAAGCCTCTGAAAAAGCTGCAGAAGCGCGTTGGGCCAAACTTCCCAAATTAACAAAGAACTTTTACAAGGAGGCTCCCGAGGTGGCGAACCTAAGCGATGCGGAAGTGCAGCGCATACGCGCGGAGAACAATAATACGACAGTTTCCCATGTGTTTGAGCCGAAGGAGGGCGAACAGGTGCCCCCCATACCGAATCCAGTATGGAAATTCGAGCAATGCTTTGCCGAATATCCCGATCTGCTGGACGAAATCGGGAAGCAGGGATTCCCCAAGCCCTCGCCCATTCAGTCTCAGGCGTGGCCCATTCTGCTGAAGGGCCATGATATGATTGGCATTGCCCAGACTGGCACAGGCAAGACGCTGGCCTTTCTGCTGCCGGGCATGATACACACCGAGTATCAAAGCATTCCTAGGGGTCAGCGTGGCGGGGCCAACGTCCTTGTGCTGGCGCCCACTCGCGAGCTAGCGCTCCAGATTGAAATGGAGGTAAAGAAGTATTCTTTCCGCAACATGAGAGCGGTTTGCGTTTATGGCGGCGGATGCCGTAAGATGCAGATCTCGGATGTGGAGCGTGGAGCGGAGATTATTATCTGCACTCCGGGGCGTCTCAACGATTTGGTTCAGGCCAAGGTCATAGACGTAAGCAGCATCACATATCTGGTCTTAGACGAAGCGGATCGTATGCTGGACATGGGCTTCGAGCCACAGATTCGCAAGGTCTTGATGGACATTCGCCCCGATCGCCAGACCATCATGACGTCGGCCACCTGGCCGCCTGGTGTTCGCCGTCTCGCCCAAAGCTACATGAACAATCCGATCCAAGTGTGCGTGGGTTCCCTCGATCTGGCAGCCACCCACTCTGTGAAGCAGGTCATTAAGCTGCTGGAGGATGAGTCCGAGAAGTACGGCGTAATCAAAAACTTTGTCAAGAACATGACAAAGACCGACAAAATAATCGTTTTCTGCGGCCGCAAGGCTCGCGCCGACGATCTATCCAGTGACTTGACCCTGGAAGGATTCATGACCCAGTGCATACACGGCAGTCGCGATCAGAGCGACCGCGAACAGGCCATTGCCGACATTAAGTCGGGCGTGGTGCGTATTCTCATAGCCACCGATGTGGCCTCTCGTGGTCTGGACATCGAGGACATCAGTCACGTGATCAACTATGACTTCCCTCGCAACATCGAGGAGTATGTTCACCGTGTGGGACGTACGGGGCGCGCTGGGCGTACCGGCACCTCCATTAGCTTTATCACGCGTTCGGATTGGGGAATGGCCCAAGAACTGATCAACATCTTGGAGGAGGCTGACCAGGAAGTGCCTGAGCAGCTTCACAGCATGGCCAGACGCTTCAAAGCCATGAAGGAGCGACGCGCTGCTGAAGGTGGTGGTGGAGGAGGACGTAGCGGCGGTGGAGGCGGAGGCTACGGCGGAGGTGGTCGCGGAGGACGCGGTGGCGGTGGTGGCCGCTTCGATCGCTTTGAATTTTAAATTAACTAACAAGCTCCCTTTATGCTCGCAAAGCACAAAATTTCTAGTTTTAAGAAACAAACACACTCTGTGAAGCATAATTCACCCCTTGTCAAGAATATGACAAAGATCGACACGATAAAACTCTTTCGGGTTTCATCCGAATCAACAATTACGCCATTAATTGCGTACTCTGCTTCCGGAGTAGACAATTCATCAAGGATTTGGTGTAGTATCATTTGCTCCCAGAGCTAAAAAAAAGCGACCTTATACCAAGAGGTATCTTTGTTACCCTTCGATATTAAAATTTAACTAAGAAATTTAACTAAGAAAACTTTTAAGCTTGCCACCAAAATCCTCGTTATTTATCTAACTGCCTCTTTTCAGATGCACACCCTAAGATCCGTTGACTTGTTGCGTTATTATTGGTAAACGTCATCACTTCCTTCCAACTGGCTCTTTATCCCAATACAATAGGTATAACAATATCGATCCGTGAACCATCGTAGGTCGCACCATTGTCCACCCCAACAAGATGCAGCTCTTTCTGGTCAGCCGTCAGGCCATCGCGTTAAAATGTGATTGATTGTAAGGGCAGCCTGGATATTAATCTCCTACAGCAATCTCCTACAGCAATCTACGTAACATATATGCATGCTTCCCGTCCTGGTGTTCGCATATTTCTATAATGATTTCTTTTCAGCGGCAAAAAGTTCCATTCTCCCTAGGAGGATTATGAAAATTGGCGATTGTTTCACAGTTGATGGAGAAAAATCCGATTTATTTCGTTTGTTGTTTACACAATGCTTTTAATGTCTAATAGAGAATGTTGCAAATGGATTCTATACACTATATATTCGTATACGTTTTTATTCCTGGTACAAGAGGACTAGAAATCGATCAGAAGAAATCGTTTTTTATACCCGGTACTCGAAGAGTAAAGGGGTATATTAGATTTGTGCAAAAAATTAATGTGTGTAACACCCAGAAGGAAGCGTTTTCGACCCCATAAAGTATATATATTCTTGATCAGCATCAATAGCCGAGTCGATATAGCTATGTCTGTCTGTCCGTCCGTCTGTCCGTCTGTCCGTCCGTCCGTCTGTCCGTCTGTCCGTCTTCATTAGCGCCTATAGCACAAAGACCATAAAAGCTAGAGGAACACAATTTTGTATCCAGACTCCTGTCCTAACGCACTGTTACAAGTGTATTTCAAAATTTCGCCCCGCCCCCTTCCGCCCACTCCAAGGACGAAAATCTGTGGCATGCACAATTTTAAAGATACGAGAAAACTAAAAACGCAGAATCATAGAGAATGAGCATATCTATCAGATTGTTGAATCTGGATCAGATCAGATGATAAATATAGCTACAATGAAGAAAACCATTTCGAAATGCATCGTTCCCTCTCGCTCTCTCTCACACACAGGGGTAGGCGCTATGCCTGATCGAATTTTTTGACGCCTAGTTCTCAGAGACTATAAGAGCTAGAACCACCAAACTTTCTATCCAAGCTCCTGTGATATCAAACCGAGACGAGTTTGTTTTAAAATTTGGCCACGCCCCCTTCCGCCCCCACAAAAGATGAAAATCTACAATTTTGAAGATACGGGAAAACCAAAAACGCAGAATCATAGAAAATGACTATATCTATCAGAGTATTGAATTTGGATCAGATCGGATCATAAATATATTCAGAAGGAACAAATGAAATTTCAGTGGCCTCCCAAGCGCAGACTGATTCCCTCTCTCTCTCGCACACAGCCGTGTATGTATATGTAGGAAGTAGATAAAAACATGTAGAAATGGCAGATGTAAAAAATTTATGTTAACCAATATGGAAACATCTAATAGATCAAAATCTCCGAAAAGGTTCGACTTAAATTGTTTTTTTTTTGGCTAAAATTAAATTTTTTTCTTTTGCGAACATGTAATAAACTACAACAAGCTCACATGCATATATATACTGACTCAGTACCGGGTATAAAGTAGAGCCGCGGTGCAGACGCGGCTCATAACGTCCCCCCTCGTTTTATTTGTATTTTTTGCACTTTTTGTTTTATTGCGTTTGAGCTGAGTGTCTTCCAAAGACTATATTCTATATTCTTGAGACAGGGGATTTGTGGAATAGGCCTACATTTTGGGGATACCACATTAAAAAAAGCGCGCCCTGAACTTTACCTCGATAAGGTGGTGTGGAAAGAAGTTCAAACTAACAAAGGTGTGCAAATTTGAATCTTATTTAAAAGCATAATTATTGCCTACATTTTGTATGGAAACAAAACATTTAACATCAATTAAAAATATGTTTCTTTCTGTATGGTCTTCTACCTTCGGCACTTCTCCTAAATCATTGATTTTTCGACGACGGTCAATCAAAAGCTTAGTAGAAAATTGTCTTATTGTCTCTTACTTTTGGCTTCCTATTGCTGTCAGGCGTGGTAATAACGACGTGACTTTGGTGTCTTTTTAATGTCCTCTTGGCGTTCCCTTATATTGGAAAACTAAAATAAATTAGAAAAATTTGGTGCGAAAATGTTGTGTATGATTCATCTGATTTAGATTAATGTGTAAAGTAAGCACTGAATGTAAATATTTTAAGTATTTTAAATAATTTACCATTGCTAATTTATTAATTATATCATATTTTAATTTAAGTTTTGGGGAACAATGGAGCTAACATATGCTTTTAAAAGCTGCTCAAGTCGACTCGAAGGTCCCCAAGATTTTGTTTTGGCTAGAGTGACCCCATTGCTTTGCAATCGCCTCCCCGTGGTGTTCCCTGGGTACCAATTTAATTTATTAAATTGGGAGCTAATTCGAGCGGCGTTTAAGTATAATTGTTTGTGGAAATCACAAATGAGATTGTGCCGGTAAGGCACAAGCATCTTATTTAGTTTTTTCGTATAACACAATGGAGTAGGGCAGACGGAACAATAACAATTCTCATCAGTTTGACTTCCAATTTGAGAGTAACTTTTCAATTGATTCAATCCCTTCTAAAGCGTTTCCATCGTAATGTTCGTGGTCCGCCTCGTCAATTTTTACTGAATGGTAAATTTTGAATATGTTTGCAACAAGTGCGTATTTGCGATAGCGAAATCTGAGCAAGACAAAGGCTTGGAGCACTGGCGCAACCGATTGCGCCAGTCGATTGCATAAACCGATTGTACAAACCGATTACACTTGGTGTGAGCACTTGCTTTTAATCCCATGATATGCTGCATTGTTGTTGTTAAACGTTATTATACGCGCTACTTCCCAACTGGCACTCCATCCCAATACAATAAGTATAGTTATGTGGATCCGTGAACCATCGTAGGTCGCACCATTGTCCACCCCAATAAGATGCAGCAAGGGATGGCCAGGCCAACGCTATGTAATGTGCTTGCCGTGTCGTATCTGACTCCGTCATATCTAGCACATTTAGCTGCCGACCGTTGGCGGGTCTATCTGATTGGGTGTTCAATACACACTGTGTATTATAAGCGTCCTGGTGTTCGCATTTTCTGTAACGATTTCCTTTCAGCGCCAAAAAGTTCTCCCCAGGAGGAGTATGAAGAGCGGCGATTGTTTCCCAGTTGATGGAAAAAACTCGCATTTTTTTTTGATTTCAAGTTTGCTGCAAGTAATCGCAATCAGCATGTGGTCGTGATCAGTGTTTAAAAGACGGAATTGTTATCGCAGCATATCTGTCTTTCGGTATCGCTGTTTGCAAAATGGACGAATTGATTGGTTATTGCGAGGAGGGGATCTCTCCACTATCAGCCAAAGTAGCAGAGTCGCATTATCGTTAACACCATCTCTCCCAGCCATTCTTAAGTTTTAAGCTCGAGGCCATTGAGTGCTAGCCGTAAATTATAATTTCCATCTAAGTACTATTTAACCCAATTATTAAATCTGGCGAACATTACCCAAATAAACTAAATTATGGGGGGCTCGTCCAAAAATCAGCACAAGAGCAGAACGATAAGCGATCAATCAGAAGGCGGAACAGCTGGCCCAGAGGCAGCTTGAGGTAAACGGGTCAACAGTTTCATAAACTGGCCCTGGAGGTCGTGTCGCGATGCCAAAGAAGGTTCGGCAACAATTATGAGGGTATCATAAAGCTGTTGGTGTCATTACATAAGGACACGGTCCAAGTCTGTGCCGCATAAAATCAGCAGCTCAAGGATCTGGGTTAAAAGTTTGACGATCTGGTCTGCACTGTGACAATGGGAAACTTCGAGCAAAGTCAATATTTAAGCTCGACCGAGCAGTATTGCAAGAACTTGGACGACCTGGAGGTTGATATTATCAAAGAACTGGCGGAATTATCTGAGCTAATCCAGCAGCATATTAAAATGGAAGCTGCCCAGTGTCTGGAGGAAGAGAAACAGAGGCGATTGGCGGAACAGAAGAGGCAGTTTGAAGAACAAACGCAGAGACAGAAGGAAATGGACGAATCAGAAGCTCAGCAAAAGCAGCAGCTGGCGGAAAAGGCTGCCAAGGCCGAAATCGCCAACCCTGCGCCACCTCCCGAGGCGAATTCCGTTCATGTTTCGCCAGCGGAAGGCATCATATCTACCATGAATGACGCCACCATTACTATTAACGACCATCTATTTGCTCGTGACTACTGCATGCTCTTGATGGCAAAGAGGTTCGTTAGTCAATCAGAGACGTCTGTATCTGGTAATCCCCAGGCCGCTTTTCCCCTTTGCTTTGGTTATTGTGACCTTCTGGAAGTTGCTGCCCGATTTCGGAAAGGTTTTCCTGGCGTATCTCTACAAGGCATCACCATATCTGGTGCTCTATGTGATACCGCAGCATCCGGGACAGACAGCAGAGCAATATCTCAAATCGATGGGCTATCAGTTGTCCAATAAAAACGAGCTGGAGAAAAGGACATCTTTCTCAAGCGCCAAACTGGAATCGCCCGTCTATACGCTACTGTGATTATTACGCCGGACGAAAGGCGGACGGGCCTGCGCACTGTTTCGGTCTGGAGGAGGGCTGGCTGGTGCATGTGGTACATGTGAAACTGCTGGCAGACATCAGCGTCCCCTGATCATGGAGATACTTTAGACACTGGGCTTGGAGCTGTGGCGCACCTATGTAAAAGAGTTCCTAAAGCTCTTGCTTTACATTCACATTTCGTACATGCCGCAACTGGCCATCTAGGACCAAGTTCCTGCGCGAGCGTCAGATCTCCCAGACTGTGGGTCTTTTCCCTCCTGGCTTTTGGTAGTTTCCAACTTTTAAGTAAAAATATAAATATTGTTCACGTACGAGTAGTACAATTGAAAGTGTGGCCTTTGTGGCTTTTGTAAAAAAAAAATATCCAAGAAATATTACAGTGCCTAGTTTTGCGTCGAAAGTCGAAGCAGAAACTAACTTTGATGAACAATTTTAAAATGACGGTGTTAAAACATTAACGGAGGCTTCAAACATGGCAATAACATTTTCAATGATCATCTGCAATAGACGCCATACAGAAACGCTAAATCCTCCGTGTTTGTGTGTGTGTGTGTGTGTATGTGTATGTGTATGAATTCATAAGAATTCTTAAAAAGTATGCAAGCTGAAAATGCGACGAATTGGAGGAGCATAAGGTACGACGTCATAGAAGGAGAAACGAAAAAGTGAAGAAAGACACGAGAAACAGAAAGAACACCTTCTGGGTGTTACACCCTTCCACATTCACCACTAAACTAATGTATCCCTAAATGGTTCGAGTACCACTATAAAAATTGTACAAAAAAAAAAATTACCTTCCACATATTAAAACTGAACAAAATTTTGAGATATTGCGATTTATCGGATAGTGTTCTCGTTTAAAATTCAATTTCACTGCACAATCTTACTTTTTTTTTTTTTTGTTTTTTTTTTTTATTCTTATCTTGGAAGTTTAAAAATAAAAATTGCAATTTTAAAATTTTTATCATAATTTTTATTAAAAAAAATCAGAAATAAATGTTTTATCTCATTTTTATTGAAAAAATTATATATATGTAATTATTTTGTCTGATATTTGTTTAAAACAAATTAAAAATGATTCATTCATTCTGATGTCGCCAAATACGAATAAAATATGAATTCTGGTGTAATCTTCCGTAACATATTTCCTTCACATGAAGTTATTTAGTTAAAAATTGCATGCAAAACGCTTATTTACGTCCCTGGTTTTGTTAGTTTTTTTTTTTAAATTTGTTAATTTGTGTTTAAATTTTGTTAATTTGTGTTCTAATACTATTAATGTGTTTTAATTGGATTATTTTGTGTTTTAATTTAGTTAATTTATGCTTTAATATTGTTAATTTGTGTTAATTTGTGTTTTAATACTATTAATATGTCCTTTAATTTGATTAATTTGTGTTTTAATTTTGTTAATTTATGCTATAATTTCTTTTATTTTGATTAATTTGTTCTTTAATTTTGTTAATTTTTGTTTTAACTCTGTTAATTTTTATTTGATTAATTTGTGTTTTAATTTTGTTAATTTATGCTATAATTTCTTTTAATTTGATTAATTTGTTCTTTAATTTTGTTAATTATACACGGTGCTCGAAGAGTAAAGGGGTATATTAGATTTGTGCAAAAAATTTATGTGTGTAACACCAAGAAGGAAGCGTTTCCGACCCCATAAAGTATATTTATTCTTGATCAGCATCAATAGCCGAGTCGATATAGCTATGTCTGTCTGTCCGTCCGTCTGTCCGTCCGTCCGTCCGTCCGTCTGTCCGTCTGTCCGTCTGTCCGTCTTCATTAGCGCCTATAGCTCAAAGACTATAAAAGCTAGAGGAACACAATTTTGTATCCAGACTCCTGTCCTATCGCACTGTTACAAGTGTATTTTTAAATTTCGCCCCGCCCCCTTCCGCCCACTCCAAGGACGAAAATCTGTGGCATGCACAATTTTAAAGATACGAGAAAACTAAAAACGCAGAATCGTAGAGAATATTAATATCTATCAGAGTGTTGAATCTGGATCAGATCGACTCATAAATATAGCCACAATGAAGAAAACCATTTCGAAATGCATCGTTCCCTCTCGCTCTCTCTCACACACAGGGTTGGGCGCTGTGCCCATTCGTCTAGATGAGCGCCTAGATCTCAGAGACTATAAGAGCTAGAGCAACCAAACTCTATCCATGCTCCTGTGATATCACGCCCCCTTCCGCCCCCACAAAAGATGAAAATCTACAATTTTGAAGATACGGGAAAACCAAAAACGCAGAATCATCGAAAATGACCATATCTATCACAGTATTGAATCTGGATCAGATCGGATCATAAATATAGTCAGAAGGAACAATTTTAATTTCAGTGGCCTTCCCTCTCTCTCTCGCACACAGCCGTGTATGTATATGTAGGAAGTAGATTTAGACATGTAGAAAAGACAGATGTAAAAAACGTATGTAAACAAAAATGGAAATAATATATATAAATCTCCGAAAAGGTTGACTTAATTTTGTTTTTGTCTTTTTTGGCTAAAACTAAATTTATCCCTTTAGCGAACATGTAATAATGTAATTTATTACAAGCTCACATACATATATACTGACTGAGTACCGGGTATAAAGTAGAGCCGCGGCGGTAGACGCGGCTCACAACTTTCCCCCTCGTTTTTGTTTTAATTCTGTTAATTTTTATTTTAATTTTGTTATTTTATGTTTTAATTTTGTTCATCTATGCTTTAATTTTGTTAATTTGTGTTAATTTGATTAATTTGTGTTTTAATTCTGTTAATTTGTGCTTAAATTTTGTTAATTTGTGTTTTTTGTTTTATTTTTTTGGTTGTGTTTTGTTTAATTTTTTGTGTTTATTATTTGTTTGTTAATTTTTTTTTGTGCTATTGACGAGCTGTAAAAGGATGAGAAGGGGGAGTAAGTGCAATTCCAACGTTTAGCAGGGAATGTTGATCAATTAATCATAGACAATAAAACTACCAAGCCCATACATTTCAATGGTATGTTTGTACACCTGGTACTCGAAAATTTTTTGGTGGAAGTGTGTAGAACACCCAGAAGAAGTCATTTTTTATTGGTTTATTTTTCTCCTTTCTTTTATATTGTTTGATCAGTGTGTCTTCCAAAGACTATATTTTTGAGACAGTTTGTGGAATAGGCCTACATTTTGGGGATACCACAATAAAAAATACGCGCCCTGAACTTTACCTCTATAATGTGTATCATCATCGTAATGACACCGATGTGTTTGTGCAGGATCAATTCTCCCAGAGGGAGTATTTATCCAACATATGCAACCAACAGTGCTCGTTAATAGCCCGTACTGCACGACCGTGGCCTTTTGGTACTTATGTTGCGGCTTCGTCACGGCCACCGCTGGCAGAAAACGTTTTTCTTTTATTTCTTTAGTTTTCCTCTTTTCTTTTATTGTGTTTGATCAGTGTGTCTTCCGAAAATTATATTGTATACTCTTGAGACATTGGATTTGTGGAATAGGCCTACATTTTGGGGATACCACATTAAAAAAAGCGCGCCCTGAACTTTACCTCGATAAGGTGGTGTGGAAAGAAGTTCAAACTAACAAAGGTGTGCAAATTTGAATCTTATTTAAAAGCATAATTATTGCCTACATTTTGTATGGAAACAAAACATTTAACATCAATTAACGAGGGGGAACGTTGTGAGCCGCGTCTACCGCCGCGGCTCTACTTTATACCCGGTACTCAGTCAGTATATATGTATGTGAGCTTGTAATAAATTACATTATTACATGTTCGCTAAAGGGATAAATTTAGTTTTAGCCAAAAAAGACAAAAAAAAAATTAAGTCAACCTTTTCGGAGATTTATATATATTAGATGTTTCCATTTTGTTTACATACGTTTTTTACATCTGTCTTTTCTACATGTCTAAATCTACTTCCTACATATACATACACGGCTGTGTGCGAGAGAGAGAGGGAAGGCCACTGAAATTAAAATTGTTCCTTCTGACTATATTTATGATCCGATCTGATCCAGATTCAATACTGTGATAGATATGGTCATTTTCGATGATTCTGCGTTTTTGGTTTTCCCGTATCTTCAAAATTGTAGATTTTCATCTTTTGTGGGGGCGGAAGGGGGCGTGATATCACAGGAGCATGGATAGAGTTTGGTTGCTCTAGCTCTTATAGTCTCTGAGATCTAGGCGCTCATCTAGACGAATGGGCACAGCGCCCAACCCTGTGTGTGAGAGAGAGCGAGAGGGAACGATGCATTTCGAAATGGTTTTCTTCATTGTGGCTATATTTATGAGTCGATCTGATCCAGATTCAACACTCTGATAGATATTAATATTCTCTACGATTCTGCGTTTTTAGTTTTCTCGTATCTTTAAAATTGTGCATGCCACAGATTTTCGTCCTTGGAGTGGGCGGAAGGGGGCGGGGCGAAATTTTAAAATACACTTGTAACAGTGCGATAGGACATGAATCTGGATACAAAATTGTGTTCCTCTAGCTTTTATGGTCTTTGAGCTATAGGCGCTAATGAAGACGGACAGACGGACAGACGGACGGACGGACAGACGGACGGACAGACAGACATAGCTATATCGACTCGGCTATTGATGCTGATCAAGAATATATATACTTTATGGGGTCGGAAACGCTTCCTTCTGGGTGTTACACACATTAATTTTTTGCACAAATCTAATATACCCCTTTACTCTTCGAGTACCGGGTATAAAAATATTTTTTTCTTCTGTATGGTCTTCTACCTTTGGCACTTCTCCCAAATCAGGGATTTTCCGACGACAGTCAATCAAAAGCTTAGTAGAAAATTGTCTTATAGTCTCTTACTTTTGGCTTCCTATTGCTGTCAGGCGTGGTAATAACAACGAGACTTTGGTGTATTTTTTAATTTCCTCTTGGCGTTCCCTTATATTGGAAAACTAAAATAAATTAGAAAAATTTTGTGTATGATTTATCTGATTTAGATTAATGTGTAAAGTGCTTAATGAATGTAAATATTTTAAGTATTTTAAATAATTTACCATTGCTAATTGATTAATTATATCACATTTTAATTTAATTTTTGGGGAACAATGGAGCTAACATATGCTTTTAAAAGCAGCTCAAGTCGACTCGAAGGTCCCCAAGATTTTGTTTTGGCTAGAGTGACCCCATTGCTTTGCAATGGCCTCCCCGTGGTGTTCCCTGGGTACCAATTTAATTTATTAAATTGGGAGCTAATTCGAGCGGCGTTTAAGTATATTTGTTTGTGGAAATCACAAATGGGAATGTGCCGCTAAAGCACAAGCACCGATGATTCGAAGGGGTCATCGCAAAATGATAGCCTTGGGATTCAAAATTCCAAGGTGCCCCGATGAAGCAGTTGCAAGAGACTCTATGTGAAGCAGTTGCAAGAGACTCTATGTGAAGCAGTTGCAAGAGACTCTTTATGAATTAATTGCAGGAACCGATTGATAAATCGGTTGGAGCATATCGACTCTTTGGTTGAAGCACTTGTTTCAATCCCTCGGAATAGGTGTAAGGTGATAAATGGACCGCGTATATAGGCCTGACTTGGTTCTCACAACTGCCACGCTAACCTTTCCATCACTCCATGAAAAGCATGAGTGCTTCTTCTTAGTGACCTGTTTCATTTGTACAGTTTGACGCCCATTTTGTCAAAACGAATCCAGCTGGTTCTATGATCTCACACAGTTCTCGACGAAGACTGACCACTTCGTCCTCATCTTGTGATCTGGTGCGCAGATTGTAGACGTAAAAGTCAATGCCCAGTGCGAAACGAAAGCAAATCAAAAAGGCAAATTCCGAATCAAAAGCAGAACCAACGACGTTGACAACGAAAATAACAACAAATAACAAAATGAAGGAAATCACACACACAATGAACTTATCCTTATGATTTCCCCATGGAAATCAGGTTGAAAGCAGCTAAAAAAAAAAGAAAAACAAGAAAAACGCTGAAAAAAAATCATAAAAATGTGTGCTACAAATAAACAAACCAATAAGAGTGACGTCGTTTAGATGTTCGTTTGTTCCTCTGAGTGTTATCGAGTGAATGAAATCAAATGGTAAGGCTCAAGGCATATCAAAGAGGATGGTACCACGATAGATGCTGCTGCGGAAACTAAAGGGCGAAATTTCCTTTTCATGCAATACAACTTGTTAAAGGCCACGACTGGCATACGTTACGCATACGCCGTGTAAAACGCTTGAAAACAATTTCTATGAAATTTGCAATTCATTGCCAGAAGGAAACCCATCGACGACTCAACAGAAGAACTCCAGTCTGAACTCCTTGCGAATTTACTTCCTTCTCTGCAGCCAACAGACATCTTCTGTCTACTGCTTTCCGTGTTTTTTCCCCGTCTGCTGGTTTAATATTTACTACTCTTTGGGCATTAAAAGCTTTCCGTGTTGAGCTCTCTCTCCCCCTCTCTCATGTAGGAGGAGCCACAAATAACAGCAATAGACTTGTATGCTGTTATTTGGCCGTCTGTGGCCTGGAAAAACTTCAGCAACTGTTTATATACACTTTTAACTATTTCTTATTCCACGGCTATCACAATGTTCATGAGGTTCCAACTATGTTTTCTTCGATTTTTTTTTAACTTGTAAGCACCGCATCGTTGGCTGGGCTATTTCCGCATTATTTTAAATTTCCTCAATTAAAGTACAAACATTTGTAGGAATTTATTTTTTATTTCTCGGAAAGTTATAAAAAAAAAAAATAATAAGCAGATGAACACCTGGATTTATTCTAGAACAACTGTGAAAAGCTGAAGCTGTGAACCTAAAGCTCCAGAAGAGTCGCAGAAAGAGACAGTTGCATTGCTGACATAATACATGGTTATATGTTTAGACAAGGGGATTCCTTACCCGAAAACATATGTCCATCCGACTTTCTTTGAGTATGCAGTGCATGCATTCAACCTTAAGAAGAACTGAGAGAAAAAGCAATAAGCTCTACATTCCAATGATGAATGAGGATAGAAGAAGACTTCCGTGATAATGTGAGGACAAGGATTGGGAACCGTCATTTTATGGAAGTGAGTTGATATTCAGTTTGTATTAACTCTGTTTAAAGAGCGAAACTCACAACTCCAATCTAAATTGACACATAAAATTGTATAAGGCTATCAATGCTCCCCCTGCTCAAAAACCTTCACACAAGAATCCAATCTTGAACGACACACTCATACGCACACGGGTGAACCACTCTACAAATGCTCGGACTGCACAAAATTCTTTCAACAAAAATCCTATCTCAGGGAACCCGACCCCATACTCGCACAGGGGAGCGACCCTACAAATGCACACACTGCTCGAAGTCATTTAAATCAAAAAATTAAAGTTTTAAACGTTGTTATTTATTTATTTAATCTTTATCCTAGTGATACAAGATTAACTTATAACATAAGCAAACAGCACATAGAGTCGTCGAATCTGGGCTAATGGGTCCCATGCTCTTTCCAAACAGAATCAGAATGGTCAAACTAGTCACAAAAATATTTGAATCTTATAATACAGATACAATGATTTGTAATTCTTAGCCTTTTTTTAATCGTGTTTAATTTCCTTTTTTGTTTTGTGTGAATAATCTTTAAGCTTTCAAAGTTAATGTATTACATTGGTTTGCATTTATTTTATTTAGTTTTATTTTTTTTGTATTTTTATTTATTTATTAAATTTTGTTTGTTTTATTTTACTTAATTTTATTTATTAATACTTTTATTTATTTAATTTTGTTTGTTTTGTATTTTGATATATGTATACTAGTTAAAATTCGAATGTTTCTAGGTCTGTGTAAATTTTAAGTTTAAATTTAGCTCCGTTTTTAATCTGTTTCATGTTATTTGGGAGCTGATTCCACAGTCGGATTGCATGAACCCAGAATTGCTTTTCAGAGCTAGAGATATTACATCTTAAGGAAATAAAATCGCTTCTTCTTATAGACACTTTAGGGCATATTTCATTGAACAAGTAAGCTGGTTCTTTGGTAATTGTTAATTTATGCAGGAAAATTACAGCCCTTGCATTTATCCAGCTAATTAGAGTTTAATTATATATTTTGTTGTAAAATTGTGAGACGTGATCAGATCTCTTCAGTCTATACACATCACACTATAAACATCAAATTTAGCTTTTGTTTACTGATAGCATATCTGTAGCATAAAGCTTATATTTCATATAATAGTGACGTGGTCAGACAGGCTTTGGCTGTCAGCAATTTTAAGTAAAGCGGTAGGAAATCTTTAGTGTGGTATAATTGCCTGAGTGAGTAATCCATAAGTTTTCCCTATCGCCCTGCGTATATGGTCTTTCCAACTCACTGTTCTGTTGAAGACGATGTATTCAATAGATGCGTTGCCGAGCTTTAGCTGTTCAAATTCCTACATGTCTAATCATTATTTAAATATTACTAAGCATTTTGACTTAACCGGGTATAGACGTAGCCCGTTTTTTAGTGGCTACTCGTTTATTACCTATGTACATCTACACATTTTTGAACCCTACATAGTGGAAGACATTTGAAGTACATTTGAAAATCATCAGGATAAATATAGACTGATGATCATTGAGACACAACAAATGATCCACTTTCTTCTTATTATTTTACAGTTAATTGAGGTTTAAACTGTTTGAGAGCTCACATCTAAACATCGGGAGATCCTAAACTAAACGAATAGTTCAAAACGCTCTTAAATGAAAAAAGTCAGAAATCATATCGTTGACCCAAGTTACCTTAGGCCTTAAACCATAACATATCTTCTTCTCTTTAGACCTAATCGAACGGCGTTAATTTGTGGATCATTTTCATCAGTTGGTAGTCCCGCAATTTCTATTATTTACCACATTACGCAGTGACGCCTGATGGAGCGGGTGGGAGAGAACACCCATTGAAATTTATAGCCCTATTGGTGGCGCAAAAACATTGTAATAAATTTGAGCACCACTAAACAATTGTTTGGTGAGAGGATGAAAGGAGGGTTACAGAAGGCAGAGATCGATGCATAGATGGGAGGCTCCCGTGAAGGTAATAATAAAAATTTTCGTTTGCAGAACAGAACGGAACAGAATGGGAGTGAAGCACTTATCCTTCTTAGTTACACGCCAGCTGATGTTGCCCCGTCGGACTTATTGATACTTATAGCACCACACACCAGGCACAACATACATATGTACCATCCTTCCTGTAGGTTCCCTCGACTGTGGAGCCATCGAAATAAATTCAATTTTATAAAACTGATTCCCCACACAATTTTCAAACTCTGTTTCGCCCACTCCCTTTCCCTGGGTATCCCGGTGGCTGGCATATGTGCGAAAATTTTGCCAACAAAATGAATATGTATTGGCATTAAGACTGAAGTGGCTGTGGAACCCTCTCGAAAGGTAGCTGGCGAACAGCAGTAGCATCCACAGGAACAGCAACAGCAGCATCAGCAGCAAAGCACGGGGCACATCATGTGGAGTAGATAACAATTTATTGCCATCAAGCTGGCCAAATGCTATAGTAAAAGTTAATGAAACCAATTTGTTACGGATGCATCGCGTGTGCACACACACACAGCACAACAATGTGTTTGAAAATCGAGTTTTAGAGCGAGGAAAACTGTGTAAATAGATACAAAGAACCCACGCACAGACGCGAGTCAGTTACAGGGCCAATGCTCTGCGAATGAATTTGATTGTTCCAATGTAAATAGCCAATGAGCTGAACATTTCGAGCCTAATCAACGATAAATCAATTTTAGCTCTGCTTCATCTAATGGAAATACAAGTTTTCGTTAATGAGCCGCAGAATAAGCGTTCGATGTAGAAGCTTTACATCAACCATGCAGCACACCCCGAAATGCAGGAGGATGAATCTCAAAACTGAACAGACTAAGATAGTTCTTGAAGCCAAGAGAATACTGATATGAAAAGAAGTTCTAACGATTGTCCTCAGCCATGGATCGAAGATTTGAAGAAAGGTTTTTGAGAATAACTGTAAAAACATATATATTTTATTTTTTTGTAATGGTGTTGCTTACCGTTATACGTAAACTTCAACATAACAGAAAACAGTTTCATTCAATATTTAAAATTTAATACAATGTTATTTACAATTTACCACAATGTTATAAAAGAAAAGATAGTCGCACTTCAAAGTCAATATCAGACTGATAAAAATAATAGGTAATGGAAATGGTTTTCCATCCTGTTAAGCTTAAATAATTATTTTAAGAAACTATAAAAGACTTGAACGATTTCTTAGAGAAACTTCAATCATATATTCTTTTAAATATTAGTTTTTTTGTTTCATTTTGTCTTAAAAATTAGAAAAAATTTTTTTAATTGGTTTGCCATAATTTCAAAGCTACTGTTTGTCAGCTTTGAAATTATGGCATGGAATGGTGTGGAATTGCTGAGACGATGGATTTGTGGAATAGGCCTAAATTTGGGGATACCACATTAAAAAAAACGCGCCCTGAACTTTACCTCGATAAGGTGGTGTGGAAAATAGTTCAAACTAACAAAGGTGTGCAATTTTGAATCTTATTCAAAAGCATATTTTTAATTGTCTCTACATTTTGTATAGAAAATATAAAACATCAATAGAAATATATGTTTATTATCTGTATCGTCTTCCTTCCAGTTCCACAGATACCTCCAGTAAGTTTTAATCTGTTCAACTATTGGCATAGATTCGTATATAAGATTTCCCTGCAGTTATGGTGATTCTGCTGGTATCCTATATTGACCGGTGGAAAACACTAGTCAACAGGACATTTCCGCTGTGGCCAGAAATGACTTTTTCTGATAGATTTCGGGACTTAATTTTTTTTTTAAGAATTATGATTTTTGTTATGGTGTAGTTTTTTTTTAAATTTGTTTTTTTTTCAGAGGTAGTGCTTCTTTATTTCACATAACTTAGGCATCTTACTTCTGGCTGTATTAATCTTTGCAATTCTGAAAATGATCGATGCAGCTATAAACCGTACCCAAACACCTTGTAAAAGCAGCTTACCGTGAAGAAGTTATTAAGTTTCAAGTTTTCATTTCTTGGCCAACATTTTTGGGTTTAGATAGGTACATCAAGTCGTTTAAGGTATCGTTTGGAAGAATCGAACGTTTGTCGAACGGAGAGGTTTGTCAATTTTATTGAAATTTAAAGGAATTGTCAAAATAACGAGCACCCAATTGTTTATGGAGCTTGTTAAGGAGAAGTGCGATGTATATGAAGTTATCTTTGCTCCATCAAACATTGACAAAAACATATGTTTGCTCTCGATACCACGAATAATTTCAGTATTTTGTAAAAATTCTACACAGGATACGGCAACACTAGCCAATGATGCGCCGCATGATTAAAGATGCGGCCGCATCATTGTCTTCTTCTATCCACAGAGCTCTTACCGGCATCATTGTCGCATGTTCCATTTAACGGAAAAATGCAATGATGCGATCCAGTGTAAATCGGGTATAAGATGTTTAAGTTATCCTGAAAAAAATAATAGATCTTAAAAAAATTCTTTAAAAAAAACTACACCATAAAAAAGCATACTTCTTTAAAAAATTGTAAATCTCGAAATCTATCAGAAAAATAATTTTTGGCCACAGCGGAAATAAAAAGTTCAATTTTGTCGAGTAGTGAAATTAAAAAATAATTAGTGCGGAAATCGTATGTATGATTCATCTGATTAAGATGAATGTGTAATGTGCTTAATGAATGAAAATATTTTAAATATTTTACCATTGTTAAATTATTTACTATAATATATTTAAATTTTTGGGGAACAATGGAGCTTACATATGCTTTAAAAAGCAGCTCAAGTCGACTCGAAGGTCCCCAAGATTTTGTTTTGGCTAGAGTGACCCCATTGCTTTGCAATGGCCTCCCCGTGGTGTTCCCTGGGTACCAATTTAATTTATTAAATTGGGAGCTAATTCGAGCGGCGTTTAAGTATAATAAGAAGTATACTCTAATTATACAATAGTCAAATTTCCATAGTAGACTATTTTTTGGGCTTTCGTTGGAGCTGGCTCTAAGCCCTCGAAAGTTGTTGAAAATCCATTTACCTCATTCCTCGAAAAAATGCATAAGTCATGCAACCAAAGTTGCTTGAATAAAATTTCACAATTCCAAATAGAATGAACATTAAATTTTGCAATAAATTCCTGTAATCTAATGTTCTCTATATATAAATCAGCGAATGCCCTCTACGAAAAATGTGTGCCGAGCACACAACCTGCGCCTGTTTATGTATTCATAATCAACAAATTTAATAATTCATACGAAACGAAGCGAAGAAAATCTTTCACATTGTAGACATTCCTATCGTTTTTAATATGCAGCCTTAAATTTAGTATCGTAAAATTTGAGTGCCTCAATGGAAGGAATGGAAAGAATATGATATCTCCTCTGCGAAATGCAATCAAATCTCCAACTGATGACGATTCCTTACTTTCATTTGAGGGCAGGGACTTTTTTTCAATCAAATTTTGATGGGGCTGCTGCTGCCTTACTGGGTTGAGGCATTTTTATGATTGTTTTGGCCGTGTCTTAAGTTTGGGGAAACGGGAATACACCCACACACGCGTATATGTGGAGTTGTTTGTGTATATGTGTCTGTGCTTTGTGTGTGTCTTTGGAAGGTAAGGCCCCGGCCATAACCCTTTTTGACCGACATCCCATAGGACCAGAAACGCACAGGCACAGAGCTGGGCTGCCTCCCGCAACCAAAATGTTGCCAATTCGACAACGGCACTCAAATGAATTGGCGGTTATTGCGAGGGTGGTGAAAGTGAAACCCCCACCCGCAATGCGTTTGCTTAACGGTTCATTGGATTGCGAGTCCTCCTGCTTCCTGTCCGTGCCTGTCCTGGGCATGTCCTGAGCCCGAGCATCACGGTCCCGGCCCCGGCTGCCAATCTTCTGGGCATTGGGCGAGGAGTAATCACATTTAATATGAAACGCAATGCAGCAAAAATGCCGGAAACTTGCGCCCGAATGATGATATGTGTGTGTGTTCCGACAGCCAGGAAACATACACACACACATACTCCCGCACGTATACTTTTATACCATACATACTCCTTTTTCCTGCTGCCGGTCTGCCGCGCCGGACAGCGTTGTCGGTAACTAACCGGCCACCAATTGAGCCAGCGGAAGTCTAGAGACCGCACAACATAATTTAAATAAACACAAAAAAAGAAGAACCAAAACTAACGGCAAAAAGTAAACTGAAATGCCACCAAGTGAAGTTTTTGGACCACAAACAGGACGCTTGCCAGACAGAGGAAGAACATCCTCCACCTCTTCTCCAGCAAAAGTTGAATGGAAAGTTTATGGGTGTAGCTGAATCACTTGTTTTGAGCGTAGCTGTGATTGCAAGCAGGCTTTAAATGTTGATTCATTGTCAATAATCTGGGAAAATATTTGGAACATGTTCTCGATATCCGGGAACCTTGTTCCCCCTCTCTCTCTACAAACACCAACACCAGCCGTTATAACTCGCTCTTCCCGCAGGGCTATGCATAGGCTTCATGTTCTGTGTAGGAGGCTTTTGTGGCACTCGTAGATGGCCTACTCCTTTCTCCATAAAATATTGTTGTATTTTTTTTTCGTTCTCGAAAATATTGACTTTGAAAACTCAGGAAAAGTAAAAAATAAAACTTACTTGGCCTGAATTTTTATTTTTCATTAGGTACATTAATTAGGCGTCGTTTAAGCTATCGTTCGTAAGAATCGATTGATAAACGGCATTACTTATTTTTCGTTCATATTATTGAAATCGAATAAACACCGCACGTGTCAGCAGCCAAAACTCAATAACTCAACTTTTGAGTTATCGAGTTTGCTCGGCTATCTATAGATAATGTACTATAGTGTAAATAGGCTATTAGTGGCAATTTTGGGGGACATCTGCGAGAAAGACTACCTTAAGTGGTTAAACTTGCTTTATAAGTGCCTGTGCTCCAAAAATAACGAAAAAGGATTCGCAGATGAAACGCGATAATTGTTTATTTAGTTCAGGGCTCGGCACGCATACACTCAACACGCTGGTGTGTGTAGCAAAAACCCGAACATGCCTGATGGCGAAACCGGTTTACTGCTTTACACTGCGACAAAATTTGTAGGTAAATGGCAAATGTTTCATGCGGAAACTGTCGTATAAAATACAAATTATTGAAATGTCTTTCAATAGCAAATGAATCGCATTTGCAGGGAATATAATAGCATATAACGCATTGCGCATCGCCATCCATATTTTGGATGAAAAAAAAATTTTCTTCCCACTTCTCGTTGAACATAATTTTCTCCCAGTGTTAAATCAAACAGTTGCGCAGCGTGGTCTTGCATTCTCCACGGCTCAGCAGCAACTGAAAACATTTTACTGCACACGCAGTCTACAAAACGAGATAGCAACAGCCGAAGTCGCATTGCCGAAGCCACACGAAGGCTTGCTGCTTTTTTATACTGTCCGTGAGCGGCAGCGCAGCAGCAGAGACTTTTTCCTATCCTCATTAGATAGGGCCGTGCCGAGCCCTGATTTAGTTATATGTTTCCATGTTTTCTAGAGGGTAATTTTTCGGCCGAATTTTTTTTGGCGTGATACAGGGGAGCGGCAAACTTGAGACCGAGTGTGATACACGAGTCTGGATATAAAATTTGGTCGCTCTAGGTCTTATAGTCTCTGAGAACCAGGCGTCAAACAAGACGGACAATACAGACAGTGCTTAATCGGCTCGGCTATTGATGCCGATCAACAATTTGTTACTAACCAGTTACTTAATAGTTTTGAACAATAGAGTTTACGATAAACCTATGCGGCGGAAACTATCTTCAAGAGGTCTGATCCTGGAAAAGCCTATCGGAATGTAGAAGGAATCGGAATGTTCCCCTTGAAAGTCCTTACTCAGTCACATAAGAAGGCTGCGATACAGATGTATAAGGATGAACAGGACTTCGCTGTGTATTGCCAACGTTCTACCACTAACCATACAGTATATAGATGTGCCAGTTCATACAAACGGCTGTCACAAACGAAAAATGTAGATGCGCTACAATGACGTCACGTTCGGCTACGGGTAGTGGATTGAAGTCCTCAGTAGCACATGTAGTAGTAGTGACGCGAAGCGAGCATCGTCGAGTAATACAGAATTTGTAATTGTGTGCATTGTTGTCTTCTTGGTTGTGGTGGTTTTTTTGTTTTTCAGCTTCAGCATATTTGAATGTATGGATACACATGCATTCTCACATACTTTGGGTGCGTGTTATAGTATTAATAGCTGGTAGAACGAAATTTTGTTTGTTTTGGTTCTTCAGCTTATTGACGAACTGACCTGACAGCCACAAAATAATTGAATAATGGGCGGGGGGTAGGTGGGAGTGCTGGACACTTGGGCGTGGGAGAAAAACTAAGTTATGTTATTTGTTTGATTTATTTTTATTATGTATGTACATTATTATAAATTATTCTCAATTATTATAAATAAAATACAGATTATGTAAATGCCGACGGCAATCGACTTATTTGCTGCCGTATTTCTTTTATTGTTCGTTTTTACGATAAATATGCTTATTCACAGCTATGCACCTATATTAAGAAGAAAGTACACCTAATACATACATATATAAACATAAATTATATAGATGTTATCTTACATACACAAATTGTGATTGAACTAAAAGTATGATGCATTTAAATATATAAATACTACAATAAATAAATATGTTTACACATATATATTTATACATATATTCCAAATCACTTGTCAATCACTTGTTTTCCTATGGGAATGCGCTAAGAAAAAAATTAATATTCGTGTCGCACCTTGAACACTCTAATAGAAAATTATTCTAATATGAAGTCAATTAGGAAATATCTTATGTACCTGCATATGTACATGGGTACATATATATATTTCCGTGTACTACATTCATATATTGCATGAGGGTATTAAAAATTACATACATGACTTCACATGAGATTAATTGTCATTCATTAGTCGGGTCAATAACCAACACTCAGTAAATACATTTGTTCATGCGTAGCGATCATCTGTTCAAACACATTAAGACGCATATCAATAGCCGCTCTGGCGTAGATCTTATCGAGCTGAGCATCAGGATGATTAGGAGATGACCGACGAGGATGATGAGGAAGACGATGAGGAGGAGGAGCTGGAGGAAGATGATGAAGAAGAGGAGGAAATGGATGAAGAGGAACGGGACCAGGACAGTGGCGATGAGGAGAAGGTAATGATAGCATTCGGAGTCGCTGTTCATCGATGAATACATATACATGTATGAATAATGTTTTTGGGAGCCGAGGTGTCGCATGCATCGCCCGATCACCGTGAAATACCAAGTGTTGTGGAGATATCAACCTCCCACGATCCTTTCCGGGCTTCATAAAACATGCAATATCGCTTGCAACGCTCTGCCCTGGAAGAGATCGGGGACATGGAGCCGTTAACCCTTAAGCATTTGAATGTTTGTCATCAGTGCAGGAACTGCCATCCCGAGCACATGGTCTATTATCGTGACGATGTAAGCAATGGTCAGTTTCCCAAGATCAAGAATGAAGAGTTAAACTTTTAAAGTTTTGCTGCCAGAAACATCGTTTTTTTCTATCCACCTCCTTTCGAATGCACATTAATCCAAAGATTTGTTGAGTTATTGTTGGTAAAAGTCATCATATGCACTTCCTTTCAAATCCATCCCAATGCAATAAGTATAACAATGTCGATCCGATCGCTGAACCATCGTAGGTCGCACCATTGTCCACCCCAACAAGATGCAGTTTTTTCTGGTCAGCCATCAGGGGGGACGGCCAGGCCGACGCGTTATGTGATCGAGAATACGGGCAACCTGGATATTGATCTCCTACAGCAATTGACATACAATCTATGTTACATGTGTCCACGTTGCCACCGCGCCGTGTCGTATCCGGCTTCGGCATATCTAGCACATTTAGCTGCCGCCGGTGGGCGGGTCTATCGGACTTGGTGTGTATTATATTCGTCCTGGTACTCGCATATTTCCATAATGATTTCCTTACAGCGCCAAAAAGTTCCACTCCACCACGGAGGATTATGAAAAGCTGTTGATTGTTCCACAGTTGATGGAGAAAAATCCGATGTATTTCGTTTGTTGTTTACACAATACTTTTACTGTCTAATAGAGAATGTCTCAAATGGATTCTATACACTACCCTTGAAAACAGAAAATTGTAAATTGATTCAGAGTAAGTAAATACAATTCTAGTTTGTTGTATGTATTCAGACCCAGCATGTGTAGGATAATATTTCAGGTCGATTACATTATTACTATATATACCGCAAACATAATGATATCTTATGTCTATGTGCTTTCTGCGCACATGATCTACCGGATTCTTAACCAAACTCATAGCGCTATCCATACATTATTATCTGTTTTTCGTTTAAGTGCAATTTCATTTCATCCACATACGATTCATACTCTGCTCCGATGCTGCCTAATGCCACGGATGCTTGTTTCTTGCTTTATCATGCAAAAGTGCTGCCACCCAGCACATGCATTTCCGGAATAAGATTTGCGTTCGACGCCATATGTTGATATATTTATATTGTTACGTTTCTACGGTTCGTGTTCCGAATTAAAGAACGCCACTTATTTTGGCCAAGAAGGTGTCAATTGATTCTTCAACATCCTCAGCGGAGATGTGAGCGAGATATGCGCGTGGTTTTAACAGTCCTCACGATGACAGGAAAATGATCAGATCTAAGGTCGTGCTCATATCGAATTAAGAGTAGGCTGTTGAAGTCGCCCCTGACAATAATAATAATAATTTCTCCATTCAGTAAACATCACTGGTGGGTGTCTAAAAACTTGTATATGTATATGTAAATCTAAATAGTAGTTACGCATGCCAATTTATTAATTTTTAATGGAGCATTGTTTTATACAACACATGAGCTAGTGTTCCATATCTTTTGAATGCAGTTATGTTTTTTGTGTTTCTATTAACAAATTTCCTGGAATGCCATTTTATTCATTTGTGATATCTGTATGTTTTCGATTAAGGATGCAGGATTAACTCTCAACAAGAGCATTTCCACAAATGAATTCTATACACTCCCTTTGAATACAGAAAATACGAAATACAGAATACGAAATTGGTTCAGAGTATGTAAATACAAGCACGATTTGGATGCAACCATCGCCCGCTTCGGCATTCGCTTGGCGCAGGGATCGTATGAAATTCTTTGCTCGCGAGCCAAGGGACCACAAATAGGATATACTTTATTGTGGAAGGATGGTCTACAATCAGGTGCAAGATGTCGATGAATACGTGAGTTGCAAGATGCGGGCGTCGGAATGTCATATAAATCTTAATGTTCTGCTTGCATCTCCTTATGTTGCTTACTTATTTTGCGGCTTCGTCACGGCCACCGCTGGCATATGATGCGTTCTCGAGTCAATTCGCTTTTAGTCTACATCTTGTCAATTATCGAACTGGAATAAACCGTGGAAACCGTTTACGTTTGATGCCAAACGATGGCCAAGCAGTCGCGGCACCAGCAGACCCTGTATCACCATCGTAATGGCAACGAAGTGATTGTGCAGGAGCAATTCTCGAAAAGCAAGTTCCTTACCCCACATATGCAGCCAACAGTGCTCGTACGGCCGTGGCCTTTTGGTACTCATGTTAGTACTTATGATGCCTCCTCGAGTCAATAGACATTTAGGCCGACAGTTAAAGGGCTAACGCCAGTAATTTATTATTGTGTCAATGCACGTATGTGCATGTGTATGTATTTTTTTTTTTGCTAGATAATGCTGTAATTATCTACGATCCGTGATCGTCTTTCATCCAGCAGCAGCCTCTTCGAGTGGACGGTATTTTTATCAGCCTGTCCCTATCCGTCGGGATAAAGGGCCCGGAGAATCGAAGACACAGAGAAGTTAGCAAAACGCTATCAGGCCTGGCAACGGTGAGGACAGGACGGCAATCATCGACGTCTTCAGGGCCACAGTGATTGACCAGTTTCTCAATCTGAGTTCTATAGCTCGCTGCGTCTCAGCACTGTTCAGGATTGTTGGTTTGTTTTTTGCATGAATGTTTCCCATCGCAGCGCAAAGATCGGGCCGCTCAGGTGGCGGCCATGAATAAATATGCTGCCACATCAGCGAATAAGAGGAGATCCAAGTCAACGTGTGCCTGTATGAAGGCTGCTATAGTGATGAAGGATGAACGGGAACTAAATGGTTTTTTTTTTTTAATTTTGTGTTCGTTATTATACCAAATTTCGGGACCATCTATGATGTCGTGAAGCAAAAAGCTGAAGTGAAGGAAGTACGGAATTCTGACACAATGCATCAGGCAGATCACAGTCCAGCGCAAATCGAACCCCCAGTGTATTGCTAACGTTCTACTTAAGGTAAATTCTAAGCTGAACGGCATCAATCACAAGCTAAAGGATAACCCGCGCACTCTGCTGAAGAATGCCATACAACTTCATACAGCTTCATACAACAAGCTCTGCCCTGGAAGAGATCGGGACATGGAGCCGTTAACCCTTGAGCATTTTCGTGTTTATAATCAGTTCCGATTCCGTGACGGTGTCAGCGATGGTCAGTTTCCCAAGATCAAGAGTTGAGGGGAATTTCTGCGGACTGCTGCAAGAAAACTTTTCAATTTGTAAGCTTGCCACCAAAATCCTCGTTATTTATCTAACTGCCTCTTTTCAGATGCACACCCTAAGATCCGTTGACTTGTTGCGTTATTATTGGTAAACGTCATCACTTCCTTCCAACTGGCTCTTTATCCCAATACAATAGGTATAACAATATCGATCCGTGAACCATCGTAGGTCGCACCATTGTCCACCCCAACAAGATGCAGCTCTTTCTGGTCAGCCGTCAGGCCATCGCGTTAAAATGTGATTGATTGTAAGGGCAGCCTGGATATTAATCTCCTACAGCAATCTCCTACAGCAATCTGCGTAACATATATGCATGCTTCCCGTCCTGGTGTTCGCATATTTCTATAATGATTTGCTTTCAGCGGCAAAAAGTTCCATTCTCCCTAGGAGGATTATGAAAAGTGGCGATTGTTTCACAGTTGATGGAAAAAACTCGCATTTTTATTTGATTCAAGTTTGCCGCAAGTAATCGCAATCAGCATGTGGTCGTGATCAGTATTTAAAAGACGGAATTGTTATCGCAGCATATCTGTCTTTCGGTATCGCTGTTTGCAAAATGGACGAATTTATTGGTTATTGCGAGGAGGGGATCTCTCCACTATCAGCCAAAGTAGCAGAGTCGCATTATCGTTAACACCATCTCTCCCAGCCATTCTTAAGTTTTAAGCTCGAGCCCATTGAGTGCTAGCCGTAAATTATAATTTCAATCTAAGAACTATTTAACCTAATTATTTAATCTTGCGGACATTATCAAAATAAATTAAAATAATGCGGGCCCGTCCAAAAATCAGCACGAGAGCAGAACAATAAGCTGATCAATCAGAAGGCGGAACAGCTGGCCCAGAGGCAGCTTGAGGTAAACGGGTCAACAGTTTCATAAACTGGCCCTGGAGGTCGTGTCGCGATGCCAAAGAAGGTTCGGCAACAATTATGAGGGTATCATAAAGCTGTTGGTGTCATTACATAAGGACACGGTCCAAGTCTGTGCCGCATAAAATCAGCAGCTCAAGGATCTGGGTTAAAAGTTTGAAGACCTTGTCTGCACTGTGACAATGGGAAACTTCGAGCAAAGTCAATATTTAAGCTCGACCTGGAGGCTGATATTATCCAAGAACTGGCGGAATTCTCTGAGCTAATCCAGCAGCAAATTAAAATGGAAGCTGCCCAGTGTCTGGAGGAAGAGAAACAGAGGCGATTGGAGGAAGAGGCAGTTTGAAGAGACAGAAGGAAATGGACGAGTCAGAAGCTCAGCAAAAGCAGCAGCTGGCGGAAGAGACTGCCAAGGCCGAAATCGCCAACCATGCGCCAGACAGCAGAGCAATATCTCAAATCGATGGGCCATCAGTTGTCCGACAAAAACGAGCTGGAGAACAGGACATCTTTCTCAAGCCAAACTGGAATCGCCCGTCTATACGCTACTGTGATTATTACGCCCGAACGAAAGGCGGACGGGCCTGCGCACTGTTTCGGTCTGGAGGAGGGCTGGCTGGTGCATGTGGTACATGTGAAACTGCTGGCAGACATCAGCGTCCCCTGATCATGGAGATACTTTAGACACTGGGCTTGGAGCTGTGGCGCACCTATGTAAAAGAGTTCCTAAAGCTCTTGCTTTACATTCACATTTCGTACATGCCGCAACTGGCCATCTAGGACCAAGTTCCTGCGCGAGCGTCAGATCCCCCAGACTGTGGGTCTTTTCCCTCCTGGCTTTTGGTAGTTTCCAACTTTTAAGTAAAAATATAAATATTGTTCACGTACGAGTAGTACAATTGAAAGTGTGGCCTTTGCGGCTTTTGTAAAAAAAACGAGGGGGAACGTTGTGAGCCGCGTATACCGCCGCGGCTCTACTTTATACCCGGTACTCAGTCAGTATATATGTATGTGAGCTTGTAATAAATTACATTATCACATGTTCGCAAAAGGGATAAATTTAGTTTTAGCCAAAAAAGACAAAAACAAAATTAAGTCAACCTTTTCGGAGATTTATATATATTATTTCCATTTTTGTTTACATACGTTTTTTACATCTGTCTTTTCTACATGTCTAAATCTACTTCCTACATATACATACACGGCTGTGTGCGAGAGAGAGAGGGAATGAGTCTGCGCTTGGAAGGCCACTGAAATTTCATTTGTTCCTTCTGACTGTATTTATGGTCCGATCTGATCCAGATTCAATACTCTGATAGATATGGTCGTTTTCTATGATTCTGCGTTTTTGGTTTTCCCGTATCTTCAAAATCGTAGATTTTCGTCTGTTGTGGGGGCGGAAGGGGGCGTGGCCAAATTTTGAAATACACTTGTACTGACGTGATATCACAGGAGCATGGATAGAGAGTTTGGTTGCTCTAGCTCTTATAGTCTCTGAGATCTAGGCGCTCATCTGGACGAATGGGCACAGCGCCCAACCCTGTGTGTGAGAGAGAGCGAGAAGGAACGATGCATTTCGAAATGGTTTTCTTCATTGTGGCTATATTTATGAGTCGATCTGATCCAGATTCAACACTGTGATAGATATTGTCATTCTCTACGATTCTGCATTTTTAGTTTTCTCGTATCTTTAAAATTGTGCATGCCACAGACTTTCGTTCTTGGAGTGGGCGAAAGGGGGCGGGGCGAAATTTTAAAATACACTTGTAACAGTGCGATAGGACAGGAGTCTGGATACAAAATTGTGTTCCTCTAGCTTTTATAGTCTTTGAGCTATAGGCGCTAATGAAGACGGACGGACAGACGGACGGACAGACGGACGGACAGACAGACATAGCTATATCGACTCGGCTATTGATGCTGATCAAGAATATATATACTTTATGGGGTCGGAAACGCTTCCTTCTGGGTGTTACACACATAAATTTTTTGCACAAATCTAATATACCCCTTTACTCTTCGAGTACCGGGTATAAAAATGTCCAATAAATATTACAGTGCCTAGTTTTGCGTCGAAAGTCGAAGCAGAAACTAACTTTGATGAACAATTTTAAAATGACGGTGTTAAAACATTAACGAAATCTGCAATAGACGCCATACAGAAACGCTAACTCCTCTGTGTTTGTGTGTGTATGTGTATGAATTCATAAGAATTCTTAAGAAGTATGCAAGCTGAAAATGCGACGAATTGGAGGAGCATAAGGTACGACGTCATAGAAGGAGAAACGAAAAAGTGAAGAAAGACACGGGAAACAGAAAGAACACCTTCTGGGTGTTACACCCTTCCACATTCACCACTAAACTAATGTATCCCTAAATGGTTCGAGTACCACTATAAAAATTGTACAAAAAAAAAATTACCCTCCACATACTAAAACTGAACAAAATTTTGAGATATTGCGATTTATCGGATAGTGTTCTTGTTTAGAATTCAATTTCACTGCACAATCTTACTTTTTTTCTGTTTTTTTTTTTTTTTTTTTTTTTTTTTTTGCTTAATAGTTTTAAAATAAAAATTGCAATCTTAAAATTTTTATCATAAATTTTATTAAAAAAAAATCAGAAATAGGTGTTATATCTCATTTTTATTGAAAAAATTATATATATGTAATTATTTTGTCTGATATTTGTTTAAAACAAATTAAAAATGATTCATTCATTCTGATGTCGCCAAATACGAATAAAATATGAATTCTGGTGTAATCTATGTTGCCGTAACATATTTCCTTCACATGAAGTTATTTAGTTAAAAAATGCATGCAAAACGCTTATTTACGTCCCTGGTTTTGTTAGTTTCTTTTTTTAAATTTGTTAATTTGTGTTCTAATACTATTAATGTGTTTTAATTGGATTATTTTGTGCGTTTAATTTAGTTAATTTATGCTTTAATATTGTTAATTTGTGTTAATTTGATAAATTTGTGTTTAAATTTTGTTAATTTGTGTTTTAATGTCCTTTAATTTGATTAATTTGTGTTTTAATTTTGTTAATTTATGCTATAATTTGTTTTAATTTGATTAATTTGTTCTTTAATTTTGTTAATTTTTGTTTTAACTCTGTTAATTTTTATTTGATTAATTTGTGTTTTAATTTTGTTAATTTGTGTTTTTTGTTTTATTTTTTTGGTTGTGTTTTGTTTTATTTTTTGTGTTTATTATTTGTTTGTTAATTTTTTTTTGTGCTATTGACGAGCTGTAAAAGGATGAGAAGGGGGAGGAAGTGCAATTCCAACGTTAAGCAGGGAATGTTGATCAATTAATCATAGACAATAAAACTACCAAGCCCATACATTTCAATGGTATGTTTGTATACCTGGTACTCGAAGATTTTTGTGGTGGAAGTGTGTAGAACACCCAGAAGAAGTCATTTTTTATTGGTTTATTTTTCTCCTTTCTTTTATTTTGTTTGATCAGTGTGTCTTCCAAAGACTAGTCAGTGGATTTGTGGAATAGGCCCACATTTTGGGGATACCACATTAAAAAATACGCGCCCTGAACTTTACCTCTATAATGTGTATCATCATCGTAATGACACCGATGTGTTTGTGCAGGATCAATTCTCGCAGAGGGAGTATTTATCCAACATATGCAACCAACAGTGCTCGTTAATAGCCCGTACTGCACGACCGTGGCCTTTTGGTACTTATGTTGCGGCTTCGTCACGGCCATCGCTGGCAGAAATCGTTTTTCTTTTATTTCTTTAGTTTTGCTCTTTTCTTTTATTGTGTTTGATCAGTGTGTCTTCCGAAAATTATATTGTATACTCTTGAGACATTGGATTTGTGGAATAGGCCTACATTTTGGGGATACCACATTAAAAAAAGCGCGCCCTGAACTTTACCTCGATAAGGTGGTGTGGAAAGAAGTTCAAACTAACAAAGGTGTGCAAATTTGAATCTTATTTAAAAGCATAATTATTGCCTACATTTTGTATGGAAACAAAACATCAATTAAAAAAATTTTTTCTTCTGTATGGTCTTCGACCTTCGGCACTTCTCCCAAATCAGGGATTTTTCGACGACAGTCAATCAAAAGCTTAGTAGAAAATTGTCTTATGGTCTCTTTCTTTTGGCTTCCTATTGCTGTCAGGCGTGGTAATAACGACGTGACTTTGGTGTCTTTTTTATGTCCTCTTGGCGTTCCCTTATATTGGAAAACTAAAATACATTAGAAAAATTTGGTGCGAAAATGTTGTGTATGATTCATCTGATTTAGATTAATGTGTAAAGTAAGCACTGAATGTAAATATTTTAAGTATTTTAAATAATTTACCATTGCTAATTTATTAATTATATCATATTTTAATTAAATTTTTGGGGAACAATGGAGCTTACATATGCTTTTAAAAGCAGCTCAAGTCGACTCGAAGGTCCCCAAGATTATGTTTTGGCTAGAGTGACCCCATTGCTTTGCAATGGCCTCCCCGTGGTGTTCCCTGGGTACCAATTTAATTTATTAAATTGGGAGCTAATTCGAGCGGCGTTTAAGTATAATTGTTTGTGGAAATCACAAATGAGATTGTGCCGGTAAGGCACAAGCATCTTATTTAGTTTTTTCGTATAACACAATGGAGTAGGGCAGACGGAACAATAACAATTCTCATCAGTTTGACTTCCAATTTGAGAGTAACTTTTCAATTGATTCAATCCCTTCTAAAGCGTTTCCATCGTAATGTTCGTGGTCCGCCTCGTCAATTTTTACTGAATGGTAAATTTTGAATATGTTTGCAACAAGTGCGTATTTGCGATAGCGAAATCTGAGCAAGACAAAGGCTTGGAGCACTGGGTTGGAGTACCCAGTGTCAGAAACCGATTGCGCCAGTCGATTGCATAAACCGATTGTACAAACCGATTACACTTGGTGTGAGCACTTGCTTTTAATCCCATGACATGCTGCATTATTGTTGTTAAACGTTATTATACGCGCTACTTCCCAACTGGCACTCCATCCCAATACAATAAGTATAGTTATGTGGATCCGTGAACCATCGTAGGTCGCACCATTGTCCACCCCAATAAGATGCAGCAAGGGATGGCCAGGCCAACGCTATGTAATCTGCTTGCCGTGTCGTATCTGACTCCGTCATATCTAGCACATTTAGCTGCCGACCGTTGGCGGGTCTATCTGATTGGGTGTTCAATACACACTGTGTATTATATTCGTCCTGGTGTTCGCATTTTCTGTAACGATTTCCTTTCAGCGCCAAAAAGTTCTCCCCAGGAGGAGTATGAAGAGCGGCGATTGTTTCCCAGTTGATGGAAAAAACTCGCATTTTTATTTGATTTCAAGTTTGCTGCAAGTAATCGCAATCAGCATGTGGTCGTGATCAGTGTTTAAAAGACGGAATTGTTATCGCTGCATATCTGTCTTTCGGTATCGCTGTTTGCAAAATGGACGAATTTATTGGTTATTGCGAGGAGGGGATCTCTCCACTATCAGCCAAAGTAGCAGAGTCGCATTATCGTTAACACCATCTCTCCCAGCCATTCTTAAGTTTTAAGCTCGAGCCCATTGATTATAATAATCTAATTATAATTTCAATCTAAGAACTATTTAACCTAATTATTTAATCTTGCGGACATTATCAAAATAAATTAAAATAATGCGGGCTCGTCCAAAAATCAGCACGAGAGCAGAACGATAAGCTGATCAATCAGAAGGCGGAACAGCTGGCCCAGAGGCAGCTTGAGGCACAGCAGCGTCAACAGTTGGACCTGCGCCAAAAAAAAAACGGACCAACAGTTTCATAAACTGGCCCTGGAGGTCGTGTCGCGAAGCCAAAGAAGATTCGGCAAATGTAAGAGGGTATCATAAAGCTGTTGCTGTCATTGGATAGGGAGACGGCCCAGGTCTGTGCCGCATAAAATCAGCAGCTCAAGGGACTGGGTTAAAAGTTTGATGACCTGATCTGCACTTCGAGCAAATTCAATATAAATATAATAAAAGCTCGACCGAGCAGTATTGCAAGAACTTGGACGACCTGGAGGCTGATATGATCCAGGAACTGGCGGAATTATCTGAGCTAATCCAGCAGCATGTATACCGCAGCAGCCGAGACAGGTAGCAGAGCAATATCTCAAATCGATGGGCTATCAGTTGTCCGACAAAAACGAGCTGGAGAACAGGACATCTTTCTCAAGCCAAACTGGAATCGCCCGTCTATACGCTACTGTGATTATTACGCCCGAAGGAAAGGCGGACGGGCCTGCGCACTGTTTCGGTCTGGACAAAGAAAATATAAATAGTAAGATGCCGAACGCCCATACAATTTCAATCGTCAGCAGCGCTGATTTCTGTGAATGCTCGAGTACGCGCTGACTCGCTCGCACGAAAAAGATAAGAGAGAATGAGTTTGCATGTGTGAGTACACACAGAGCTGCAAGCACTTATGTGTGCGTATTTGTGCCGAGCTGCCGAATTTTGACGAGACGTAAACAAGACAGAAATGTATTTGCTGAGAATTGGGGAGGGGGGAAAAAAATTCGTTGGCGATTGACATTTGGATAATAAAATTGCATTATTCATTTAAATAGTAATAATAATATAATTCTTATTATACAATGTAAATATATGACCCATTTTTATACAATTATTATGACTTTGAAATGATCCAGTAATATATTGATATGATAATAGACAATACAATTTTTGGTTATATGTATCCAACCTGTTCAATCGCAAAATCAACCCCTATAACGCAATTCGCCTTTCAAGAAATTGTATCAAATTGTCTTGTCTTCTTTGCACAAGTTTACGTACAAACGCACATACATGCATGCATAAGAACTTCAAAATTCATTGCTTTATAAAGTCGACCCACAAATACCCAACAGACATTTTATCGAATGTGAAGTCATTTATCACATAGATTATGTATTTTTACATAGGTACATTCCTTCATTATATTCGCGTATAGTACATTAAACAAAATTTGCATATAAGGGGTATACAAAATACTACTTTTTTTGTATTATGAGCAAGCGACTTCAAATAGTGTCATAGTCCGCAATGAATTCTAAGGTATTCGGTATTTCGTTGAGCGCGGCGTCGTCAACAACCAATACAAACAAGCAGACCTAACATGTGTGCACACGTACAGTTGAATCTCAGCCTCACGTATGGGACGAGAGAGCGGTTCGTTCTCTTTCTCTCTGTCTATCTGTCTCTCTCTGTTTGTGAAAAGACATACGAAAAGACATCCAGCCAAAATGGACTCCAAAAATTTTGTATGGCGAGATTTATCTTACTATTTATATTGTCTTTGGTCTGGAGGAGGGCTGGCTGGTGCATGTGGTACATGTGAAACTGCTGGCAGACATCAGCGTCCCCTGATCATGGAGATACTTTAGACACTGGGCTTGGAGCTGTGGCGCACCTATGTAAAAGAGTTCCTAAAGCTCTTGCTTTACATTCACATTCCGTACATGCCGCTAGGACCAAGTTCCTGCGCGAGCGTCAGATCCCCCAGACTGTGGGTCTTTTCCCTCCTGGCTTTTGGTAGTTTCCAACTTTTAAGTAAAAATATAAATATTGTTCACGTACGAGTAGTACAATTGAAAGTGTGGCCTTTGTGGCTTTTGTAAAAAAAAAAATATTCAAGAAATATTACAGTGCCTAGTTTTGCGTCGAAAGTCGAAGCAGAAACTAACTTTGATGAACAATTTTGAAATGACGGTGTTAAAACATTAACGAAGGCTTCAAACATGGCAATAACATTTTCAATGATTATCTGCAATAGACGCCATACAGAAACGCTAAATCCTCCGTGTTTGTGTGTGTGTGTGTGTGTGTGTGTGTATGTGTATGAATTCATAAGAATTCTTAAAAAGTCTGCAAGCTGAAAATGCGACGAATTGGAGGAGCATAAGGTACGACGTCATAGAAGGAGAAACGAAAAAGTGAAGAAAGACACGAGAAACAGAAAGACAGATGAGGTGCTATTCGATGTGACTACGAATGTTTTTTTTTGGCAGCGAATTCTGGATCGACGAAGAGAAAGGCTGAATGCAAAAGACTACGAATTAGCAAAGAGAACCGGCACAAAAAACTTCTTAAGTGTTTAGCAAATGATCTTGCTAAGAGGATGAAAAATGCCAAGTGAACAGTTTCTTTTTTGTTTTTTTTTTTTTCTTAATTTGCGTTTTAATTTTGTTAAATTGCGTTTAAATTTTGTTAATTTTTGTTTTAATACTATTAATATGTGCTTTAATTGTATTAATTTGTGTTTTAATTTCGTTAATTTGTGTTTAAATTTTGTTAATTTGTGTTTTAATTTGGTTAATTTGTGTTCTAATACTATAAATATGTGCTTTAATTTGTGTTAATTTTGTGGGTTTGTGTTTTAATTCTTTTAATTTGTGTTTTAATTTGGTTAATTTGTGTTTTAATTTGGTTAATTTGTGCTTTTTGGTTTTTTTTTGTTTCTTATTTGTTTGTTAATTTTTTTTGTGCTATTGACGAGCTGTTAAAGGATGAAGAGAGGGGGAGGAAGTGCAATGCCAACGTTTAGCATGGAATGTTGATCAATTAATCATAGACAATAAAAATACCAAGCCCATACATTTCAATGTTGTGTTGCAAGTGTGTAAAACACCCAGAAGTCGATTTTAATCTGTTTCTTTTTTTTTTGTTTTATTTTTGTTTTTTTCTTTTATTGTGTTTGATCAGTGTGTCTTCCAAAGACTATATTTTTGAGACAGTTTGTGGAATAGGCCTAAATTTTGGGGATACCACATTAAAAAAAGCGCGCCCTGAACTTTACCTCGATAAGGTGGTGTGGAAAGAAGTTCAAACTAACAAAGGTGTGCAAATTTGAATCTTATTTAAAAGCATAATTATTGCCTACATTTTGTATGGAAACAAAACATTTAACATCAATTAAAAATATGTTTCTTTCTGTATGGTCTTCTACCTTCGGCACTTCTCCCAAATCAGGGATTTTTCGACGACAGTCAATCAAAAGCTTTGTAGAAAATTGTCTTATGGTCTCTTACTTTTGGCTTCCTATTGCTGTCAGGCGTGGTAATAACGACGTGACTTTGGTGTCTTTTTTATGTCCTCTTGGTGTTCCCTTATATTGGAAAACTAAAATAAATTAGAAAAATTTGGTGCGAAAATGTTGTGTATGATTCATCTGATTTAGATTAATGTGTAAAGTAAGCACTGAATGTAAATATTTTAAGTATTTTAAATAATTTACCATTGCTAATTTATTAATTATATCATATTTTAATTTAATTTTTGGGGAACAATGGAGCTTACATATGCTTTTAAAAGCAGCTCAAGTCGACTCGAAGGTCCCCAAGATTATGTTTTGGCTAGAGTGACCCCATTGCTTTGCAATGGCCTCCCCGTGGTGTTCCCTGGGTACCAATTTAATTTATTAAATTGGGAGCTAATTCGAGCGGCGTTTAAGTATAATTGTTTGTGGAAATCACAAATGAGATTGTGCAGCTAAAGCACAAACATCTTAGTTAGTTGTTTCGTATACGTTTTTAGAAACACAATTAAATAGGGCAGACGGAACAATAACAATTCTCATCAGTTTGACTTCCAATTTGAGAGTAACTTTTCAATTGATTCAATCCCTTCTAAAGCATTTCCATCGTAATGTTGGTGGTGGGTTTTTATCGACTGTGACCAATAGTCGTCACAGTGCTTTTGCTTAAGCAAAAAGCTGAACGATTCGCTGCGCCTCGTCAACTTCCACTTTTTTTTTTTCTTTTTTTTTTTTTTTGAACTGTCTTTCAACTTTATTTAAAATCTGTCCTTCTTGGACAATTATTGAATCTCCTCTTTGAGCAATTGACATTCATATTTCATATTTTATACTGTATTTTTGTTTATCAAGCTGCTACATTCCAGGTCAGGTCCAGCGGGTGGTCTCTTCGGAGTCTTCTGGTGGCTGTGCTATTGTCCAGCAATCCAAGAGCTAGGTTGTTGTCATGTTGGTGCAGGCGTGCGAAATACCTGGTGCTACTCTGGGCGATCACTTCCGTTACCCACGGAATATTGAGGACGCTGTGGATGGTTGCGTTGTCGTGGTACATATGCGCAGGGCTTTATTTTGAAACGTTTGTATGATTCGCCGGTTGCTTCGACTGGCAGTTCCCCACAGTTGGATGCCGTAGGTCCATATTGGTTTAATGATCGCCTTGTACACGAGCAACTTCGACCGAGTGTTGAGCTTGCTTTTGCGGCCAATTAGCCAGTAGTAACTCTTCAGCTTGTCATCCGCCTGCTTTCGCTTTTTAATCAGATGAGCTCTCCAGGTTAGCCTCCTGTCAAGGGTCATGCCAAGGTATTTCGGCGTTGCTTCTTCCGGGATTACGATCCCTTCCAGATACACCGCTGGGCAGTTACCCGGCCTCAGCGCGAATGTGGTGGCTGTGGACTTGTCATTGTTGACCGCAATGTTCCATCTCCTCTGCCAGTCACTGACTAAGTTCAGCTCAGCTTGTATTATTCGAGAGGCCTCCTCCGGTGTGTTAGCAGTAGCTACGAATGCTGTGTCATCGGCGTAGGTGGCAACAAGTAGCTCGGGGCTCTCGATCACTGGCAGGTCTGCTGTGTATATATGATAAAGCAGTGGGCCCAGCACGCTGCCTTGGGGGACGCCGGCTCTGATGCTCTTGAGTGCTGAGCTCGCATTTCCGCATTTAACCAGAAACTGCCTGTCAGCCAGGTATGAGGCAAGGAATGCGTAGTAGGCCTGCGGCAGGTTCCTCCTGATTTTGAAGAGCAGCCCAGGATGCCAAACTCGGTCAAAAGCCTGTTTAACGTCCAACATTACAGCACAGCAGTACTTCTTGGCCTCAAACGCGTCCAGAATGCGTTGGACAACTCTGTGGCATTGGTCCGGAGTTCCATGACCACGCCTGAAGCCAAACTGGTGATCGGGGATCAAACCAGCCTCGTCCAGTACTGCCAACACTCTACGCAAAAATACTCTTTCGAGTATTTTGGAGAGCGTCGCCAGCAGACTAATCGAACGATAAGAGGCGAGATTGGCATCAGGATTGCCAGGCTTTGGTATCATTACTACCTGGGCTCGTTTCCATTGCGCTGGAAAGTGCCCGATCTGCAGGCACCTGTTGTAGAGCTTGGTGATAAACGCGATGCTGACTGGGGGTAGTAGCTTGCGATTGCATTGATGTCATCATCGCCTGGCGCTTTGCTGTTCCTCAGCGCCACGATGTGTTCCGTCGTCTCCTCCTCCAGTACCGGGGGTATTTGACTGCTGTCTTGTTGTGTAACAGCAGGCTGCCTCTCCGTCTCTGCTATGTCATCGGGTGTGCATCTAATACGGGGAGTGAAGACGCTCTCCAGGTGTTGGGCAAACGCATTGGCCCTGTCCGCCTCCGATCTGCACCAGGTACCGTTCGTGTTTTTGACTGGGACTGCCCTTTAACTTCCACTTGACGGTAAATTTTGGTTATGTTTCCAACAAGTGCGTATTTGCGATTGCGAAATCTGAGCAGAATGGAATACAGACGCGGATGTATTTTTGGTCCAACCATGAGTAGATAGATCATTTAGAGATACTTGAGAATTGGTTTTTCAAGGTGGGCGTGACACCCATTGGTATAAAACATTGCGGGTTGTCTAGCTAGCCGGCACTCCAACGATAGGAAAGGCCAAGGGAAAGAGTTGGATCACTTGGTTAGAGCACCCAGTTGCAGAAACCGAGTCTAGAAACCGATTGAAGAAACCGATTGCATAAGCCGATTACAAAAGCCGATTGCATAAGCCAATTGCAAAAACCGATTTCAGAAACCGATTGCATAAGCCGATTGTATAAGCCGATTGCAGAAACCGATTGCAGAAACCGATTGCATAAGCCGATTGCATAAGTCGATTGCATAAGCCGATTGCATAAGTCGATTGCAGAAACCGATTGCAGAAACCGATTGCATAAGCCGATTGCATAAGTCGATTGCATAAGCCGATTGCATAAGTCGATTGCAGAAACCGATTGCATAAATCGATTGCAGAAACCGATTGCATAAATCGATTGCAGAAACCGATTGCATAAATCGATTGCAGAAACCGATTGCATAAGCCGATTGCATAAGTCGATTGCATAAGCCGATTGTATAAGCCGATTGCAGAAACCGATTGCAGAAACCGATTGCATAAGCCGATTGCATAAGTCGATTGCATAAGCCGATTGCATAAGTCGATTGCAGAAACCGATTGTATAAGTCGATTGCAGAAACCGGTTGCAGAAACCGATTGCATAAATCGATTGCAGAAACCGATTGCATAAGTCGATTGCAGAAACCGGCTGCAGAAACCGATTGCATAAATCGATTGCAGAAACCGATTGCAGAAACCGATTGCATAAGTCGATTGCAGAAACCGATTGCATAAATCGAAACCGATTGCAGAAACCGGTTGCAGAAACCGATTGCATAAATCGAAACCGATATCGGAAACCGATTGCATAAGTCGATTGCAGAAACCGATTGCATAAGTCGATTGCAGAAACCGATTGCATAAGCCGATTGCAGAAACCGATTGCGGAAACCGATTGCATAAATCGATTGCAGAAACCGATTGCATACATCGAAACCGATTGCAGAAACCGGTTGCAGAAACCGATTGCGGAAACCGGTTGCTGAAACCGATTGCGGAAACCGATTGCAGAAACCGATTGCATAAATCGATTGCAGAAACCGATTGCATAAATCGAAACCGGTTGCAGAAACCGATTGCATAAATCGAAACCGGTTGCAGAAACCGATTGCATAAGTCGATTGCAGAAACCGATTGCTTAAGCCGATTGCAGAAACCGATTGCATAAGTCGATTGCAGAAACCGATTGCATAAATCGAAACCGATTGCAGAAACCGGTTGCAGAAACCGATTGCATAAATCGAAACCGATTGCGGAAACCGATTGCATAAGTCGATTGCAGAAACCGATTGCATAAGCCGATTGCAGAAACCGATTGTATAAGTCGATTGCAGAAACCGGTTGCAGAAACCGATTGCATAAATCGATTGCAGAAACCGATTGCATACATCGAAACCGATTGCAGAAACCGGTTGCCGAAACCGATTGCGGAAACCGGTTGCTGAAACCGATTGCGGAAACCGATTGCAGAAACCGATTGCATAAATCGATTGCAGAAACCGATTGCATAAATCGAAACCGGTTGCAGAAACCGATTGCATAAGTCGATTGCAGAAACCGATTGCATAAGTCGATTGCAGAAACCGATTGCATACGCCGATTGCATAAGTCGATTGCAGAAACCGATTGCATAAGTCGATTGCAGAAACCGATTGCAGAAACCGATTGCATAAGCCGATTGCATAAGTCGATTGGGGAAGCCGATTGCATAAGTCGATTGCAGAAACCGAATGCATAAGTTGATTGCAGAAATCGATTGCGGAAACCGATTGCATAAGTCGATTGCAGAAACCGATTGCATAAATCGAAACCGATTGCAGAAACCGGCTGCAGAAACCGATTGCATAAATCGATTGCAGAAACCGATTGCAGAAACCGATTGCATAAGTCGATTGCAGAAACCGATTGCATAAATCGAAACCGATTGCAGAAACCGGTTGCAGAAACCGATTGCATAAGTCGATTGCAGAAACCGATTGCATAAGTCGATTGCAGAAACCGATTGCATAAGCCGATTGCAGAAACCGATTGTATAAGTCGATTGCAGAAACCGGTTGCAGAAACCGATTGCATAAATCGATTGCAGAAACCGATTGCATAAGTCGATTGCAGAAACCGATTGCATAAGCCGATTGCAGAAACCGATTGTATAAGTCGATTGCAGAAACCGGTTGCAGAAACCGATTGCATAAATCGATTGCAGAAACCGATTGCATACATCGAAACCGATTGCAGAAACCGGTTGCAGAAACCGATTGCGGAAACCGGTTGCTGAAACCGATTGCGGAAACCGGTTGCAGAAACCGATTGCATAAGTCGATTGCAGAAACCGGCTGCAGAAACCGATTGCATAAATCGATTGCAGAAACCGATTGCAGAAACCGATTGCATAAGTCGATTGCAGAAACCGATTGCATAAATCGAAACCGATTGCAGAAACCGGCTGCAGAAACCGATTGCATAAATCGATTGCAGAAACCGATTGCAGAAACCGATTGCATAAGTCGATTGCAGAAACCGATTGCATAAATCGAAACCGATTGCAGAAACCGGTTGCAGAAACCGATTGCATAAATCGAAACCGATTGCGGAAACCGATTGCATAAGTCGATTGCAGAAACCGATTGCATAAGTCGATTGCAGAAACCGATTGCATAAGCCGATTGCAGAAACCGATTGTATAAGTCGATTGCAGAAACCGGTTGCAGAAACCGATTGCATAAATCGATTGCAGAAACCGATTGCATACATCGAAACCGATTGCAGAAACCGGTTGCAGAAACCGATTGCGGAAACCGGTTGCTGAAACCGATTGCGGAAACCGATTGCAGAAACCGATTGCATAAATCGATTGCAGAAACCGATTGCATAAATCGAAACCGGTTGCAGAAACCGATTGCATAAATCGAAACCGGTTGCAGAAACCGATTGCATAAGTCGATTGCAGAAACCGATTGCTTAAGCCGATTGCATAAGTCGATTGCATAAGTCGATTGCAGAAACCGATTGCATACATCGAAACCGATTGCAGAAACCGGTTGCATAAGTCGATTGCAGAAACCGATTGCATAAATCGATACCGATTGCAGAAACCGACTGCATAAATCGAAACCGATTGCATAAGTCGATTGCAGAAACCGATTGCTTAAGCCGATTGCAGAAACCGATTGCAAAAGTCGATTGCAGAAACCGATTGCATAAATCGAAACCGATTCCAGAAACCGATTGCATAAGTCGATTGCAGAAACCGATTGCATAAATCGAAACCGATTGCGGAAACCGGTTGCAGAAACCGATTGCATAAGTCGATTGCAGAAACCGATTGCATAAATCGAAACCGATTGCGGAAACCGGTTGCAGAAACCGATTGCATAAGTCGATTGCAGAAACCGATTGCATAAATCGAAACCGATTGCGGAAACCGGTTGCTGAAACCGATTGCGGAAACCGATTGCAGAAACCGATTGCATAAATCGATTGCAGAAACCGATTGCATAAATCGAAACCGGTTGCAGAAACCGATTGCATAAATCGAAACCGATTGAAGAAACCGATTGCATAAATCGATTGCAGAAACCGATTGCATACATCGAAACCGATTGCAGAAACCGGTTGCAGAAACCGATTGCATAAATCGATTGCAGAAACCGATTCCAGAAACCGATTGCATAAGTCGATTGCAGAAACCGATTGCATACATCGAAACCGATTGCAGAAACCGGTTGCAGAAACCGATTGCGGAAACCGGTTGCTGAAACCGATTGCGGAAACCGGTTGCAGAAACCGATTGCATAAGTCGATTGCATAGGCCGATTGCATAAGCCAATTGCATAAGTTGATTGCAGAAATCGATTGCGGAAACCGGTTGCAGAAACCGATTGCATAAGCTGATTGCATAAGTCGATTGCAGAAACCGATTGCATAAGCTGATTGCAGAAACCGATTGCATAAGTCGATTGCAGAAACCGATTGCATAATTCGATTGCGGAAACTGATTGCATAAGCCAATTGCAGAAACCGATTGCATAAGTCGATTGCATAGGCCGATTGCATAAGCCCATTGCATAAGTCGATTGCAGAAACCGATTGCATAAGCCGATTGCAGAAACCGATTGCGAAAACACGTTGCAGAAACCGATTGCGGAAACCGATTGCATAAGTTGATTGCAGAAACCGATTGCATAAGTCGATTGCGGAAACTGATTGCATAAGCCAATTGCAGAAACCGATTGCATAAGTCGATTGCAGAAACCGATTGCATAAGTCGATTGCAGAAACCGATTGCATAAGTTGATGGCAGAAACCGATTGCATAAGTCGATTGCGGAAACTGATTGCATAAGCCAATTGCAGAAACCGATTGCATAAGTCGATTGCAGAAACCGATTGCATAAGTCGATTGCGGAAACTGATTGCATAAGCCAATTGCAGAAACCGATTGCATAAGTCGATTGCAGAAACCGATTGCATAAGTCGATTGCATAGGCCGATTGCATAAGCCCATTGCATAAGTCGATTGCAGAAACCGATTGCATAAGCCGATTGCAGAAACCGATTGCATAAATCGATTGCATAGGCCGATTGCATAAGCCCATTGCATAAGTCGATTGCAGAAACCGATTGCATAAGCCGATTGCAGAAACCGATTGCATAAACCGATTGCATAGGCCGATTGCATAAGCCCATTGCATAAGTCGATTGCAGAAACCGATTGCATACGCCGATTGTATAAGTCGATTGTAGAAACCGATTGCATAAGTCGATTGCAGAAACCGATTGCATAAATCGATTGCAGAAACTGATTACGGAAACCGGTTGCAGAAACCGATTGCAGAAACCGATTGCATAAGCCGATTGCATAAGTCGATTGGGGAAGCCGATTGCATAAGTCGTTTGCAGAAACCGATTACGGAAACCGGTTGCAGAAACCGATTGCAGAAACCGATTGCATAAGCCGATTGCAGAAACCGATTGCATAAGTCGATTGCATAAGCCGATTGCAGAAACCGGTTGCATAAGTTGATTGCAGAAACCGATAGCATAAGCCGATTGCGGAAACCGGTTGCAGAAACCGATTGCATAAGCCGATTGCAGAAACCGATTGCATAAGTCGATTGCAGAAACCGATTGCATAAGTTGATTGCAGAAACCGATAGCATAAGTCGATTGCAGAAACCGATTGCAGAAACCAATTGCATAAGCCGATTTCAGAAACCGATTGCATAAGTCGATTGCATAAGTCGATTGCAGAAACCGGTTGCAGAAACCGATTGCATAAGCCCATTGCATAAGTCGATTGCAGAAAGCGATTGCATAAGCCGATTGCATAAGTCGATTGCATAAGTCGATTGCAGAAACCGATTGCATAAGGCGATTGCAGAAACCGATTGCATAAGCCGATTGCAGAAACCGATTGCATAAGTCGATTGAATAAGTCGATTGCAGAAACCGATTGCATAAGCCGATTGCATAAGCCGATTGCATAAGCCGATTGCAGAAACCGGTTGCAGAAACCAATTGCATAAGCCGATTTCAGAAATCGATTGCATACGTCGATTGCAGAAACCGATTGCAGAAACCGATTGCAGAAACCAATTGGATCTTTTGGTTGGAGCACTTGGTTGGAGCACTTGGTTAGAGCACTTGGTTGGGCACCCAGTTGCAGAAACCGTGTCTAGAAACCGATTGCGGAACCAATTGCATAAGTCGATTTCAGAAACCGATTACAGAAGCCGATTGCACTTAGTTGGAGACTATATTCTATACTTTTGAGACAGTGGATTTGTGGAATAGGCCTACATTTTGGGGATACCACATTAAAAAAAGCGCACCCTGAACTTTACCTCGATAAGGTGGTGTGGAAAGAAGTTCAAACTACCAAAGGTGTGAAAATTTGAATGGCATTCAAAAGCACTTTCTTTTTTTTTAATCTGGTATTTTTTTTCGGAGCTAGTGCTTAGTTTTTTACATAACTTCAGCATCTTACATCTAGCTGTAGTGCAGTTCTGAAAAGCTGATAAATGCAGCTAAAAATCGTACCCAAATACTTTGCAGCTGCTGCTTACCGTCTGAAAGCTATTAGGCTTTCAAATTCAAATTTGAAAATTAGTTGCAGTATTTTTTTTTCCCAAAATTTTGACTTTAAAAAATCGGGGAAAAGCCAAAAAAAAAAAATCGATCTTGGGCTTTATTTTTTTGTTTTTGATAGGTACATTAGGCGTCGTTTAAGGTATCGTTTGTAAAAATCGATTGATAAACGGCTAAGTTGCAACGGTTTGACCAAACCTTCGTAATGCGAACTTTGCCATTCTGCACCGTCCCAAATGCCATTTTACCGTTATAAACGGTTGCAAACACAGATTATTGGCATTATTTTTTAAAGAAAAATTACGGTTATATTTCGGCTAACGGCAAAATTCGGCATATAAAGGTTTGGTCAAACGGCTCTTAGCCTTAATTTTAAAGTGCATGATTTTATTGTGTTAGGACTTCGCACATTTTTTCGGGTATCTAATATGATTTAATTAAATTCAATTTTCTAATTTAATCCGCACATGCACAAAAATTTCCTCGCTCAATTATTGACGAGTTCATTTTTTTTAATTTTTTTGTACGATTTATGTACCTGGGGTTGAGAGCTTGGCCTTCTGGACGACGAACAAATGTTTTGCCATCGGGTCCTTCTTTATTTATCTCAGTCTCCATAACACATTTTTCCGTGCGTAACTCAATCGTTTTGACAGGAGTGGCTTCTTCCTGCTGATGCTTCCAAAGAGCGAAGCTTCGTTCAGTCTTCTAACCACTAGTCTACTTGACACATTCGTACCACATTCATCATTAATTTATTTCATAATCTCTCAAGAGGATTTGAAAGGGTCCGCTTTGCTCTTCCGCACTATGAGCCTATCTATCCGTCATAGAATCCATTTTTCTTGGCTTCTTCTTTTTCTTCAAAAAAGAATTTTTCTGGAGCATTTCATTAGCTGGGCTATTTCAGAGGGTTTTTTCCAGATTCACTTCTTGTGAATATAATCTTCCTTTGTTCAACTGAGCAATGCCTTCCACGACCCATTTTCTAACACGTTTTCGATAAATTATATCAATTCGTTACCAATATATTGAAAATCAGTAAAAGAATTCTGCGAAAACAACTTTTTACTCGAAATTAGATGCCGCTTCAACAAAATGTGCTCTTTATATGACCAGGCAAAATAAGTGAAGGCGAACTAAAAATTAAGCAGACAGAAAAGGAGAAAAAAGATAACTTAATTTTTTGCCTGTATACCATGTGGTATATTGCTTTGCAATGACCTCCCCGTGGGGTTCCCTGGGTACCAATTTAATTTATTAATTTAATTTATTCGAGCGGCGTCGGCGGCAAAATGTCGGCTCGCGTCGACCTCTGTTCTCAAAAGAAGGTCCCGCAACTTCAAGTCCGCACTCTTTTATAGTTTAGTGAAATGGAGCAAACAATCAGACAGGCAACAAATTGTTAACTTCCAGGTGAATTTTATTTTAAGAGAATCGGATCAATAGATCTAGCCCTGCGATTGAAGTTCGGATTCAAAACATGACATTTAGTAGTTGCATCCGAGTTAGGTGCGTTCAATACGCTCTTACTCTTACTATGTATTGTGAATGTATGTATTATTGTGAAAAAAAATTTATTATTTCGAAAACTTTGAGAATAACCCCCCTAAAGTATAATTTAAAAAAAAATTCCATTTCTATACACACAGTCTTGTCCACTGTCTGTCTCATGGCAGTGTTAGTGCTAGTGAGAGAGTACGTAGAGAGAGAGACAACTCAGAGTAGATCAAAAGGGACAAGGTAAAGAGATCGCGTCAGCGTGTTTAATTACGTCGTAGCTACGCAGGTGCAAGGCGGCGCAGTGCACCGGGGCCCCCAAGCTCAAGACCCTAAGACTCTAACCAGCAAATTGCGAAAAAACCGTTTCTGCAAGCACGAACCAATAAAGCATTTTTTTTTCAACTTTTCCTGAGGATTTAAAGTCAAAAATTCGGAAAAAATACTATAAAAAATGATAAAGCTTAAATTTGAAAGCCTAATATTTTCGAGACTGTAAACGGCAGCTATAAAGTGTTTGGCCCCGATTTTTAGCTGCATTTATCAGCTTTTCAGAATTGCAAAGTTCAATAAAACAAGATTTAAGATGCTTAAGTTATCTCTCTTAAAAAATCTTAAAAAATGTCGTGTTGACTAGTGTAATTAACGATGAAAATTTTTGTTTGGTCTGACCATCACGATATTCGATTGGAAAACTAATCGCGGAAATAATCAAATCTGCTCAGTTCATTTGAACTAATGGTTCTTTTATGAGTCTGCCTCGCACAAATGAGCATCACCATCTGGACTTTGGGCTCAAGTTTTCTCTGTGTGTTTTGTCACACACTAAACACATTTTTCAAAAAGCTTCCGTTTGTTGCCCCATCGGCCTGCTTTAGTCTATTTTCTCCGGCCACTAAATGCACCCCTTGTTGCCACTGACCCCCATGTTGGCCTGGCCCTCTGTGCTACTCTTGTCGGTCGTGGTCTGGCCATTATGTGAAAATGAGTGTGTTGTCATGTCATGTACTGTATGCAACGTGGAGAGTGTGGAGGAGGAGAGTGACTCCTGCCCCTTCTGAATGCGTGGATGGCGGAAGAGGAGTTCAAGTTGCTAATGCAATCACATAGCATTCATATTCATCATAACCGCAAAAGGCACTCCACATGGGAAATTTGGTTTGTGGCAAGGGGACAAGGGATGGGAGAAAGGAAGCTTCCACTTCCGTTTGGCAGCTGTGCGCCATTCTGCACGTGGCTGTTTTGCATGTCCCCCCGCTCAGCCTCGTTCTATCCAACTAGCTATCCTCCTTCTGGCATCTTTTAACTTTCTTTCCTTTTTAGTTTTTACTGCGTTCGTGTGACTTTTGCTTTTTGTGTTTATTTGCGTATAGTTTAATATTTTGTTTTGCCCTATTTACTTTTCTTCAACCATTTTTTTTTTTTTTTTTTGATTTTGGCGGTTATGTTATCCAAGTACTGGGAGAAGGTGATCTGTGGGGGCATCTTACCATAATTCTGGTAAGAATTTGTGGCGATTGGGGACTGTTTGTATCCATGGGGTTTTTGTATCGCGAATTCGCGTAAGCAGATCATTTTATCTAAAAAATGATCCATTTTGTTATCTTAACAGCTTTTTCTTCCACTATTTACATTTATTTCCCACCTTTTACCCACTTCGTGTACTGGCTGTGCAGGCATTTATCATTTATCAAAATCTGCCAAGCCATCAACATATTCCCCAAGATTTTACCCGTTGCCCTTACTGAAACACGCCCCCTTTGTACCGCTTTCAATGCTTGGAAACTCCCTTTCCAGTGCAAGGGCTCTGTGTCATAAACTGAACACTTGATTTGCAGAAATTGTAGCCGCCTCTTTCTCTGCAATTCTCAATCTCTCTGCCCTTCGCTGCATCCTGCTTTCTGGCGTTGGCTTCGGCTTCACATCCCATTCATTCCCTTTTCTTTTTAATCATAGTTCACCTGGTCCGCCGTGCTGCTCCTGCTGCTGCTGGGGCTGCTCTTGTGCTCGACATAATTGCAATGTTTACCTCGGCGCTGGAGCTAAGTGAAGCGTTAAGGCGGCATCAGGAGGCAACAGTAGCAACATGACGAGAGGGCATCTCTACTCTTGATTAAAATTTCTGATTACTACACTGATACCGTCGTGCACACAGAATGCAAAAGAGCCAAAGAGAAATGCATGGAAACGGCATAAAGAAAAGAGACCATAACCATTGTTGGTTTTTGGTATCCGAATCTTCACATACACTTGCAGATCTGAAAAATATTCCAGAGATTCCTATAAAAGTCGTATAATTTGGATAACAGTAAAATAGCTTTAGAAACATTACAACGATTCTGACGAAAGCTTTCCTTAACTATTTTAGACGAGCTGCAGTGGTAGACATATCCAAGCTCCCAACTTTTCCCATCGCTCTCGCATGAAGCGGCTCGCGACTCGAATGCTCGTGAATTGAAAAACGATATACCTACATATCTGGCGCGATTCGAGTTCAGCTGAGACTGCTACTAAATTCAAAATTATGGTGTAAAGTGCTTATGCTGCCAATCGTAATACTCTTTGCAAGGGTAAGAAAAAAAAATGTTTCCAAAGAATGAAAGGGAACAAAAAGCTTAAGCAAAGTAAAAGGTGCCACAAAATTGCAACGACAGCGTTTTGTGCTCACCACCACCTGTGATCTCTTCTATTCCAATCCTCTCCTAATAACATATCGCTGCCGCCGCCTGCTGTGTTTGGTTTTCATTAGTTCTCCTTTCCCTTCCGTTTCTTTCCCACTCGTTCCGTTCCGTTACTTTCGTCTCGCTGCGTCCTGTAGGATGATTGATGATTTCAATTTGAATTTTCATGTCAAGTGGTGATTCATAAACGGCGGGAAAAAAAGTACATTAAATTACGGCACACTCGGTGCAGTTTAATTTAACTTTTTCCAAAACCCTTTTTTGTTGTTGTTTTTTATGTTGACCCGACTGTACTTCCGCTTTGAGGCAAGGTGGAATATTCATTCCACGGGCGAAACGCTAATTAATGATGCCCCATGACAGAAATTTATGTTCTATGGCAAAAACTTTTGCAATATTTGTTCGCATTTAGTTTGCGCCTATCTTGCCGCCTGAGCCAGCCGCTCTCACACACTCTCTATGTGTGTTCATGTCTCTTCGTCCGTGTGTGTGTGTGTGTGAATGTTAGTACTTCCGCTTCCTGTATTAGGCCGGAATAATATACCCAGCCCACTTCATATTTGTTTATTATACACTTACCATAAGCCATCAAGGCATTGTTGGGTTGTTTGTTTTCCCTGAAATTAGTTGGGATGGTGATGCGCGTACGTACCCATAATCAATGAAGTCAATATTGTCCAATGAGAATTATGTGTGTGGGGTGTTAGTGCTGTGAATGTTTCTACTGAAAGTACGTCTAGTCAGTACGTTGACCGGGAGGCTTTAAAGAGCAACGGCTGTTCTAGTCTTTCTTGTTAAAACTCAGCTTTTATAAGTATGTCCGTCTTTTCTGGGCACTAAGTAGAAGAAAAGTAGGTGTAGTCATTTTTATAAAAAAAAAAAAAAAAACGCCAATGCAGAATCAGAAACAAGAATCATATCTACTTGACTGCAGAAACACGTTGCACTCGAATCAATATAATAGCCAGAATTCATAAAACAAATTGGAGACCATCCGTCGTTCGACTATTTGAAAATTTGGCTTTTGAGCAATATTAATGCTAGAGCAGCGCGCTTTTGAGTGAGCATTTATATATCATAGGTAAATGGCATCTGTACTGAGTATCGGATTTCCTCGTGTCGAGGCACCTGCGCCGCGATTACAAACGTTTCCTAAAGTTTGCCTTTTAATTGAATACAATTTACATCTACTCCACTATAGATCCTTAGCTTTTATCTTAATTACTTTCAGACAATTATAGAATTCTTAATAAACTGTAGAGTATGTTTGGTATTGAAACTGGATTAGCTTGTTGTTTGGCACATATTTGCCAAGATGTGCCATATTTTCTGCGGGTAAATAATTAAGGCCTTAAATAGTTCTTTAGTTGAGAGTATTCAAACTTCTTCTATTGCCCAATGGCACTCTCAATCTTGTTTATTAATAACTCGTTTTGCCTTATTGTACATCCCATATCCAGGACACTCTGCATGGCCAAACTCCGCTCTGGGCAACTGTGGTCCATCTAATGGTCATTGGCTGTTGCCCGGACCCGGACCCAGACCCAGACCCCATTATGCAGCTGGTATATCCCCATAAACCCCCAATTCGACTCTACAGCTAGGAGTAGGAGTAGGAGTATTACCCCTCTGGGGGTGTGCATCGTTAATGCTTGCGGAAGTAAGCTTAGTCGTCGTTGCTGTGTTGTCTCCGCACTCCATTTCCCCGTCACCCGCTCATGTTTTGAACATAAAACTTTTGCCATTGCATTTAGGTAAGCAACAGCATATAGCAACAACAACAACAACTGCAACATGAGGCATCCACAGTATAGGGAGCCACATCAGCAGCAGCTGCTGTTGCTGATGCTGCCTCTTCATCTCATCGTACGTCTGTCTGTCTGCTGTCCGTCCTGTCTGTCTATCGAGTGGCGGCTTTTCCTGCGCTTGAGGTGTGCCTTTCAGTTCTGTATAGAGTGTCCTCATCGTCATCATCATCGCATTCTCCTTCTTCTACTCATCATCGTTGGGAGTCCTCCACTTAGTGCGGGTAACCAAGCTTGAAGTTCAATAGAGTTTGAGTTTTGGGCTTAGGCTGTTCTGTTCTGCCTCGAGGGGCTTGAACGAGTCTCATATTGCATGGTACTTTTAATAAGCCATCAGAATTGAAAAGTTTTGGCTGGTTAGAGGAAGATACTCATTTGTACATCAGTCAGTAATAAGTGGGGAAAAATGACGGATTCTGTCATGTGATGCTGCCAGAGAGGCAATGCCGGAGATGTGTATGTAAAGTTATGGCTGATAAATATTCCCAATGAAAGGGCGGTATTTTACCGTATATTCGATCGTTCATCGATCAGTATTTTTTTTTGTTTTTTATTTACATATATATTTTTTTAAATCTCTTTTTATTTATTTTTATTTATTTTTTTCTTTATTTTTATTTATTCTATTTTTCTTTTTTTAAAATTTTTTTTTTAGTTAATTTTTAATTGTTTTTCTTTATCTAATTTTTTTATTCTATCAGTAATTTGTTACTTGATCTTATTATTTGTATCAATCTACCCTTTCTTAGACACTGTTCCCTTTTCTTTTACTTTTACCATTTTGTCGCCTTTTTCCTTCTCTTACACTCCATTTGCTGACAGCTGAAAGAAAAACCGACTATAAAACAAATGCAACTCTGCATAAGTATCCACGACAAATCGGAGGAAAAAACTAAAAAAAAAAAAAGAACGAAAAGGAGAAGAACACACATATAATGTACACAAAAAAAAAGAGAGAGCAACAGGAGGAAGCGCAGAGCAAAGCGAAAATAACGGTTAATACAGGACGATAAGGACAACAAGGAAAAGGGAAGCAGCAGCCGGTAGCAGGCAGCCAAACGACAATGACGACTTGTCAAATATTGACGTATCTCTTGAAAATTGTGCTCCAGCGCGGCTCATCCAATGTAAGCAGCAGCAGCAGCCCTGTGGCCCCCCCAACTAACCATACTCACCATTTGGCCTGACCTATCCTGTCCTGCGCCGGCATGTATGTCCTGGCAGCGTCAGCAACATCATCAACTGGTGTGCTTCACATATGACACTATTGCTATCTAAACTGACTGACAAAACGACATACATAAATATATTTACCGTAGTAACCAACTAAAATGAACAAAATCACATAGCTCAAATCGCAAAAAAAATTCAATTCTTAAGACTGAAATGAATAAATTTGAAAATCTTTCACCTTTGATTTCTACTTCTAGATCTTTGATGCTACAAATGAAAAAATTAAAGGCAATTTTTTTATGCAGTTCACTTTTGGGAAATTTCTATAAAAGCAAAAAATGGAACAAAGTTTAAGCAATCAAAATAATCTGTACAACCGAAAAAGCGTCTATCCCCTTGGCACCTATATTTAAAAAATTAATTAATTAAATGAATATTCTAAATTAATAATAATAATATTAAAACAAAATTGTGATCACTATTTTGGAACTCAATGGCGGGTTTACCATAATAACTTGATCAGTGATCAGTGAAGTATCGCATTGATCATGTTTTGAGTCCTGGCGAACACATATGATGCATATCATATGGAGCGTACTACTTTAACGCTGTATGTGATCCATGAATTTGTGCCAAAACGGTATCATTAAGGTCACTGATCGCTGTTCTAAGAAAAAACCCGAGCGATTATTTTAAAATTAAGTGAAACACTGCACTTTATTACTCTTCCGCTGCGGTGACAGAACCAAACAAAATACTCTTATTCCGAAGAGAGTCCTTACTGTACTGCTCGTGTATCATTTGTTTGGCTAGCATCGACGTTTTGTGTGTGGGGAACCCCTTTTGTATTTGTTTCAAGTTCTTTTTTCGCTTTCGTTGCACTTTTACTGTCCGATCCTACTGCTGTTGCTGCACCCTTTTCCCAGACCTTCCAGTAACCCCCAACATTCTGCCCACCCAACTATGGCACTTCATTTGCTGTGCTCAAGTGGATCCACTTTCATTTGTTTGCATTGCGCAAAAAAAAAGACAGGAAAAATATGGTTGGGCGAGAGGCTCTCGCTCTTCAGCAATGGATATTTCTTTGCGACCCCCAGTGGTCCGCGCCTCTGGCCTCTGCCATTGTAGTCGGTGCAGTCTAGGAGTAGCTGCTGACAGACAGTAGTCGCCTGAACGGCCGATGCTGAATCAGCTTTGTTTGCCTTAAGCCTTTGTGCACATATTTTGCGCCTCCGAGACTGGGGGCACAGACTGCGAAGGGACTGCCAACTGCATAGTACATAAAAAGAAGATTCAAAAATACACTAAACTGGCATACACTAAGAGAATAGAATATTTAATTGTTAAAATAAAACAATTGTAATATCCCTTTCGAGATGTACCCATGGTTACTCAGTAATCCTCAAAGGAACTCTGATTGAACTCGATGAATAATATCGAGGGCACAATCTTGATGATAATGGCAAAACTTAGTTGCAATATGTTCATTATTATGCCCGAAAAGGAATAAAATCATTTCCCGTGTCTGACTACCCTGAACAGCTCTCTCGCAGAGTGGCTTAGCAGTTCAGACTGCGTTTTCATACCAGGCATGTACTGAAGGGGAGAGTTTTCTCCCTCTGAACACAGCCTCGTTCTCGGAAATATCTTGCTAATAAAGTGAGTCGAATTTCTGAAGATCTGGCGGAATATTTAAAGATATTTCCTGCAGTGTAAAGGGAGCAGCAGGAAAAAAAAGAGCATATATTGGAAGCTGCCTGCCGCCTAGAGGTTGGCCGTACGGGGATGCGGCAACTTTCTACGCCCTTTGTGGATTGGCCACACCAAATGCATCATCAATATGGTAGCGGAAGGTCCCTGCTTCAGCTTCTGCTTTATATGACGGACGCCTTCGGGCAAAAAGAACTGACATACAACAGTTATCCACACGCATGCAGCTCTATTTTTCCATCTCCTCCCCTGCCCCTGCTCCTGCTCCTGCTCCAGTGCTGTGCTGTGCTGTCCTTTACTTTGCTTTGTCTGCGTTTGCATTTGCCGGTGGCGTGTGCACCCAACTCCGCCGCCGGGGTGTCTTCACTCTTCGTCGCAAAACGTTTGCCACACGATTTTCAGTTCAGTTTCTGATGCATCGTGCTTAGTCAGTCAATGATAGGGCCGGGATCTACCTACCTCCCTCCCCACCACCCACAAAGGGGTGATGCTCCGGCAGCCATTGGCAAAAGTTATTGGCGTTGATATTTTACGACTCTTGTCTACAAGTCATCGACCAAATGTTCCATACATTGCACTTGATGTTGTTTGTGGATGCTCTCTTAGTGTTGGCAGTCGTAAAAAAAAAAGAAATGGGAATCATTTATGGGTGTAATGAATAAGGGAGTTGATTGTAAATGTTAGAGAGAGTCCAGGGAGAGGCGATAGAAATTGATCCCGACCTAAAGGTCAATAAGAAGCATAATTTATCAGAATAGCAGAAGGAACATATTCAAAAGATTTTGTTTGACTCCACCATCAAACACACTCCACTCATGATTTCCCCAGTTTTATTTGTTCTCTAATCTGAGCTAAGCATTAGCCTATTCTTTCATTCAGTTCTCATAAAACCATGCCATGAAGTCCTTTGCTAATTTATGAAGCCATTCCCCTATACTGTGCAAGTTTTTCATTTTCATTCATTCCAACTGCATTTCCCACATTATTTGCCTCCTTTCATCAACCATAGAAATAAACAGAGAAACAGAAAGAAATTCAAAGAAAAACTTGCATCAACTGCAGTTCCAAGTGCAATCCAAAAAGACTATAGCTCTGGACCCCCGAAAATTAACAACAAGAACAATAATAATAATAAGAAGGCAAACAAAAACAAACAGGCAAAAGGCAAACTTTGAACTAAATCCTTACAAATGTTTATCTTTTCTTAATCCCGCACTTAACTGTTAGACCCGCATTGGCCGGGCCAAAACGGACTCTACTCCGCTCTCTCTCTCTCTTTCCCATTCGCTCCCCCTCCCTAGGGGGAATATTGTGCAAGAAGCTGGCAAATTGCTTAACGCTTCGAGGAGCAACCTCTTACCATACCGCCGCCACACTCCTTTTCTGCTATTTTCTTAACACAGTTGTAAAAACTTTTTGTGCTAACAATTTTTGCTTTCCCAAATCCAAACTATTTCAAGGAGAGTCCCGGACACTGGAGGCTATGGGAGGGGTTTGATGGAATGGTGAATGTAGAGTACAATTTGTGCAACGACAACTTTTATAAGTAGTGGATGGTGTTGGGGTCGATGGTAGATTTTTATAGAAGTGGCCGACCACATTTTACGTTCAGCTTCATTTGCACATCGCCCACAAATGTCGAGAAAGCTATCTTCCACCTTTCACTGGTTCGCTTTCCCCTGAAAGAACTGTATAATTTTCATCGCTGGCAATAAAGCGTAAACTTCTTTGAGCTGCTTAATTGTTTTAAACTTATTTTTAAGGTTTTTTCTACCAAAGGAACATTAATGCAATTTAAAAACAAATAAAATATTTGCAATTGTAACCGCTTTCAGCTCATTTTCTTCTAGTGGTATACCCTGTACTTGTAGATTGAAAAAGGTATATTGCTTTTATCTCCATGTATTCAATAAATATTTTCAAAATAAAGAAATAAAATAATATGGATATGGTTCTTCCACCTTGAGAGACGTCTATTATCTGCTGATCTCTATAAAATCAAAGCTTAAAAACTGCTCTCTCACAGAGTTGCTTAGCAGTTAAGGTAGACTTTTACATAAATGGCATGTAACAAAAAAGGACGAACCACGTCTCTAATTCTATTTACTCTATATCTTCGCCGCTAGCTATTTATATACCAGTGAGAATCGGTAAAAATTAAGTCATTTTGCCCGTCTACCAATCTAATTACGAGGTATCATAAAGCCGCCACACTGGACTCTTCGGAGAAAGTAGGCAAAAGGCGTGGCTCAGCGCGTCTTAATCTTTTGTTGATGCTTGTTTATTTTGCAATTACTTAGGCGTTCTGTTTGCGTCGTCGTCTGCATTGCGGCTCTGCGACAACACGACGATGTCTTCGTCCACCAGCCGTTTCTCCTTTTTCTTTCCTCCACACCTTCTGTTGTCTCTTCCCACTCCTTTATCCCCGCCTTCTGGTTGTTGCTCTTCTTGCGTTTTAAGTGCCCCAGTGCGTTCGTTTTGTTTGCTCTTTTCTTAGGCTGCGCCTGCCGTTGTCTCTGACTCTGCCAGTCCCGTACACCCTTGCAAAGGGTACTATGATTTGAATGATTCACAGGGAAACCTTTCCGATGCTTTAAGAACATTCTTAATGCTATCTAATACCCATTTATAATTGTAGAAAAATTACCATGAAATTATTTCATATAATATCAAATCATTGATAGATCTGCAAGGGTATATAAAGTTTCGTCGGACCTTTATTTCCTTGCCGCAACGCGCCGCATCGTTGTTCTTGTTGTTTCGCTGGGTAAAAGTTGTTTGCCTAATTTCATGCTTTAGTTAGTCCCAAAAGGTGTCTTCGTCCCGTGTACAAGTGATGCTCAGCGAATCTGATTTGCAGAGAGTCATTTGCATGGCATTCGTTGAGGGAATTAGGGTTTGGAGGACATTCAGGCAGTGATTTGGCTGGATTTACGTGGATGGAAGCGGTCACTAAATGAAATCCATAATTCCTTATACATGTACTCAAAACGATTAAGGATGATTTCATATACTGTGTTTATGCTAAGCCCATTTCATGAAATCATTCCATGCAATAGGGAAAAGAGTGTGTGCATAAAAACCATTTCATGTATTCGTTAACACACGAAAGTTCACTATGAATTCAGCCTGAATTCATGAAATGGTGTACAAAAATGTGTGGCAACGCCAGGCGAAAAAAGTAAATAGGTGACGACGAAATAAGAAAATTAATAAATCAAAAATATCCCTTTTGACTGATGCCGAGTTGACTGAGCTTCTTGCGCTGGTGAAGGAGGAAGATTTTACTTCAAAATTCTTGCCAAATTACACGTCTGGCAATTCTGCTGAAATTTATGATTTCATGTATTTGTCTCTGTCGAATAAACAGGGGCTAGTTTAATATCACGCATTCTAGATATCATGAAATTCATAGCATAAACATAGTAATAAATTTAGAAGAAAAACTGAGAATTCTGATTTTACCACCTGCTATATTTAATTTAGAACATACGTCTCTGGCTTGGTCTGTACCTTTGATATAGTCAACTATATTAAAATCTGTCAAATCTACCAAAAAACTCAGAGTATTTTGGATCTCGGAAAGAATCAATTTGCTGTATCATGCCCAAGCAACGTATCTTGTTTTTCTTTCCTGTGACCGACTTTTACGCTTCGTCAAAGACTGTTGTTGTTGTTGGATTCTGCGGACCGACTCAGCTGCCTAAAGAGTCATAAATTTTGTTTAAGAAACATAACAGGCAGTCTTCCAACACACTTTCCATTCATGCCTCATTTGTGGCTCCTGCTAATCAAAACATTTTTTTTCTCTCTCAATAAATAATAAATTGGAACTAACAAAAGCGTACAATATTGTTATCCACTCCCCTCATAAAATTCAAAATTAAACGGTCATTAATCAAACGGTTGATGATGATGATGAACAATTGCAGAAATCATTTCATGTGAAACTTTTGGCCCAGAGAATAGAAACGGAATACGAGCGTGTGCGAGGGAAGAACACTCAAAACTATTTGCCAAAGCTTTAATCGGAAACGGAAACAGGCTGACTGTTAGGCAGGCAGTCAACCAGTTGACAGTCGATCGATGGATGAGGTTAACTTTCGGATGGAGAAGGGCACCAGGCTAGGCATCAGGCAAGCAGGAGGCTGTTCCAAGCGTCGCACAATCAAAGCGGAAGTCATTTTCGTACGTTAATTGACAACGACCCAGGGGGCGGACGAGGACGAGCAGAACCATGGCTGCCGAGACGACGTTGATGGTGTCGCTGACTGTCTCCTTGTCTATCAATCAGTCAACCAACATTCCACCCACCCGAGAGCCCAACCCCCAGTCAGAAACAAATCCCAGCCCACTTTCAGTTCTCGTATTTGTTATGGAGAATAGTTTCAGCATTGTTCCAAAAGGATTTTCTCGTTGGTTTGGTTTTAAATGGAAAGCTTAATGAATAGGGACTGAGCGCGTGGGAGGTTTCGTGGCTGGTGGATAACCTCAGGACCCTGCAACTGCTGTGGGTGTAATAATTGTGACTGATTTTTGGGATTTGTGGTCTTTTGCCTGATTGAAGTTTTGTGGGAGGGAAGGGACTAGAGCGAAGAGAGACAGCATTTGATGTGGTTGATGGCAGCCCAAAGACTATCCTTTTGGGAGAGGACGGTGTGGCCACAAAATTGAATAAAGCTGTTTGAGCTTTCTATGGAAGGGGAAACTTTATTTGCACTTTCAAAATAGGAGTACCAACTAATACCAAGAGACAATGTTGCTTTGAAGGATCCCCAAGTGACAGATTAATAACCTGAGATGGGGCAGTATATGATGGATCTACGTACTATGAAATAGGTATCAAGACAAATATTTAAGGAAAACATCCAGTTTATTTTAAGAGCATTTATTTAATCTATTTTTCTTCGTTGGAACATATTTCTTATAAATTTCTCTTTACTTTTGCAGGAATGTTTCTAAAAATTCCAAGAAAGATTTGTATTGAAAAAATTTACTAATATATGAGGGATAAAGCTTTAAATATTTAAGCGATAAAAGTCTTTTTGGAGAAGCAAAGTAAAAAGGCTTCATTCCAGAACCGCTGACCTCCCCATACTCTTCCGCAGAGTTGCTTGGCAGTAAAAGGTGAGTTAGAAAAATACCAAAAGACCGCGCACAATGTGTATCCCATAACCCATATTTATAATTGTCAATACGTTTATTTTTTCCAGTGTTTTAAATTTGCAGTACGTTTTTTCGCTTCGACTGTGGCTTCTGATATTTTCAGAAGCTTAAGCAACAGCATCAGTTCAAATCTGAAAATAGCAATATTATCACAATTTTGATGCTCAAAAAAAAAAAAAATAAAAAAATATAATAAAATGCAAAATAGATAAAATCTCGACGAAAATATGTAAAGTAAGAATTTTCAGAACCACTTAGAGGTATTCAAGAGGTCAACCGAAAATAGAACAATTTTATATAACAATAATTTAAAATATTTAATTCAATTAATATCTGATGTTTCATGGCTATAAGCTCTATTCATTTTTTGAAATGAATATATCTATGTATGTATTTTCATTATTAGTGTTTAAGTTGGTAATTATTTTTAATATGTTACTTCCCGGGATAGAGAGTCTCTAATGTTTTGCCTGTCGATGGGTGACATGTTGTTCGAAATATTAAGGCTTTCTTGGGAGACCATGTGCTGAAAATATTTTATTATATATTACACAAAAGGGTGTTATCCAATATAAAAGAAAAATATTATAGAATTTTTGAAATTATTTATTAATTTCTAATTTTGTGTAATTTTTTTTTTCGTCAAAATAAATTTTGTTGAAAGAAATATGAAAGCTTCCCAAGAACCTCTCCTCTTCGTCTACGCTTTACGCTCTAGGCCTAGGTTTATTTTTCTTTGCATTCCTAGACCGTCTCATAATGCAATATATATGCCAATTGATACAGAAAAGCAATAGGAAACAAAAAAAACAAAATTATTCCATTAAATACACTGACGAGCAAAACTGTAACCCCAGTTCAATGTTGCCACTTCAACGGTCTGTGTTTTCTCTTCTACTTTATGCATGCTTAAGATCTTAGTCTTGTTTTGTTAGTGCAATATTTGGCTCCCTTATCTACAAATTTGAAGTCATTTGATAAGCTGGAAGAAATATACAACAACAAAAAATGTAAAAAAAAAATGAAATGTTACAGTTTTGCAATGCGATTATTTTTAAAAAATGTTTTTATTGTGATTTTTTTGATAATTAGTCCACATCCCTTTTTTGAGTTGATCTTTGCGATTTGGCATACTTTGGGTGTAGCGTGGCATCATTTCAGGAGAAGCTTCCGGTTTTCAAAAAGAAGTATTTCGTATTTTGTACAGTGAAAACCCTAGCTGAAACGCCTGTAACTAAAACTGTCAATATCTTTTATTTTGAATTTCCTACTTTATTGGGAAACACTTTACCATACTATATTTGGATCTCTTCTGTATTCCTTTGATATCAGTTATAAATCAGTAGTCCAAAAAATAAGTAATCCAGGTCATCGAATAATTCTTCCCCTGTCACCAATACCAGTGTGCTGCACCACACAACCTATTTTGGACCCCTCGCCCGACAGAAAATGAATTTTACAATCAAAAACAACAGGAAAAAAAAGACAGCTACGAATACGTAACATAAACGGAATCGATAGAGCAGTAAAGGAAAAGCAAAGAAACGGCAACTGGGGCGACATATTGTTTTTAGTTTCCACAGTGCTTCGATCCCGTTCCCCGAAATCGTCAGCATTTTGTTGCATTCTGCTCCCAAAACCCAAACATCATCGTCATTATCTTCTTCATTCGTCAATGACGGTAATGCGGACTGTGATGAGGGATGGATGACTGTGGTTTGGCGTCGAACAGATCTATTCGATTTTTATTTTGATGAAAGGACATCAAAACTTTTCTGTTTTGTTTGTGACGAAGATACGAAACACACGAAAGGAGCTTTATCCGTGATATAAAAAAAGCGACCAAAATATGGGGCTTACAGTTCAGATAAACACCACAGGAATCGCCTTGCAAAATATTTACTCTTCGCAATATTTTTGAAGGAGTCTGCAGCGATGGTGGATTGCGCTGCAAAAACTGTGTATTTTGTTGTTAAATTCTTTGGACCGAAAAGTAAGTCTTGTCTGCGTGTCGAGCGGCCTTAACACGAAGTATTGAACAAAAAGGGAAATTGAATTTGTTTTAAAAGTAAAGGAAAACCGGAGATTTGTTGATTTACATTTTTAAAGGAAATCAGGGGGTTTGATGTGTTCGGTCATCAGATCCATTTGAACCATATGTATCTTATGTAGAGCATTCCGATTGCGTTTTTCTCCTTTGTTAGAGTCGTTTGTGATTTAACGAGTACTGCTGGCTGCTGAATGCAGCTCCTTCTGTGCTGTGCAACACAATTGAATTCTCCATTCGATGATGCCCCAGTTCACTTTCTAGTGCTGCTGATGAAGCTGACATAAAACAATGCACTGGACGATTTTACGAATGTGCGCTTCGCAAATAAATGATTCTCGTGGGTGGAGATGTGTGTGGGTTTTATTTTATGTGCCATTTCTCTCGTCTCTTTTTCTTTCTGCTATTGTTAAACCAAACTGGCAGCAAGCCATCTCCATTTCCAACCCTTTTGAACTACAAAATATTCACTAATTTGACGAAAATTGGTTGGAACTGCGTGCGCGGCTGTCAAATGAATGGTTTTTTTTTCACCCTGAATTTCTGCCTTTGTTTTCTCTGGATTTAAATTGCAGCAACGGAAATCGATTCAAATTCGCAGTTCCCTTAACCATTTCCCTTTTGCTTTGCTAATAGCTTTATTATTTATTTATTTTGTTTTCATTTTCAAATATTTTATTCAAATTGCGAATTCAGTTAATTAAATGCATGGTTATTTCCGTGGTCATAGCTAATAATTGCGTTCAAATGATTTCATCAATAAATGTTCATGAATAAGGTATGCGAAAAAAGTAACCTTACAATGTTTATGATCTGATGCCAGAGCTTATTCGTTGGGTTTAATCTATTTCTTTAAGGTAAAATTAGAAGAAAAAAAAAAAATCTTCATAATTTTAGATTTAATAAAGATTTTTATGTTTGTAAGTTCAAATATTTCGTACACCTTCTATTTTAGTTGACTGATTAGGTTCAACTGATTAGTTCATATATATTTGTTGGCACATTTTTATGGGCAGCAATATCATAATGAGGGACATATGTATGAACTACAGCTCACAACCAAAGACAATATCATATACGATCTATTTCCAAATTTAAGCAGTTATTTTAAATTCAAATTTATTCATATTATAATATACTAAGAAATTAAACATGAATACAGAAAATAATATAATTACTTTATTATCCAACCTGTCAGTCGCAACAGTATATATCTCAAGAAACTTCACAAAATCCTCATGGGGACCCAATAGTAGTCATGCCACTTCAATACGGTCGGTCATTACGAATTACTGAAAACCGAATCCGAGTAAGATTGATTCGGATGTTCTGTTTCTCTAACTAGTTCCGTGTTGCTTACCGCGCAACTAGTTACGCGGGAAGCGAACCCCGATCAGATCTTCGTTGACTACAATGTACTAGCTCTGCAACTAGTTACGGGGGAAGCGAATGCCGACCAGTCTAAACAGATCCGAAATACGAAGCCGGCTTCCTTTTGTTTTGACTAACATCGGTAGGCCCGTGGAATTATAAAGCAACCGCCAAAAGAGTTACAATACAGAGCGGACTCAGTAAGTTTTTACCATGCAATATGCACCAAAATGGTAAGTTAATTATATTATACTGTACTTGTGCTCGTAAAATGTACGAGACAAAAAAAGTACACAAACAAATTGCATTTGTTCTCCGATAGCCTTGAAAATGCTTGCTGGAAGAAACATAAATTAAATACAAAGTGAGAAATAACACTAATTTCTGCTTCATAAAATAAAAGGTACGTAACTATATATTACATAAATAGTCATTTGCGTATTTAATATATGTAATTGTTTTCCAGAGAATGATTTCAAGTGTACAGCCTTCGTTCGGGAATGGGAAAAGAATAGCAGAAAACGAAGGGTGAAGAGAGAACTTGTGGATTGGTACATTCACTGTTACTACTAGTTCCAGATTGACTACCAGTTGTCATTTGGAAACTAGCTACTGGTAACTAGGTCGGAACTAGCTCCTGAGCAACTAGCTACAGGTAATCGAAGGGGAATCGATAGTGGAACCAGGAATGGTTCCCACCTTGGACATGCATTGTGTTAAAATCTCCGCAGAAATACATTTTCGGTAAGCGTTTTGGAACCAGGGAGGTAAGAATGGTAGCTAGTGAGTAACGACTGAACATCTGAATGTTATATTGTTTTTGCTACAGCCTACGCGCTTTATTGAGATGGGGTCTCTTTTGAGTTTATGTGGTTTCACAAATTTGAAAAAGAAAAATTAGCACAGCACTTACACATCTATTGTAAAATGCAGAATTTATTTAAGTTATTTGTATAAAACTGTATTATAGGGTCTTCTTAGAATGTGCAAATGTTTTGTAGACTACAACTGAAACAATCAACTACACACGAAAAGCCTTGTGGAAAATACGAGTATAATGTTAAGGCTTTACCTTAATAAAGAAGTATCACACCCTTCTAGTAGGTCATTGATAAGCATTGTAGAAATCGGTGGAGGAGGATGGAACAAGACATCATCTGTAATATGACGCTTATTTAAAGAAAAGTATTAATAAAGTATCATAATAATCACAATAATAATCCAATCCATGTTCCCGATTTGACTCCCACAATTTCCCAATCTTCTAACCAAAATTATATTCGTAAGAGAGCCTAATACTTCAACGATTTAAGAGAGTACATAAAGCTCTTCTTATCTCGAATCTGCAAGCGTGTATCGTCATTTCATTGGTGCGTCCATTTGTATTAGTCGTTAATTTATATGTTAATTATATGCCATCTGTGTGGTGGGCATTGGATCTGCTTTTGTGGCAGTTTTGCTGATTATTTTTTCTTACACCCACGACACACACAAACACATTCACACATAACCTCCTCTGAAAGCTCCGTTCATGTCCTTGTTGGATTTCTTGTAATTATTCTTTATTAAATGCGTTCGCAGCAGAAGGAAAATAATTAAAAAGAGAAGTTTTCTACGATGGGTTCTTATTTGTAATTATTGGCAAACCGAGCTGAATTAATTGAGTAATTCGAATGGCCTTGGCGTTTTTTGCTTTACTTGCTTTTATTATTATATCCTTGGCTCTGTTTCCGGTACAAATTGCTGCACATTTATAACACTTTCCGTTCTATCTCAAAGTTAATCGTACTTCAGTCAATCTTTGTTTAATCAAATGGTGGCTCCTTTTCCTGGCGCTGGTGGTTGGCCATTAGTTGCTATTATTATGCTCATTACACTAAATGATGGCTAAATTCTTTGCCACACTCTAAAATGGTTCTTGAGGCCTTGGGTGTTTGGCAAATTGCCGGTCATTAGGAATCGAACGGGGGCTGCCGACGGAGATACCTTGTATCTTTTGTTGTCTGCGGTTATTGTTGGTAGTAACAGAAGCTATTAACTTGTGTTCTGTGGTCATTTATTGATTCGCCATTGCTGGGAAATTGAACACCAGGAGGTGGTATTTGTGGTCTGCTGTAAGGGATGTAAGGGGCGTATATTGATCGGGGAGTTATTATTGTATTGTAAAAAGAAATTTTCCATTCTCAAGGTAACAAAAATACTTGATGAAAGTTTACACGTGAAGAGCCAAAATCAGTGAACTTTATAGCCTATTCCCACAGGCGACCATTCCCCTATCCATTTCGGGGATGGTCCGTAAGGTTTTGCCGTTCCGAAATTTCCAAGTTAGTTCCACCATCCATTTTGGATGTTCCTAATCCACACGTTTCTCTGCGATATTTAGCCGACGCTTTGAAATACAACTCTGAAAAATTGACGTTCACAGCGAAAAAATGGAATTCACTGTGAAAATGTATACAATGAATGACAAGAATAACTAATATTCTCCAGCAAATGGCGACGAGCCGGGAGGTTTTTAAATGGCAGATGCTCAATTTTCAATTAGAAATGCTACAATTTCTTCGGGAGAATAAGACGAATAAATAAAAAGAAACAATTGTAGTTTTACAATTGTTTTTATTTGTTCAAGAAATGCTTTGCTCATACCCATATGACATTAGACTTTGAAGCTGGACTAACTAGAAAAATAGAGACATACTTATGCAAGAAGCATGCAGTGAGAGCGAGACAGAGATATGCGACCAGTTGTTTTTCCATTTGAGCTGGGAGCAGCGCTGCGGCAGAGATTATCGATTGCTATAGTTTCTAGATACGATTTTGCTGGCTTGGTGGCAATGTGTGTTGTATAATATCATAAATGCAGTGTTTATAATTCGTAAAAAGAAGAAGATGAAAAAAATGTAAACAACTAACAAAATGGAAAACATATTGGATTTAAACAGACGAAAAATGCTTTGTGCAGCTTTTTTAATAGTTCAAAATAATAATATGATTACGTGTCACATGCTGCAACAGCAGAACAAAAAAAAGAGAAAGATTCGGTCGGCGAAATGGCTATTGAAACGCGAGTTAGAAGGTAAGTACATAAGGTAAGTACAGGTAAGCCTGCTTTAGGTGTTTGATTTTATATTGGGTATGTGAAGAATCCCAAACGTGAGGGGAGTTCTTAACAAGATTTATAAGGAACACTGTAGCTTCCTCCGTTCACAACATTTTTAGTAAAAATTTGCTTACAATATACAAATGCTTCCCGCCGCAAAGCAAAACATATGTTCAACTACTGCGCGACGTTTGCCAGCATTAATTTATCGATGTCTATCATGCCATCTCTCTCTTCGCAGCAAATTTAGCAAAGTCTTATGTCATATGGGCATTATTACTGGTACCGACACTCGGCATGGCTCGACTTGTGATATAATGTCGAATCGTTGCACCTTCCTGGAGAGCCCATGTTCACTTGCGTAAATCTTTATCTGAAGTAAATTAAAATGAAGTACATTTGGAGGACTATGACTAATATATTCTTCCTAATCGAATTCCTCATTTTTGACCAACGACCCATCAATTTTTGCAGCAACATTTGTTTCTGGTGATTAAGAGTCGAAGCCATAATTAAATTTTCCATATTTGTTGTTTATTTTCACAAAAATGTAGAGCACAAATTTTTTGTTTGTTATTTTCAGCTGTGTTTTCAATGGATTCTGGATGGTGGCCAGTGGAAATCGAGGTTTCACATCTGTCAAAAAATCCCACCGTTCCCCGTAAATGTGCTGTGTGGGAAAAGGCTATTAGATGTTGATATAAGAACAAAAGGTTGCTTTTAAAACCTAATAGTTGTCGAAATATCAGTCAAAAACGTATTGCCTTTGATTTTATTGTACATCTGAAAGTCTACGTGTTGACATCAAAATTATTTAGTACTCATATATTATTTCCAATATCCATATTTCAAAATTTTTAAGTATTTTTTATTAAATAAATTATAAGCTAATTTCAAATTTAAAAATTCTAAAAAATTAGTTAAAAGAGGTTAAGTACGTCTATAATATATGTAGAACTCTTCGATCATATTTTGTAGCTATTATATATATGTATATCAGCGGTTGGCACGTTCTTGCTACCAACTCCAACTTCCATCGGTTCCACATGACAAGGAACGTTGACGCTCGACATGCACAAGCGAATGCCGAAAAAGAGAATGCCTGAAGATGGCAATAACAAAATACATGTCGTGTTAATGATGGGGCACATGACCTACCCACCGTTGCTGTATATGTATGTATTGTATGGATAGACCAAAGTTTAGGATACAGCTTACAGCTTTTTGTAATTTAATCGTCCCCAATCGGGCGTCATTGGTATAATAATTACAATTATGATAATTATAATAATTAATGAGGCTGATATTTATATCAGATCATAATATAGTGTTCTAGTTTTGGCTAAAGCTTCGTATAAGGATTTAGGCGCGCAATAAAAACTGTTCTACCTTACAGGAAATAGCTCTTGTTACTATTTTGTCTTTAAATTTAAATTATCTGTAAGTCATGGTACTGAGAAAATTATCGCTTAAATGGTGTATTTATGCTACTACGCTAATCTGTGCTCTTCTGTTCATATTTCAATTAAATCTTGAGTGAGTAATGGATTAATTTAGCTATATGCTAAACACAAACAAATTGATCTCCCAGGGTATATGAGATATGGAAGAACCGCTATCCCCGAACGTCTCTGGAGACACTACAACATCAGCGGAAGGTGCAGCAATTGGTGGATCACCCGAATAAGGACGAGCTGGAGGCGGAAGATGAGGTGGAGGAAGTCGACGCTGACCCATCCTCTGCCAAGCCGTGGTTCTTCAGGAATGGCGAATACTATCCCCTTCCGACAAAGGTCTACAGAAATGACCGGCTACAGAAGCAGCGGCATGCACCCAAGCTGCTGCCGCATCAGGATCCGCACAAGGACCGCATTGTCAACCAGCTGATGTACGTGCCGCACAACTACGAGAAGATAAAAGCCAGCGGCCAGCTGAAAACCATTCTCCTTACCAATGGACGGTACACGTGGAATGTAAAGAGGGGCCGCGATGTGTTCCTGAAAAACAAGTGTCCGGTAGACACCTGCGAAGTAACTGACAATGCGGTTATGGCCAGCACTGCTGACATGATCCTCTATAAACACATCTACATCCCCACGGGAAAATTCAATTCCATGCGCCAGATCCGTATCCAGAATACCAAGCAAATCAAAATGCTCTACTATCTTGAGTCTCCCTATAACACACAAAACGAAAAGCTGCCCAAAGCCATAAATTGGACGGCCACCTACAGGTGACTCTTCCGTAGACTATTTGCATCCAATGATTGACTTATGCGACTGTTACTTCGTTCTCAGACGCGACAGCACCATCGTTACGCCCTATTCGAAATGGGTGTACTACGACGCCCATGTCCAGCAAAAGATCCAGGGTCGAAACTATGCCGCAAACAAGACCAAGAAGGTCGCTTGGTTCGTGTCCAATTGTGACATTAAGAACAATAGACTCAAATATGCTCAAGAGTTGCAAAGATACATCGAGGTTAGGATGGGATATGATTAGATCCTTGTCGTGCCATCCAACTGATCTTATTTTCCTTTATTCAATCAGGTGGACATATATGGCGCCTGTGGAAAGTTGAAGTGCTCGCGTTTCACGCCAGATAAGTGCTTCAAGCTACTCGAAAATGATTACAAGTTTTACCTGGCCTTCGAAAACTCCAACTGCAAGGACTACATCACGGAGAAATATCTTGTGAATGGCCTGGACCGAGGGGTGCTGCCCATTGTGATGGGTGCCCGGCCGCGAGACTACAAGGAACTCGCCCCTCGTCACTCCTACATACACGTGGATGAGTTTGGCTCGCCGAAGGCGTTGGCCGAGTACCTTAAAGTTCTCGATAAGGACGACGATCTGTACAACTCGTACTTCTTGTGGAAGGGCACGGGGGAATTTATTAACACGCACTTCTGGTGCCGAGTCTGTGCCATGCTGCATAACGAGGAGCTGCTTCGAAAGCCGCACTGGTACACGGATCACAACAATTGGTGGCGTGGACCAGGCGTTTGCTCCCAAGACTCCTGGAAAAAAAATGATGTATTTTAGTTGGGATAAAAAGTGGGCAAAATTAAAGTAGCAGAAGAGGCAAGAAACAGACAAGAAACAGACTAGAAACGGACCAGAAACAGGCCAGAAACAGACCAGCAACATTGTCTGTTTCTGCTCACGTGCAAGAATAAGGCTGGTGTGGGTGTGGGCCGCATTTAGAGTCGTGATCGGATCGCCTCACAATTTCTGTATTGCATGCCCCAACTCAAGGCATCTTCGAAATCGTAATCTCACAGACGACACACCAGAAACAGACCAGAAACAGAAAAAAATTGTATTTTTTTTTATTTTAATTAATAGTTTAGTTTGTAGAAAAATTTGTCGGTAAGTTTCTCGCTTGTCGATGAGCAGAAAATGGCAAATGTTGAAGCGTTTACCGCCACACAACATCAACCATTGAAAATCGAATATGATTTCTAAAGCATAGACTTCAAGATCCCTAGACAGATCAGTGTAGCATATAATTACAATATGTAAGACAACCAGAGAACTGCAAAGAGTAATCAATTTTGGTTCCAATCATTTCAGACATTGGCAAACGCTTCAATATTTGCCATTTTCTGCTCATCGACAAGCGAGAAACTTACCGATACATTTTTCTACAAACTAAACAATTAATTAAAATAAAAAAAATACAATTATTTTCTGTTCTGGTCTGTTTCTGGTGTGTCGTCTGTAAGATTACGATTTCGAAGATGCCTTGAGTTGGGGCATGGAATGCAGAAATTGTGAGGCGATCCGATCACGACTCTAAATGCGGCCCACACCCACACCAGCCTTGTTCTTGCGCGTGAGCTGAACAGACCTAGGGGCCACCACCAGTGTCGATGGGGAACTGCTTCTCCTGCCATCTTAAATGTGATGGTCTACACATTACAATTGTGCTAAATAAAACGAAATTTTCTATTTTATACTCGTATTTCCTCAGACAAAGAATGCTGTGCAATATACTTTCTACGTTCAAGTACATTTTAAATTCATTGTCAATCCACAAGCTAATATCAAAATTATTTCGTATTAATTTAACAATTTCAAAACTGATATCAAATTGCTGCAAAAAACTGTTCTTTGTGTTATATTTCGAAAGGAAAAAGTATTTTAAATTTTCCTGTAGTGGTGAATATTTAAAAAAATACGAACGGCTGTAATATTTAGTCCAAGTTCCGTACACAGGAGCAGTGTATTCCACCATGCGATTAGAAAGAATATCGGTCAAGAGGTGTATTTATTTCACACTTATCTGCGCATTTCTTCTCATATTTCGTTTAAATTCCAAGTGAGTAATGGATTAACCTTCAGGTGAATAATTTCGCTATTAGCTAAACGGAAATCAATTGATCCCCCAGGCTAGATGAAGGATTGGACCAGCAGAATGTTCAGTATTTGAGCGGAATGGTTAAATTCGACAATAGGCACAGCCTGAACCCATCCTCTGACAAGCCCTGGTACTTCAAAAATGGCAACTTGTATCCCCATTCGTATGAGTCCTACGGCAGTCGCCACGGACACCAGTCATTCGTTCCCAAGATGAAACGGGAAAAAGTGTCCGACAATGACGGCATTATCAACCAGCTAATGTACGTGCCGTACAACTATGATCGGATTAAAGCCAGCGGCCAGATGAAAACAATTCTCCTCTACAACGGCCTGCGTAGCTGGCGTGTAAAGAAGGGCCGCGATGTCTTCCTGAGCGACAAGTGTCCGGTAGATACATGCGAAATAACTGACAATTTGGATATGGCCAGCACTGCCGACATGATCCTCTATAAGGACTACGTCAAGCCATCAGCAAACTATACCAACAACCCCAAGCAGATCAGCATGCTATACTCTATGGCCAACTATGTACCCGTGCCGGAAGCCATCAACTGGACGGCCAGTTACAGGTAGCTCTCCCATCAACTTTCTTCATCCCATCATAGACCTATGCGACTGTTCCTTTGTTCTCAGACGCGACAGCACCATCGTTACACCCTATTTGAAATGGGTCTACTACGACGCCCATGTCCAACAGACGAAGCAGGATCGAAACTATGCCGCAAACAAGACCAAGAAGGTCGCTTGGTTCGTGTCCAATTGTAATACCGTAAATGGTAGACTTAAGTACGCCTTTGAGCTGCAAAATTACATCGAGGTATAGATGAGGCTCCCATCCCTCTTCATGCTTGCCACCCAACTGGTCTAATTTTCCTTTATTCAATCAGGTGGACATATATGGCGCCTGTGGAAAGTTGAAGTGCTCGCGTTTCACGCCAGATAAGTGCTTCAAGCTACTCGAAAATGATTACAAGTTTTACCTGGCCTTCGAAAACTCCAACTGCAAGGACTACATCACGGAGAAATATCTTGTGAATGGCCTGGACCGAGGGGTGCTGCCCATTGTGATGGGTGCCCGGCCGCGAGACTACAAGGAACTCGCCCCTCGTCACTCCTACATACACGTGGATGAGTTTGGCTCGCCGAAGGCGTTGGCCGAGTACCTTAAAGTTCTCGATAAGGACGACGATCTGTACAACTCGTACTTCTTGTGGAAGGGCACGGGGGAATTTATTAACACGCACTTCTGGTGCCGGGTCTGTGCCATGCTGCATAAAGAGGATGAGCTCCGGATGCCGCACAAAATGCGTTCCTCGGGCATTTGCTGCCGAGGCTCTTGGAGGGGTAAGGGCTCTGAAAGGCTTGTTGATGTGTCTCCAAAGGGTGGTTCTCGCAACCAATACGAAAATAAAAAATTTAACAGAATATAGTAATTTACTACATTCGCAAATAGTGGTCTTTATTTATTTTTTTCTTCAGCTGTTGCTCAAGTTCAACAAAGTGCTAAATGTCAGGACAGAAAAGAGCGTGTCCTCGGGGCTGGCCTCTGGTCAATGGCTTTTTATCAAAATTTGTCACGCACAGAGAATTTTTCGGTATGGGTTTGAATGGATTAATAGAAGGAAAAGATTTTCATTTGGAAAATGTTTGCGACATGAGTCGCATGAATGACAACGAAAGCGGTAGATGCTTTGGGCAATGAAGTGGCATGTCGGCATGGCTCAAGAGGCACGTGTGACAGATAATACCTGTTGATGACCCAAAAAAAATAGGAATTATATTACTTTTACTTTCCTTCGTCTATGTGGGGTTTGGGGGCTTAACAAGTTTATTTCTTTTTGTCCATAAATACAAAATTAAGACCCAAGATATCATTGTTGGGATTTATTATAAATATTAGGCATTTGAGAGACGCTTATTGAATTTGAGTCCACCAGGATGTTCCTTTGTATTACTTTAGGAATAGTTATTAATCGGTTTGTTATTTATTTGGAATTTCTGCCACTTAAAGCCACATTTGGAAGCTTGTTTTCCGTCTATAAAAAATTGTCCGATATCAACCATTTTGAAATAAGATTAAATAAATTGATTAATTCTACTGTGGCGATAACTTAACAAAGAGAATGAGTTTTTACACCTGTAGAGGCTTGAGCTGACCAGTATTAACTAACTAAAAATACGAATACGACTATAATGAGCATTACATACTCATCATTATTATTATTTTTCAGTAGTTTGAAAATCGTATTATTAGTCATTTTTAGTAAACTATTTGTACAAAAACAATTTAAAATATTTTGCCATACGTAATTTGACCTTGAACTCTGGTAGACTGTTGCCATCTTAACGATCTAGGCAAAATCTTATTGGCATTATCGTAGAATGAGCAATGCGGAAATGTTTTTGCTCAAGCAACATCTTGGTATTTTTAAAATTATTAATTATTATTCTTATTCTTTAAATACTAACACTAATAATTTTAAAATGTTGTTATAGATGAGTTATTAGTTCCTTAAGTTAAGTTTAGTTATAATGTTCGCGAATGCTAGTCTAAAATGTATTGTTCTAATGTCCAATGTACAGAAATCCATATAGGCCTCTGCTACTGCTATAGGCTACAATCTCGTTGTCATGCATGTCTGTATTTTCTTCAGAGCCTAATAAATTCAAAACCATACACTTGACAAAGGTCAGTTCCAAAAATCTGTAGTCTATCTTTTTACCCCCAGAAGACGTCTTTCGATCATAGCAGATCAAGTGAAACCAAGCCACACATATCTCCTCTCCCTTCGAACTGATAAGAATAAAACCAACCGCCCACCACTCTTCCCTCTATCTATCATTCCACTGGTGCCACTTGCATTGATCTCTATTCGATTTTCTTCTGTTTTTGTTGCTGGTTTTGTTTGTTTTCGAACTTAAATGCCAACAAACTGAACAATCGATTCGAAATGGGTCTTATCAAATTTCGAAAATACCGAGGAAGCTGTCGCTCTTTTCTACTCTCTCTCTCTCTCTGTCCGCATCTCTCTATCTATCGTTGGTGCTCGAGAGTTGAGTGGTGATTGTGTGTGTGTGTGTCTGTGTGTCTGCCCTGCCGCCTCTTAATTCGATCGCTGATCAGGGGCATTATCACCGATCAGCGAGTACTGTGTGTCGGCCTCGGTCGAAAGTAATTTTCATTGATTTGATTTAATTTTTTGTGTTTGTTTTTTTGTTTTCCCTTCGTGTGTGTTTTTTAGTTTGTCAGAGTCTGTTGTCTTGATAACATTGCTGATCGTCTCTTTAATTCTATATACTATATATATATAATTTTGCCTTATTTTCTGTGTCTTTTCGTCTGCGTTATTCGTCTTATAATTTTGGCAAATTTTTTTTTTCTAAATAAATGTGCAACAAATTTAGTCGAGTATCGTAATTGTCGTGGTCGTTTTCGCACAAGTTTTTTAAAAAATATATCAATAATCCTACGCTTATGTCATTACGTCTCGTAACGTAACGTAACGTCTCAAGAAAACCGTCAAAATAAGAAAACAAAATATATATATAAACAAAGTGATTGTTTCGCTTTATTTGTGGGTTCTGTGGTCTCTCTATTCAATATCAAAACATCCATTAACTCTCTCTCTGTGTGTGTCCTTTTTATATACATGAGTCTTATGTGAGTACATCTCGAGTGGAGTATCATAGTTTTTAAGCCTATATTTTATATGTATTTAGATGTATGTATTTTCTGTGTTTATTTATTTTGCAATTGTTCTCGAACTCTAACCTCATTTATGTGTCTTTATTTCTCATTATAAACCAACCACATGGGTTTTTTTCTATATAAAAAATCTCTCTGAATACTATATAGAAATTGTTGTTGCTTGGGTTATCTGTTTACGTGTTTTCTGTCTTTATTGCTGTCTAAATGGGTGAATAAAGGTTTCGCCAAAGTCTCTAGTGTTTTACTTACTTTTTCTGATTTATAATTCAAATTTAATTGTTTGAAAATGTTAATTAAATGGGTACTTGGGCAGCGTATTTAGCGGCACTTTGAAAATATTTTTTATATTATTAAATGCAATAGATCTGAAGTTTTTACTGTAGATAATTTATTTAAAGAAACAAAAAGATAATCAAGATCAGTTAAAACGGGCAAAACTCAAGAATTAAATAAACAAATGAATTATGAATGTTTTATTTTAATTTATTTATTTTTGAAAACTTTTGGGTATTTATACGAGTACGAGTCTCACTGGGATAGAAAGATAGAGACACACGCTCTTTCAGTAATCTCTTTCACCCTTACTGTTAACTACTCCATGATAAAAATTAACTTAAACAGCCAAGTGTAGCCTATTGGTCTACGAATCCTACCAAACTTTCTGTTCTACGTCAAGCCCTATTAAGGTTGAAAGACGTACAAACTATTTCAAGGCAGAACTAAGGACATCAAATGAAAATTTGCACCTCCATAAGATAAGTGTGTCCGCTGAGCCAATTTATGGAGCCTAATCTTTGTAGATATTTATGTTGTTTTCTCTCTCTCTCTCTCTCTCTCCCAGCGGGAAAGTTTCCGAGAGCTCCGTTTAGCTATTGATGTAGTAAGAAATACTTTTCGGTAGTTTTGTGAGCATCTGAAAGTACTGCTGCTAACCCGTCAAAATTGTGGGGTATCTGACGACTTGAGGATTTCTGTGCTGCTAACCCGGCAGAATTGTGGGGTATATCTCTCCGTCTGTCACACATCATAATCCCAACATTTTTAAATATTTGTATACCATTTAGGAGTACCTTAAACCATCCAAGAGCAAGAGCTGTGTCAATGTACAGAAATCTATTGCGATATTATATATGTTTTATCAATTTATTTATATTTAACGTAATCTGAGCACAAATCAATTGACAATGCCCGGAACTTGAAGCCCATTCAATTAGCCATAATTAGACGGGAATCGACGACGCTCTTCCAAGTATCATCACTTGTTGCATGAATAATGTCTGCCAATAATAATGCCGTTAACAAGTGCACACAAACACACATCAGTTTTGTTTGCTTTGACAAATACAAGTTGCCTCGAGGAACCCATAATAATAATATTATTTATGACCCTCGGGAGGGTCACCAAAGCAAGAAAGAGGATTGCCCTTCTGTCTGGCAATGAGATGGTTGGGTCTCCCCCTAACGATGGGAACTTACATACAATTTATAGATATTTCATTATTATAGAGAGAGAGAGAGTGAGAGAGGGACGGAGCTCAGGTCGCGTATAGTAAATTGCATTGGTTGAGTGGAGGAGGAGGGAGGTACAAAAAGAAGCTTACAGATTTTTTTCTGCATTTGCTCTTCTGCTGCTTGTTAGCTATGTTTTAAGTTTAGGGTGTCTCCTATCTACTTCGTCCTTACAATATTCCATCCTGTTTTTAATATTTATTGATGCTCTTGTCAGAGTGAGGGCATATTATTTTTCTTTTAGGAGTTATACTTCGGACAAATGTAACTCGAAGAGATAGGTCTTTAATGAAACATGTTTGGTAAAGTAATCCCTAACAGGTGATTCGATATAGCCATATTCCTTTGATATGTCCAAAAATTAAAATCGGGCCTTTTAAAGAGTTTTGATCTTCCAGAAAGGGTATAAAACAGTTCGTCTATCGACAAATTAATATTCTAACTTGTTTTTATGTCATTTTCTCTATGTTCTTTATGTTGTTGATTTTTGTACTTTTTGTGTGTGTTTGGGTTCTTATATCCTTCTTATATCCTTCTTATGGTTCTTCCTGTTCGCATGTCCTGCTTGTAAAGCTTCCTGTTTACGATGTTCTTCTTTGTCTTTTGCTTTTAACATATGTTTCATTTATGTTGAAAGCGATTTGTTTGTTATTTACAAAATACGAACAACTCTGACAGAACAATTTAAAATTAATGATGAATATGGTATGACCATTGGCAGATCCCATACACGGGTCATGCTCCATTGGCGGAGAGCTACCAGAAGAGGAAAACTATATTCATTTTAGGAATAATGAGCATCTATCACATTATTGAGAGCTTTCTACTGCAGTTATTGGAATGCTCTCAGCAGATTGTTGTCCTTAGGTCTTCCTGCAATGGAATTAGTAAACTTCAAATAAACTTTGTACCTTTTAGTTAAGTTTTTGGAATTGTGCGACCCTCAACCCTTAGGTCAACTTAACAGGTGAGTAAACTCAGCTCAGAGTTCTTCACTTGTACCACTCCACAAAAATGTAAATGTTATTAGAACAAAGGGAAAAGTTTTCCACTCTCCAACCTAATTGAATTTGTGTGTGTTCAACCATTTGAATGAGCCGCAAATAGCCAAGGGAAATATCAATGGGTCAAGATCTTTAAATAGGCGATTTAAAAATATATTTGGATTCAAGTCAAAGGAAACTTTTATTAGGTATCTTGGAGATATAATGGTCTGAACAATCGTATTGCTATTGAAGCCTTTTAAACCGTCTCTGAGTTTGTTTGATATTCCTGAATAATAACATATTTATCTTCTCTGAAAAGACACTTAAAGATAAAGATATTGCAGTTATTTGTAGAATTCAAGATAGTAGTTTCGGTTTCAAATTATAGAATGCATCACAGCTTATTATCTGTTAGAAGGAATTTATAGGTAATTTCTGAGAAGTATTTTCTTAGATATATTTTCATTACTGGTTGCAATAAAGTTTTCAGTTCTATATCCCTGTTAAATTAGAAGAGATGCAGAAAAGGATAGCTCTTCTCCCTCTAACCAACTTCATTTTCGCTTACACTAGAATTGTCCTCCACTATAATGCTCTTACTCAGCCACTCAGACCCACTCTCTTAGTACATATTAAGTTGTTTTTGAAACTAAGAAGCAGCGCTGGCAGAGGAAGAGAGCGAATCAGTGGGTAAGGTGCGTATCGATAATATACGAGCCATAAATAATTTCCATTTCCAAGCTGTCAATATAAAAAAAATTATAAATGCAATAAAATACTTTAAATTTGGTAAAAATGTATATATGCATACATGTACGTTTCAAAAGAACTTTTATGATTAAGATCGCCATCTCCAAGAATGTAGATTAAAAAAATGTTGAAGATGCATTGTAAGTGGGTAAGTGCCGTATTGTTTTTATACGCACGTTACCGGAAGATTAGCAGCAGAGACACAGAAAGATAGGCAGCAGCAGGGGTAGTGGCAGTGGATGGAACACCAGAACAGCAGAAATGGAGAAGAGCAGGCACCAAAAGTTAAATTATAAAATCGTCAAAAGTTGACGAAGACGTTTTGCGCCTATGCAAACACGCGCCCCACACACACAAAGCGAGAGAGTGAGAGATAGAGAGAGAAGAGGAGAATAGGCGGAAGTAGGGAGACGGAAGAGGAGCCACTTAAGATGCTTAGCGCCATGGCAAGCGAAAATAATGACGCTCATAAAAACTAACTAAACACAACATCAGGGAAAGCAGGGTAGCATCGGGCAAGACCGATACACTTTGGTTGCTCTCAATATATTCACAGAAAATAAATCCTATCAACACAAAGTATGTGCGCTTCCGATTGATTTTGTGATTTTTCACTATTTATTTAAGTAATGCCTTCCTTTCTGGTCACCCTCTGCCAGGGTATAATAAAAGCAAACACATACACACATAGGAATAGGCGAGAGCAGAAAGCTTTGCGCGAGAGCGGGAAAATAGAAGATTGTGAACGACGGTGGAGGAGGGGGGGTGAACAGAAGAGCGCTTGGGAGATTGCAGTGATTCGTTTTAGCGTGGTGTAGCGGAGTGGGACTTTTAAGCTGGAACGCTCTTTGAATGACAACGATAATGATGTGCGATAAATGTTTGTTGTTATTTAGTTTGCTTTTGTTTTATTGTTTCACTCCCGCAATGCTGATGATGATGATGTTTTTGCTAATGATGTTTCCAGAGCCAGGAGAACTGTCAAAGTCCTTGCTAAAGGATTAGTGCAGGAGCTGTTGCTGTTATTGCCGCCTGCCACTCGCTTCCTTTTTGGCTTGCCGTCGCCTTGCATCTGCTTTCTATTTCGCCCTTCTTCTCCATTTTCATTCGTCTTGCTCTTATCGCAGTCGTAATTAAAATTGCAGCCGACAGAGGGAGTTGTACCCCCTCACTCTCTCTCTCTCTCTTTGGGAGAGATGCTGCTGCCGCGCACTACCATTCTCCCTCTCTTAATTGCTTTGCTTTGCCTGCTTTTGCTGGTTGTAATTTATTTATTGCCAAAAAACGTTCGTTTTCTTGATTTTGGTATTCTTCTCCTCTGAGAATACCCTTTGTTGCAGAGGGTATATTTATTGGACGAAATGTTTGTTAAATTCAAAACAATAATTTCCAAATAATAGTTCAGCATAGTGAACATATTGCTATATTTAAAAATTATATTAACTATATTAAATTATACATTCTATTAAAATATATGTCATATTAAATTATATTATATTAAATTATATAAATATATTATATATATTATATATTATATGAACAATATTCTACTATCAAAGAGGGGTATTCATATTTCGACACTCTCTGAAATGTTGTGGGTTTTTTTTTGGTTGGGGGTTTTCTTTTGTATTTTAATTGATTAGGAACGTGAATTTTGTTGTGCTTTCAATTGGCATTTGGCCAGACGATTTTCAGCCTCATTGAATTTCTTCTTGATTTTCCTTATCCCCCTCGTCCACAGATTCTTTTTCTTTTTTTTTTCTCATTTTCCTTTCCAATACATTTTAGCAAATGACTTTCTTGGCAGAAACTTTTAAATTTGTTTTATCATCTATTTTTAATGTCACACTGTAGGCGGGAGAGGAGGATGAAAATCGAGGTACAAAAGATAGAGGCAGATACAATAATCGAATGAGTAAAATGGAATTTACTGGCCTTGTATCCCTGTTCATGTCTATGTCATTTCTTCTACTAACTTCTCGCCAATGCTTCACAATCACAGCTCAAACACTTTTCTATCCAAACTCTAAAAAATATTCCCAATCGCAGCAGTCCGTGTGATTGCCTTTTGAGGCCTGTAAAATTAAGTCCCAAACTAGATTGTGTAGCGTAAATACATATTTTTAATCCAAATTTTTTATTCCGTGCTAAGTGGCAAAATTTCTAGTGTGTTTAGTTTTCGGCAGTACCGCGTCACATACTTTTATCTTAAAACAAAGTGCAATAAAATATAAAAAAAAGAACAAAAAAAAAAGAATATAATAGACCAAGGATATACAGTACATTCAAATGAAGGTGCATCCAAATTTCAGCAGAAAGTAAAATAGGTGAGTGGCAAGAAAGTGGTTCAAGTGTCGGATATTGTAGTTGTCGATGGATTGGTTTGGCATTAGACGAGATTGGGTCTTCCGCCTGCATGACAGATTATCGTAAGAGCTCTGGCCAGGCGTCCACGGCCGTGTCCTTTGAGTGTTATTGGAATTTCTGCAATTGAGTTCGGAGCGCTCGAAGCTATTTAATTGCTGCCTTAGTGTTGCGCCACTCAAATTTAGCTAGAGATGGTCTACAGCACGAAATCAGACACGAAAAGAATGCGCCACACGAGAATTGTGGTCTGCAATAGCAATGAGTATTACCCAAACGTTGCATGAGGCACAAAATGAGGCCACCGATTTGTAGGCGTCGCGAAAGTTTGTATTTCGCTATTGAATTCTGAGGACCGACTCAGCGACCCAAGACATTGACGAACAGACGGAACCGAGTAGGCAGCAGAGCGAACAGCGATCCGAGACGAAGAAGAGACAGACAACGGTACCACGAAACTTCGATCATCGTCATCCATCAATCAATCATCTATCTTTGAATGCACTCCACTTTTCCACATGTGTTTCCTTCGTATTACCAAAACACGAACACCAATTGGACCATCTCTAGCTCGAGTCAATAAGGGGAGGAGCAACAAAAACAGCAGCACCAGCAGAGTAAGGGGCAAGATGCTGCTCCGTTTGAATTCGTGTCCGGATCTGGGGCCCTTTACCCGCAGGTGTTGTAATCCAGCAAACGAGTCCTGGACCTGAGCCAAAGCTGCTTTCTCTCTCAAGTGCTAACTAATTTCGTTGTTGTCCATGGTCCGTCCTTTCCATCCTTCTCGTGCTTAGCCTTATTCCCAGCCTCATCCTCTCGATGCTCTCATCATCATCATCATCATCCTCGTCGTCGTCGTCATCGTCTTCTTGCAGTTTCGTTTTTGGTGTCAGCAACATTTCTTCAATTGGTTTCGTTTGCCCATGTCCTCGCCTGTTGTTGTTGTCGTTTTGGGTCCATCGGGTGTCCCTTCTAGAGTTTTATACGTTGTTTTTTTTTTTTTGTTCCTGCTCCTTGGTAGTGCAATCTTTTTGGCAAACTCTTGTGTGGCGCACAGTTGTTGACTCTGTTACGGGGCCAAGCCAATTCCTTTTTGGCCCCGTCGGCCAGGCCAAGCCTCATCTCTTGACTTTTTCTGCTTTTATGCACTTTTCCCTCCTTGTACAAGGCTCTCTCCTATTGCACTGCAAAAGGAAGACACCACCCCACCCAACGTTTCAAATACATATGTTCTCATATGTGATCTGGCTTCTGGTTCGCATTTTTATGGTCATGCTGTGTAGTTATACCTTTCCTTGGCCCTTGACTTGAGCCAGTTTCCTTGGCAAAACATGTCTCATTTGGATCGTAACATTTAGCTTAATGTTTATGATATTTGCCACGGAAAAGAGTTTCAACTAAAGTGAAATAGGAGCAGGAATAGTTGATGACTGGTTTGTGTGTGTGTGTGGAGTGGATTTTTGAAAGGAACTACCTGAAAGAAGGGAATTAGTTGAAAGTTTACAATTTTATGGCTGATGTATTTTTACGGGAACCTTAATTTTTTTCAATTAAAGTACATCTTAGAGAGCCCTGGCTGCTCCTCTTGTTGCAGTTTATTTGTACTTCGCCTCTAGCGCAGTGTGTCGCAATTTGTATTGTGTGTGAGTAACAAAGCTCGCAGATCAAGAGATAAGGCCTCTTGATCTGCGAGCTTTGCTCCTCATACGCAAATACGCGCTCCCACAAAAGCTGCATTAAACTCTCTCCATAACATTTCATTTTAAGAGCGTAAGATTTGCTCTCTGCAACTCCTTCTCTCCTCGCTCTCAGCAACACCAACAATAATGCCGCCACACACTCGACTACAACTTCGCCTTGAGCTTCGTTTCCGCGCTGTTCGCAAATACAAAACCTTGAAACAACGAAAAGAACTGGACATTGTCTCTCTGTTTTAAATTGTATTTCTTCTTATTTCTAGACATTTTGCTTTAACTATTTAAAATAATACACAAATCCGATATATTTCTTATTTCTTTAATGCAGTCTTTTTCTGCTACATTAACAGTACACGTACCAGGTTATATAATAGGCTTTTTTTTAGTTTGGCCTGTTGTCTCTGCACCCAAAGACACTGCAAAAGATTTTGATGCGTGCCTACCACTGCATGAATCATTCATTGATATAAATTATCTCGATTTATTGTCTTTTACTTGCACTCAGTTTCTGAAATTACTTCTTAAGCCTTAGGATATTTCTAAGCTTATTTTGTGTTTATTTTGTATGTAGACTTTGATGATGAATGCCTAAAGTTTAATCGATTCGAAAAACACCTTTTGCAAAGCCCAGCAAATAAATGTAAATATTAAAATATTGTGAGGGCTTTATTCCTTACAACGTCCCCTTTTACTGTGCTGCATCTGAATAATTAATAGGCTACGAATCCAGTTTAATTAAATAAGTTCAGGGATTATAGAAATTGCTTTTGGCTTCACTTTCAATTTTATCTGGAGAAATTTATGCACAAAATCCAATTAGACATTTATCCAAGCAATTTACTGATAAAATCACAAATATCTGACTTGTTTGATATGAAAATGAAGTCACAGAAATGTGGATAGATCTCATGATAAATATGTACGTGAAAATGGAAGCAATAATCCAACTAAATGTTAAAATGTCAAAAGAAAACTAAAATAAATCTGGAAAATGGGAAAAAGTGCGAGAGGTAAAAAGCAGACAAAAAATAAATTGTTGAACGAAGCGACAACAAAATTGAGTAAATCCCTTAGTGGCTGTGCTTCGTTGCAAGCTGCTTTCTGCCTGATTGCAGCCGTTGGAGCAGAGCGCAGAGCAATTAACGTGAAAATTCGCCAAGGAAAAATCCACTCTGTGGTAGGTAGCGGTAGTGTGTGTGGGTTGAGGGGAGGTGCTAACAACACAAAAACAGATGAAAATAAGACGGAAATAGTAGTTTCAGAGACCGAAGATTTAAATACTCTTTTAAATGGAATTTTTCCTGGTGAATCGTTTCGGTTTTCGGTATTACTTGGTTCGAAAGATATTTCAGCACACTCATAAAAAATTACATAGTAAAAAGAAGAACGCACATATTTAAATTAAATATTCTGGTTTTAAATAAAAATATGGATAAATTATATAGATGTTACTTTGATTTCAAAATAAATTTATTAAACATTAGCTTTAATGTGGCCAATATTTAACCGCATTATAAACCACTTTACAATAAAAATAATATATTAACTTTGTGGGAAATATATTTAATATAAATATGAAAATCAGAATACATTTTATTTTAAATTTACAATTTTAAATATTTGCATATAAATGTAAAAAATGTAAGTGAAGATATTTTATTTATTTTTAACTTTTTAATCTAATTGTAAATATTAAAATGTTGGGTTTTTTTGTAACATTTTTATAGTTTTTTTTAATAAATAATTTTGTGAGATTCTCCGAGTCGTTCTGTGCCTGAAGTGCCTTGCAAACATGAAGTAAAAACTTAAACAGTCCTTTCAAGGGTATAAAGAGCTAAAAAGAAATCTGATAGAATGAAGTGGAAGGTAGAGAAGGCGAACGAAAAAGTATATCCCCAGCCAACTGAAGTGATTTTCGCACTAATTAACTGCACTTAGTTGACACATACCAATCTATTCACACCAACACGCGGAGCAAGGAGCACGGCACACATACTCTTGTCTCACTCTGAGACACACACACACACACAAACACAGAGAGAGTGAGAGAGAGTTGTCGTTGTCGTTGGCATAATCAGAGCCAGGGCAGCATTTTAATTGGTTTCCAGCGCTGTGCTGATGCCAATATAAAGTCCCACATGTGCAATCGGAATTTTCTACAGAAATTATTAGAGAAAGTAAATGAAATGTATGTGACGGTGGGGTAGGTGTGTTTGGGAGTGTTTGGGAACCTTCGTTACTCTATAATTACGTGGGATGTTGACAGGAGGTTGCTGCGCCCTCTCTTAGTCCTTTTTCAATTCTCAGTTTGCTTTCCTTTTGCCTGCTCCCCGTTCCCCATTCCCCATTGTTGTGGCACATCAAAGTGCGATTTCGCTTGATTTAGTCTGGGTTTTTTCGCTTGTATATTTTCATATAAGGATATGGTAAATTCTAAAGCTGGTAATGAATGTAAGAGGGAGTGCAGGGAATATTGAGATTAATAATTAAATTATGGGTTATTTTTTTCAAATGATTTCCAGCAAATGCTTTACAAATCTGTTTATGTTAAACCGTACACTATTTCACAAGGGAAATTACTATGATGTAGTGTCCGAGCAACGTGAATGGTTTTAGATTTCTTGTATATATTGTTGTTGGATTCTGGGTAGCCGAGAAAGCAGTGGCTATGAATTTAAACATAGTAAATAATACCATGTAAATGTCAAGTAATCAAATAAATAAAAGAAATTAATAATAAATTAGAATGATAAGAAGCTTTTAGAAGCCATGATTTACTCCTTGATGTGCTTAAGGATAATCTTTCAGATATTAAACATTTTAGTTACTTAATTTCTGTGTGAAGAGTGCAGAGGCCTAAGATCGTGTCTTTCCCTAGATGTATTTTATAGAACTTGCTCTGAAATCGCGATATTTTGAATGTCTCGTTAAAATATTGGCGACCATTGGTAAATATTTTGAGGCAAGATATGACATTGGAAAGAAATATAACTCTCTGTTGGGGAGAGAGATAGATATTCCTCTTGAGTATTTACTGCTACAGACTTTCTTATTCCCTTTTCAGGATAGTAGATTCACGTCCTCCGTTTAATCCTCCTAGCTATATAAATATTCAAACCTCACAAAATGAGTTTTTCTTTCCTTCACCATTTGTTTTGCTTTCTCATAAGCTTTTCTTATGCCTAAGGTAATCTTTAATTTATATAATATTTATTTATAACTTATTAAGCCTACAAAAGAACTACATAAAAAACGACAGAGTGACCTCCGTCCTGAGGGGTCATTGGGCAGGACCTTTTATTTACTTTGTTGATTAAGCTAAAATAGCACACACCCAAAGACAGAAAGGGAGAGAGAGAGAGAGAGAGAGAGATCATCCAGGCGGCAAGTGGCAAAGTTACGAGGCAAGTGCCAGTGCCACTGCCAAGGACAAAGGCAAACATACCACCCAAAAAAAAAGGAAGAAAAAAAGCTAACGGAAGCATACGGAAATGCCAGGAGTGTGGATTACATTAATGCAGTATTTTCATAGAATATAGTGGGAGATATACAAATGTATGTATATGTATACATCCAGAAAAAAAGCCCTAAGAATCGAATAGTTACACTTAGATTAAAAAATATATATAAATAGACTTGTACCGAGAGTAAAAACTGTAAGTTCAAGTTTTTACTAAAATTTTGACAATAATCTAAAAATATTTGATATAAATATATTTTATTTTGTATATTTAAGGTTATATCAAGATTAAATATATTTCCTACAAATTTAATATATTATATTTTGGCTTCATTAAAAATACATTTGTTTATATTAAAATTAATTATATTTATATATATTTTTTAAACCAAATACTTCTTTTAAATATGAGTGTCTTTCTCTTTACTATGACACTTTTCTCTGAGTGTAGGGAGAGTGAGCGGAGAGACCCCAATGAGAGTCGGCAAATTAAACGCCCACTTAATCTGGGCTGGGTCAACTTGTGACACGAAACTCATTTGGGGCTCTGCCCCTCAGGAATGCTGAATGGACAAATATTCTAAAGTCTTGGGAGTAGGGGATGGGGTAAAGAAAATGCTTTTTGAGCAAGTTCAGGGACAGAGACAGGGACAACTGCATCCCAGGGACAGTGTCAAGATCAAGTCCATTTTTCCTTCTCTGTCTCCCTGCCTCAGGTCTATTCGGTTTCAATTAATTCCACAGTAAAAAGAAAAACCGAGATGTAAAGCTAAGCTAAAGGAAAACAGTTTTCCAGCAACTTTTTGATTTCAAAAAGTTGTCGCGACATTTTTACGTCTCGCCAGAAGAGGCAAACCCTCCCCCACCCATTTCAAACGGAGACCGAGCTATTCCTTGGAATGTATTTCTATTCGCCCCTTTTTTCCCGTCGAGTACAGGAAATGCATACTTCCTGTTTTGTTGTCTCTCCTTTGGCTGTGGCATATTTGCGTGCTCTCCTCCCCCTCTGCTACGAACCATCCCCATCTGATTGTCCCTTTTGCTTGTGAATGAATGCACTTGGGATGTTCCTGAATCTGATTCGGATTCTCCTTCTTCTTCGTCGTTGGGGGTCAGCCCCATAAACTTGTCCTTCCTACTGGCGCATAATTTTACAGGTTGTTGTTGCTGCTGCTTCCGCTTCTGCTACCGTTTTTTTATGAGAACTAAGGTATCTTATTTTCAATCTAATAAAAACAAAATCTAATAAAATATCCGAAATGTACAATTTTCGCACAATGTACAGTTTTATTACCAAAATAAATATATATATTTTTTTTAAAGATATTTCTTTTTTGTAATCTATCACATTGTAGTTTGTTTTTGCATTCTCAGTCCTGAAACTCGATCTCGAGTCTCCGTCCCTCACAGATGCGTCCACGCACGCCATGTATTTTGTTCTTGCAGTCTCGGGCATTCTCCTTATAGCTTGTGCTTCCGTAGACTGTAGATACAGTAGCTGCCAGAGACTACAGGGTATCCTATGGTCTCTTTATAGAACCCCCAAGTGCTTTTCTTTGGTTGCAGGCAGGAGGATAAAGTCTGTCCTCAATGCACTGCCCGTTCCGTTGGTTTTGTTAAAAAGTTGCTACCATTTATCTGCTTCTTTGTGTGTGTGTGTGTGTGTGTGTGTGTGTGTGTGGGTATGCCTCATCCCTCAACATCTTCCTGTGCCACATGCCTCACCATCATGTCCTGCCCCCATGCTGTTTCATCCGCTTTCAGAAACATCTCCCCATCCCGCTGTGTGTGCGTCTATATATTTTTTTTTCCAAAAGGCCCCTTCCTGTGCAGGCATTTTTCCTGGAGCAGCAGAAGGAGCCGGAGCAGAATGGGCTTATTGGTATGGGACGAAGGAGAAGGTCTCATGAAATGCACTTCCTTTTTGTCGCATTGTAAATGGCCACCTAGACATCAGAGCTAACGGAGTTAGTTCCTTCTTTTTTCCATTATTTCCTAGGCTGGATCTTGGCCTTCTGGAATCTCATGATGACAGAAGGGAAACGAAATTGAAACACTGAAAAGAGTTTTTACCTAATTGAAAAGGAGGGTGGGCTTTCCTTTTACTCCTTGATAAGAGCTGTGCTTCCTTCCTTTTTGGGTTAAAGTAATTACCTTCAATGATGAATGTGTCAATGTGTCGTTGTCAAAAACAAAAGGATAACAATTTTCCATGTTTGACTGATATATTCTGTATCGTTTTTAAGTTGTCCTTTGGCTTTGTAATTTTATGTTAATTTTGTTAATTTTATGCATTCCCAAAACCTAGAATAACCTCTGATTGATTAACCCATCTCGTACAATTGCTTTCCCATAGGAGTCTCTCGTTTTCCATCTCTCATGTCTTTTGGGGACAACTTTCAATCATCAAATCCACATAATCAAGACGGGGAGGAAGATGTTGTTGTCATAGGTCATTGTCGGGGCCAAAGGTTGTGCTACTGTCCATTCAAGTTGTTGGCCTCTTCCCATGTCCATGGGGGATGTCTCGATGTTTTGTCTGCTACTTTTCAGGGCCATGCATATGAGAGTCTGCTACTGGCTCGCCTCTAAACACTTCATTGAGAGCTGAAACAGCAGACACATCATGGAGACAACGACACATTTTCAACACACTTCGAAACAACAACAGGAACAACATCTGCAGCAATAGAGCATAAATGTGGAAACGTTTGTTCGATATTGCGACTATAGGATACCTCCTACCAAAAACTATAAAATACTAAGATAAATACCATTCCGTGGAACGTGCTTTGGGCGATTCTTTGCGCTGCTGAGTCGGTCCCAAGAATCCAACAACAAATTACAGTCTTTGGCACAGCGTAAAATTTGCTTCCACGAAAATAAAAACCATATAATTGTCTTGGGTGATTGATGTTCGATTCCCTCGCACTTCCTATTGGTTCGAAATGGATTGGCCAATAATACAACTAAAAATTCGAGAATCGGGTCCAAGCATCGGTCTCGGTCACTCAGGAACTATATTTAATTTTAATTTTAATATGAGGTGGTCTTATTAACAAACAATTTATTTTTTGAATGTGTAGATTTAACCGTTCTTAAATTGAATAACTATCCATTTGAAAAGGACGCTGTAATATTCACATATCAGACGGTTTTCTCTAACTTTCATACAAGATATTACCACAATTCTATATTTCTGTACGGACACCCGTTTGAGAGATCAATTCATGAACTTCGTATATCCTGAGCAACAAAACTTTTCACGTGTCTACAGGAATCAAATATACCCTTACTCTCCACGAGTACCCTTCGGACGGAAAGGGCGAAGCCTGCGACCACAAAACTAAAGTTCTTCGCGTCAACTTAATGGAGTTCGGCAAAAGGCCATACTAAAAACAAGAGTAGAGTAGAACAGAGAAGAAAGAGAGACGAACCGAGGCTTTTACCGCAAGGTTTTCAAGTGTTTTGTCCTTGTTGTGTCTTACAGGATTTTGCCGTACGCAGCTTTTGTCCCTTTCGGGGTACGTACCACTACTCCGGGGCTTACCACATGTGCACTTTGTAATCTGTCGGCGTTATTGCATTGCGTGGTCGGTCCTGGTCCCGGTCCGTCCATTGAGGTGGGTGGGAAAAGGATGGATGGATGGATGGATGGGGGGTGGAGCGGGATGTCACCTATGTAGACTTTTGAGTGCATTTCGCTGCGGTCGTCTCTCTCGGTGTGTGTTCTGCAGTTGTTCAGGAGGTTTATTGGGGCTCTCAAGGAGCATGAGATGTGGGGATTTGTGGGTTTGCTTTTGGAATTTTATCGAATTTTGGTTTGGGGGAATTTCATGAGTTTCTGAATCCAGCTAATTGATTTTTGATTTCTTTTTTCGTTACAGGTAAGTGTGAGACATTTGCAATCGGAGGAATTATTCTTAAAAACAAAATATGTAATACTTGAGATGATCCACTACTCGTACAGCTATACTAAATGCAATTATAGATTTAAGCAACTAGACTTTGGAACTAGAATAAGACAAATATTGTATGAAGTTCTCGAAGTGTCAGTGGAGTGGTAAGAACTCGAATGATTTCATTTGAAACATCTTTAAGGTGTATTTAATTTTTCGAAAAATATTTAAAATTTACAAAAAACATCCTTTATGCTGAAAAGATAGTCACTACTGTCCTGTACCACGGGGAATATTACACATATGAAAAATCAAGCCCACGAGGGTCAAGATTTGAGTATACCTCAAAAGTAAAGTGCAATAAAAAGGAAGGAATTGTAATGAAACGATGGCATTGATATACCAGTAAAACCTTTTATTTGGAGCTATAATTTACTCCAAAATATATCACATCTTTTCTTTCAACAGTTCCCCCTATAAATTTCCACTCAATTTTGATTAACTCTTGAAATTATTCTTAATCAAGAGGAATACCCTCTACCATACACACTGCCACCAAATCAGCTTTTTATTTAACAACAGACCGCAGTAACCACAAAGGAATTTCCACTCTCTGCGTCATCCGATCTGCTCCGCCGTTGCCTCCCTTTCGGCTCTCACCTTAACAAGGGCCTCATAATCGCATCAGGAATTTTCTTGTTAAGCATCGGGGGGGTACAGAGGATAAAATGCTAACAAAAAAAAAACAACGAAATTTTCGCAACTTTTAGCGCGCGTCGCGTCACCGCAGAAAACCACTGTAGAGTGGGGGCCTTGTGGACAGGTCTGTTACCCGTTACACAGGGAAAAAATAAACTGATAATCTTGATATCTACAGGATGAAATATTCCCTCAAAGGAACAGCTATATCTTTTACAGTGTAACCCTTCATACGTTCCGTCTCTGGTTAGGGATAGAATATACAAACAAGCAAAAGTTTGCAAAACAAAAATTCAGTTAAGAGGGGCAGTAGATAGAGCGCGGGGCGAGGGGCTAGCGTTTGGGGGTCTTGGGGTTAGAGGTTGGTTGAGGTTAAAGCGGGTATGGGTACGGGTAGGGGGAGTTGGGAAAAGTTTTTACATCATGATGCTCAGATGATACCGTTCAGAGAGGGACGAAGCCCCCCACCTGATTACCTCTGCTTTCCCCGACCCCCTCTTTTGTTGCGTATTTATTGTCGTCTAGGTTAGGCCCCGCCGCATTCAGAGTTCCCCCTCCGCTCATAGCTGTTGCTGTTTCTGTTCTCATTTCCACTTCCACTTTGGTGTAGACGTGTCCGTTTTTGGTATACCCTGCGAGAAGGTAGACATGTTTCAGAAACAAAGATGTATCCGATGAGATTTAGCTTCTATACAGCTAGGAAAATACTATACAACTACCAATATAATTAAATGACCATTTATGTATGTTTGAAGTTTTTGTATAAATCTGGAAGGGTATTTCAATATTCACTCCGCAGAATCTTAATTTCTTACATGTTTTTTTTGTATAGATGTAGTTTCTGCTGTTGTATTTCTGTCTCTTTTTCGCGGTTAAAGTTGCCGTCATTTGTTCTTTGGCCAGCCACACGTTTCGTTGTCGACATCTGTGGTTGTTGTTTTGTTGCAACTTGCTCTCGATGTTGTTGTTTTTGTTGTTGTTACTGGTGTTGTTTCTGTTGCTGTTGTACGTTCATCAGTTGGTTAGTCGGTGGCTTTTTGTGGTGGATATATCCCAAAGGGTATTCTGGTATTAATAGGTAACCGAATGGATTGAAATCTAGCTTTATTTAAGGAAATTGCGTATCAGATTGAAGGATGTGTTCTGGATTTTAGTTTGATGAAAATGTTGACTGAAAGAGTTATATGAAGCTAGGATTGCCTTTGATTTCGTTGAAAAGAAGTCGTGTTATTCCTTGCTAAAATATAATTGATAAAAAAAAGTTTATTTAAAAATCATTCATTGTTTCCTCCATATCAATTCTGTTTACATTTTGTATTTGGGCGCACAAATGTTTTGTTTTGGGCTTTTTTAGCACATCCTAAATATATTCCCCCAACCGGTTCATCGCTACCGAATTTCCCTTTTAACCGCTAACGTTCAAGGCGCAGACGCGCTCTTTAGTCAAGGATGAAATTCTCTTAAAAATGTTTGAAAATTTCCCACAACTTATTTTGAAATTTAAATAGAAGTTTAAAGTGTTTTCTAAATTTTATTTTTGATAAAATACTGAGAATAGACAACAATAATTAGGGCATCTCATTTTAAAATAGACATATATTTTCCTCTGAATGTTTTAACATTTCTTGGCCTAAATATATAAATATGTATTAAATTAAAAGATTTATTGTTTGTAGATCTTAAAAATTATCAAGTTATGGATAGAACCTACTTTCTTCTGTTGGTTCTCATTCCTTCTATAATAAAAAACTCATAGATATCTTGCCTGCCCGCGCCAGTCCTGTCACCAAAATGAATGAAAATATATTCATTCACTCATCCATTCATTGGGAATGCTACAATCTATAAGGAGGAGTTATAGGCCTTCCGTCTAACAGGTTGCTATGATGGCAACATGTGGAAGAGCTCAATCCGAAGCTTAAAGCCGAAGAACACAACGAGAGAAAATTCCCCCGCTGAACGTGAGAGCAGCCGAGTCGTGCGAAAGAGAGGGAGAGAGAGAAATCCCATGCACTTTTAGTACATTACACTTTTGCCGCCTGTAAACAGAGAGCCATATCCTGGCTTGACTCTCAGTCCTGTGTGTGCGTGTGCGAAATTCAATTTTGACTATTTTCCGACTTGAAACGAAGCAGGAAGGCTTTTTAGTATAAATCGTGTTTTCAAACGGTGCGGATGTGCTGCCCATCCGCGTCATCTTCATCGTCTCGTCGCTGTTGTCGTCGTCGTCGTCATCGTTATCCTTCGTCCGTACTACGGTACGGTACGTTATCTTGCAGCTCCTCGTGGGGCTCTGTGTGTGCGAGTGCGTGCGTGTTTTGTGCCCTCATAAGTAGGCAATACTTTTTAAAACAATCACTTTTTTAGCTAACAATCGTCCTGCCAAGGAGCTGTGGCTCTCTTTTGCATTGTTTACTTATATTTTTTTTGTTCTCCAACCACCGCTCGCTCGAAAATTAGTCGCGCCAAAGAAAATTCAATCAGTCGAAAGTGATTGCAACAAAAAAGAAAGAAGGGAAAATACGGGGAAACCCCTCTGCCTCTCTGTGATTGTGTATGTGTTGAAGCAATGACAGGCGACCATTCAATGATAACAGTCGTAATCAAAGGCTTTTCCGACTGTGGCCTCAGTGTTCATTGTCGATTTTCGCCCTCAATTAAATTTTCCACTGTGCAGAAAGTGGTTTCATTTAATAATTTAATGTGAATTAAATTGTTTTCAACAGAATAAGGAAACAAAAAGTAAGAATATTATTTCGACATATTCGTATGTAAATTAAGATGTGTGTGTTTCGAAGTGTGATTGACGATTGTGTGTGTGTCTCTTTTTGATTAGGAAAATGTTTAATTGAAGCTGGAAAATGCTTAATATCTTTCCCAGGATGGGAAATAATATTTAATTAAATGCTGCCTTAATTTAATGAAAGACTGCCAAATGGAATTGGGAAGAAATGAATAGAATAGATATGAACTAGTGAAATTTAATTTCTGCTAAAACTAATATTTACGTTTTATTTAAATTGAATTTAAGCCAAGAAATATCTTTAGTTAAATTGAAAGCTATTCGTTGATTTTCATTTTAGCTGTCTTCAACTGTGAATTCCATTTAATAAATGTTTGTCATATTGAATTGTGAGAGGCACTTGATCAAATTTCTATGTTTTAATTAAATGTCAAGCCTCGCAATTAATTGTAATGCAATCAATTGCTGTGTGCTTCTTACTGGTGATTTAAATATAATTTTAGTATTGTTCAAACGAACACTTCATTAACCGCAATTTATACAGACAGATACAGAAATTTGCTTATTAATTTTAATGAAATATGAGCTTGATGAATTTCTGATTTGTTACGGAAATCCAACGAAAAATTATCTCTGCTGAAAGTACTTAACAACTTATTTATATAATCAATTTTAATATGAAATATTTAGTAGGAAATATGATAATGTTTTCTAACTTTCTTTTTGTGGCTTTGTTTAATTTTATTTAATTGGAATCCAGGCAAGTTTTATGCAGAAAATATTTTAAAATGTTGCTGCGTTTTCATTATCGAAAAGTTTATTAACTTTCTTCTCCTTTCGTTCAGTCATTTTAATTTGGTTAATGCTAAAAATATTTTAATGCTAAAATATGAACACATAAATTATCATGCGATTTTAACGTTGGGATTGTCATTATTGTGAAAGATAATTTAGTTTCTTTGTAGACTCTGGCTGGTAATAGCTTTCTGGGCAAATCTTCAGACAGAAATGTATGGATTTTTTGTTGCTGAAATTACAGAAATTTTATAAAGTTTTGGGCTTACCCGAGTACAAAAACTAATCTTTATATTTCTTTAAAGATACCTATTAAGATATCAGTCTCTCTGCAAGTCTACATTTCCATTGTAATTCATTGAGTCATTGAGACCTAAAATACTCAGATCCGTTGCAACGTTAGGAATTCGTATGGTTCTAGCTTTAAGAAGTCTCTACCATAATATCTTAATACTGTGAAATTAAAATAAATTTTCAAAATTATTTGTATAGAGCTTTTACTTAAACTATTTTATCCTCCAATAATTGAATAATACCACATTTGGTGGCTTTTAGCTGATTGCCACTGTACTTGTCATTCTCTTTCGCGCGTGTGTGTGTGTGCATGTCAGCGTGTTAAATGCAAATGAGTGTCGTGTGTCCCTGTGTGGCATGCGTTTCTCTACCCCAGACAGCGCGGCTTGTCTCTCTAGCGCCAGCCAGCACACTCTTCCTTCCCCCGCGGCTGCATTTCTTTTACTGTTGAACTTTATCAATGGCCAACAACAATTACACATTGTTATTTCCTCCTCCGCTTGTGTCTCTCACTCTCACTCTTACTGTCCTCCTAGCTTGCTCTCGTTCTCACTCTCTGCCATTTGTGTGTGCCTGCCGGAAATGCAAAACTTCAACAACAGCAACAGCAGCAGCAGCAGCAGCAGCAGCAGCAGCAGCAGCTGTGTGACTGCCTTGCTTCTCTTTTAATATTCCCCCTACTTCTCCACCGCACGACATCTTCGTTGCCCTTCGCCGCTCTTAATACCTCTGCTCCACCGCATGCTTCCTTCCTTCTTCCTTCCTTCCATTCCCAGCCCCTTTTACTCTTCTCACGCTCTCATTCCTTCGATGTGTTTGCGCGTCTGTTCTGGCATTGAAATTTCCATTTCCGCTACTTGGTTGACGCTACGCTGTGCTGCTGCTGCATCTCTGCTGCGCTGCTGCTTCTCTGCTGTGCTGCTGCTTCTCTGCTGCTCTGCTCCGCTGCTGCTTCTCTGCTGCTCTGCTGGTGCCTGGACATTGCATTTGCTGCTCGGGCTCTGCGACTGCAGCTTCAGCTGCTCCTCGTTTGGCTTCTCTGATGTTTCCTCCGCTCTCCTGCTGTTGCCTCTCTGCTGCTGCCTTGACACTGCATTTGCTGCTGCTGCTGCTGATTGGGCTCTGCTCTGCTCTGCTCCAATGCTGCTGATGCTTTGCTGCACTTTTTCTGCTCTACAAAAAATGAACAATATAAAATGATAAAAATGAATATTCCTCAAACAATATATTTTGGGAAATAATTAGGAATTGTTTTACTGTTTATTTAATATTTTTATTGATTATCTGCTGCTTGCAGCTGAAGCTCCGCTTTGGCTTAAACTTAGCTGCTGCTGCCGCTGCTTATTTAGTTAGTCCTGCCCCTGCCCCTCTCCCTCAGCCGCCAACAAATTCTCGCACGGCATAACGACAGCAGCTGAACCATAATAAATTTTTAATTTCATTTTGCTTTTGTATATTTGCCGTTTCCTCAATTACTTTACATTCCTGCATATTCGCTCTCTTTCTCTGGCTCTGGCTCTGGCTCAGCCTCTGTGCTCATCCTCTCTCCTTGTTGCCGTTAGCATTGTTTCAAATACTCTTTTTTAGAGAGAGTAATATTAGCATATGTTTTTATGCAATATATTTTTTTTTTGGCTTTCTGGTTGTAGTTTGAAAGGTCCCAGTTTTCAAAACGAAATAAAATATATAGAATATTAAAAATCTACACAATTATATAAATATGTGAACAATTCTAAGATCAAATGGCTTTCACAAATCTCGAATAGGAGTAATCGGTCTTTCGCTTATTCTCACACAACAAATGCCAAAAAAATTAATTCGCAATGGACTGAATATTATATTTGTAAATCTGTTAAATCTCTGGTTCCATTAAAGCAATTGATCTTCTGTAGGGTATTAAAATCTTCGCTTTCTTTACTTCCTTGTTGTTACATTGCCACGCTGCTGCTGGCGCACAGTCATTTTTAAGTGCCTCTCTGCCGCCATTTTGTGTGTTTGTGTAAATATTTAATTGATTTTTAATATGCGCAATGCATATTTGATAAGTGTTTTGATTTCTTCTGGGCAGCAGCAGCAGCAGCAGTAGCCTGGAGGCTGCATGGCAGCAGCTGTGGGCCAAAATGCTGAGGGATAGGAGGGGGGCGAGATAAATGTTCTTCCTGTTGATTGTTTTTTTCTTCTCTTGGTATTCTCTTTATATGTATATTTTTGGTCCACCGCCTAGCCAGATTCATTTCAAATGTGAAAATGATTTTGCCAAACATGGCAAAGTTTTCAATAAATTTTATAAAACTTTGGTGGAAATTTTCAGCGCCTTAAATTGTTTAAAGTTAAAAAAATACGGCGTATAGTTGGTCCTAAAAGCCTTTGCTTAAAATGAACGAACAGAATATTATTATAGACAGAATGAACAAAAGAATTTTCCTCTCACTTTATCTCTCGCACAGAGTAGCTTAAAAGTAAAGAATAATTTTAACAAATTTAATTTTGGGAAAAATCATAAATTGATCCTAAATGGGTTTTCAACAATATTCTAACAAATTGCAATTTCATTCGTTATTTGGACTTCTCTCCACTGCCCCTAAAATAGTTCATTTAATGCTTGAACGCCTCTACCACCAAAGCGAAAAAAAAATATAAGCATAAAATGTTAATTGCTAAAAATGTTCGGCAAACATCGAGCTTAGTTTTCCACGAAAATTCTTCCTAAAAAATGTTTAGCCCGAAATTCAATTTTATAATTTATTGCACAAATATTCGACCGCAAATTTTCAATTGGCAATTTTTTGGCCGCAAACCGGAAACGGAAAACAACAGCAACAGCAACAGCAGAAACATCAGCAAAAGCGAAAATCGCACACAAATCACGTGCCACAGCGGTTGCCGTCGCCTAGCGGAAATAAACGCGAGTGCGTTTTCTTCCCGGCGTTTTTTCACGCGCTTGTTGACAGCGGTTCCCCCCACCTCCCCGAGAAGATGGCCCCCGAAAGGAAAGGAAACGGGATTTTAATTGAAAAACGTGCCTCGGATGGGCAGGAGGCAGCAGTTTGCTTTCTCTCTTTTATCTTTCACTGCTGCTTATAGTCTCCAAAAATGTCTCTGGTTCTGTTCTCTGTTTTCTGTCCCTATTAAATTGCATTTTGCATTTTATCTTTTGTGTCGGTTTGGCTTTATTTTTACGTATAAATTTGTAGCTTCCGTTTTATGGCTTTTGACCTGGGGGCTGCAAAATTTGTTGAGAATTATTTGCATAAAGTTGTCAGGCATTTGATTTATAGCATTTAATTAAATGCTTGACATGTGTGACTGGTTTTTGGATTCCATGCCAGAGATGAGAGATGAGTGCGTGATGTCGTTTTGGAAGGGGGTGTACAGAAAAAGGGGTGTGGTATGTGGGATTTGGTTCTTGTGGGGCTGAAAACTGTGACTATCCACTCATTGAGATTGATTAGGAATGACAGGATAATGGATAGATTGTTTAGTTTTAATGTTTCAATTATCGTCGGACCAGTCTCTGGCGAAGCCAAGAAAGACTTACTTTTTGGTCCAAAAAAACCAATAACAAAATATACAGTCTTATGCAAAGAGCATCCCACGAAAATTGAAATGGAATCTTTATTCGATGGCAGCAATTGCCATACTCCCTTGACACTAAATGATTCCCATTATTTCTTTTCATATTAAAGATAAATATTCACGTTCTTCGAACTATTTTACATCCATCTCAAAATTCTACATTTCCTTTTCTATTTGTATCTTGTTACCCCAAAAACGCTATCTATTGAAGCGATCTATCCTCTAGTTTATTTTAAATTATAGCTGTCATTTATATTCCGCAACGGTTTTACCCCTTTCCCCTAAAAGTCCTTCAAGGCGAATGCTTGTAAATCCCTTGAGGGTTCATTGACCTCCTTGGATGTTTTCTCCATTCAAATTAATTTTATTTTTACTCCCCCTCGAACTCCTTTGTCGAAATCTTGTACACAAAAGAGCGGTCGGAACCGCAAGGATTCGGCTTACATTTCGCCCATAATTATGCAATTACGTAACCATTTAAATAGAACGTGGAACTTCGCACGAATTCAAAGTGAAATGGAATACGCAGGCGGCAAACAGAGGATGGGGTGTGTAAAGGAGAAGGCAAGCGAGAGAGAGAGAGAGAGAGAAAGAGAGGGAGCCAGCCTGCCTTTGACGTGACTTGACTGTTGCGTTGCCTGTCTGTGGTTGCACAAGAGGCAGGGATGGCGAGAGGGGAAAAGCAGACAGTGGGAACCTGGTCCCTCTCCCTCTCTCTCTCTCTCTCCCACTGTGGCTACGCTTTCTACGTAACTAATTTGCATCTCGAGTGGGAGCAAAGAGAAATCTGGTTGGAAAAAAAACAACAACATGATTATCCACTCCAGACATAATCACAAAAGAAAGCAATCGAAATGCGTTCAGTCAATACAATTCACTTTTTTGAAGTAGCAAAAAAAACCAGATACAGGGGAATCCTTGATGTTAGTCCCTTAGAACGTATAGATCTTCTTTTTAAACTTTTAAATGCCGCTCACAAAATTCAATTAAAAAACTGCTGCAGTAACAAAACCAGATTCAATCATTCAATTCGATTCAATTCATTTCAATTCCCCTGCATTCTCAAGTCAATCAAGCGGCCCTGCCCTCCCTGCTGGGTTCTAGGAGGAGTATCTGTATCTGTTTAGTAGTGCGCTTAACTTCACTTCCGTTTCCGCTTTGAGCAGCTTCCGCTGAGCGTTATTATCTAACTAACTAGTGGCACTCGTGCGCATAACGTTCTTTATGTGTGCTCTGGCTCTCCCTCCATTCTCCATTCCCCATCCTCCGCAGCTCCCAGCTTCCAGCTTCTGTTCCTCCTCTGGGTCTCTGCTCTTCTATCTTGTATCTTTGCATCTCGACGGCGAGTCTCAGTCAGGCACTCTCGACGTCGCACAGTGTTTGAAAAATTTAATTACAAACTCTCTGAGGCCTTATTAGAGAGATAACAGGATAATAACGATGGGCGGCAAGGACGTCATCGTCGTCCTAGGCAGCTGCTGTGCTCCAGTTTTTTTCTTTCTCTATTGCTCTTTACTTCTGTATGCTGTATGCTGTATCCTTTACCCCTTATCCCTTATCCCTTTTGGTAGGCCCACTGTCCTTCCTGTTCTCCTTCTGTTTGCATGGAAATTTGTTTACTTTTTGTCTCTGTCGCCGTCGCCGTTGTCGTCTGCCTTTCAATTAGTTTTTGAGACTAGACTTCGTTGGCCCCGGCACGTGACAATTTTCTTTCGCCGTTTATTGATCCACTCGACACAGATTTTTCATTAAGCCCACAAACTTTAATTAAAGTCCTCTTTTTTTCGGTTCGGTTCGGTTCGGTTTTGTTCTGCCTTAATTATGCATTTAAATGCGAAAATATGCCACTGGTGTGGATGTGAGCACTCGGCCATCAAGTATGCGTTTAATTGCCAATCATATTTCAATTAATTGCTTATCACAAAAAATTATATACAAATAAAAAATGTCCATGAGTATGCCATTGTGTATGTTTAAACCATTTTACATGAGAATTTATAGTTTTAATTACTATTAAAAAATGGATCAAGTTTGGGTCGGAGGCATACAAGGAGTAGGCTAAGGTATACACTCTTTTGTTTCAAGAATAACTCGGTATAGGTCTTATGTTAGTATTCTACAAATATCCTTAAAGGACAATTTTTTGCATTTAAATCATTTTTTATATCAATTCGTACTAAAATAGGTTAAAAGTTGACGTTTTAAAACAATTTATTTACAACAAAAATCCGTTAAAAACGTATTTTGTGTAAAATTCAAAATTAAATTCTGAAATTCTTATTAAACATTTTTATTATACCAAAAATAAGAATCCTTTTGATCCCCGCTTTGAACAAATCTCAATGCCAATAAAATGATATTCCAATATACAGAGAGAGACAACCTGAGACCTGAGACAATCATCAGACAAGGCTCATTCAGCCCGTGACAAGTCGCTAAACGTTTTGGACATACCCCTTTCACCTGCACAAACCACACACTCGTATTCAATGAAAACTTCAATCCACATCGAACTGCAGAACATTAAGTATACGCACAACGAAACCTTAATCCATTGGCAACAATTAAAAGCTTTATTCGGGATTGGTTCTGGACTGGAAAGTATGCCACGCAGAGTTCACGGTTTTTTCCCACCATTGTTAACTAATTGCCCCCGTTTTGTGCCGCGCCACAAACTGGGAGGGGCAAAAAATAAATGAATAAAGAATATTGTTTTCTATAAAAATTAATTCGCTTGTAAAATATTTTGTTTTGTTTGCTCGCCAGTAATTGAATCGAAAGCGAAAGGCGCTGCAGCGGCATCGGAATCGACATCGGCATCGGGAATTCATTTCAATTTATAGTTAATTAATAAATTGCAATGAATAGCTTCTGAATACAAATGAAAACATTTTTATTCAACTTTTCTGTGCGGTTCGGTTCTGTGCCAGGGCTAAGCCTGTAAATTGTTTAAAAATAAACGATGAAAAAAGAAAACGAAACAAACAGAAATACTTTTTGGTTATTTCACCTGCAAGCGAGGGCTTTACTTTTAAGCCTCTGTTTTTCGAAAAAAGGAAATTAAATGCAAGCCAGCACTGGCGGACTGGCAGCACTGATTTTCCATTAGTGATAAATGCATAAATATAACTGAAAGGTTCGTCAAATGTAAGCAAAGGTGAGATGAGATGTGATGTATCCGTACCGAATATGTCTGAACATGACAGGTTGATGTCCCCACAATAACTATGAAAATTAACCAAAAGAAACAATAATTGAATCCATAGAAAAAATTATTTTCTCTTATAAAAAAAATTTGAAAATAATTGTATTATTCCATTTTTATTAAAAAAAAATAAATTGAAAATAAAGCTGTTTTCTGATATAATAAAAATTACAAAATTGCAAAATGTAGTCCCTAGTACCTGCTTTGGATAAACCTCATGAGACCACAAATTAACTCACCAACTTCACTTTCTCAATCGTTCGGAGCCAAGTGCCTAAATGTATTCCAACCCCCAGTCAACATTGTAATTAACTTATTAAGCCAAACAAATCCCCTAAGGAGCCCTAAAAGCAAAGAAAAGATTTACCCTCGTGTGGTTCAATTATAAAACAATATGTAAAAAATGGTATACCAGGGGAAAAGGAAACAAAGAGTGAAAGAAAAACAAGACGGAAAAAGAAAAGCACAAAATGGGGCAAAGGAAAAAGGAAGCTCCGACTCTGGCTATTCCGCCTCCTAATTGTTTAAGTATTAGCCAATAAAGCACTGAGGCACTAAGTCAACTCCTGGCTACAAACAAGAATTTAATTAAACTTAATTCGGCCAGAATTTAAAAATTCATTAGAAATTGTTTTGCTGCGGCCCAGTGAAAAAAAAACAATTTTCGGTGTAAATGGCAACTGTTTGGCCAGCTGATACAAATTTCTGGGCAGAAGGAAAAACTCTCTCTACATAAACTGGATACATGGCCAGGCCCCGGCAGCAAACAAATTAGCTTCAGTCCACACACACAAACACAGATATGTACATATGTAAAAGATATATAAATAACAGACATATTGAATATATGCCAACGTCAGCTGACGCTCCTCCTGGAGCAACAACAAAAACATATATACAGAAAACTCAACCGCAAATGCAAAGAGTATAAAAAAATATAGGAAAAATCGCCAGCAAGTTGTGTGGCAGCATCTGAGCCAAATAAATAATGGTAACAGAAAAGTACATGGTGGCTGTGGGGATAGTCGAAGTTTTCAATACACTGAAGCACAGATATATATTTATTTATATAAGACTTAGTTAAATATTCTGCTTTAAAATATAAACCAAGTTAAATTAAAAATAATTCACTTTGATTTAGACATAAATAAATGTACGTAATAGAATTTGTAATACGGCCCACATTTAATTTAAATACGAAACACTTTAAAATATATATTTATATAATATAAATATGTTTAATTTGTAGGAAAGATACATATGAAAATATTTAATTTTAATATAAAAAATGTATTTTCAATTTAAAATATATTAAAATCAAATACTTTCAAATCAATATGAAAACTTACGGAAAAACGCTTTCTTCTTAGCAAATCTATTCCTAAAATGTTTAAATCTTAGTGTAAATATTAAATGGATGTATAATGAAGTTTTAATGTGATAAATTTAGTAGTCCCTAATCTGTACATGAACTTTCTGAAACCCATTTTTGTAACGAAAATTCACTATGGAATTCATTTTAGAATCAATTTCTCTGCCAGTGTACCCTCTCCACTAGGGTATAAAAAGATTGAAAACACCAACCTTTTTGTTTCTGTTCGTAAATTCTCTGAACAATGAACATTGCTCCCTGTCCCTCTCCCTCTCCCTCTCCCTCCTCGGTTCGACTTCTGTCAATAAACGCTGTTTAAACGGCCATTTTGTGCGTATGTACTCGTTCGTAGGGATCGTCTGTGTCTGTTTGTGTAGTTGCAACCTTTCAACCTGCCCCAACAGCATCAGAGCAGCATCAGCAGCGACATAAACCAAAAATAATGTAGCATGCTTCATGGCACAATCACTGCCTTCAGCGGCCGCTGCAGCGCGCTGGTGTGACGACTGCCTTTTGTGGTTTTTGGGCAGCAACAGAACGAGCCCCAACCAAACCGAGCAACACCACCGCCAGAACCGCCGGTACTTACAACACCACCATCTACCATCCCACAACAGCAACACAATAGAACCACCGTTGACCGTGTGGTAGGGAAATTTAAAAAGAACGATGAGCTGTCTCACTCTGCCCTGCCCCTGAGTGCCACGCCACCCTTACTTCCCTTTCACTCTTTGGTCGAAAACGATTTTCACCTGGCTAAAGGCTTTTGTTTTCCTTTTTTCTGTTTGCTTTTTTTTTTGTAGGTTAAAGGACTCTGCTCTGCAAAGAGAAACTTTGGTTAATATTTTTTCATGTTTTTCTTTCCAAAATTGAATGGCAAATGAAAGGGCTCTTCAGTTGTGGGTCACAAGAGTGGTTTTACTTTAGGATTTTTTGTTTGGTTTGTTCTTTTGACAAAATAAACAAGGTTTTTAGTATGGCATTAGAAATTGGTTAAAAAAGTGAGCCACATTTATAAGGAGTAAGTAATTGTCATTTTAAACAATCAAAAGAGGTATTCTTCTCACTAAGATAGTGCTAACCACTTGTTCGGGCTAAAACACCATTTTTTATTTAATAAAAAAAAAATAATAATTTAGAAATAATCCAAATAAAAAATTAATTAATACAAAATTGATACAAACAAAAATTTCAAAATAATCAAAAGATTATAAAAATTAAGAAAACCGTTTAAAAAATATAATAAATAAAACAGTATAAACAAAAATAAATAAAACTATACAAAAAATACATTTAAAAAATAAAAATAAAAAAAAATGAAAATGTAAAATAGTACAAAAAAATTAGGTTTTAAAGTTATTTTAAGAGCTATTCTTTCGGGTGTTTTAAAGGAAAAATGATTTTATCCGATTAATTTTAATACGAATATTTCCGTGCGTGCGGAGGAGAAAAGGGATGCCAACTTGTAAAATATGTAAAGCGTTGCCACCTTATATATTTATTTCGAACTAATTTTGTCTTCTAATTAAGTATACGATATTAACTCTTTCACGAATCTACCAAAACATTTCTGAAAGTTTCCAGCAGTTTCTACATGGCCCATTTCACGTGAAATTTTTCTCTAAAAAATTCTTGCTTCAAGTAAAACAAAAAATTCATAACCTCAGAGTATTTTTAGTATTACTTTTGGAAGTGATTTATTGCTCTGGTAAATTCCTTCATCTGCCTCTAGTTGTGGAGTTCTAAAACCATTTTCATCCCGATTCTTTTCTTTATATGCACTAACATAATCTTTATGGCCTCTCCCCCTCACCACTCGGGGCCACATTCCTTCCCCTTTTTATGGGTATTTGGCCAATTAAACCCGCCCCCCAAATATAAATAAAAATAAAAATAAACAATTTCTGCAAACAAAATTTGAACATAAAATGAGCAATTTTCCATGAGAATGTTGAGAAAAATGTGGCAAACATTTATTGTCCCTCGCTCTCCAAAGGAAGAGCATATGGAACATAATTTAGAAGAGGGTAAACAGCGACGGGGTACAGGGACAAAGAGTCATTTGAGTGCCGCCTTTTGTTATGCACAGAGAAAAACGGAGGGGAAAAATGTGTATGAAATGTACAAGTATTTCCCCGGGTCCTAAACCCCGACTCTACTACCACTCGGAAACAAGAGTAAACACATGTCTGCTGAAGCGCAGAAAAGACGCAGGACTCTAACACACACAGAACAGGCCACTAAAATATTATATCTAATAAACCAAAAAAGCAACGAGAATGGGAACCCAAGGAATGAGATGAGAAAATACATAAAAGAGAGAACAATAACAAAGGACATCAATCATAAGTCAGTGGGAAACATGTCTACATAATCTTTCATTCCTGCCTTCCTTATCTTCCCCCAAATACTTTTTTTCTCTCTCTCTCTTGTTTATTTGTATATTTTCTAGAGAAAAACATTGAAAAGTTGTGTTATTTAGGACTGGTCAGGCCAAGGGCCTTTATTCCCATTGACATTGAAGTTCGACGTATTTTTTGTTTTGGCTAGAAGCTGTTTCCACCTCTGTCTCTGCCTGCCTCTCTTTTTGTGCCCTGTCCCTGGCGGCATATGTTCATTAAATTCATTAAATTACTGCCACACGCAACACGCAAACGATATGGGGAACGGGAGGATAAGAGAGAGAAAGCTCGTTTCATGGACCCGCTCCATATGCTTCCTTTTTGGTCACGGCAGCTGTTCAGACATTTAATAAAGACATGAGAGTCGAGGACACATGGCTAAAAGCTGTTGCTAAAGATGTGCACTAATTGGCCTGAGATGGCAGGAGATGGCACTGAAAACAGTGAGGTTTTCCAAGGAGTACTCCTCCCCAATACACTTGATTGAATTAGCTAAGAGCAGCATCAACAGCAGGGAACAATTTTCTACCAAAAAAACAATATAATTGTGGAAAAAAGCTCAAAGAAAAGAATGTTAATTAATTGAAAATTGGGAGTTGTATAAAAACCGCTTCTCAGTTTCAATATACAAACATATTTGCATATTACTCCTAAAAGTATGCTCTCAAAAGCTAGCATTTATAGAACAGAAAGCCAAGTGTTCAAATAGCCAAGCGGCAGGAGCCCTTCGACTTGTTTTGCTCAACATGTTTCTCGAATCAAGTAGATTCTGCATTTTCAGCTTAGGCTCTTACAGTCTCTCGTCAACCATTATAAAACATGACGATTAAACTAATTTAAAGGCCATTTTCATCCGAAAATGATGGCTCTGCCATCAAGAAATCAGCCCTTAACTCATGGTTTGCCCCAGATGATAGTTTTGTGACTCACTCAGGTCTCAGCCTCATCGTCCTCCTCCTCCTAGAAGTGGGCAATACTTTTCACACAACAACGCTTCGGCGGCTCTCACTTAATTGTTAATATTTGCGAAATAAATGCCTCCATGGCCATAAAGTCAAATCTGAACGTAAAAACAACGACAGAAATCTAATCTACGTCTGCTCTGTACGCCAGTCTGCTGTGGGAGGCATAAAAATGTCCTTGACATAAAGATGTTTCCAGGGCATCTCTTTCTCTCTCGCACCTCATCCTCTCTCTATCTCCGTCTCTGTACAGCCATGAGACTTTATTAAGACATTTTACGTTGAAATTTATATATATATAAAAGCAGGAGAAACAACAACAGCAGAAGGAGCAGCTACGAAGGCAGCCAGGCTGGCAGGCAGCATCTGTGGAATAGGATGGTCTGACTACATCGAGTCGCGTCGACTGGCGGCGGCAATAAAGCCCCGCGCCAAAGCGCAGCTGAGTTCCATGCAGAAATTGTGAGATTTATGACGAGGTATATCCTCCCTACACCCACATCCCTGGCTCTGCGCCATGTTTCCCCCCATAAAACAGAGGCATCGAGAGAGAGAGAGCGGCAGAGACGACGACAAGGTGACTGCCGCAAGTGCGGTTTAACTGCCAAGCCCAAACCAGAGAGCCGAGAACCCAGAGAACCCTCGAACCAGAAACCCCAGCCAGAAATGCAAACAAAAAACATTTGCCGACTTCTGGGCGTCTAGGTGCGGTACATCGTCGGCTGGCTGTTTGTACTGCTACTGTTTCTGGGCCGTAATTGGGCCAAGTTCCTTCCCGGAGTCTCCTAGTTGGCCGGAAAATTCGGTTTTAATTTTTGAAAGAGAAATCGCTGGAATGTTTCAATCTTTGGCAGAGAAAGTGTAAAGATTTCGGACTTTAAAAAGTCAAAACTACTAAATCGAGTTATTAAATCGATTACACAGTTCAAGCGAGCATTAAGAAATATTTGGGGACCATTAATCTCATTTTAGAAATTCCTAGACGCCAGAAGTGGTGGAAGCTAAAAACTAAGCCTAAAAATCATATTTTATTTATGGCAAATCAGTTTGTCGCATAATCTTTTCAACAAGTTTCAAACTTTATTAAATCTCATGCCAAAGGATTGTTAATATCCATTCATTTGGTCTTTAATATTCAGTAAATATTCCCGATAATTCATTTCACACACAAAAAAGTGTTTGCAAACCAAAAAAAATGTTCGCCACTTCCGGCGAGGCTGCAAATAAGTATTTCTGAGAGCGAATATGTATATATATAAATCTATATATACTTATATATATATAGAATATTCTACCATAAATTAAATTCATTCGGTAAAATGCATAAAACATAAATCAGGCACCGAGTGAACGCCTAAACAATGCCTGTCCCGGATCCTGTGCCTGTCCTGTCTGTCTGTCTGTCAAATGCACTCAGCGCTCGACGCCGACGAAAATTTAAATGGTCAAAAATGTATAGGAAATTAATAAAATATTTAAAATGCAGAGAGCCACAGAGTAGACAGAGGGGTGACACGGCCAGCAAACCAAACTGCAAAATTCAAGAGGACAATACAATTTTAGTCGACAATTATAAGCATATTAAACTATTAGAATATACATTAGCGTGGCTGTGTGTGTTTGTATCTGTGAGTGTTCCATGTAATGGTGTGCGTCTATTCCTATTTATACCCTTGCGGTAAGAGTTTTACTATTTTGAACAGATTTTGGCAATACAAAAATTGTATAACTTTTTTCTTAAAACAAAGTAGATACATTTTTGGTCTTTATTCTATTTTTATTATTGTAATTAGCTTTATTATATTATGTAGTGTAATTTGTTTATATTTCCTGTTCGTCCATCTATTTATGTGTTCGCTATTTATTGTCTATATGTGTATAGCTATGAATAGAGTATTTCTTTCTTCTGCACTTAGTATATACAATTGGAACTGCCTTGGTCCGACCACATTAAAAATGCACAAAAATAAATTAAATCAAAAAATAAATAATATAATATAAATAAATATAAAAAGGATAAATACAAAAATAGAATACGATAAGAATTAATACGGAAGTAGAGAAACAATGTGGCTCTTCATGCATTTATTTTTCTTTTGCATTCTCAGACTGTTTTTAATTTTTACTTATTATTTTTTTTTTCGAAGAAGCATCTTGTATCAATTGCCTACCGTTATTCTATACATATATCTAATCACCTGTTCTCTATATAAATATCTCTTTCTCCTGCATCGAAATCGGAACTGCTGAGGTCCCATTAGCAAACTTTTGTGTTTCTTCATAATCCTGGAATATTGTATCCCAATCAGATGATATATATACATATGACATAGGGTTGATCGATCTGCCGGGGTATCAACAGCTTCGAACCTTTTAGGCTAGCCTGCTCTTCCTGCTACCACAAGTTGGTGGTCAGGGGAGTTGAAAAATCTGGCGAAACTTTATTATGTAGACGAAAAATTTGCATATCAAAGCTGCTAATAGAGAGACACGGACAGGCAAAACAAATGAGCCAGTCTCTCTCTCTCTCTCTCTCTCTCTCTCTCTGGATCTCTGTCTGTATCCGTGTGTCTGTGTGTGTGTGTGTGTGGCTTATTGTAATGTGTCCTGCTTCTGTGTGCGTGTACCGGTGCCATAAATGTGTTATTTATGAGGCATATTAACAAGCGACAAACGACGGCAACGACGGCAGCGTCCACGTCGACATCGACGACAACATAACTCATACGCACTGTGTGCCACGCAGCACACATTTATTGTATTCAATTATTGATGTTGTTCAGTTTCAGCTGAAGCCGAACGATTTGCCGTGCTTTAATCTCCATTTCTTTGTCGATAATAAAATATATATCTATTAAAGTTGCAGTCTGAATTATTCACGGCAATAAATAGGATATAAATATTGAATGAAGAGTTGTCTTGTTGGTGGAGGGAGCAGGAGTGTGAATGGCAAGTGATTTGAGGTTGGGCGTTTTAAACCATTGAAATATTCTGCATTTGGTGAACGAAATGGAAGAAAGGAACCTACTACCATTGGAAAACTACTGAAAATTATACTAGAAACAAACTATAAATAATACTAGGAAATTAAAAAAAAAATTCTAAAAGAAACTCATAAGCACAAAAAAAATAAAATGGAAATACTAGTCTAAATAATAGAAATAAATAAAAAAAAAAAACTAGAAAATATAATACAAAAATTGTCTTTTTTAATACTAAAAAAATACTATCCAAAAGTTTATCAAATACCAGAAATAAATACCAGAAAACAAACACTAATTTAATGTAATTAAAAAATATGGGTAATACTAAATAGATAAACTATGAAAACTAATAATAAATTATCAACAGAGTCATACAGTAGATGTGTAATAGATAATATAATAATATATATATCATCTGGTGGCATCTATTTTACAACACCCAAAATTCATTCAAGTTTTCCTTTGCTTTACAAAAAACGAAAATTCCGTCATTCAGCTATTTTCTGGCAATCGCCCTATTTTCTTATGTACAGGCTGAGTACTTTAAAGAAATGTATTCCATTCTATATCACAATTATCGCTCGCGCATTCTGCGCTCATTTTGTCCTTTATTTTCTCAAGCAATTCAAGCGGTTCCTCCAACCGTAAAATCTTCAAAATTAAATTCCATTCAGAAAACAAATCTCCGCATTTTGCAGCGTCTTAATTCAATTTCACAGTTTTGTAGAACCCTTTTTAAACAAACAGAAAAAAAGGGAGGAAAATTGCTGATAATACTTTTTTTTGGGGGGGTGATGCACAGCCAAAGATACAGATACAGGTAGGCAAAAAGACAGACAGACAGACGGAGGTCCATGGGTCCACTGACTGGTCAAAGTCATAGAACACCTGCAGATTGTGTGTAAAACAAAGGGAAGGACGAAACCCTTTTTGATAAGCGTGCGACGGATCCCAGAGCAGACAAGCAAAACGAGAAAAAATATACAACGCAAGCGAAAAGGGTGTACCTTTTTTTTCCTCTGTCTTTTTGCTGATTTCGGCCACATTGTCTATTACACACGAATTAACATGAAGCCCAAAAATAAACAAAAGCCAGCAGCAGCAATCCCCAATCCCCAATCCGTATCTGTATCTGGTGCTGCACAGAGTCGTCCAGTCCATGAATATATCCTCCACAACATGTCAACAGCTTTGTGTGCTTTTATGTCTCTGTGTGTATATCCTTTCTCCTCACATTCCTTCCCTCCATATCTTTTATTCGCATTTTTTTGTGTGCTTCTTTATTCAGGTTTTGCGTATTTTTCGATTTGTTGTCTGTGTGTTTTATGTGTGTGAATGCTGCACACAATATTTATTTGACAAAAACCTATGGCAGACCCGATAAGCACACCAGATGCACACACAGAGAAGGAATGGGAACGAGACGGAATGATTTAAATGCAACTGTAAATCGAACCCTCTATGTGGGTGGTTTATTTCTGGTATTTTATGGCTAAATCTGTGCGGGGACTGTACGTACGTACACTGTACACCTTACGGTTTGTGGGAAGAGAATTGTCAGACATTTGGTGCCTAAAGTTTTCAGGCATTTTCAATTCTAAATATGTAATTTCCTCATTTTATGTGTATAAATATTATTATAATATTATTCCTTTCATAAATATTTAACAAACTAATTTTATTTTTGGACCAAACATTTTGAAAGTTTTGCTTTTATTTAAAAAATTGATTGCTAGTCTCTTTTTAATTTTTACATGCCACAAAATGTATTAATTGTAAGGTAGTTATTTTTTTTAACGATCTTAAACCTTTTCCTGACTTATAGTTTTGTGTTTTTTTTTTTTTTTTGTATTTTTTAAATGCATTATATTTTTTAGTATTTTGTTAAAGTTAATATGCAAATATTTTCAATATTTAGATATACATTTTTGAATGATTGTTATTTTAAACCCTACAACATTTTGTTGGTTATTTGTACAAATAAGGAATGATTTGGTATAATTATGATTAATTGATTATTTATAAGACCTTAAGAACAATAAACTTTCTTACCGAACAAAAGCTTTTACTTTTTAATTTTTGCTTTTAAATGCTTTATAGCCCTTCCATTGGTATTTTTCCTGTTCCACATTCACAAATACATATCTCTTTTTCGTATCGCCCATACGGAATTGACCTGGTTCTGGCGTGGTGCTGGGGTTCTGTCAACTGTTTTTAATACATCACAACTCTCCCAGAAATGGCTAACGAACTGCATGACAATGTCAAATTTCGAAAGCAACAAACAATAAATTTTCACGAAAATTGACAACATCAAATTGATGGGTCCACAACCGACAGCATTTGAAGGGACATCGAATGGATCGGCGAGCGAAAAAACAAACGAAGATAACATTAAAAAAATACAAAATAAAAAAGAACACGGAAGGGGAAGGGGACGGGAACAGGAACGGGAACATAACCATCGCGTGTCAGTAAAGATTATGATAGGATATATAATACAAAAAGAGCAACAGCAGGAAGTCGGGCAAACAGAATCGAACGTCGCGCAATTTGAGTGACATGTCAGCAAATGAAAAACAAAAAAAAAAGCAAATACTCTGAAACTCAAACTGAAATACTGAACGGGAAAACGTACGAAAAATATTTATATGAATTTTTATCAACAATTGGAGAATGACTGGAACGCATGGCACATACAATATTGTCAAAGTTTATTGCATTTATCAATCCCATGGAATATACATACTATATAGAATAAATATAAATACATTCATGTTTTTTTGTTGCTGCTCTGTTTTATCTCCAGGGAGTTGGCGGGATGCTCTCTCGCTTTGAGTAATTAGTGCAATTGAGGAGTTTTCCCCCAACTGAAAGCCAGACAAGTGCCATTTATGACCCTTTGCCGTGTCTGGCTTTGACTGTGGCGCTGGCCACAAGCCAACATCCATACCGACCGTCAAACGGCGATGCAAATCACTGAGGAGCCATTAAACATGACCAAAGTTGTCTAGCCATGCGGAATCGTTCCTAATGCTCCTCGGTTAATTTGATATTTAAAGCCGTCTGGGCTGAATCCCCAGGAAAGGGCTGGACGGCCATTAAAATGGTGCAAAACTTAAATATTCAAAGGTCTTATTGCCTGATTCGGGCAATCCTTGAACGGAGGAGACTTCGGGGAGAGTTGAAGTTTAAACTGTGACATTTATTGCGTTTGTGGAGTCTTAGGATAAGAATAGAGCAAGACTGTTTCAAATTCTGTTTCATTCACGATTCCGAGACAACTGAAAACTCAGAATCATACATTCAAACAAAAATGGCACTGTAAAAGGAAACACACCTACATATGAATATTTTTATATTGAATTCCGCTTTTTAATAAAAAAAAAGTGGAATTAAAATGATATTTTTCATTTCGATATAAATGTATAATAAGTCTCTTAAATACGAACCGGCTCATATTTAATCTAAATATAAAAAAAAAACTTTAAAATAAACATATTATATTAAATATATCTAATTTAATTATGAAAATATTTATTTTTAATCAGAAAATATTTATTTTAAATATGCAAATATTTATTTTAAACATAACATAAAATGTAATTGAAAACACTGTCTTTTTACAGTTTCCAGTCTCATATCTATTCGTATACATTATTAAATCTAAGTGTAAGTGTACAAATTACAGGGCACTTTTCTTTGGGGGTAATCCGAATAATTTAACTTACTACATGGTAGAAAAACGTTGTGATCAAAGCAAGTTGAAGCTCCCCTCACCTATCGGTTTGCTATTTGAGCACGTGGCTTTTGAACAACTGGCTTTCCAGTGCATACTTTTAGGATGCTTATGTGCACAGATTAAGTTTTTTTTTTTTAAATGAAAAACTTTCACACAAATTAAATGTGAATCATTTTTATAAATTCGAAAAGTTCCAATTGTGGAAAACGCCGGTGTGATGTGTACAGCTGTGTATTACTCGTAATTGAATAATGAAAAGCTTTCACCACACTAATTAAAGCTGACTTATCGGCTCAATCCAGAGATAAGAACCAGGTCCACAGTTTTCTCGTTAGCAGAGACCGACAAAAAAATAATTGGTTTTATTATTGTTGGTGTTCCCTGACTGACCAACAGCCCCACCATAAAAATCAAGGGAATTGGCTCATGTTACGCTTTAATTAGTATTTAATTACTCAATAATGCAAACCACGCGTCGTATGAGCAATATAATTTATTTCGAGGCCCCAAAGCAGCAGCAGCAGCGGCAGCGGCAGTTACAGCAGAAAGCTGTATAAATTAATAAAACATCAACGAGAGCCCATTAATTTGATTTCGTACAAATATTTTTTTTTGTTTTTTTTGTTTTGTGCGTGAGGAGTTGTCCAGAAAGCTACTAAACGATCCTAACATGCCCCGGAATGAGAAGCCGGGAGCTCACGCAATTGTGGAACGGAAGGAGTCCACCGCCTCCTTCCCTTTTTGCGGACATGCCAAAAGTCGTAAAGGCCGCGCACAAATCTCGATGCGGAAGTCAAAAAAGCAAACGCAACACAAATTGATTTGGACTTTGCCCACTTCCTCCCACCCCACCCAAAAAAAAGAAAGGCCCCAAAAATAGAGGGAAAATTTAGTTGTTTTAGCACTGAAATAAATGGAATTTTCTCGTATTAATTAGCAAATGGTGAAGGCAGTTAAAGGAGAAATGTTGGCCGCCTGCTGCGTGTGTGGGTTCCATAAATTTTCCACCATACATCCCCCCCCATTCTGGCCAGGACAGAAGCCAATAAAAGGTATGGGAGCCGCCAGAGCCGCAGGTCCGATATAAAATTGTTCAGTTTGCGAGTGTTTGGCACGCAACCTTCTTCTGTTGGCTCTCGTCGATGGCCAAGTCGAAAGTGTTTTGGCATTTTGCTTGCGGATTTCGCCTGGACAACGCATTCAAAAAGTGGACAATGTGTTAATTGCTTTGGACACGTCGTGAGAAAGGTGAAATGTGAGGCGAAGGCTTGGTGGTGGTTATTTAGGGTCATTTATTGTTGCTTAAATGGGACTAAGCACTTTGGCTTAGGGGATCGTGCAGTGTTATAGTACAGAATGATTTAAAACTTTAATTTAAGAGTGTAATAATATTACTAGTAAATGTAAAACAGTACTTTGTAGAGGTAGAATGGAATCAAAACGTGTCTCGTCACGAAGAAATCCGATACTCTAAAATTCCATAAAAAAATATCTTATGGTCTATGGGGAAAATCGGAATACCCTATTCAGCCTCCCCTATTTTCATGGCTACTAAAACGCTGCTAACAAATAATAAAAGTTTTTCTAGTAAATACTTCACTTTTCATCATCCACTAACCAGACGAGAGTAGTTCCCAAAACTTATTTTCAATATGACATTTGTTGGGACAATTTTTGTGGGTCCTTGTTTTTGGCTACTGTTGCCTGTTCATTTACTTTTACGAGGCATTTGAGATTTGCATAAACAACAAGCAGCCAGCACTCTGCAGTCTCTGCACATGGAACATGAGCATGAAACTGACATAACAATGCCAGAGATCCCCAACCACCCCACCCACTCGTACCTTTCCGACAGGCCAACCCAACACTCACACACACACACACACACACGACGCACACACCCACAGAACCAATAGAAATTTCATGACTCCTGACTCCCGCTCTGTCGCTCTTCCTTCTCTCTGGCCAATTTTGCAGTTTGCAATTTTTTGGTCAAATAGATAACAGAAAATAAATATAAATTATTACAGAGAGTCGGTTGCAGTTGTGTCCCCTCAGTTGGGTTCGGTGTGAGTCGAATTTCGTTCAGTTTTCTGTTTTAATATTTATACTCGGTCAGCGCCGTGTGTTTGCTGTTTAGAAAAAAAATAAAAAGCAATGTGGTTGAGTGTTAAGACTAGTTGATACTCCATGGTTTAGATTGGTTTTTTCGACTAAATTCAAAATTGTAATGTTTTAAATATTTCCCAAAGAAGGTGACTGAATATTTCTGAGATGACTTGCAATTGTATTTTCTTTGTACTTCGCCTCGAGTGCTGTCTGCCGCAATTGTCTTATCTATTGGTTTGCGAGCTTTGCTCCTCATACACTCTCCCGCAAAAGCTTTATTACATGGCGCTCTCCCGGCAATTCCTTCCATTCCTCTCTCAGCAAAAACCACAAAAAGGCGAGCGCACTTTGTTGCTGTTTTCTGTCTGCTGATCGAGTGGGCGAACGGGACTCCTCGCCTTTTTATTTCAAGAACATCACTCCTCGTAATATTTGCATTGTTCTCTGCAAATTATTCTCTCCTCGCTGTTGGCAACCGCCACACACTCGACTGCAACTTTGTCTTGAGCTTTGTGTTGAGCTTCGCCTCGTTTCATCTTGCTTGGTGTGCTTTGTAGCCTCTCTCGCGATCGGAAGCCTCGCTCTCGGCAAACTTGGGACCCTCGTGTGAAGCAAAAGCAATAGCCAACGGGACTCTCTAACTTGCTGCTGTGTTTTTGTGTCTTTGTTTTGATCTCTGCTTATTGCTGTGCATTCAGTCTTAACGACTTCAGAACACCCTTTAGATCGCTTTAGAATTTTAGATCTCCGACATAACCCTTTGACATTTCCAGGGTATCCAAAAGACAACAAAATAAAAACCCAATGGTGAAATATTTTTCATTTTGTTCTCTCCGTGTCCGCTCACACTTGTGTGTTTTTATTTGTATTGGCTTAGCATTGTTTGATTAGAAACTCTCTCTCTCTCTCTCTCTATCTATGAGAATTTCATTAATTTCTCAAGGTGCTTCAACTTTTTGTGTTTCTCAAAGGAAACGGAATAATTTTATCATAGAAAATCGATTGAAAATTGAAAAACCATAGTTTTTATTTAACTTCACTTCAAAAGTATTTCCTAATACAAACAATGGAAATTATTTGGGGAGAACGATTTTTCTTCTGATTGGATAACACAAATATTTGAGTTGGAACATTTGATTTGATTATGGAAGAAAGGTTGCTTAAAATAACTTTTTTTTACAAATAAAAAACAAAAATACGCCAAGATGCACGTTTTTCCCAGAAAAGTGTGTGCCACCGCAATTTTGTGCACTTTCTGGAACTTTTCCACAAAAATTGACAGATTAACGCCAAGGACAGGCAACAACCAAGACGGGACTACAGTCAGTCGATTGTGCCACGTCAACAAAGTGGCAAAAACCGACCAGGAAATTGACCAAGGACTGTCCGAGATCTAGACGGAGAGAAAACAGAATGGCAAAAAAAAGTTAAACGAAAAAGTTTTCCATTCAAAATAGAGGAAAAAGAATTGCAGTTGTAAAAAAGAAGAAAACGGTAGGGAAAGGTTATCGTCTGGTGAAAGTTTTGCGCTAATGAGAGTAAGAGTTTTTCTTATTTTGCGGTGAAAAACTTGTAACTTGTCGCACTTCCTGTTTTCCATCCTCCCATCAGCAATTCCCCTTCTACATTTTTATGTTTATTTGTTTTCATCAGTTGGGCTTGTGTTTTTTTTTTTTTTTGCCACTGGTTGGCATAAATTATTCATTAGAGAAATATTGGGCCAGTGCCAGGAACTTTTAATTAAATCAAAGTTGACTTTAATTAAATACTTGAATGGCGTGGAAAACGGGAAAGGCTGATGATGAGTGGGGAGAGGAGGCTGGCTCTTGAGCGAAACAAAAGCGAGCCCGAAAATTCTCTGGGAATAAGCTATTAAGCCTTAAAGTCTAATAAAATAAACAGTAAACACACTTAATGCCTTGATTACCAGCATCAACATGGGGTTCAAAGTCCAGAACCAGGACCAAGGACTCGCCACCGCCCGAGGATGATGTCCTGTCCAAGACGGTGTTTCGGTTTCGGTGTTGTTTTCCTCGACTCTGCCTCTGCCTCCGCCTCTGCCCAGATTTATGCCAGACCTCAGGCCCAGCCTGACCTCAAAATTTGCGGCCCAGTGTGGTGCGGTGCTGGTGGGTATCAGAGGAGGGGTCCTTGTTAGGTAAGAGACAGTCTCGTCTTAACTTTGCAAGTGAAACACATGTCTAGGGCCAACCGCAAGATATGTAGTTATACAAGACGCTATATAGAGTGAAAGAGAAGGCGAGGCGGTCAGAGGAAGACGACAGTCTTGGCCATCGATTTCATTGAAAATTCGACAGGTTTAAATCTTTAATAAATTGGAGATTTTATGGAGAAATTCCATTTTAAGTGGAGCTATCTAAAAAAAAAAAAATCAAATTATTTACACGTATCTTACCTTCCAGTACTCAGATTCTATATAGCAAAGCTCAAAGGTGCACTGCTCTAGCATTAGTAGTGTCCCAAAACCAGGTGTTTTTTGTTCATTCTGCCTATAGAAGCAAACCAACCAACCAAGTATATGTGATCAGGCTTTATTATTCTGCTTACACAAAAATAAAATCTCCCTAAGAATAACAGACGAAATTCTCTTCTGGAAGGCACCCAAAAGTCCCTACATTGTTGTTTCTTTCGCCGAGTTTCGTCGGTTACAACAGCATGAAGTAAATTTATGGCAAATGATGTGGCTACTGCCCCGCTTCTTGGGCTGCCGCCACTGCTGCCACTGCTGCTGCTGCCACTGCTGCTGCTGCTACTGGCTTTACTGGTGGGTTTGTGTCTTAAAGTAAAATATTGACAGTTTGAGTCGAGGCAAGTGTAGCATAAACTGCTGTCAGGGCCGCAGAAAGTTTCCTATTCCATTTTTCGGCTGCAGCTGAGGGTGAGAGCAGTCTTTGGGTGTGTGGAGAAGCAACAAGCAAGAGCAGAAAGTAATTGCTTTCTCCCACTCATCGTGACTTTGGGTTTGTTGCTGCTGCGGTTCTTTCAGCTTTACAACGCCACCAAGGCAACAATTGTTGGCTATTTTTTATTTCAAGATTCAAGATTCTATTCCTGGCCTAAAGATGTGAGTTTTTACTAGTTTTTTGAGTCACTTTTTGCTGGTGGATTTATTTATGGCCCAAGTATAGAAATCAATACGGGTTTGTCTCTCATTGAATACACAGTTTCTAGGCCATCCTTTGGGGCGTTCTTCATTCCCAATTCCTGCTTAATTAGTTAGTTGATTCATTTACATTTGCTCTGCTCTGCATATCCCTGAATATCGAATCATTTTAGCCCCAAGTTTGCATTGTTTATTAAATTGCCAGATGACAATTTATGCATCTGTTTATAGAGATGATTGGGCATTGGGATTGGGATTCATCCACGAGTGTTTGTCTCCTCAGGATCATAGCATTTTGTGAGGTGACACAATATTTGTGTGTGGGTGTGTGTGGGTGTGTGTGTGTGTGATGCAAAACGCTTCATTTGATTTAATGCTGGCCTGGCCTAAAGGAATATTTGCTCCAGTTGCCATAATCATGGAAAATAATGGGAAAACGGTTGCACAGGAAATTGTAGTTTTGATAATTGAATGAATCCGGATATGTTCATGATGTCGAAATGGTTCCCACAAGGTGTTTCGGAAGGGGTTTGCACAGAGATTGAATTTGTTCAAAGAACTTCTGTGTTTCAATATTTAACTAGGATTTGGATCATTTCTGAACCACCATATCTTTCCATATACTCTGATGAAATTAATTCCTCTCCGAAACTGTTTGTTCTTTGCGACATTTCCTTGTGACACTTAAAGCTGCATTGCTACTGAGTTTTCCTGGGTCCTGGTCAATATTTCTAGCTTGCTCTCTTGGTGGAAAAATCTCATTATTAATTTTATTTTTTCCCCTCTGCAATCCGCATTGAATGCGTCTCTGGGTGCTAGAAAAAAAGCTTTTGCAGTTGCCGCTTATCAACTTTTTTCCACTTGTATTTCCTGCTCTCTGTTAGATGCAGTTCTTCTAGTCTGAATCCTAGTCTCTAGTTCTGGTTCGGGCTTGTGCGACAGAGAGCATATTCATTTTTCTTTTTCCAGCTTTTCTTTTTATTTATTTTCCAGCAAAGGATTTATGTTTTTGGGTTACGGCGCGCGAGCTTGTCTTTGATGGAGACCCCGACTTGGTGTCCTCGTCGAGCGCGAATTTCTTTGCTCGTTTTCCCCCATTTCTCTTTTATAGTTTTCATTTGGTAGTTCTGATAACACACTAACCTCCTCCCTCCCCACACAGAGCACATGACTGAATCTCTTTTTCTTTAAAGCCTTTTCAAATTCTATTATGCCAGGACTTAATGAAAAAGATAAAAATGGGGAACTGACTCTCGTCTGACGGTCCAGTGTCCTTTAGCCTTGCGGCTGTGTGTTGAGTTCTTGGTTTTTCTTTGAAAGAAATTAGTTGAAAGCCTAATTAAGTTTTAGAATTTTTTTAAAGGATTAAATAGTAGTGGAATTCAAGGCAAATCAACGAATGGAAATTTGAGTGTTTTTATGCATTTAATGATGGGTTTCATATAAGGGGGTGCCATTTACACCCAGAGAAAAAACCACGTACAATCGGATGGTTACACTTTGCTGTAAAAATGTACATATATTTATATACCAATATTTTGCACCACGAGTATAAATTTTAAAATATTGTGTTTACTTAAATATGTAAATTAAGGGGAAAATATTAAAAAAAATAAAATAAAAAATATTAGTAACTATGATAAAAAAAATACAAATAAATAAAAAATAATAGAAACAATGAGCACTAAAATAAAAATAAGTAAAAAATAATAGTAAAAATGATAAAACAAAAATAATAATATTTAAAAATAAATATTTCATTTTTACATAAATATCTTCAACATTTAAATTAAATATTTTCACATGAATATAACAATTATCATATTTATTTTATTTTATCTCTTTAAATATGGGCCATATTAAAATGATTCTTAATACATTTATTTTTAAATCAAAGTGAGTTCTATTTAATTCAATTATTTAAATATTTAATTTAAATATGGGTGTCTTTCATTTGACTATTTGTTCATATATTATTTTATGCACGAGGAAAACTGAAGCAAAATATATAAAGTAAAAAGTAATTATAACTTAAGGAAAGATCTCTGCCCGCTTTAAAGTACAGATCTCTGTTGCGGTTTCCAATTATTTTAATTTTCTTGTCAGCCTCCTTTTTGCTAATTACGCACAGAAAGATTTATTTCTTTCCGTTGCCGCTGCCGCTGCCGCTGCTGCGACTTCCTGCGTGGGCAAACATCCTGGAAAACATTTAACAAGCTCTTCTAACCCACCTCCTGCCACCCAACACCCACCGACCACCGCCCACCGCCCACCACCTTTCTGTGGCTCAGACTACTTTGATAGCTCGGAGACTTTGTGCGACTGTGTGCAATAATATAATGCCATGTAATAAGGAAGTAACATTTACAAAAGCCAAATGCTTGCAACATTCAACACAAACATTGCATTTGTTTGTGTGTGTGTGTGTGTGTCTGTGTGTGTCTTGTGGAGGAGTGGAGTGTGTTTATGGGAAAGCGGTCGACGCGTGTAAATTGCAAAGAGTAAAATCTTGTAAAAGGCAAATTCCTTTCAAATGCAGCAGCAGCAGCAGCAGCAGCCAAAGGAGAGCAGGAAACACACACATAGCCGTGTTAGAGGATAGGAGGAGGCATGGCAGAACTACTTAAAGTTGCAGGGCACAAATACACGCAGAAACGTGGATGAATGGGGAGATATATACATATATATTTGTATATATGTATGGTAAAATGTACACAGCGTTGCATTCAAGTTGACTTTCATAGTATGTCATGCAACAAAAATCAAGAATGGGGGCAAAAACCATCCTCCCACTCGACTCGTCTACAAACGCATGGCTAGACAATGGGATTTTACCTCTATAAAACGCCCCCGCCACGCATCCCCCAGAAAGGATAGATACTAAGCAAACTTTGTAGTTTTTTGTAGAACCTGCAACAACAATGGAGATTTTTTTTGCCAGCTGCAAAATTTGATTGAAGATATTTTGCAGGTGTTGAGTACAAGAGGATACGGTAGTGGTTACAGCTAGAGGAGTGGTTAAGGATGCGATGCAAGTGCATAGATATAAAGTGGGAAGTACTGAGCAGGAGGAAGCAGTGAGCAGCAGATGCCTAGGATATCAGGATGTGATGTGCGGTCAACTTGTTTGCTCCTTCTGTTCTCCAGTGTCCCGAGTGAGCCTTCCTTCTGCTGCTGTAGAAGACAACTTCTCCAGGGCTAGCCACAAAGTATTGCAATCTACATTCATTGCAAAATCCTTCAGATAATCCACAAATAATCCTCAGATGAGAGATGAGAGTACGCTTCTCCTGCTTTGCCAGAGATAGCTCTTCAATTCGATTGGCCACATGCTTGAGAGCTTAGATTGTTTTTATTCAACTTGGAATTTCATGAATTTTGAACTACACAATTTCATTTATAGTGGGTTACGGACAAAGGCAATATAATAATAAGCCTAAACGATTGCCAGGATATTACGTGAGGCACAAAAAGAACTATGTCGGTGCTTTCATTTCTCTCTGCACCTATGCTTCGTCTCTGACGTCTCTGGGCAGCTGAGTCGGTCCCCAGAATTCAACAACAACCAACACGGTCGCTGGCAAAGCGCAGAAAATACGTATTTCTCGGTCCGAAGAATGCAACAACAAAATGCACCGTTCTTTTGGTAACGAGATCGATCGCCCCAAAATGATACAAAGAAAACAAATTCTTTTGCTAACTTTATTTTTTTTTTGTTTTTTGCTCAAAGCAGGCTGGCTTTGAAATATCCTTATATTAAAATTCATTCTTCTTAATTTTGTTTCATTTAATTCCCGCTAAAAAATGTTTAAATTGTTAAATTCCTTTTCTGCGAAAAGTATATATTAAATATTTTACATTTTTGCATTTCCTCTGAGTTTTCTGCATTTGAATGTCCCCCAATTATTTTGACCACAAAGCACAGGGTCTCCCGAGTGTGTGTATGTGTGTGAGGGCCAGCAAACACTGGACACAATGAGAGAAGCAAGCACTCCACCCACACCGACCACCCGAAGGCGCATTGGCTTTCCGGCTAGCCCCTTTCTAGCTCAAGTGTTTGCATTTTACAACCACACACGGACGGACAGACAGACAGACAGACGAACAGACGTGTACGTGTACCCTGCACAGACACTCCACAAAGCACTCACACACAGCAGCAGTAGCAGCAGCAGCAGCAGCACAGAGTGAATGAACATGTGTGCGAGTGTCCTGAGAGTGAGTGTCCTGAACTGGTTCCCTCTTCTTTTTTGCTGTTGTTTGTGCGTTGGCATTTTGTAGCAGTAAGAGAGGAAAGAGCTTAAGTGAAATGTAGCTGACCTAAGCTACAGAATAAACATAAAGAATATCTGAGAGACAGAGAGAACCCCCCACTACTGTCATACCTTTCCCCAGAGCGAATGAGCGGCATGCTTGTATGATTGTCAAGGTCGAATCACTCATTCACACATTTTCTTTTGTTTCTGCTACCTTAACTAATAAATATTCATTGAAATTTACTAATCCAATGCAATTTGCCTCCCAACTTCTCCCTCAGGCAAGTTCTAAGCAATAAATACCAAAACAATAAAAACAGAAACTGAAACTGAAACTGAAAACAAAGAGATATAGAACCAAATTTTGAACCGGAACACAGCGAGTACCAGAAGCACAAGGAGAACGAGAACCAGAACTAGTTCTATATGCAGGAACAATCATAAGGCTGTCCCGAATAAGCGAGAGAGACTAAGAGGATAGTTGAAAGCATGCTGAGTTCTTTAGATGCACTGGCTGGCAAGATAGCCACAGCCACGCCTGGTACAGGAGCGGTCACGGCGCCCAGTGCTGGCGGGAATAGCAAGCCGGCCCAGAGTCTGCACCATCACCATCATCATCTGGACTACGACTACTCGGCGGTGGAGATCGAACCGCCCGCCGAGCAGCTGGCCAATTCGCCGCGAAACGAGCGAGAGAGATTGCAACAGGCCCAGCAGTCGTACGAGCAGCACGCCCAGGCCGAGCTGGAATTTGGCGTGGCCGAGGTCACGAGTTGCCACAAGCTAACCCAATTGAAGAGCACAACCAGTCTGCATCACCCTCATTCGCAGGGCCAGCAGCAGCATCAGCAGCAGCAGCAGCAGCAACAACAGCAGCATCCCCAACAGAATCAGCATCTTCAACAGCAGCAGCAGCAGCAGCATCCTGCCAGCAATCAAGGCGGCAGGACAATGACACAGAATCGTCATCCGCATCATCATCATTTGAACCATCATGCGCCGCACCATCATCCCTATCAGCGTCATCGCCCCAGCTCGCCCCCACAAACGCCATATCAGCAGCAATTGTCCCAGCTGGTGGCCCTGCAGGATCATCATGAGCTGCTCCAGTCGCAGCAGGAGCTGTTCCAAAAACAACTGGCCAATATGCAGGAGTACCAGCGAGAGCGAGAGCGCGAAAGGGAGCGAGAACGGGAAAGGGAAAGCAGGGAACGGAACAATTTCATCGATAACAGCGATTACGATTCCCAGCATGAGTTCAAAATTTGCCTGAGGGATAGGTGAGTGCGAGTGAGATAACACAAACACACACACACCCACACTCACACTCTCACATTAGTCCCACTAAAAAATCACTACATTTATGTGTTTCCAACTGTACCTAAAACGTGCCCGCACCTGTACCATCTTTATCGATTACTAATTGTGCGACTAACTTGTGTATCATTTATCATTTTGTTTATAAACACCCCCGACAAAATAATAGAGAGACTGTACTTAATGGGAGCCCTATTGTGACGGTTCATGATTAGTTGCCGTTTGTTTATATCGATAGCTGATAAATCGATTAGAATAAGCAGAGTAAATCGAAAATAAACATAATACTTTTATGACGGCGCGGCAGCATGATTTCTGATACCTGATACATGATCACTGATACGTTGTCCTAGTGAATTCGATATATCGCTAGCACCACCGATAGTCTAAGAGCACTAATTATAGCCCGAGCAAACGTGAACATTCTAACTTGTTTGTTGTCCAAAAACTTTCACTGGCATCGCATGTTTGCATGCACGAAAATTATAGTTTTAAAAAAAATAAACCTAATTCATTAGCTAAAACTAAACAGAAGCCGTATAATCATGGAAATTCAAGGCATTTATTAAACAACGAGTCCATTAGCATACAGGGAAAACCCATTAACAATTGTGAGTGCTTTTAAACCATTGAAAATTAAGTGAAAATGGATAGAGATAGCTTTAACATGAGTGTATAATATGCCATATTCATGTTTATTGGAAGCCCATGGCATTCTCTAGCCTACTTCAATTTCCTTGCTCAATCGCTCTGCTGTCATGTCATGTGGCATCTTCAGTGTGAACACACGTCAAGAAATCAAAATCCTTTGAGAACACGCACCTTGGCAACGCCTCGAAGCGAAGCATGCAACCGCAGCAGAAACACCCAAAGAAAAAAAAAAAAAAGGATAAACAAAAATAATAAAAACATTTGTAATTTTTGGCCAAACGAAAATGTCACGTGACAAATTGCTGCTGGGTAAATTGTGCTCAAGTCAAGAGAGAGAGAGCGCAAAGGAAAAGGGACTTTCCCCCAAAACCATATGCTTGACACGAACACTAGACCAGCCGAACACCGAGTAACCAACACCCACTCTGACACACACGACAGGCAGAGCTTTATTATACATATCTGCTGGGGGTCTTAACTAATTTAATGTGTAATATCATTTGACATATTGTTTCGAGTTCCTCTGACTTTTGATTTGTGGCTATGAGAAGGGTTTCTTGTTATTCACGATATTCTTAGACCAACTTCTGGCTCCTTCACACATGCAAATCGTGTGGCGCCTACACCAGAGGCGCCCTTTTGGCATTTACCAGGACATTTCCTAACTTATTTTTGTGCCACATGAAAGCCAAGCGCAAGTTTATCCAACTAGAGATGAGATGGTGGCGAATAAATAAACAAATTTAAAGAAGACATTTTCTGAAAATGCAGAATCATAGGGAATGGACATGTCTGCTAGATTGCCAAAATTCATAGAGATTGGGTAATTATTATAGCCAGAATGAACAAAACAAATCAAGTCTCAAATGGCTCTTTGAACACGTGGCTTTCGAAGGAAATAAATGCCAGAGCAATGGGATTTTCAGTGCCTACTTTTAGGAGGCAATGCTAGCGTCTTGGTAATCATTAGTGATGTGATCTCTGCTGTAAAGTTGAGCTTTGCTCTCACGATCCCCTCACGCGTACATCTCTACCCACATTTACGCGCTCGATAAAAAGCCAAGAAAAGTACAAACATTGCATACATTTTTTATTGCTCACTGTGTGTATGACATTTTATGTTTATTGTTTTGGCAATTTACACAACTGTTCTTGTTGCTATTTTTGGGTGGTGCCTGCCCCTTTCTGCTGCCGACATTAGATGGCTATTTCAAAAGGCTTTGGCATTTGCGTGCCTCAAATTGCGGCAAAGCCAAATACCAAATCGTTCATTGACTTTAAAGCGCGTGTTTCAATGCAATTAGCTTCAGGGGGAAATGATGTTGCATTTGCATGTGGCAGTGGCAGTGGCAGTGGCATGCACCGAAATGTGGCAATTAGTGTGGCGGCTCGGGGGAGGGACGGACGGACCTGATGAGACACAGATATAATATAAACCGTCATCAGGGTCTGTCAGTGCATATAATAATTACGTAAATCCCATCCCCAAAGGCGGAATTATCCGGTGAAAGTGAAATGCAAAAATTACCCGGTTTTTCCAATGCGCGACAAAATAAACATAACAAAAATGTACAAAACAAAACAATAAAACAAACCGCTGGCAACGTTCAACAAATAGAAATAGAAAACAAAACTCTGAGAGGTTTTTCATTTATTAAAGTGGCCCTGAGTGGGCGGCTGTATGGACTGTGGGCTGCGGGGGGTGGGGGGAGGAAAATGTGGTGGATGAGATGTGCTTTGGACACGTAAGCAAATATCCCTGCATGTTTGAGCAGGGCGGAGGGAGGCTTTTGTCTGTGGATGAATGTATGTGCAGTGACAATGGAATGCGTGAGCAAAAGGAAACGAATGCAAAAGGGAAATGCATGCCTGGTTTGGAGGCTACATGAATCTCAAATACCCTGGATGGTGGCAACGATGTTGATTTAACTCAAAAGAAATACGAACAAATATTGGGAAGGTTTTTGCAAAGGCCAAAAATGCAGAATCTTACCAATCGGAGTTATTCTTATTGGTGGAATAATGAAAACAATTTCCTCTGGATGACTCTTTCGCTTCGTGCTCTCTCTTCCAGCGTAGCTTAGCACCTAACGGTGGGTTTTTAAGTCTGGCATAAGCCCCGAAAGATCGCACCACCCTTTTCCCTCACTCCCATCGTCAAGCTCTCCTCCAGTGATATTTATCGCATCCTTAGATACCGTTATAGACAGAAGCCCTGCTGCAAGGACACGTGATATCTGTTCTCCCTGATTATCCTCTTTATAAACCGTCTATAGGCTTTCCGACAAATGCAAGAGCGGCTCAAGGCTCAGCCGAACGTTCTCTCTTTTCTGTTCTCTTCTCTTCTCTTGTTGCATTCTTTGTGTAACCCTCTGGGGGCTAGGCAGCAAGAAGCAGAGAGCAATTGAAAAGAATGCTGCCCCGCTCTGCTGGCTGTGCTTTAGCAAAAAGAAACAACAACACACCTACACATCAGCTGTGCGCGCTCTCTTCCACACGCTCCGCTTTGTGTGTGTGTGTGTGTGTGAGTCTATTTATAGCCCAAACCCAGAGTTGCTTTTCACTTTACAGCATTCTCTGCGTTTGTTTCATTTCAATTGTTGCTGCTGCTGCTGCTCTGCTGCTTCGTCTGCTGTTGTTTTTGCCTCTTCCTTTTTGCTCTGGCTGTTGTTTGCTCTTCCTGCTCCATGCTCTTGCCTAGCCAGAATCGGCCCCGGTCTGGTCAGGTGCTCTGGTGGGAGTCGTGTGACCCAGGCAAAGGTAATTTAGCTGCAGGCTCAGGGCCAGTCAAGGATAACCCACTGAGCGAGCCCACCGCGCGACGTTTTATTTTTTTTTCTGTGGCCACTCGAGGAATGAACGAGGGTATATTAGGTTCATTGCGACTCATGTAACAGGCAGATGCTGGCAGCGTATGCGAGTCTATCAAAAATATGTTCTATATTTTTCAAAAGCATTAATAGCATATACAGTCGAACCACTCTATAACGAATCGCAAGGGGATAAAATAACAATTCGCTATATAGAATTCGTAAAATAAAATTCTTTTTAAGTTTATTTTACTTAAAAATAATTAGTTCGGGACATAATCAGTTCGTACGAGAGCTCGAGTTACGGGCATGGAAAAAATTCGTAATAGAGAAATATTCGCTAAAAGGAAAACCAAAATTATAAGGAGATCAAAACGTACTAAAAAATTTAACGCAAATGCAATGTTCCGGAAATAAAATCATTATATAGAAAACTTCGTTATAGAGAAGTTCGACTGTACATTTTTTTTTTTTTAAATTTTTTCTGCCCTATCTTCATCATTAAAAATCATCCGTATAAGAAATCTATATTGGGGGATTTTCCTCCTTTGCTTTCCATTAAACATAATAGTCCTTCAGATTGCAATCATATAAGAGTCAGTTTCTTTCTGCCAAAGACTGTGTATTTTGTTGTTGGATTCTGTGGACCGACTCAGCTGCAATATCTTGGTATTTGAAAGTATTTGGGTATCTTCCAGGTCGCATCACTCCCTCTATATGTACCGCTCTTCGTCGTGTTGTGTTTTGTTTTAGTGAAATCGAAATCAGACTGGGAACATAACCAGACCAGCGCCATATGCATTCATCTCTCTGGGTCTCTCTGTCTGTATAAGTAAGGCAACGCAGGGCTGAGTTGAGAGTCCTGTTCCGTGTTTGCCATTTGCATAGTTGCTACTCTGAGCCGGGCTCTGAGCAAACTGCATCTGTATTAGCCATGTCTGTGCATGAGTACTGTATGTCTGCATACTTTTCAGCTTTATTGTTTTATGAAAATTTTATTTAAAAAAAAATATGTTAAATATTTGGCAGAGTGGGTGTGGGAGTGGTAGCGGCATCTGGTCTCTCATTGTTGATGCCCGTTTTGGCGAAAATTTGTTATTTAAATAAAAATAGAAAGTTGCATATAAATTACATGCATGAGTTATGTTTCACCCGTTGGCTGCAGTTTCGGGGGCTGGAGAATTCCGGGCAAATATTTGCGCATACATAAAATTGTTTCATTTGCTATCTGTATCTGGAATGTTGAAGATTGCATGGGGCGGAAATCTCAACGTATTAAATTTCACATTTGCATTCCTGTTATGCAAGATATTCAGAAATATATGTATAATAAAAATAGCTTTTGGTGCACTTACCTGTAATAAATAAGAGACGTACGAAATATACGTAATTTACGGGTATTTGTTGGCCCAGAGAATGTAACTATTTGTTCACAGCTTGTTGGAATTAAACTTTGAAAATAAAGAAAATTTATTGTAGTGTGAATATTCATGTTCAATATTGGTGCGGCATTGTTTTATGTTTTTTCTTCGATTTTTCTAACGGGTACTGCAAGAGTTGTGGGGCATATTTAATGTCTGTCAGTGTAGACGGACAAATTCACAATTTTGAAAAATAGTTAAAACCGGCCTAAAGACCTAAAGAATAATTATTTGCTCTTTGAACACCTGGCTTTATTTTCTTTTAAAGACTATATTGCATAGCATTTGGTTCTATTTATGCCAGATCTAGATGCAAATGCAGAAAATTTCGATATGTGTATAGCACCTACTGAGTACCAGGTATTTTAGTGTCGATTCGATGGGTTTTAAATCGACTCATGCCAAAATTTTATTTTTAAATTAATAAAATACCTGGAATATTGTTCAATTGAAAGAATGTTGCACTCAAATAGTTGAATATTTGGTCAGATTTATTTTGGATAATTGTATGATGCCCAAAAAACTGTTGTTGAACATTTGCTAGCATGAATACAATGTTATTTATTTATTTTAACAACTATTACATGTGTAATTTTCTTGAAAAATACTCGTTTAAAGACTGCGAAATTCCGCTTAAATTGGAAACTATTTAAATAACACAATAATAAACCATAAAATGTTTCTAATGGTTATAAATATATTTGGAATGTGAACTAATGTGCAAAAAAAGTCTGTGTAAATGCTAATTTATTGATAACAAAAAACTAATGAACTTTCCGCACACCATGTTGTGTTGTAGTCCTATAAATATTTCACTTGTTCACTTGATTTTTTTTTCACCTAATGCTATTCATTTATAAACAATTTTCCCCTATTACTAATTGGGCCACAAATTATGGCACTAAATTATGAATCACAATATGGCAAAAATTATGTACAAAATGTATGCCGAAAATTCGCAAATTAAATTTAAGTTTCGGGGGATGTGTGAACCGAAAAATAACATTTCCAATTTTAATGAGGGGCCATCGAAGAATAAACAAATAAAACAGCTTCAAACCAGGCAAAAATAAATTTTGTTTAATTTGTTAAGCAGAAACGGAAAATTGAATGGGGGAAAACAATCCTGCCAGGGCTTCGGCCATTATCCTTTTATTTTCCCTCGACTTTTGTTGGTGCTCTTGGGGTTTGGGTTGGTTTTTGGTTTTTTTTTATGTTGTTGCACGAGTATTCAAGTGCGGTTTGTTCCCTGGAAAATAACTCAGCTCGTTAACTGCACAAATAACATGTCAGCACTTTTCCTTTTCTCTCGTTCGGGGCTCGTTCCCTTCGTTCGGTTGCCTGCCGCAAATTTGCGGAGTCCCCGTTCGGTTCACTTTTGGTCTGGCCATCATTACTCAAGAGTCCTTAAAGTCAGGGCAAATAAAAAAATAATACAAAAAAAAAAAAAAGAAAGGGAGCACACGGGCACGAGCACATCATGGCTCTCTGAAGTGGTTAAGTCAAATAAAACAGAGTTCCAGTTCTCTCTCTCTCCCTCCTCCCCTATATGTATGTGTGTGTGTTTTTAATGCCTGACCAAATGTATTAATCACACACTCTACGAAGAGCACCCTCCGGCCCAGAGCCGCCAGTCTGTAAAGTTTTCCCTTTGGCACCGCACCGCACATACTATATATCGATGAACCCTCCAAATCAATAACTAAAGGTCCCCTCCGCGCTGCGGGAGAGGGCGAAAAAAATTTAGTAAATGAAACTGCTCCAAATGTTGATTTTGGCTTATTTTTGTTCTTCCATTTTGTGGTTCCTCTACTGGTCAGCAAATAAAGAAGAATGCATGGTGCGGGTATACCAAATAAAATAAAATATAAAGCAATAAAAAAAGGTCGGTCTGGGGGTGTGAGTACAAAAAAGGAGAGAAGTGAAAAGTGAAAGCAGCCGCAGTTGTCGGTTGGGAGGAAGCATTAATAAAATGGGCGCCGCCTGGTAACCCAAATTTTTTTTTTACAGGATACCCTTTCTGAGGATATATGCTGCAATGGAAAAGAACATATTTAAACAAATTTTTTCCGTTTCTTAACTTAAATCTGATTCGACAAAGTACCATATAAAACTCCTATATTGAAGGGTATTCATTTAGTCGACGCTCACAAGCCACACCATTTCCAAGCTCTTTTCATATGTATGTTTTTTGTTCCTTTACTCTTTTATTTCTATCGCTTGCAAGCGCCTCGAAAATTGCGGTTAGTTTTTGGTTCTCTCTCCCCTCCACCTCGCTCTCCCACTCGCTAAACCATTTTTTGGTGTTTGCTCTCTGCTATATGCTCGCCCTCTCTCTTTCTGTGAGTGTCGGTCTGTTGTTTGTGTAACTGCGTTTGCGGTCTTCGAATGCGCTGCTCAATGGCAAAACAAAAGCTGGAAAGCTGTGCGCTCTCTCCCACTCCATATCTCACGTTGCTCCCTTTCCATTCCTTTTCCACTTCTTAAATCTACTACTCGGCAGACCAGCACAAGCTGTGGCCCGTCTATTTCCTAGGTTATTCTCTGCTGCCTCGTCCGCTTTGCGTCTTCTGGGTCTTCTTCTACTGCTGCTCCTTCTATCGATGGTCTGTTATACGATACGTTTTCCACCGATCGCTTTGAGACTACAAGCATACGGATGTATGGTAAATAGTGCAAATATTAAATTTGCATTTTATTGGTACAGAAATCAATCAAATATATTATAAATGCTCGCATTCCCGAGGTTTTATCCATATATTTACCGAAATGTATAATTGAATAAATGAATAATTGAATTACAAAATCCAACATTCCAAGATACTATGTATCCGTGTTCTGCGACAAAACAAAAACCGACTCGGCTTTCATGTGAGTACCGAAACATTAAAAGACACTCAAAAAGCGACGCTGAAAAACGGTACCGTGCCAAAAGAAGCAACACTCTGCTGCTGCGTCTCTGTGGCTGCTTCTCTGCTGCTGCGTCTCTGCTGCTGCTTCTCTGCTGCTGCTTCTCTGCTGCTGCGTCTCTGCTGCTGCTTCTCTGCTCCTTCTTTTTGCTGCGTGTTGTTGGTTCATTGATTTTGGTGTGGAAATGAACTTTGCTCTGCTCCTTCTTCTGCTTAGCTCCCTCTAACCCTCTTCGGATGGTAGTTTCTTACCACCGTGGGGTTTTGTTTTTGCAGATTTTTCGACACTTTGTAAGCATTATTTGTTTTCGCTTTTATTTATGTTGCGGTTCGTTCTTGTTTAGTATGCAATTTTGGGTTTTCCGTTTTCGTTGCGAAAATTCAAAAGTAAATTGAAGTTTTATCCGGAATTGAGTGTGTATGTGTTTTATTTGCAGGAATAATTTGGGTAAGTTTAACTTTAGGGAGTGGATGGATGATGTTCAATAAAGACGGTATTGAAGGTAGAATATTCAAAAAAAGTAATTTCAGCATACAAAAAAAAAAAAAACAATTTGTTGGATTAACCCCAGGATAAAGCCCATGCACTCACACTTATCCATACTTAATCCCTACTAAAGGGCAAAGGGCCCCCAACCCACTTCAGCCTTCGTCCAATGTCAAACAGAGCTCAACAATATTTATGCCCCACTCTGTGGTGCCCCACACACCCTAAAATCCAACTCTCTGACGTTCTCTTTTCATTTCCGCAAAAACATTTTCATAAATTAAAACGGCGCGTCAGCGCCAATGCACAAAATGCCAAACACATGACGCCGTACCCCAAACGAGTTGCAGACAACTCGATGTTTTTCTTGTTGGCACAGCACCACTCCAGTGCCCGTACCCCCTACACCCTACCCCCTCTCCCACCAGAGGCCGGGCAAAAACGTACGAAAACAATAAAAACAGAAGCGCAAACAATTGCTATCCTGTACTCCAGAGCCGAGTCGTGGGTCGGGGGTCGTGGGGTCTCGAGGCTGTTGTTGTTCGTTATTACCTTGGAGATTAATTAATTGCGAGGCAAAAATATGCTACAAGTTCAGAGCCGGCCGAAACCCCGTGATCCTCCAAGGCAAAGCCTCTACAACAGTCAGTCATTTCCGCTTTCCATCTCTTATCCCCCCTGCATTTATGAGCCACAACAAACAACACAGGACTCCAAAAAAAAAAAGGAACATCCATGGTAATTTTTCGGGCTTGGAGTGAACCCCTTTTGTTTATGGCTTTTCTTTTATAAAGTGGAAAATTGCAGACAGCATTGTTTGTTATTTATTGCCATTTTGATATGAAAACCTTTTTTTTCTCTTGGAGTCCTGCTTTCGTGCCTCTAGTTTGGGAACCTTTATGGGGGGCGTCTGGCCCTTAGGCCTGTCGTAAAAATCTATTTATTTGACTACTGCCTTTGGCCTCTATGCCATTTTTCATCAATATCAATGGGCTGATGATGACAAGTTATCGAAGTAATTGACAGAAATTTGGAGTGGGTGGAGCATGAATAAATGATGTAAGAAACGAGTGGGTTTTTTCGCTTATCTTTAATTTCTACATTTTTAGATACAGTATTAGTATTAGTTTGAATTACATTAAAAATAATAATAAGATAATACTAAAATAATAAAATAATATTGAATATAATTATGCACTTTTAAATAATAATAAATAAGAAATAAATTTAATAATTATTAATTTTATTTCCAATTTATTCAATTAAATTTAAAAAACAAAATTGAATTCAAATATCTTAAAAAAAAGAAGAGTTTATACAAAAAATTAAAAATAATTTGTATACTCAATTTTTATTTTTATGAAAATTAAAAATACCTTTCAGGAATGTGCTCCATTTGCCTTTACTAGGTCTTCTTTGAGAGCAACATATCGTAAGCTTTTAATCGCAGCCACTTTCCCAACTGATTACCCTGCACCACCTACCCATTTATCCATTTTCCACAAATGCTAACTCAATCAAGCAGTGCTGAAAAATCGCACTGCTTTGCGCCCTTGCGCGCAGACGGCCCAACAGTTTACCTTGTCAACCCACTTTAGCGTTGAAATCAATTTGACAAAAGCCACATAAATTTAAATAAATTGCGGCTGCACATAAATTTAGACATTGAGAGCAGAGCAGCAGCAGCGGCAGCGGCGGCGGCGGCGGCACAAATAAGAGTCAAGGAAAAGGAAGTGGCAGGAAAACGAGTCATTTGCCAGGGGCCATGGGACGGGGCCCTGAAAAAGGACAAAACAGGCAATGGAAGGACCGAGACCGAGGGCTTTATAAACCCAAATACAAATAAACTTACCGGACGACGACTCAACTAACAGAACAAACAAAGTAGAGGCGGAAAAAAGGATAGACGGATAAACTAAAAAGGGATAGGGAAATATGGCAAGAAAAAGCGTGCTACTATGTAAACGAAGGAAGAGTGTGGGGTTCCTCCACCAAAATAGAAACAACAAATACGATTTGAGCCGAGAAAAATCAAAATGAAGCATAAACAAACGCAGGCCAAAACCAAATGGAGCCAATAATAGAATACAAAAAACAGGAGTAAAAGCAAAAGAAATGCGGCGAAAGAAGCACACACAAAGTATAACAAGTAAAGACTATTTCCAGACTATAGACAGGACCAGGACCAGGACGACGAGGTGGAGTTTGAGTTCAGGAAAGTGTATAAATGAAAAGAAATCGAAACCGATTCGGACGAACATGATAGACAGGGCAGAGCAGACCTGCAATGGGGATGGGAGTATGAAATGGAACAAAAACGATAAGCAGGAATGGCGGAGACTAGGAGGGGAAACCCCACACTCCTCCACCTCAGAAACACCCACACCCATACCAAAATCGAACCCTGAACCAGGACCAGCATAAATGAATCCTAAGCAGAATGTGCATGGGAACAGTGGTCTAGAATAGGTATTGTTACTGAAAAAAGTATATGGAAATAATAATAATAATAACAATAACAAATTGTATGTGTTGTGCATGACGAGATATTTTTTGTCCAAGACTGGAACCGAGAACTTTTGAGCATCGCCAGAAACTGTGTACTTTGTTGTTAGATTCTTCCGACCGAAACGCAAGTCTTTTCTGCGTCTGCCAAAGACTGTGGATGTTGTGGTTGGATAATGGGGGCCGACTCAGTTGCCCAAGACATTGAGGAACAGATTAAGCCGAGTAGACAGCAGCGCCGCGGACAGAGGCGAAGGATAGCCCAAAAGAGATCTTTCCTTTGGAAACCAAATATCTCTCATCATCATTGCACAATCCTAAGTTTAGTTTAATTCCTTTCCAAATATTCCCAATAATTTCTCCACCCGTAGTCCCACTGTGTCCCACAAAGGTCCCAGGGCTTCAGCGGTTGATCCAACCCCTTGGGGAATGCTTTCGCCTGGGCAGCCACGAAAGCTGCGTCCTGGCAACGTCCTGCCTGGTGTCTGGTCGTGGGCCTGGCTAACAGGCAAAAAGGCTTTTCATAATATTTTTAGACATTTGACTTTTGATTGAGCGCATTACACGCGATACCGATGGGCAGAGAGTTGGATGGAGGACTAAAGTCCCGGCTTACATTACAACTGAGGCAATTTATTTGGCCCGCATTTCCTTAGTTTCTCAACCGAGCTCCTCTTAGTCTTGGGGTCCTTTGGCTATAAAATTAGATTGTCCTGGCTTATGCAAAGATTTGGTTGGCTGTCAAGCAGCTGGCTGCGTAGATTGGCACAGTATTTTATTGAAAATCTAAGTCAAATATCTAAACGACGGTGTTTTATTACCTGCTGTTTCTCCTCTTTCTCTAGTGATTTACCATGTTTAGGCGAATGTTTTACATTCAGCAACAAAATCGGGAGGGAGTAAGTGTTGGAGGTGCTGTTGGAGCTTAGTCGGCTGAAGTGCCTCTTGTGGCTTGAATTCTGGCTTGGATTTCGAGTTGGCTAAACTGCTTCTAAATCCTCTGAATATTTACGGAAGTAAAAGGAGATTTTAGGTTGGTTAGAGCACAATATTTAAGAGCCTGTAAGTAAATCCTTTTTGCCCATGGCTTTGAGGTCTACCCGAAAAACGGTACCATAAAAATGAATTAGAGGAATGCAAAGCATATTTTGTATTGGATTATGGACTAGTTCTACCATATTGAAATAGGTTTATTTTCGACAGATCTTTTAAAAAGATTCAAAAAGCTTTTTACATATGCAGGGCATTTTCGATATTTGGAAACCGAATACAGGGTATTATAGCGTATTTTTGGAGTGAGGTTTGAGGTTTCTATCTTTGTTAATTTTTTTAAATAATGGAAAGGCACAAATCTTCGTTGTCAAAAACCTCCCCAACTCTTGACAAACAGAAAATATTTCTGTACAATTCTTGGGGCTGAAGAGACCAAGAAAAGATCTTAAATTGGTGACCCCGACCCATGTGCTTGCTGTCACATCTGCCATTTTGCCAGCTCACTCCACCCACAAAATTTTCCAAACAAAATCAAGCAACATTTTAGCCATTTTATTGTCAGTCTTAATGCGGCTCTCAAAAAGTTGGCTTAAAGAAATTAAATTTTATAAAGTCCTGGCAGTCCGTACCCCAACTCCTCTTCATTTGCAGTCGTCAAGCAGCAAATGACGAGCAAATCCTGAAAAGTAAAAGTGACAGACGAGCGTTAATTTTCAACTTTTCTTTGCAGTCACCCCACATTCCGCTAAAAAAAGGGGCCTGTCCTTACAATTTTCCCGTTTGGGGGGGCTTTCTTTTTTATATATATTTATTTTATATTACAAACGTCGACTTCGACGTCGCGGCGCTGTGAGTGACTTCCTTCCGCTTAGCTCATTAAACACACTGAAAAAACGAACCCTCGAAGCATGGCATGGCGGCTGCTACCTCCCCCGTTGTCTGCCATTCTCAGACATAACTCTCTGTGAAATTCTCTCTGTTCGTCAGTCTTTGGCAGTTTTCGACAAGCGAAATGGGAAATGCGTTTTCTTCTGCTTTTTTTTGTATACTCTACTGAGGGTATAATGTTTTGACAAGATGTTTCAAATGCAGAGACGCAAAACTTTAAATTAATGACACAATATATCTGTATAAAACAATTACTATTTTTAATATAAATTAAATAATATAAATTCTAAATTTATTGCACTAATCTGTCCAAATAACTTTTATTAATAATATTTTGTAGTTAATTATGGAAATAAATGACTTCACTTCAATTAGTTTTTAAACTGCAAACTCTCTGAAAAACTGCGTTCTTTTTGCTGCTGAAGTCACTATTTCATAGCGACTCATATATTGTACAAGGGTATCAAAATCCTCGGTTCCTTAGCTCTAGCTCTTCCTTCTGGCTATGTATTTTGGTTGGAACAGAGAACATTTTCTGCTCGTCATAATGGCCGCATTGAAGGCACCCCAGGGAGCAGAAGGCTCTCCTTCGCAGTATTCTTACCCCTCGGCATATTTATTTGCCGTGTTTATGCTTTTTATCCCCTCACCCTCTTAGCATAATTTTATTTGTTTGCTTAAAAAAGAATTAAAAAAGGTTTTCTGCTGTATTTTTTTTTCGGGAAAGCGCGAAATCGTTTTTATGTGAGGCTGCGGTTATGGCAGCTTTCCTTTTACGGGACTTTTTGGGCGGGGGTGGGAAATTAAGGGGAGTCTTAGGGCAATGCAAGAATTTTCAGGCAATTGTTGACATTAACATTTTTGGTTATAATTCGGAGTTTTATGTGGCACACAAAGAGCCATATATAGAGGCGGGGTGAATTTGGCATGAGCGGTTTTCGTTTTCTTGTAGAAATGAAGAGCAGTAAAAATTTTGATTTATTGTTTTTTAAGTAAAGGTTAGGAATTGAAGTTGGAGAAATTAATTGTATCTGATAATTATTTGAACATAAAGAGAAGCGTCTAGACAATCTGCCTCAGAAATGATGGAAACTACATCTTTATGTACAATTTTTGTTCTTAAAAAATATTTTCACCGCATTACTTCCAAGGAAAGACGACAGACTCATCATTGAAATGAACTTCTGTCGAAAGGTTACTTTGCCATAATTTTGGTGACCCCGACCCAGACTCCAAGCCCGCACACTCTGCGAAAACAAACTTATGGTGCGTGTGCACTTTTCTTTTGACGGTTTAACAAAGTTGGCCGCCCACTTTAAACAACCCCCAGAAAACATATCCCCCCACGCCATTTGAAAATTGTATTCTCTTCCATTAAATGCGTCCACCACCGAAAGGGGAGTGAAAAAAAAGCCCCGCTCTGACATCAGCGCATAATTGATGCCTCCGGGGAGCTGTGATAAAAACAAATCAGCGGCGCACACCCAGGACCTCTTTGGGTCTTTGGGTAGGGTTGCCACAGCAACCACGTATGTGTATGCACACAGCTGTTTCTTCCGTTTGTTTGTGTGTGTGTTGGTGTGTGTGGGGGCGTAGGACGCTTAATATAATTCACACCATTAAACTGAGAGCTACGGCATTTTGCCCCTGTTGGACATAAATTTATATAGACAATGGCAATACCTATACCTACCAACCCCGAAACCCGCCTCTACTCGACACCAGCCCCCCATCGCATTTTCCGGCCCACTCCATGGAGAATATGTTAAGTGAGGTCGAGCCAAGCACTGGTCGGTCGCTTATCAGCTTTGTTTTTCCGTTCTTTGCACTTTTTGTACACTCTTCTTTTTATTCGGGCAAACATTTTCGTCGAGTTTTTAGTTATCTAAGGGGAATATTTCCCACTCGGGATGGTGCCGCTCTGTTGTAACCCTTGAGCCCCATGTGGCATGGTGGGGTGGTGGCAACCCTTAGCCTTTTAGCTTATCAACGCGCGCTTATGCCAAAACACAAACACTTGCCGGGTGCTGAAACTGCTGCTGTTCCCCCATTTCGACTCTGCAGTACGCTGGCACAGTGGTTGGTAATCGAATGTGGAATGGGGAGTTTAAATGGGAAATTTAATTAATTAAGTTGCTGGAATCTGAGCTGGTTTTCCAGTAATATGAGTGCATTATGTGCCCTTGAATTAACAAAAGTATTTAGAAGCATTTTCTTAAAGCTAGCAGTTTATTGGCAATCAGTGATTCGAATTCTTCTTTACACGAAAGATGGTATATTCAAATACATTTCCAATTATGTATTTTGCCCAAGCAAAGGTTGGGCATTTAGCAATTGAAATTTTAGCGTGCTAAAAATTGTTTGATACAAGTTTTGATGAAACATGTGGTTTATGGAGAATTTTTTTTGTTTCTCTGGTGTTCCTATTCAATATATCATTGAAGAACAGCTGATAGATAATAAATTTACATATGGCAATTTTGGGCATTTCAGTATTGTAGATGTATTATGATCTCAAAATGCTTTAAATCATATTTATAACGAATGGAAATACGTGTCTTTTTATGCAAGGACTCTTACCATACACTACTCCTACAATATAATACCATTCATAAAAATACATGAGAATATAATAATAATGGAACACCAAACCAAATTTAAAATGTTCGCACTTCCCATTTGCATCCGGAAAAGATTTAATATGTATTTTTAATTTTGTATGTATTTGTATATAATATTTGTATACAATAGTGATTTTGAAAATCTCTAAATAATTTAATGAATATATACTTTTTTATCTTGAGATCTTTATATGGGTTCTTTATATCATTATTTTCATATGATCTTATTTAAATTAATAGCTGAGTCACTCTGAATATTCTTCGATCTTTATCATGAAACCCTTTACATATATCTTAAAATGTATGCCTATTGTGTGCCGGCTTTCAGCGACTACTTGTCCCACTGTGCTCTGCCTCCGCACTAGGCTCCGTCTCTGCCTCTGCCTAGGGACAGGTAGGTAGGCGCCAAGTGAGTTTGTTCTGCTGCCGCTGGGAGCCTTTGGTGTGTGTGTTTCCACGTGCGTGTGTGTGTGTGTGCTACTTAGCCTAATGTAAACCATGTGCATGCCTCGTTGCGCACCCAACAACCAACACCAGCAACAACATCAAACACTTTGCTGTGCAGCCAGGCTTCCCCTGAAGGAGCGGGTGGGGCGGGTGAGTGGAGGTAAAGCGGCACAGGCTCTTGGCATACATTGACACAGAAATGGCGAAACTTGCACCAAAGTAAAAGGGGAGGCAGGGAAGGCAATCTCCTCCTCACTGTCCCCCCACCACCCCACTCTTATCATTTTGTTGTTGCTGCTGTTTTTTTTTTCATCCAACTGCTGGAAATATTTTTCGCATGTCACGTGGGCAGAAAGAGCACAAACTTTTGAGCTCTCGCGCTCGATGCCATGCTCCTCTCCTCCTGCCGCTCTTTTGCCTTCGCTCTGCCTCTCCCTAACTCCTCCTGCTGCCCTTTTTCCTCCTCCTCCCGCTCTGCAGGCCTTGCTCGCTCTTCCCTGTCCTCTGCCGTCGCTCGTTCTCTATTCGCGTCGTCATCTGATATTCGAAAAGCGCCGAAACTTATTAGCAAAGTGCATTCTTTACTATCTTTTACCTTTTCGGGTCAGGTCTGTTCCTGTTCTCCCACTCTTTCCGTTCCTTCTCTCCACTCTTGTTGCGAGCTTCTCGCGGAGTTTAATGGGTACTCCTACAGTACTAAGGGTATATTGCTTAAGTGATGATGTCGGCTTGACAAATTCCTTCTATACAATACCCATGTCAGTCCCCAGAACTCAACAAAATACATGCACGGTCCCTGGCGAAGAGCCCTTTGGGGCGTGTGTTCAGACTTCATTTATTAAAATAGGTATATCTAATTTACCGTGGGTATATCATGTCGGAACACTTCTCTGTAGAATTTTACTTTTCTTACTTTTTATTTTTTAGTTACTTCTTTCATTGCTTTCATTTTTCAACTTGTTGAGCGAAAATTAAATTTTTAATGAATTTTTGCCAACGAAAAGTTTACCCTCACACACACACACACACACCGACAGACACACACGCACACGCACACGTGTAGGTATAAGTGCGATAAGCCCGAAAGCTGAGGTGGTAGATAGAGTGGTTCCATGGGGAGGGGGGCCTGGGGGTTTTGCTTTTTTGATTTAATTAAAAACATTCTTTGAGTTGCCAAAGTGTTGCAAAATTGCTGTAAGCAATGTTCCTCCTATCCTCCTATCTCCTCTCCTCCCACCCCCGAAAACAGTTTGCTCTGATTTTTTGGGAGGTTAAAGCGCTCCTTAAACGGTTTTTGGCTCCCGAAATTGGGCAATAGATTATGTCTATGGAATATTCTGTGCAACAGCAGCAGCAGCTGCCCGTCTGCTCCGAGCACCACTACCACTCCTCGGTTCCAGGCTTCGCTATTGATTTTCAATTATAAATCCATACAATACCCCTGGCAGAGGCCAATTAGCCTAGTTTTTGGCCGGGACTCTAGAGCGGGTGTTGCTGCTGGCGGCTGGCTGCCAACGGAAATGCCTAACAACAACAATTAGCTCCGAAAGGAATCGGCAAAGAATTGCCCAAAAATCCTCATTGGGTGGTGCTCTGCATTCAAGTGCCTGACAAAAGTTTCCCCCCTCTGAAAAGGGCGCCAGGAGTCGACGTCCCCTGTCTAACGGTGTTCTCATCGCGTTTCACCCCCTCCCACCCCCTCCGTAATTGCAGGCAGCCGCTAATTTCGCAGGCACCAGACGACAACTTGACAGGCGGCGCCTCCTGGAGTGGTAAATGGGGTTCGGCGTTGCCTCCGGGGCAGAGGCAGGGCAACCGAATGACTCGTTGATTGACTGAGTGACTGAGTGAGAGAGCGAGTGAGAAACTCGAATGATGACTGCCGCCACCCAGTCGCTTGGTGGGTGGGTCTACGACTGAAGCGAAGCGGTGTTGTTGTGGTCTTCGGTCTGTGGCTAAGCGATGCACTGGAAACGATTTTTCTGAATTTTTATTGAAGGTCGCAAATAAAAGTAATAAGATTAAAACATGTGAACAAATACAGCTACACTATTTTTTCACGTGGTTTCCTGGAACAGAATAAACTTTTATTAGCAATTTTCAATGTTTTAAAAATTGTTTTATAATTAAAAATATAATTTATTGAATACAATGTTTTCAATTTTTGAAATAATAGCTCAAATGTATCATTATAGATAATGAATAAGTAAGAATATTATACAAAATGTTTTTAAAATTGTTTTACAATCAAAAATATAATTTAAATAATACAAAGGTTTGCAATGTTTTCAATTTTTAAAAAATAAGTTCAAATTTATCATTATTATAAAATAAATAAGTAAAAATAACAAATAAAATAAACAAAAAAATATAAATAGAAAAAAAATAATAAAAAGAACAACAAATTTTAAAATTAATTGTTTTAAAATTCTTATTGTTAATTTGTGTTATAAAAAATAAAAAGAAAAATAATTTTATAATTTTTAAAATAAAAATAATTTACATTTTTATTATTCAAATTAAAAATGAGATTTATTTCTGGTTGTAAAAATAAAATAAAAGAAAATTAATTTGTAATATTAAGATCATAATTTTACGATCCCTGCTCCAGAGTGTCCCCACAAGTGTCTTGCCTCTGTGTAGCTTTGTTCTCAGATGTATCTATCTACCTTATATTTCCTCAGTGCATTCAAAACGACTGCAGTCAAAACTGAATTTTTTGTTAGGCTAGACGGCGGCCTGTCAGCGCGCAACCAGGCCCAGACGATGCAGTCTGTCAGCGTTTTTGACTTGGAAATGTTTTTGAATGCAATTTTTGGCTTCCATTGGCTGGGCTAAGAGAAAGAGAGAGGTAGTTCGTTTGCTGAAAAGCTCTTTAAGAGTCGGCCAAAAGTCAGGGAAATGTTTGTTGAAAAGAGGGGGCGGGACAAGAGGGAGTGGGAGGGAAAGCAAAACTTTGTTGCTGCTTTGTTGATTGTGTGTGTGTGCGTTGTGTGTGTGCGTTGTGTGTGTGCGTTGTGTCTGCTCTTGATGTTCACCTCAGACCATTCATGGCCGTAGTGGCGCCTCACCCACCTGCACCTGCATTCGCATCGTTCCTCCTCTGCTACTGCCACATTGTAAAGGCATTTGGCCGGAAATGATATCGACTCCTGGGTTAAAGTGTGTTCATGTTGCAGCTGCAACTGCAACCTGCAACTGCTGCTCTTGCTGCTTGCTTGCTTGGGTCTCTGCTGTCGTGTCGTGTCGTGGTGTTGCATTTACCGCTTCGTTGCACTGGCGATTGGCAACTGGCGGACAACGGACAAACGCACCAACGGACAGTGCCCTGCCTCTGGTTCTGCTTTTGTCTTTAAGTGGCCAATGAGTGGAGTACAGAAGAGGGCGGGGAGGGGAGGGGAGGGAGTAGAGCGCACAGGATAGGATGGAAAAGGACAGCCTAGTCATAGAACACGGACAGCAGCTGTTTTTCCTCAGCGTCTGCTTCTGATGAGCTTTTGTGCAATTGTCAGGCTGTATTGGTGTCTACCTCTCTCCGTGTGCAATGTCTGTTGGAATTTCTGTGGCTGAAATGTTTTCTGATAATTAGCGAAATTTAAGCAAAGAAATTCACTGAAAATAGCTTTGAAATTAGCTGAATATACTGAAAATAACTATAAGAAAATTCATGAAATAAGCGAAATTTAAGTACAGAACATACTGAAGAAAAAACGACAATTTATGAAATTAGCTAAATAATCTAAATTTAATATATACATATAAAATCTCGTCTCACGGTATTTGTGGTCTAATGCGACTCGACCGACTTCGTCTCGCATTCGATTACCAGCTAAATATTGAATATTCCGCTCATCCGAAAGTGCTGATTGGTGCTATGGAAAAATAATGTCAGATGGCATGTGTTGCGCATCATTGAGACACCATCAGAACCATTGAATGTCTTCAGTACTATGGCAAATGGGTTGCCGTAGGTCAGGCTATTATTCCAATAAAATTCTAGTGTAATGGAAGAACCATAAATATTCCACGATCGTTCATGTATAACTCGTTCTCTCAACTTTTTTCCTATTTATTTATGATACTAATTAGTATAAAAAACAATAATCTAGATCTCTCTCTTAATGCAATTACTTTTTTGGCTTAACATTTTTGTAGTTTTTTTCTCATTTTTAATTCCGAGCTTTGGTCAGGGCTTTGCGTAAAAAACTTATTTAATTATCACTTTATGAGCACTATTTGGGTTAGCAGCACACACACACACATAAGCATGGCTAAATGCATTCGAAAAGGTTTCACTCTTATTTCGGGTAATACGAAAAGTACTTTTAGGAGGGATTTTGGTTTTGCTATATTAGAGTTATGTGGGACACAGCACCGAAAAAAAAGCGAAGAAAAAAAGTCACGTACAATTTTCATTTTGTATAGAGAAGCCTTATTTATCCCCCGCCAGAGTGTATGCCAGAGTGAGAAGTGTGCTTTTGCATTTGCATTGCCATACCTCTGCCTCTGCCTCTCCCTCTCTCTTTTTTGCTTTTCAATGCGGTTTCCAGCAACAGCAAGAGCGACAGAATGAAAAAAGCTCTGTAAAAAATGTGTCAAGAGAAGATGAGAGGATGCGTCAACGTTAGCGTAATTAGGAAACTTGCTTCCCACTTGACTTGCTTATAACAGGGAAAGAGAGACAGAGAGAGAGAGAGTCATTTTTAGCAGGCTAGAGCGAAAGAGTTGCACTGTACTACAGCAACAAATGAGACAGATGCTAATCTGAAGAGTCGAAAGTAAAATGTGTCAAGGAAATAAAGGAGAATAGAGCAGAAAAATTGTGAAGAAAATTCTTTTGAATTTTCTGGGACTGATATGCACAGATGCTTTATACCGCAACACCTAAAAGGAATGCCCTTAATCTTTTAGTTCTTTAACCCCTTCACAAACTAAGAATGCTTTAGCCGAATGTTACCAAACTCATTAAAAGTTCCCCCCCCTCTCTACGCGCCTTTCATTCTCCTAAGCATGCTATAAAAGCAGACTTCAAAATTAGTAACATTTCATTTTGGGTCTACTCCTCATACAGTTACAGCTACAGCTACTTAATTTAAATGGAACCAAGACCAGCAACAGCAATAAAAAGCCACAGACAACAGCAGAGGGTTAAGAAATGAAGCCCGAATAATTTTAATTGTCACATTTCTTGCACGCACACACATGAGACCACGAAACACAAAAGGAAAGAGAGGAAGTCTCTGCTCTGCCCAGCCTCAGCAGCAGCAGCAGCAGTAAGGGGAAGCAGAGGACAAAAGCTTACTGTGTCTTCCGCAGTTCTTGTTTTGGAATGCTCTGGACCTCTGCTGCGGCTACTTCTGCTCCTTCTGTGCTACATCTACTTCTGCGATGCCTCTGCTGCTGCTCTTCCATTCTGTTTCGCCTCTGCTGCTGTTGCTTCATTCTGCTCTGCTGCTGCTGGTTCTCATTTGTGGCCTCTGCTTTGTTCTACTCTACTCTACTTCTACTCTGCCTCAGCTATGATGAAATTATGCAAGGTGGTCCACAAATGCAACGCGCTCTCTTTGTCGGGTCTTATTTTGCTCAGTACAATACAAACTTCGTTTTTCTCTCTCTCATCAAGCATGACGTCAAAGCGCTCTCAGTAGTGCTGAGCGTAATAAGACCCGAGAGTTTGCGGACTACCTTCTTTAATTTCATCATGGACTCAGCTGCTCCCTACTCCTGTTCGTTAATGGTTGGCTCTGCTCTGCCTCTGACTCTGCTGACTCCGTCTCTCTGTCGACGCTTATCTTAGACGCTGCTGAGACTGTGATGCTGGTGCCGCTCTGCATGCTTTTAAGTACTTTCTAAACGAAGCAGGAGCTACATTGGATTGACTACTTATTGATAGTCATTATCCGCTATTTGATTGTAAAATCTGAACAAAACTATTTTGTTTATTATTTTATTTTTATTACGGACACATTTGGCATTTTTTCCACATTTCGACGAAAATTTAATTCAATGGCCAATATTTTGAGTGCGTTCTCCCTCGTTCTGCCAGGACTTCACTTCTAACCTCTGCTCCGTCTCCGCTTTTGCATCTGCCTCTGTGCAGTAGCTCTGCCACTGCTCTGCCAAATTTAATGGTCATTTTAATTGTCTCGTTTTGTGTTTAGAGAAGAGTCTGCTGCAGCTGTGATAAAGTATTTCTGTCTGCCCTTACCCCCTGCCAGACCGAAGGAGACTGTCCGAATTGGTTCCATTGATAGCGGGGCCACTTCCACCTTAACCTCCAACCAACCCCCCAGCATCGTTACGAATTATGACGGAGCAACAATTAAAACTGAATTCGGTCAGGCCTGAAGACGATAATGATGGAAGTTCCAAATGATAATTATGCTGTTTTGTTGAAAGCAGAGAAAAGAACAATAGAGAGGGAGGAAGGGAAAGCAGCAACAACGGTGGGGCTGTAGGAGGGAATGAACAACAATAAAAGTAATGCTCTCTTTTTGACCAAGTTAAATGCATGTCCTTGGGTTTTGAACATTTCTTTTCTTTTTGCTTTTGTTGGGACAATGAATGGCAAAATGGACACGCCCCCACATGCAAACACTCATACACACAAACACACACACACATGAGAACAATTACAGTTCTTTTTAATACCCTGAAAGAGAGGGTATTACGATTTCGAGATTATTCGTGAATATTAAAATAACAAAGCAGGAAGAAGGAAGCTGGAACCTCTATATCATATAGAATTCCTTTTCGTTTTTTTCTAAAAATAAACAAAAATCAACAATCGCTTGAGAGCGATACCAAAGGAATAAAAAAACTGGCAGGATATCAAACCCATCGACCTTTAATTTTTTGTTGAGGAAAAGGAGGTACATACATAATTATGTTTATGGTGCCTCCATCATCATTGTTGTCCTTTCACTCGTTACTCGGCAGCCTTCCCTTTCCCTCCTCAAATATGGCAACTCTGTTGGTTTTAATTGTTGAGTCATTCTCTGAGTGTAGAGGGCTGTATGGTCCCGAGGTCTATGGCACTTCTAGTTGTAATTGTACTCTTTGTGCTGTTGCTTTTGTGGCCAGCTCAGATGTTGCTTGGTTGAGCCCTGTTGTTGATTGCTCGCTTTTCTTCCTTTTGATGAGGTTTGATAAAGGCTTCCGAAAGTGTTTCCACATCTTTAATGAGGTAACACCAAAGACTGCACAACTAGCCAGAGACTGTGCATTTTGCTGTTAGATAAAGCCTTTCCTGTGGCTCGGCAAAGAATTTGTAGGTTGTTCTTGGATAATGGGGACCGACTCAGCTGCTCAAGGCATTGACGAACAGACGAAGTCGAGTAGGCAGTGGATCTTGGTACATCTTGGTATTTTATAATACCCAACACTCTCGCTCAAAATATTGCTATATGTGCTTCAATATTTCGTTCATGCTTTTTTTTATATCCCTACGAAACTTTCCTCCAAGGAAGATGGTCATGGGCATAGTTCTCTTGAAACAAGCTTGGAATTAAAAGCTACAAGTTTTATTCCCTGATTTCGTCCTTGAAAAGTTTCTCCTGGCAACATCAAAGTTCATTTTGGTATATATCCTGCCTAAATTGTCATTTCCCCAAATGAAATGCCACAACATTTTCTTGTTCATACGAGAGTATGTAAATTTGCTTCAGGGTCAGGTCTCCTCCCCGTCTCCTCCATCTCTCTGATGATGATGTTTGTTTTTCTTCTACGAGGGGGAAAAGTCGTCTTCTTCTTCGTGCTCGCCTCATTGCCGCTTCATTAGAGCCTTGCCGCAAGTAAAAAAATGTGTTGCCCATCAACAGGCGCTCTGCCAGAGTCTCTCTCTCTGTCTCTCTCGCTTCTGCTGACTAAATTTTCAAGGATATGAGTTGTTGCTTAATGTTATGTGGCACATTTCCTTCATGTGGCTGCCAAGAAAATTTACTCTTGGTTGGCCAACAAATTTCGTCTTGTTTCCCTGGTCCTTTTCCATTCTTTATCCTCTCGCTCGCTTTCTTGTTGCTGTTTTTATTGTGGCTGTGGCAAAACGCTTAAACTGTCGTTTAGTTAATGATGCAGCATGTAGTGGCATTTACCCAAACTCTCGTCAACTGCCGAACGGGACAGAGACAGAGAGCCTGTTTCTTATCTGGAGCAATTTGTGCCCCAAGGAAGGAAGCGTTTAACCGATGATTCTTTGGGATATACATATACCAGGAGTGAGCTCCGTTACAGGAATGCGGTTCGGATAAGTCTTTAAAAGCTCTGGAATAAATTCGAAATACGATTAAATTCGATTTAATTCCAATTAAAATAGAAATATCTACCATTGTTACATAAATTATACTCACTGAACTCTTTCTAAATAACTCCATTTATTCCTGTCTGGAACCTACTATTCCTTCTGTCGGTTTTAAATGATTTATATCTCTTTGCCTTTCCAAGTTCTATTCCCCTTGCTATTGTCCCCAGAGGCACCTCAATTAGTCTCCATATATGACCCTTTCAAATGCTCAAAATTTAAGGCTTTTCTTTCATGCAAGCTCCAAAAAGGACCTCTGAGACACACACACAACACACACACACATACACGGACAACCCAACCCCATATTACAGTCGCAGCAATTATTCCATCTGCGGGTGCCCCAAGTCTAGACCAAGTTCCCGTCGTCCCGTCGTACTTGACCAACCGTGAGACCCACCATGGATGGTTAGGATCCTGGGCCTTTCCACGGCTATCACCTGTCACATAAATAGCGAGCGGATGAATTATTAAAGCAAAAACTGTGAAAAACAGAAGGAGCCCAAAAACTTTAACCCGCAAATGTGTGCGCTGCTGGGTGGGGGCCCTGGGGGAGAACTTTTTTTTAAGATGCTTAAAATGCGCCGCCGTCTGGCAGGAGGGTCTTGATGGCTAAGGAAAAGAGAGAGAGAGAGAGAGAGAGGGAGGGAACACCAAAGTGAAGCGAAATGACTCGCAAAGTCTGGGCTGGCCGGCCAGCAGCAGAAGCAAAAAGTTTCATTTGCTTGGCGGTGCTCCCTTTCCCTCTCTCTCTCTCTCTCTCTCCCTCTCTCCCTCTCTCTTTTTCACTTTACGTTGCTCTCTTTTTGCGTAGCTATAAAAACGGTTATAATAAGCGACGAAACTGCGCGGCGACGGCAATAGAAAAGCTGAGTCGTCGTTCCGACCAAATGATACCTAGTACTGACATTTAAGCGTAAAATGTTATTTAAACTTTAGTTTATAAAGAATAATCTTACTAATGATTACCGATTTGCTGTCAAAGCATTTCTGTATTTTATTCCATTCCTTTTGCCTGTCCAAGAACACCCTTTGCCAATCTTTACGAGCAGTGGGTATAAAAAGCGCAGTCAACTCTACCTCGCTCCCACTCTCTTTCGTTCTCTCTCTCTCTTTTCTCCTACTGCCGCCTGCTGGTGCCCTCTCTTTACTGTTGTTGTGCCGCATAAGTGGCACCTGTGACCACACCGCACACACACACACATATACAGACAGATAAAAGACCTCTGTCTGTGTCTATGTTCTTAAAAAATTTTCGGCATCGCGGCATAAAATTGGTTTGCTTTTTGGGTGAAAAGTTTCCTTTGCTTTGTGCCCCCCTCTCGCGGGCCCTTTTCAAGGCGGTTGGCTGGCTGCTCCTTCTCCCTTCTCGCGGCTTATAAAATATAATTCGACAGACGACAAGGACTGTGGATTCAGGGAAAATATATTAACAAAAACCCACAGCAAATACGGTGAGGAATAAAAACACCAACAAAATTGTGCACAGAAAGTTGTTTGTTTGAAGAAAGTCAGGACGAGCTGTTGCTGCTACAACGACGCGGCGGCCATAATTATGGCGGCAGCAACAAAAGCCACGAAAATGTTTTATGATTGAAACAAGTAGAACCAAATAATACACTTGCAGTTTTTTTCAAATATGAGGAAACAATCGGAACTAATTGGATTTCTTAGAAATAGCAAAGAAATACATACGTATGTGTATGTGTAAGAAAAAGTAATGCCTTACATTTATATTTTAAATGTTTTTAATAAAAATCCTAAATGTCATAATATTTATGATACAAATTTAAAAAGGAATGAATATTATTTAAATTTGATTAATTTGGGTTATTTTAAAATTTAAAAACTTATTTTAAATTTTGAATAAATTTGTCTATTTAGAGTTCCAAATTTCTAATCTTAATTATACAAATAAAAAAAAATAAGTACATTTGTATTTAATTATTTTGTATGTACGTTTCCTGGATTCTCTAGAACCAGATTTTATTATATTTATTCTTATATTGACGGAAGTACATAGTACGAAGGCTCCCAAAAATTGTATTCAAAAAATTCCTTGTTCATTTTTCTTTTCCAAACAAACCGCCTCTCCAATTAGTGGTACCCCATCTGTGGAACACTTTAAATCCAGTAAAACAGTTGGAGGCAATTTCAGCGAATAGACAAAGTTAATGGCAGTTGGAGGACTTCTCTCTGGTATCCTTCGACACCACACACAATCACATAATTTTGCGACCCGCCTCCATTTATGTATGCCCCTGCCGTTGCCCTCGTGTATCCCCAGCTCCATCCTCAAGCAATTTGCCAGCCGTTTTATTTGCGGTTGTCGTACATTTATGGGCTCTGCTCTCACTCTCTCCATCTCTCCATCTCTGTCTGCTGCTCTCTTTATTTGATGTTGTTTCTCTTTTCTACACTCTTTTCCTTAGTGTGTGTGTGTGTGTGTGTGTTGCATTCACATTCGTATTTAGTGTAATCTGTTTTAGGGGTCCTGCTCCTTGTTGACCATTTAAGTGCAACTCTAATTACACTGCAAATTATTCGAATTATGCATTTTTAGAGCTCACTCCATGTCCGCTTTTCTTTTATTTTCCTCTGCTATCTCTCTCTCTTTTTCTCTCTCCCTTTTTGTTGCTGTAATTTAAACCTTTTGAGTTGGGGCACAGTTGGAGCTGGTTTTGATTGCGCTCCTCTTTGGGGGCTTCTCTCCTTTGTTCTCGTCATTAATTGCATTCTATTTCCTGTTGCTTTGTTCTTCTCATATTTTCTCATGTTACGAAATGGCATAAAGACCTAACTGAAATTTGATTTCTTTCTTTTCTTTTCATATTCCCTGAATGTTCGTAAAAAAAGGTGAGTAAAACAATACAAAAAACTAGAATTTTAAATATTTTTAAGACAAATAGGTACATTTAAATTTGAATAAATAATAATCATTAAATGAAATAAATTTAAAGATTTTTTAACAAATTTTAGCACTAATTCTCCAAAAATAAAAATTAATTCCTTAAGAAAAAACCAGATAATTAAAAAAATGACATTTTCTCGCATACTTACCACAAAACTTCTTCCGGAAATCCCTAAAAAAAAATCTGAAATCTTTTAAAACTTGATAACTAGAAATTCCTATAAATACTTTTTCTTAGGGAATAATAGCTTCCGATTTGTCTAGCTTCAGGCTGCTTCCTCCAGAGCGACATACAAATAGTACTATAAAATATTAATAGCATTAAATATTCCATAAAATGTCAATGAATATAACATTCACTTCACACACATTTAAACTCACAAAAAAGACCAATCTCACAGCCAATAAATCATGCCCTTAAAATGTGCAGCAAACAAACGATACCCGTACGATATACATGTATGTATGGTATTTATTTACCCGTTTGAATGCTCCACTCGACTTTCAATTCATTTCAACATAAATTTTTCACACTTTTTCCATATTGAGTGTTTTGATTTTTGCCATTCTGTTTACATTTTCATATTTTATAATGCAAACATCTTGGCTCCTGTGGGGCTCGGGGCTGTTCTCAAAGGATAGCAGCAGCAGCAGCAGCAGACGCTGACATCATCGAATGTGGCACAGTTTTCTCCTACACTCACACAGACACAGACACAGATACAGTTACGGATAGAAAATACCTTTCCAATCACTTGAGTTGAAGACAATTCCTGGGGCTGCCAGGCCACTTACAATTTTTAGCGCTCAGCATGTGTGGCCCATAAAAAAGGCTAAAGGAAGGCAGGAAGGTGGCTCGGGCTCGGGCTCGGCTCTCTGTTGTCTGAGTGGGACAAAAGTGAGCGGAAGAAAGTGCCGTGTTGTCTACCCAATACAATAAATATTTAATGCACATGTTATTACATCAATAAGTGTGTCACTCACACAGACAGTCACACACGCGGATACACTCGCTCACTCACACACACACACATACACAGGGATACACACAGATACTCCTCATTGATGGCAAAGCTTTTATCGCGTACCTTCCTCTCTGTGCTGTCAGTCGAGTTTTTTGCCAGCGAGACTGGAAAAATATAAAGTGAAGAAAGCAGGATAGCGATGGGAATACGCTATACTTGGAATACAAAAAGGATATTCATAAATATGTAGAACCTTCCTTTACTTTCCCTTAAATATAGGAATCTTAAACCCTCTTTTTGTATATTTCGTTGCATTATTTGATCAAGAACTCACTCGGAGATCATGTAGAAACGTTTTCGATGCCAGAGATGGAAATTAAAATAAATCTTTATTAAGTTTAAAATTTTTATTAATTAAATTTGTTCAACTATTTGTACCAAAAGTCAGGCAGAAAAGGTACTGCCGCATGCCTCGTAACACTTGTAACCCAATAATCGATTTCTTAGAATTTCTAGGTAAATTTTCCATCTATCTCTTCAGCTAAAAAATAATTCTTCCAATTGAAACACTGTCTAAATTTTTTCTATAAAAATCAGCAGCCATTCGGCTTTACAGATCTGCCCAAGCCCAGATCGAAGCAACTTTAATATCTGATCAACCATTTATAGTAAATACCTTAAAGCTTACGAATAGATAAAAGGTTTCTAGAAATGCCTAAATTCATACCCAACTTTGCCATTGATTTTATTTATTTGGGGTATAAAAGAGAACACTTATATTTTATTATTGAATTGTCAGCTAGAATTGTGGTACTTTCCACATTGATAAATCGCTTTGTTTTATTTTTGTGCCAGAATCAACTTTCGTAGATACTATTTCATTATTCATGCAAAGAGGTTTTCCTCTCTCTATCTCCGTTGCTCTGTGCCGCTGTTTTTTTCTATTTTTTCCATTGCTCAAACAAATGTAAATATGAATATGTATATTTAATCGAAATGTGGGTCAATTTTTTATGCATTAGCCCAGGAATCGTTTGGGGAAACACAAAAGATAGGGGGTGTAGTGGTAGATTCGTGCCAACAACAACAACAAAAATACATATATATAAACAAACTTTCCTTTGGCCATTTGACGTTGGTTTTTGGACGTTTTGGTTGCAGCAAATATTCGTAGAGAAAAAGAAGGGGTATATTGGATTCGAGATCAGATAAGACAGCATAGTCAATTTTATAGAGATTTTCTGTGCAGTTTTCGAAGGTCAATCCTGGGCGAGATGCAGTGAAGACTTACTTTTCGGTCCGGAAAATCCAACAACAAAATATATACAAAATATTTGGGGATATTCCAGATGAAATATGTTGGTATTTTATATAAATATTTTTCTATGATATAATTATACCAAAAATCCTTTCGATCAAAAGAAATTTAATTAAAGTGTTCCATGTTAATAGTGGGTATCCCTTAGTCTTTATATCCATCCTACTGGTTCATACCGGTTTTATTTTCCGTATGTGTTTTGCTTGTTCTGTGGTCCTGTTGGCTGTCAATCGCATTTTGAGCGGCCTTAATGCCACATGACAGGGGCAAAGCATTCGACATCAAGCGTTGCATATTTTGAGGCGCCACAAAAATATCGGTGGGACGACAAAAAAGGTTGTACAAAAAATTGTTTGTTCAGTTTGCTGGTTCCATATGCGGTCAGTGTTTTTCCCCATCTGGCTTTTCCTTTTTTTTCGTACAAAAAAAATTCCTGAAACTGTCAAACAATATATATTTTTTCGTAATTAAAAAGTAAATCCAATAAATTGCACCAAGAGAGGAGCAAGAGAGGAGCGTTAAAGGACGGGAGATTAGAGGAGGCTAGGACATTGTCATGTCAAATATATAATTCAAGTATTCAAGTGACAAATAAATATTTAAACCCTCGGAGTACAGCAATTGAACGACTTAATGGATTAGAATGAATTAAGCATTTTCGATATCATCGATGGCTGGTGGCGGGCTTAGGCCTTTTTGTGGTAGCTGTCCCCAAATGGTGGAGTTATTCCATTAACAGAATTTGCAACTTTCTGTATCTAAAATACGGCAGAGCATTTCATTGAATTTGAATAAAATTCTTACGAAATGAAACAGCCACAGCCACCCTCCCTGTGATGCTGCTAGTGATGCCTAAAGGACAAACCGACTCCGGCACATGTCCTTAGAGAGAGGCCAGAACTGTGGTCTCCTACAGGCTGGGCATCATAGAAGAGAGAGCTCTTAAGCCAGGGAAGATTATAGCATAGAATGCAATCTGGGAAAAGAGTAATCATAAACAGGACTATGCGAGACCTGGTAACGTTGCACTATATAGAGACAACCACCTATGGTTAGGAATTAAGTCAGGAATAGAAGATTTTGCACTCGGGGGCTTACGAGGTGAAACAGACCTGCTATCCGATCTGAAGACCTTGGAAAGCGCTTCTACATGTGCCCAAAAATGTATGCTACTTATTGTTCTTAAAATTACAGTACAAATCTTTTTGTGTATACTCTGCTGAGTAATGGATAAAATGTAAAATATATCGACTACTACGACTAGGTCCAATCTGTCATTGAAAAGTTCTTATTCTATTATATTCTATTCTATTCTATTCTATTCCATTCCATTCCAAAATAGACGCTGCAAATTATAGTCTCCTTTTTAACTGGATATAAACATGCGAAAAACAGATGCCCAAAGAATATCTAAATAATCTGGGGCTAAGTCAAGTCTAGACTTAATTAGTATATTTTTCGCTTATATAATTACTAATTTTGTTTGTCTTAAATAATAAACAGGGAAAATTCGATTAATTTTGAAATAAAAAAAATTAATCAGGAAAAAAATCCCTCTCGGCAATTAGAAGGAAGCAACAACAGAATTTTATTCAAATATTTGCTTTGTCAGCTTTACTCAATTAATAAAATTTGATCAAGTTAGTAAAAAAAAAAGCCACACACACAAAAAAAAACGAAAAAGGGAGCCTCTGTGGAGCCATGCAATTAATCCTTCTCGCGCCTTCCCATCCCGGCATGTTAATCAGACGCGAAAAAAAGGCTGGGCTTTAGACATACAACAATTTCGTTGCTGTTTTTCCTTGTTGCTTTTGTTGTTTTAATAAACAAAAGGAAAGCGTGGAAAAGTCTATTATGTCTCTGTGTGTGTTTACTTTTCTCTCTGGTGTGAGTGTGTGTCTGTGTAAGCCTAAAAGCTGCTTACATTTTTAATGACTTTGCTTGTCTTTTTAATTGTGTGAGTGTGTGTGCGCGAGTGTTTTTCGTAGAAGCAACAATTTGACTGCCATGTATACCCCACTCCCATCAACATATGTAGGAACGAATGTACATATATGTATGTGTGTGCGTACCTACGAAGAGTTTTAAAAATTCAATTGGCTTAACCATTTTTTCTGTGTATTTTATGACTGGCAAAGTTCTCCGTTGTTTTTAATAATTAACTTTTTCTGGTTATAAGAGAACAATTTTGTGGACGACCAGATTTAATGGTTTTAGGCATTCTCTGTTTTCGCTTTTGCGCAAAGAAATCCTAACTACGATATCCGATATGGGATATTGGGAGCTAGTACGACTATCATCGACAGGCGATCGTGCGTCTACTTAACTTCTACTAAAATTTAAATTAAAATTATATCCACCATTTGAAGTAGAATGCTTTTTTCTGAAAAGAAACACAAAATTCTTAAGAAACAGTCCGTCTTAGACAGATGGTTTGTGGAGTAAGCAGAGGTACACAAACATTTCGAAATGAAAATAGATTCGATTCAAAAAATTTGAAATCAGAAAGGTCGAGTGGGGCCTCCGTGATGCAGTGTAAAATTTACAGTAGAATCTCACAAAATACAACCACTTTTTTCCTCAAGTTCGAATTTCTGAAAAGTTCTTGTTGCTGGACATGAAAATAATAATACAAATAAATACACAAACAATTTTTTATTTATTAATATTTGATTATTTTAACACATTAAATTCATAGGAAACAATTTTATTTTATTTTGAATTACCATTTTATTTTTTTTAACAAAATCTGTAATACCAAATTTTTTTTTTTTTTTATATGATTAATGAATTTATTTTATTATCGACATTTTTTTTTTATTTTTTAAATTTGAAATCAGTAATATTTTCTGGTTGTTTTTTTTTTTTTGATTTATTTGAATTTGTCCTAATGATATCGTTACGGATGTTTTAAAGATTAGAATTGATAAAACCAAAAAAATAATTTGTAGTGAAAAAAAGACTTCCAGAGCGTCCAATACATTAAAATGGCGGCTTCTTATATCTGGACAGTTCGCGTATCTGATATTCTACTGTATATGTATTTTTAAATATTGAATCAATAAAATAAGACCCCTACTTGACTTAGATCCTCAGAAGTTGCTAAAAAAAATAGAGCCTTGACATTTTGTCTTGTTTAGAAATTGCCGTTTACCACAGTTTTTTTTTTTTTTTTTTTTTGTATTAAACATTCTCGGAAAAACAAGCAATTTCCTTTTCAGTTGACACCAGTCAAAAAGTAATTTCCCGAAATGAGCTCCCATTAGATCGTTCATTCGCTCTCTCTCTCCCGCAATTACTCTCCCACCTTTGCGGTCTATTTTAAGCACACGCAGAAAAAAAAAGAAACAGTTTGGTGGAAGAAGGACCAGGACCAGGACGCAGCAGCAGCAGCAACGACAGAAATCACGCACGCACACACTTGTCCAAAAACCAACAAGAAGTCGCGACATTGCTTTGCCTCTCACTCCATCAATCTATCGCTCTCTCTTTCAGTCCCACATGTGTGTCAATCTGTGCTCTCTCTCACACTCGAATCTGGGCTCTTCTTCGTATGCTAGGCCCTGCTTGACGCCTGTCACGTGTTTAATTATTTACGTGACTTGGCGGCAATTTATTTCTTATTCTTTTTTTTCGCTGATTTTCCTCGGCTTTCTTTATACTTATACTCTATTTTGTTTGTTTTTTTTTTGTGTAAATATTTATTGCCAGTTTTAGGGTTTTGGTGATGGGGGACACTCGCTCGCACTAAAAAGGAAACTAAAACTGCCAACTTGTCGCCTACGTGTGGGGTGTTTATATGGCGGTACTTATCTGTGGACAGGACAGGGGGCTCCAGAGTATATGGAGGCTTTGAAGACAAAAACATCTAAACATCTAATAGAGGCCTGTATCAGATTTTGGGGATTTTACAGTCCAGAGCCATGACATGTGGCATGTAGACTCTGGTAGGGGTACTTGAGGTTGGAAGTCTAACCTAATTACTTCAATATTTTCGGTACGCGGACAAACGAGAATATTCTAGTTTTAGAAGCTGACGTCCTAAACATAAGACTGCAAGAAATGAGATACGATTTTAGCATTTTGGTCTTCCTCGTTACGCACCTTATGTTCATATTTTCTTTGATAGATTTTAAATTTAAAAAAAATTAAATTTTTTAATGTTTATTTTTTTCACATAACTTAAGTATCTTAATTAATGTACCTATTAAAAAGCAAACCTCAAGAAATAATTTTTTCGACTTTTTTGGAGTTTAAAAAAAAAAATACCGCAAGAAAGTATTAATTTTTAATTTAAACGCTTAATAAATTTTTAAGACGGTAGACTGTAACACGAAGTGTTTCGGTTCGATTTATATCTACAACTATCAGCTTTTCAGAATCGCAAAGTTCAAATAAACCAGATTTAAGATACTTAAGCTATCATTTTTAAATATTTTTTTTAAAATCCTTGATAAAAAAACATAGTTCATTAAAAATGTGGCCTCAAATCTATCATAAAAATAAATATGATGTTGGATAGTGCTATTATTCCGACAGCTAATCAACTTTAGGATGATTTTAGAAACTCTTATTCCCATGTATTTGTATCGAAAAGAGCACATTCCAATGGTTTTAATCGAGCTGTAAAGCGGTTAATGACACTGTCTGATGTACTCTTCGAAAAATATGTAGATGTCCCAAATGTGAAGAAAATTATATTATTAGAAGGGAATCTGTAACCAATGTACTAGTACTTTCTTTCTTCCCTTTTTTTGCAATTTCTTGTCCACTTTTCTTTCCGTAACTTTCAATTTCCGTTCAGAAAACAATCAATAAAGAAAGAATACCTAATTTCTGAATTTATGCTCCCTCCGGGGAACATTTAAAATATGCTTTGTCCTGCGTTACCGTCCAAAGATTGTTTTTCAATAAATTGATGGCTCCGCAGGCTATCCCTTACTCCTCCTTGTGGCACTCACCTGTCGATGGGGTAGGGGATTGGGAGGGGGAAAGAACGAGTCTATCTTTGGTCTTTAATGGACATTTTCCTAGGCAATTAGAGACGCAACGAAACGACCTGCCATGCCAGAACCCGCCTGGTGCCACACTTTCAAAAGGAAACCCCCGACTCGTAGCCTTTCTTCTCGACTTTCTCCCTGGGGCCTCGTTGTGCCCCGTGTCCCGTTATTATGATTATCGTTTGGTCGTTTTGTGGCCTGTTCCCTCTCACTCACTTACTCGCTCTTGACTCGTGCTGTCTCCTTCGCTCTTTTGGTATGCCTTTCCCTTTCGGGCAGCTCTTTTCTTCCGTTTCGTTTCTGTCGCGTTGACAAAATCATAAAAATGCACACAAAACACAAACAAATTATACAAATGTCTCCCGAATGGGCAAGACGAGAGCGACAACATTATTTGCCTCTCTTTCTTGTTGTCACAAATTTTAGGTAATGGTCCCATTGAGACCTAGGGATATACGAGTAGTGGAAGGAGTATTACCACGGATAGGATACGACAGTGAGGCAAGGATAACGATGTGTTTAAAATTTGAATGAGTTGTGGAAAAGAGCGATTAAAGAGGGAAATGACGAAAGATTTAGAGGATTTAAAGGCGAGGATTGCCGAAAAATAAAAGGAATTGACAGACTTTTTGAGAATAACATAAAGAACAAACCGACGTACATAATACCCAATTGATAGAAACTACTTTGAATATTCGATAGCTGTTTAGAGGGAAAGGTTCATCAGCAGATAAGCTCTCTATTCTAATAGCCTTTTTTCAGGGTTGCATGTGAAAATGATCGTCTAGCAATATGTCAGAAGGACGGTAGAATGGATGAGGAAAATAGTTAAGAAATAAATACATTTTCATTCCAGTCGGTTACCAGCTCTATTCAGCAAAAGGTTCTTCGATAGCTGCCCAATTGGTATCGGAAAATTAAAATCGATGACTCTGTTGAAGCTGTAAGGTGACTCCATCCTCTGAAGGCTTATAAGAACTACGTTTAAGTATTCCCACTTTACCTCGAATTCTCTGATGGGGTAACCAATTTTTTATAACTGATGGGGTTCGTGTGCAAGCCACTCCCACTTCTTATACAACATCTAATTATTCGATGGATCTTTTACTCCCTCTAAAATCAAGTTTAATTATTTTTATGTGCTCTCCCCACTCTCCCACGCTGTGATGGCTCTCTCCCTCTTTGTCTCCCGGGAAGAACGTGCAAGTGCAATTTTTGCAATTGGCAATTCTCTGCCAATTCATTAACATTTAAGTGCTCAAATATTGAAATGCATATGGAATCGAGAGACAAGGGAGTGGTGGAGTGGTGGAGACCGACCCAATCACTTCACCAAACTTCGCTCTCGCCCCTCCCCCCATGCCACACTTTGCCAGGGGGCATCATCCTCTTTGCCACTGAAGCTCCCTTCGTGTTCTCTCATCCATTGCTGAAATGCGCGTCAAACCAACAAAATTTATGCGGCACTGCATCGCGTGGAATGTGTGGAGGAGGAGGATAGGTGATGATGGTTGCACGATGCCATCACAGAGGTGGCATGAAAGAAGGAGTCGTGGAAAAGTGGAAGAGTGAACGAGTCGTAGCAAAGAGTAAAGAGCATGGAATTGTTTCAATTTCGTTGGCAAACAACAATTTGCAAAAAGTGGCGACCATTTTTGCTTGCCTCAAGTGGAACCCCCCTCCCCCCTTGCCACTGCGCTGCATCTCTCCATCGTCACTGGCGCATCGTCGCCCCTCTGGTATTTTCATTTATAATTTTTATTCAGGTTTTTTTTTCGTTTTTCCTCAAGACTTATGCTGAAAAGTGTTTACCCCGTCCGCTCTCTGTCGTTGTCTCTATCTGTACCCGAAAAAAATAAAAATCATTTGATTCAATTTTCCACACATCTCTCGCTGTGGGTTTCCATGGGTGGAGAAAGGCTAACCGGGAGCCATGCAAATCATTTTTCTTTTCCCAAGGCCCGCAGTTGTCGCTGTTTCTGGGCTCTGGATACTGGATTCTGGATTCTGGGGTTCGCAGTTTTTTTTTCCAAAATGAATCAATAAATTCCTTTGCCAGCGCAAGTTTAAGGCAATATTTTTTTTGGAATTTACTTTTCTTTTCTTTTGGGTGAATTTTCGTATGCTCTTCCGGAGGGTAGAACTCTCACTGGGGCAGGAAAATAGACTTTTTTATAGATGTGTAGATTCCCGAATTCCATAAAAAAAAGAAGAATCCAACAGCTAAATACAAAATCCAACAGTCTTTGGTGCAAAGGTCGTTCTCGAGAAATCGAAAACAATATACATTGCTTGGGCATGACAAAGATAGTTCAAACGAGATTTTTTGTGTTTAAAAATACAGAAATATATAGAAACCTATAGAAAATTATGATCTGATTCAACGGTTAAAAAAATTAGTGATCACCGATCAAATTCTACATTAAATGATGCTCCTTTTATAGAGGATTTCAATATAAGATATATACTCTTCCATATTTTCATATCTTTACTCATAGTCTTTCGTTAGAACATCTAAGATTCGACTTTCCCCTATGCTTTCTCTGCCATTTCTTCTTCATTTTTGTCGTTTTTGTTGTCATTGATTCTGCTCGGAAGCCGTTGGCATTGTTGGAATTTTTGCTCCACTGCTGTGAAATGCCGTTACTCTTGTTTTAACCCTCCACACGCCCTGCCGTACCGCTTCAAGCCTGGTCATGTGTGTGTGTCCCTGCTCTTTAAGGGAATAAAGTTTTCCCCAAAAAAAAGCAACCTGACGGGGGCAGGAGAAATAAATATATATTTTTTCTGGTTAGTGCTCCTTGCATGTAGTATTTCCATTCACATTTCATTGTGGTTAAAGCCGGCTCGGATCTCTCCACGCTCTCTTGGACTTTTGGGCATTTGGTTGCGTTAACATTACGCTTCCCAATTTAATTTTTCTCCTTTTTTTTTTTTTTTCTTTTTTGCTGGGTTCTCGGATTTTTTCAGTGTGTGAGAAGTGACATTGAGAGCCGAGTCCTGGCATCCCTTTGTGCCTTATCTTCTGGCATATATATTTTATACTTGATTCGGCTTGCCCTTCGTTTTTTCCCGTATCCATTTTTACATGCCCGCAAGATTTACTTATTTAATTTGGTTTCCTGTGTGGTGAATATTTATCTCACATACATATTGTTTTTTTTCGGTGACATTTTCGATGTGGTTTGTTCTTTGGCTTTTTAATTTCGGCTTCATTTTCGGTTGTAAAGATGTAAACTTATGGTGGTTCTGGTCGCTTCAGAAGAGTCATTTCTACAGTCATTATTTGTGTTGTTAAACGATTAACAATGAACAATTAAAATAATGTGCAAAAAACAAGCGCAAAATTCCACACCTGACGAAGCTGCTATGAAAATAAATGCCATGAAAATTAAATCGAATTGAATTTAATTGAATGGTTCTTCTGTTTAATATTCATTCCAAATCATTTGAAAGATCAAGCATCAATTTGCTGTGTCATGGCCCTGAATTGTATTGTTTTTTGATTTCATGGGACCGACTTGTGCGCCAAAAACTGTGTACTTTGGTGTTCGATTTGGCGGACCGAAAAGTAACCCTTTTCTGCGCCACGCCAGAAATTCTGGGGACCGACTCAACATTTTGGTAATTCGTATAGTCTTTCGGTAGCTACAATTTAATGCGATTTGGAAATCTTTAGACACATTTTTCCCTTAAGATTCATGGATAACTTTCTGAAAATAATTCATATCAGAAAATAGGACTTTTTCTATCCCCTTGAGACTTATTCTATTCCAAATGTTTGGTTATTGCAAAAACCCTCACCAATTAATTATAGTCCGAAAGTCAAAATCCCATTTTAAACTTGTGGATCCTTTTTGACCTCTCACACTCCAGGACATTCCTTCATCTCCATGCAACTCCCAAAATGGACTCTCCCTCGTCAGCCTCTAATTAGTCAACATAATCCCCAGACTAACCGAAAGGACATTGAGTCCAGTCCTGAGTGATATACGAAAACCTCCCTTGAAAATTTTCAAATAAAATGCCAACTTTGATCTATTTACAAGTGATTATTAACACAGTAACAACAGGAAACAGTAGGGGGCGGGGGGGGGACTGAGGCAGTAACATGGTGGAGGGGGTGGGGTATAGACGGGGGACAGGCAGCATAGCAGAATAGACAGGGACAACAACTACAAACGATTTGGAACATTTTTGCTTAATTACACACGAGTCCTAAACGGCTTCCCAAACCCAAGCCAAAAAAACCCCACCCCACCAGGGAATCCCACTGGTCGACGCTCTACCCCAATATTACCGCCCCTGTCCACCCCTCTTCATCCCTCAGCTCCCCCTTTGGTCCGCTTCACTGTCTCTGCTCATCCATCTCCCCTCACTGTTCGCTCATCCTAGTCCTCCTCCCCCTTTGGTCCGCTCATGGCTATGTCAAATATTTGCACAAAAGTCCAAGGATCCGTCTCCTGCCTCTTCGTCCACCCTTTCGTCAGCATTGCTCATCCAATTGTCGCAGCAGAGGATGAACGTAGACGGGCCGTGGGGTGTGCAGGGAAGCAGTCAGTCCTCAGCCAGGTCCTGGCAGCGCCAGTGTGGCAGCAGGAGCGGTACCGGCAGAGGCAATGAGGCTCAGACAGCGGCTTTATCCTTGACCAAAAAAAGAGCAACGCGTGGCAGAGATGAACGGTTTTCTTATACCCTTCTGGAAGGGGGTATATCCAAAAGCTTGGAGGGTATGTATTCAAGTGCGAACAATGGCTGTGGAAGGGTATTAAAAGCTTCGGCCCCCCGGTTGCTAGTTTCCTGTACTTGTTGTTTTTGTTCCCTTCTCTTTTTGGGGTTCACTGAGTGTCAACATTGGGTCCCCGTCCTATCTCCCTCCCACTCCCACTCCCACCTCGCTTTCTCTGTGACCGTCCAGCCAGCGTTGCCAGACAACGCACAGTCAGCGCAAAAAGTCGCGTAGCTCAACAAAAAGGGAAGAAGAGGTGTAACGAATGGTTGGCTGACTGGGAGCGAGGGAGAGAGAGAGACAAAAGGGAGAACGGTGGCAAAAATAAAGCAAAGAAATCATTTTTAAATGCGGCTTAAAATTATCTTTGATAAGCGTGCCGAAATGCTTGCGCGCCCTCTGATATTTTTTGGTTGTCTTTCTTTCCTTCTCTCCCTTCTTTCTGCTGAAGTTGAGTAATTTATAGGCGGCCGCGGCGGAGCTTTTTGCTCTCTCGAACTTGTGGGTCGCATTAAGAGAGAGATCAAAGCAAAGCTTCCAGAGGATTGGGGGCTAGAGTAGAGGTTAAGCTGCTTAGGAACCCTCAAGGAACGGAGTGCAAAGGTATGGGGAAATATGATTTGATAGTTGAAAGATAATGGGATACTGAAGCATGGGATAAGAGAATATTCAAATATTTAAAGAAAAATATAATAGAAATATCACCCAGTAACTCAAAGTGTAGTTAATACTAAGCACCAAACTCTCCACCCCACCTTGAACAATTGGGCCACTTCAATAGTCCTTCAGAGCCTGCACCAATTCAGGAATCACAAGGTTAAAGGTCTCTTTTACAAGTTGCACTTGTGTTACTTTCCCCATTGATTTTCAATCTTCAATCTGTAGTACACCGCACTAACAAATCGGAGAACATCAAGTAGAAGCAACCAATCAAAGAGAACAAAGAGGGAGATTGAGAGGACACAAAAGAAAATAACAAGAATCAAAAGTTCCAGTATCGAATCCACTTGGAAACTTGATTTGTTTCGCAGCACAGCAGACGCTAGACATGAACAAAATTATCCTCCCTCGTCGTCGTCTCACCTGAAAAACAAGAGATAAAGACAAAATGAAGAGACAAGAGAAAAAAGTTGTTCAAAGAATTTTGCACAGCTGCTACATACTAATACTTTTTTATCTCAATTTTCCCCATTTCTGGTGGGGAGGGGGAGGATGGTACCCTTCTTTTTGGCTGTGTCCTTGTCTCTGTCAAAGTGTTGACCCATGTCGACGCCGCCAAGAGGAGGAAGGGTCTCCCAGCTACTCTCTTAGCTGTCCCCAGAGTCCCTTCATTTTGGGGGTAAAAAACTTTTATAATAGATTTCAAATTTCTGCCGCCTTGTGTGTGCCCGTGCCCGTGCCGTGTGCCCGTCTCTACGCCCCTCCATAATTCTCTGGAGTAATCAAGCAAATTAGTAAGTTTCTCGGGAGAAACGAAGCCGAATCCTGGCGAAATCCAAGTACCAAATTCCGACACTCCTTCGTGGCTCCCTCGACAATTTTGTGGTCGGCAAATTGTTGACAGCTGCTGCTGGCTCGCTCGCTCCCCGCCAGCTCCATCTTCTCTTCTGCTGCTCCGACAAATGAAGATAAATGCCAGAAAAGAGTGTCAGAGAGAAGGGAAGGTGGTGGCATGAAGTGGCAAAGTTTCCTTTAAAATTTAAAGAGAAATCTTTAATTTGGATGTGGATTTCGGTGTTTTGTGGCGCAGACAAACAAATGCAATTTTCTTGTTAAGTCGATAGCCGGCAAAGTAGGTGGGCTCTTCTCTGTCACGTGCTCAAGGGGATACTTTGTCTACTTTACTTTACTTGAACTTGAAATAAATAGTGCTATTTTTTTAATACAATCACAGATACAAGATAAATAGATATATCTACATAAATCCATGATGAGTGGATATTCCTGCAGTCCGAACTGCGGCCTTTTCTCCTTTTTTTTTCTTTCGAATATTGCATACTTTTTGTTGATGAAGATGAATTTGCAGTTTGAACTTTGATACTAGCACAAAAGTTCAGTTCGTTTCGTTTCGGTCTTTTCCGAGTTTTGTTGCCTTGTGCGGAAAAGTTTTGTTTTTCGGGTAAAAAAGTTTGGTATGAAATTGTCGCAATTGCATGTTTTATTGGATCCTAAGCGGAACTTGGCTCATATCCTACGTATTGGGGAGTGCACAAGAAATGCAATAATTGTGTCAAAGGATCGTTGCAATTACACTGTTTCCCTTGGCTACCCCCAAACCCTTGCAACTTTTGCTGTCTGCCCCCTTTCCCCCGGTGACTTTCGAACTTTAACTAAATTAAAGTCAAGCCAAAATAGCCAGGAAAGGGTTAAGAGGGGAAGAGGATGTGGGGAGAGGGAGAGAGAGCTGCTGAAAAGTTTCGTGCGTCTGGCAAACAAAGAAGCAAAGGAAAAGACAAAGTTCAAATTACAAAATGCAACAAAGAAGGCGCAAAAGGGCCGAGAGGTGGGAGGAAAGACAAGAATTTGCTAAATAAAAGTGAAACTTGCAGAAATTAAAAGACAAACAAGAGGGAGAGAGCGCTTCAGTCGTCATACCGACTTTAAGATACCTCTTAAAAGTATGACCACAAATATTTAGATAAAAAACATATTTATTCTTATAATTTTTCCAAAATAGAGTTAGTTTTGCTAATGGTTTATTGCCTTTTGCCTGTTGCAAACAGCCAGGCGAAAACCATATGCCCTAGAGTTCCAAGAGTGCAGGGCATAAATAGAATGAGAAGCAACAGCCGCCGCCTTGGAACACTGTAAACGGTAGAGAGAGAGAGGAAGAGGGAGAGCGAGAGCTAGAGAGACGAGTGTGTGTGGGAGAGAGCTTGGAACGGAGAGCAGTGCAGTGCGTGCAGCCGCAGCGCTGCAATTAAAGCATTAGGTCCGTGACAAAGACCTCAAACACAAACCAAAACTAAAGCGTAATTAGGTGTAATGGGATGTGCCATGATTTACTTTCTATCTACTATCCTCAAAATGGACTTTAAAGTAAAAAAAATTCGATTTCGACTTGAGTGAACTTATCTTGTTTGGATTGGCGATTTTCTGGCTGAATAATCCTCAAATAGCATTAACCTAATGGCCATTTGCTTCTGTAAATAAACGATTTTAGCTTTCGTCAGAGCCAAGGCCAAATTGGGTCAACTAAAGCGCGATGAGCAAACCCCAAACCCACCTGGACAAGGACCTACTACCACCTCGTGATTAAATGTTCGCCGGGTTCCTATATGTGTACGGGTGTATGCTTGTGTGAGTGAAATGAATTAGCTAAGAAGGATTGGATAACAGGGAGTGTTTCAGACAGCACCGGGCACCTTAGGAGCAGACAAATGGATAATGGAAACGTTTGCTTTTTTCGGTCGTAATTAGAAATTTAGGTTGACGTGAAAAAATCGAATGGGAGGTAAAAAGTCATTTGCATGCCAAAGTGGTCTAGAAATGTTTTAAAGAGGAGATAGATAGTAAAAGTGGGATTAATAGGTTTTTTATTGTAAACTAAAGAAAAGTTTAAGCTGTTGAAAATTGATTATCCAGAGGATAATTTTTCTATCATCAGAAAATTTTACTATTGTACTATACATATTTCTGAACCACACCTTATGTTCTTCTTCGGTTTTTTGCATCATAAGCCGTTATTTTTCCAAGCTGTCGAATTTCCAGCCGCCCGAGAGCCAGCGATCATCCCACCCACTTGTCTCTCTCGACCTCTGCTTTGACATTCAGCGTTGCTGTTCTGCATTTACCTAATGTACCACCCTCTCTTTCTCACTTCTTAAGGCGCAGCTTAAGCCCTGCTTCCCTCTCTTCTTATATTTTGCTGCGCTGCCTGCCTTCTTTGAATAGATGAGCTTAAGATGACGCTAGCAGAGCACCTGTCTCGCTTCTTTGCTTTGACTTGGCTATACCTTGTACAGTTAGATCCTCTCCCGCTGCCTTCTTGGAGAAGCTTTCGACGCCGCCGGCAGAGCTCCAGGTTCTAGCTTTTGAGCTTCGACCGCAGCGAAGTTACTATGTACATATCTCTCTCCCTGTTCCTCTCGTTGCCCCAACTCTTCTGCTTTCTTCTATCACCTGACTCTGGCTGCTGGAAGGCCTGGAATCCACTGGAATTTCCTTTGCCCTTGACTTAACCAAACCAAATGGCGTTGCTCGTCCATTTGTCCATCGACGATTGCCAGTGAAGGAAGTAGAAGAACCGTTTAGTTGAAGGCGCTACGCGTGCGTGTACCCCCGATTATATATTGAATATATAGTTATTTTTTTAATTAGTCACGTTGAGTTTCGAGTGTCGCAGTGTTAAATGGAAATCCTCTTTTAGGCGATTGCAATTCTTAATTATATTTTAAAAACCGAATTCAATTGTCCGTGTGCGTCAAAAGTATTGATTGAGCGTGGTTATTTACCGTTATATCCTACTAAATATTATACATTATATATATATATATAAAATCCTTGTTGTTGTTCTTCCGAGTCGACAGTGTACAATTTTTAAGATCGCAAATATGTTCAGCAGCCGCGCTTCGTTTCTGGCCAATCGCCGTATGATATTTGATTTTTCGGAAAAGAGTGCTAATGATCTCTATTTGGAGTAAGTATGTGTGTGCGTGTGTGCGTGTGAGACACAACTGTAAAAGGTTTTAGTTACAGTGGTGACTCATTAATGAAGAACCAACTAATAGAAAAACTTTGTTTTATATTCCCACAAAATACTCAACTTATAAATAAAATTCCCATATACATATATATACATATTTATCTTTTACCGAATGAACATTGTACTGACGCCAACTCTTCCTTTTATTCTCTATCTTCCATTCTCTCTCTTTCGCAGTGCATTTGGTATGAGCGATAAGAGTAGCAGTGCTACGAATAGCCTGCCCAACAGTCCCATTCACAGCAACAACAATAATCCATCTCTGCTCAACAACAACAACAACAATAACGGCGTGAACGGCAACAACAATCAGAGTCTGGGAAGCAGCAACACTTCGCTGGTGGGCGGCATCGGCAACAACGGTATTATGTCTGCGGCAGGACTTGTGAACAACAACAATAATCCGTGCAGCGCCAATCGGAATGTTGTCGTGAGCATGGACGATGATTCGTGCTTCCGCCTGGATGCCGATGCCACGGTCACCTACAGCGACAAGGAGCCCGATCCGGATAACATCAAGATGTTTGTGGGCCAAATACCCAAATCCATGGATGAGTCGCAGTTGCGTGAGATGTTCGAGGAGTACGGAGCGGTGCATTCCATCAATGTGCTGCGCGACAAGGCCACTGGCATTAGCAAGGGTAAGTCTTAGTCGGTAGTTGTCTTATGTATAGGTGGGGAAGGGAAAAAGCAAATAGATTTGTGTAAATATGTGTTGTATTTGCATAGAACCAACCAGTATTACTGTACTAGAATCGGTAACACTGTACATCGGACCACAGTCATGCACAAAGCTTCAGTTGGAGAGAGGGAGAGACACTCTCCTTTGCTTTGGGCGGCCCATCACTCTTCCTCCTCCTCTCTTTTGTTTAGCTCGCTTGCATGCGTGTGCGTGTCTGCTGTCTCTGATAAATTACATTCGAATTTGTTGCGGTAAATACCCGAAAGCTCGCAATAAAGCTTCTCCCTTTCATGTAAATGAGAGAACGCAGCAGAGACACACAAAATTAATATGAGATATGCTCTGCCCAGACACACACTCACACACACACACACACACTCATACACATTTGTCTCTTTCCTCTTTCTAGTTTCTCCCTTTTGCGCCCGCCACTCCCTTTTAATTGCATTCCCTTGCATTTACCATTTCATTTCATCAGCAAATTGCTTTTTGTTCCGCTATTTGTGTGTTTTGACTCGAAATTTCAATAGCCTTGAGCTTGAGCCTCTGAAGCTGTACTAATGGAAGGGTGCCAAAAATACAGAGTGCGAGAGAAGGGAGAACTTTTGAATTAAATAAAACACATCATGGTATTAAATGCACATACTCTCAATTAAGGAATTGATTAAGATTGCCTCTTTCGCTTTGAACTTTGATAATAAAATGCAATCGGTATGATAGAGAGAACAAATAATAAGTAAAGGGAGTTTCAACGAATAAGGAGATTATTGAAATTTAATTTATTTAATTTTTAAATTTACTTTTAATTTAATCTTAAACCAACAAGATAACTAACATATACATTTTTCAAGCCTTAGAAATGTAAATTAATTACACAAAAGTTCAAATCTTCTTCTTGATGCTCTGTCAGTCAACCATTTCTTATTCTCAATAAAAGCTTTGCATTCACAGATCAGACTCTCTCTTCTCGCTCTCTATCTCTTACCGATTCGAATTCCCTTTTCATTATTCCAATATATTCATTTTTCTGTTCCGTTCTATTCATTTCTTTGACCGTCCTGTCTCCCATCATTTCTATTTTTTGTATTTTATTTTTTGCATTTTGTGCTGTCTGAAAGCCTCTCAACTGCAGTCAAGTTTATTTTTATTGATGTGCTCTTTTCTCTCTCTCCCATTCATAACGGCATTTTCCACTTCTAATCTTTTCCATTTCCAATTGCCATTCTGCTCTCGACCCTCGCATTCATTGTCCATGGATATACATATTTCCACAAAACATTCATTCATTCGGTTTTGTGTATTTTCTGTCATTGTTATTCTATATCCAACTGTCTATTTAGCTTTTCTATCCTATCCTGTCCCCCGTCCTCGCATCCTCCTGCTCTCCGACTGCAGCTGACAGGTTCATCCTTATATTTTTGTAAAAGTGGGCGTGTGTATTTGGCTGTGTGGAGATCTGGACAGTGGCCAGTGGCCAGTTTTGTGTCCCAAAATGGAGGCGTGCCAGCCTGCCTGCCTGGTCAGAAGAAGAGGCCAGCAGTAGCAGGAGCAGGAGCAGCGACAGCAAAACAGTTTTAGAAGCACTTAAGTGGCGCGTTGTGCTGATGATTTATGACAAGTGGAAAGTACAGTGTGACCTCTTTAGCTGGAACCAGCCCCGTGCCGTGCCATGGCTGCTTGTGTTGGGCAAGTGCTACTGTAATCAAAGCTTATTCCGCATTTAAAGTGTTCCTTTCCATTCAGTCTTTTGACTAGCTTAAGTGCTCCTGGACCATGTGAGAATGTTTGTTGTTATTTCTCTTATTGTTGGTAGCTGTTTGCCTTCACTTGGTCCCTCGAAAGAAGGAAGGGAAGACTCTTCTGGCAGTCACAAACACAGAATCGACACAAATTGCATTTCAAAGTTATTATTTATGTCAGCGCAAAAGCGTAGAAAAGTAGGCGTAGTTTTTGTGGCCAACACGCCCACACAGTGACCTACAAAAGAAAAAGCGAAAATAAAAGCCAAACGGAATACTCCTTCGGTATTCTCTGGGTAATATCCGTTGGGAAAGGTCTGATACTGGGGATATAAGACTATAACTGATTTCAATCAATAACTTTTGTAATTCATTTCGCACTTAAGTTGATCGATATATGCTTCGATTAGTGTTCTGTTTCGATATAACAATTATTTCTATAAATTTGCTATTATTAAATATTAAAAGATAGAGGCAGAGGCATCATCTATTGAAAGAAATCCACAAATTGCTGTAATTTTATATGGTTTTTTAAAATTTTATTTAATTTATTTTATATTTTCCTATATTTCCATCACTTTCTGAATTTCTTGAGTTTTTATATACATTTTGTTATCGAATGCAAATCGGCTGCTGGATAATATCGATAGAAAAATCTATAACCTATAGTTTTAATTTTTGCGATATAAAAAAAAGTTTAATTTATTACTTACAAAATTTGAAATTTATAATTTACAAAATTTAAAATTACATACATACATTGATTTAAAGGAAATTTAAACAATATAATAATGTATATACATACATTTTTCAAATTAATATTTCTATTAAAAACATTTTTGATTCTATTTAAATTTTAAATATTCTGGTATTTTCTATGAAAAACGTTTGTACTGTATTTCTATTTTTTAGTTGAACTGAATGCCACTGGGTATTCCCCTAGTTGATCATTTTGTGCGCCAATATGCTTAGAGTGTTTTTTCAGTTTTCTGTTTTTTTTTGTTGCCTTTTGCGCTTTTTGTGTACGAATTTCCTCCTACTGCATGATGCATTTTGTTCCCGTTTTTTTTCGGGTTAAACTACCAAAACTTCCTGCTAACAACATTTCCATTTAGATGGCAAAATGTAACCCAGTTTTGTGTGTTGGCTAAAAAGAACCTCCTCATCCATATCCTTAGACTTGGTCGAAATGTCTGTCCTGTCTGTTGCTTCGAGTTTTTGTCTTTTTCTTTCTACTTTCTCTCTTTCTGCCTCTCTCTTAACCAAACAAAATGCAAAATGACACTTTTAAGTGCGATGGTTGACCTCTGAACCAGAAAGTCGTAAATAACAAAACAAAAAAAAGAAGAAAAGTACAACCGAAAATTTTCCTTTTCGTTTCGGGCAAAAGTATTTCTGGGCTAATGCTTTCTGCTGATGCGGCCCCAAAACAAAAATTGTTTTCTCTTTTTTGGCACTAAATTTCGTTAGCGGGCGCCTCCTCTCCCTCCTCTCCCTCCCCTTGGCCCCTACCCCCAGCCGCCTGCCACCTGGAAAAATACTCGTAATATCCCGTACCTATTGGCGGTTCTGGTTCTAGCCGCTGGATTCTCTATGTTGTTGTGGGTGTTGCGGTTTTATGGTTTCTGTGTTCCTGTGTTCGCTGCTCCTCTGCGGCCTGTAGATAAAGGTGCGAAGTGTGAAGCAGGGAGAGGGGGCGAGGAAATTGAAGGGGTGTATGAGACATGGGGAGGGCACTAGAGCGGGACAAGGTTAAGCGCTTGGGTCATAATTTATTAGCGCTTGCGGTCGGCGATAGTAAGAGAGGGATGACGTTGATGAGTGCAGGGAGGGGCTGAAAAGAGGAGAAGAGCAGTCTGAAGGGGTGTATACCAACAGGGGGGTGTGGCAGAAGGGGGTGAAGGGTGGTAGGAAAGCACCAACCGTAGCGAGAAGGCTCCTTTCCTGCGGTTTCCATTTCAGATTTGTTCAGGTGAAGAAGGATAGAGCCCGGCGATGGGTGTAACATTTAATTCGATATTGAGTGAGTGAAAGAGACCGAGAAATACTAGGAAAAAGAAACGGAGAGAGTGAGTGAACGGGAGATAGAAGAAAAAGGGTTACCCGATCCCCTCTCCCACACACACAAAAGCTGTGAAATGTTTGTGGGATTTGGTTTGTGTTTGTGTCAAAAAGTCCTGTGTCAAGTTTTCTGCGGTTTTTGCGGCCAACTCTGAGGGGAAAATTAAGATTTCACCTAGAGAAGTGCCATTACAAATGGCTTGAAAATGAAGCTCAAAGTGGAGAGACACACATGTACCACGCGGCTAGAGAAAGTTGATATTTTTAGCGTGTTCAGTATTTTTAAAGTATTTTTTTAAACGAATTTAATGCAAAATTAAAATTAAATCATTAAGTTGCCGGAAAACGGCAGTAATTTTCTCAACAAATGCAAATCCAAAGCGGAATGTCATCAAGGGGAGGGGAAAGAAGAGGAGGGTATTTCTTTCGAGCACGGATAGGAGCAATAAAGGGAGTGAAAGATTCCAGACCTGAAAACTCATGAAAACCCTTTAATTGCTAAGCTACTCTGTGTTTGAGAGAGAGAGGGAGAGAAATCTAGAATAATTTTATTCCTTTTTCCTTTAATAATGATCCCATTGAGCCCTGTTTCTGGAATCTGGTAGATCCAATAAATCAGGCCGAAAATGAAATATATACAATTTTGTTCTCCCAAATAGTTTATTATTATTTTATTGTTTTATTAAATTCCTTTAATTCCTTAATATTTATATCATATAAATTTGCAGTAAATTAGAGACTTGCTTAAAGATTTTTAAGCATTTGGATTAGTTCCCGAGATAGAAATATATGAAGTATATTTATCATTTTGTGCCCTTAAGCAACTCCTGATAAAACAGCACTCCTCATACCATATTCAATTGAGAAAATCCGGAAGCCCCAAACCCCCAAAAACCCCGAACACGACCATATGTCACAGTTCCGCATTAACAGGGCCACACCCACTGAACCGAAGGCCTTGTCTACGGCCACCTCTCCATTTTTTTTTAGCCAGCATTCCCAGTCTGTGATTTATGACCTCCGACATATAAAAAAACTAACTCGCTGACCAAACCAGAAAAGTTGAGAGCTGCTGGAGAGGAGGGGAGGAGGCAAACCAAGAAAAAGAAGAAATAATATAATTCACACAGAAAGAAAGAGAAAGAACGGGGGGGGGTGAAGGTGGGAGGGAGAGTGGGTTAGAAACGGAGGTTAAGTGGGGTTTTTTTTCGGAAGTGGACTTTGGGGCAGCTTCCCCCCCTTTTCGTTATCTTTTGGGTTCTCCTCTTGAGAACTTCATTTCGTAAAGCTTTTCCTTCTCCATCTCAAAGACCAGCTGTCCAATATCCTAACACCCTGTGTCTTTCCTTCAGAAAGAGAGAGAAGGAAAAAAAGGAAAAGTAACGCACTTATCTAACGCCTTCATCGGGGCCTCTCTCTCTCTCTCTCTCCCTCTCTGTGGAACTTTGTGCTCTTGACATTTTTATTTAGCTGCTGCACTGAGCGTGAAAAATGCATAAAATTTCACTTAATTTTATTCTAGCCCCCTCGCCCTGTTCCGGCGGGTGGTTTTATTTTTTGCTTAGGAAAAAGTGAATTTCAATTTCAAATGCAGGCGCAATTTTCGAAACGTTTCAGTTAGATTTTTATTTTCTTCTGTTTTTTTTTTGTTGGGTGGAAATTGGATTTGGTCATGACTTTTGGTTGCCACTGAGGCATTGCCAAACATTTGTCACGGCCTCCAGGTAAAGGACTCCCACGAGTCCCTTCGATAGCTAGAGATGGGAGACGGAAAGATGTGTAAAAGATGCCAGGATTCAAGGGTATCGGTCTATATATGTATCCATCAGTTAGCATTGGAAACGAAATTCAACTATATCACAGTTTAAAAGGAAAAGACTCGAAGAATTTGGTTGCATTAAATTCAATTAGAGAAAATTAAGGGAGTTCTGAAGATGCATATTAGTAAACCCTAAGCGCACACCTATAAATAATGATCATGTCTACTTAGTTGAAGAAAAACGTAAACGATCTGATCATTATTATAGTCGGAATGAAGAGAACAAATCAAATGTCAGTGGCGCTTTGAACAACTGGCTTTCGCTGAAAATTAATGCTAGAGCATACTTTTAGGCTGGCCACGCAAATTCCATCTAGAAGCTGATTAACGAGTAGAGGGTATCCTCGTGTTGAGGCACGAATAATCTGAATAATCATAAATTGGAAATGAAAAGTATCAATCGCTTTTTTAATTTAATGTTCGTAAGCGACAAAAAGTAAAAGTTCTCTAATTTTTTAATGGCTAAAAATAAATTTAAATAATAAATAAAAAATAAATTTCGAAAAAGTGTTCGATATGTAACTAATATTCGCTTAAATGTTCACTTTCCTTCTGTTTTGTTTTTTCGAACTATCGTCTGGGAAAAGTTAGCCAATGATTGTGCTTTCCATCTGTGAACGAAATTCGAAACGATTGGGTGGTGGTGGGTGGTGGGGTGTGGGTGGTGTTTGTTTTAGTTAGTAGTGTCTTCCTCCACGATTCGATGGATGCACCATTTGTGATTCTACTGCCATACTTTTTGTACGTACGAGAAGGACTACGATCTGCTACTATTTCTGCTTCTGCTTCTTGCTCTTGTGTATGCCAGTCCGTAAATCTGTGTGTGTGTGTGTGTGTGTTGCGGAAAGTTTAAGGACATTGATTTATTTAACTTCGATTAATTCGTTTCGTTGCTCCTCCGACGCTCGTCCAACATGCAACGTGTGTCCAAGGATACATACATACATACATACATATATCCGTTTTATATGTATGTTTTTGTATCCTTTTTGGTGGACTTTGGCACGTCTTGTCTGGGAGGCTCTCGATTTCATCTTCCTTCCACTTTCGGGATTAAGTTCTTTTTGTCCAAAAACGTGACTGGGTGTCGTTTTCAGCTTTACTCGTCTATCCATCGATGCCCCTGCTCCTGCTCCTGCTCCAACTCCCACTCCTGTCTTTCCGTTTCCTTTTCTTTTTCCTTTAGTTTTCCGTCTCCTTTTTTATCGCATTGTTCTCTTTGGGTCGAGTGTGTGTGTCTTGGGTTTGATTCTAACTGCAGTTGACATGCACATAATGGGAATTGTGTGAGATTTCTCTCTTCGTTTTCAGCGTTGTTTTGATGCAGTTTCCTCCACCTGCTCCTCCTCCTCCTTCGTTATCGTTCAATTGCTTTTCCTTATCTATATCCTCTCTCCTTCTCTCTCTCTCTCGGTCCGTCCGCCCTCCGACTATGTTTTATTGCATTTGAAATGGTTTCGATTTTCCTTCATTTGTTACATTTAACGCCAGTTTAATTTTAAGTGATATTTAATCTGCGTTTGCGAATTGAAATCCAAGTTAAGCTCTTCTCCATTCTCTCTCTCCCTCTCTCTTTCTCTCTCTTTTCTCCTTTGTGTGGCTTCAAGGAAATGGGATATTTTTTATGAGGGATAGAGAGGATAAGTTTCTTATTGCTCGCAGCAAGGGATTGTGGATTGAGAAATTGGAATGATGATACATTCCATAGATATCCATTTTCCATTATACTTTATCTTCCAAGAAAAATGATACATTTTGGGCCAGTAATCCTTAAATGATGATAATACTGTCATTCAAATTGTGGCCTCATAATTACACTTTTGTTTCAAATTATACTATTCGTTAATAGAAACCTAATTAAAGATCAAATCGATTAAATCTCCAATATTTTGTTTGAAATTCTGCATTTTTTTTAATATTATTTGATATGTTTATTGTGTATATTCCAATATTATTGGATATTTTAATTTAATTTTTTATTTTAATATTTAAAATAATTCTGTTTCAATAAATAAATTAATAATGCGAACCAGAGAACGAACGGAATTTCGAGAGAACTTTTGAAATTTGAAAACTAAAAAACATCGAGCTTTGAGTATGATCGAACCTGCAACAAACTCAACAGCAATATGTTCGCTCGAGTTGCTCAAACATGTTCGTGCCAACATTACAACTTGCGGAATTTGCCACATACAAAAAATCAGAATTCGCCCAAAAATAACACAAAAAAACAGCGCCAAAAATAGTTATTCCTGTTATTTCTGAAACTGAAAAATGCAGCTAGATTTTCGCACTGTCGGAAATATTTAGTTAAATTCGATTAATCAATCAATTTCAATCTAATTACTCAATCACAGACTCCCTATTCGTATCGAATTTTGAAACATTTAATCGACTTTTAGTTTTCACGCATCCCATTTGGGATCACGCATTACCTTTGCATTTGCCCAACTTTAAGATCCTTTGCGCTGCATGCAGGAGAGAGAAATGCTGAGAGATAGAGGAAGTGGAGCCCATAATTCACTCGCACACATCGTATGTGGCGGCGTCGCCGTCTGCCAGCTCTAACCTCGCGCTCTCCCTCCATTTTCCGGATATTTAAAAAAAGAGAAGTCCAAAACGAGAAATGAAAATATTTGCAAATATGTGAAAAATGCAGGAAAATGTAGCCGCTTGCAAAAAACTGCGACAGATTGAATTACCTGCTGCTGCGAGGGATGGAAGGAGGGGGGAAGGGTTCAGCCCTCGGCTGAACGGCCGAGCGAGCTTTCCGCCTGACTGAGGGCAGCTCTCTGATATGGCTCTCCCTGATATGGTCTCACCACTAAATACCGCCGATACGATACGCTCTTACGGTCGTGGGTAATTGCATTATGCAACTATTGCCGACCAGGCCCCACCCCCTCTCCAACCACCAACCCCCAACCCCCGCATTAAGTTTTGTTGCAGCCGCTGCCGCAGCCGTCACACTTTTGCCTCTCTGAGGTTGAGGTAGGCCTCATACAGGTTAGGGGATGGATGAGGAGGGATGTGTGCAAGAGCCGGAAATGGATTTTAACCAAAGCTCTGTGTGTGTGTGTGTCGGTGTGTGGGTGTGCCTTGGCCACAGATTTGGCACCCACGAAAAAAGAAAGAGAGAAAGAGAATTTCCGCCACAGCCAAAATAAAACCTACAAAATATTTCCTCTATTTTCCTTCTTTTTTTTTGTCAAATTGAAATGAAATGCCATACGAAAGAAATGTGTGGAAAATGAGAAAGAGAGAGAGAGAGAGAGAAGGTTAGGGAAATGATTTTGTGTTGAATTTAAAAATGACGACACCTTTCTGAAAATTGGGTAACTGTGTAGGATATGATAATGGGGAAAATAGGTAAATGTAGATTTGATGAGCATTAAATAACTCTTTATATGTATATATGCATGTATGTAGGTAAATCTGATACCATAAATCGATGGACTGTAACATACTAATTCATTCAAATTAGCGGCTGATTTGGGGATCCTATGGGGTGTTACATTCCAAGTTCACTCGTGACTGTTAATACTCCTCCTAAAGATATATTTCATACTAGCAGAGCCGCGCGTTTCGCTTCTTAGTAATTGTATATTTTGACTAATTTTTAATTTTTGAGGAACCCATTTATATTTTGCTAATTTTGACACATACACATACACCTTTTATAGACCTTTTTCCGAAACAAAGCCAAGTGTCCTTAATATTTTTCATAGGGCTGTATGTTAGCTTGTTAATTTAGCCAATTCAATTGCTTGCAATTGCATAATTCCTCAGAGTTTGTATCGTTTCACGATGAATATTTCAAACATCATTGGCGAATGATGGACCCCTGGATATACCGATCATTCTTCCACCATTTTGTTATTTTTTTTTTGCCATTCTTTGGTGCGTTCTTTGAGGTACTTTCAAAGGTACTTTCTTAATCGTGAATTGAAGGAAAGTAATAAAAATAAAGAACAAAAATAATTGCAATTATAATTTGGCCACATTTCAGTTGTCCCAAAAAGCATAAAAACTTCAGTTAACCCATGAACACAAGAAATATTCACAGATTTTCGGTAAATGGCAACTGTACACGAAATGTGAAGGATATTGGGAGGGACAGGAGCATTTGTGCGCGCTAATGTTCGGCTTTAAGTATCACTTAATATGCCTGCCACACTTTCCTTTCCTGCGTAAATTCCAACACCTTTTCCCCACCCCTCCTGTACCCCTTTCAACCCTTTTTTTGTGGGATCAAGGGTTCTTCCTCCCTACGCGACACATTTTGCTGGGGGTTGGGGGCTGGGGGCTGGGGGGCCATAATGTTTAATTTAGTGGCAAGGTTGTCATGTTGTTGCCACATCTGAACCCCACCGGCCTGTGTGGCCACGCCCATTGTTGCCTTGCCACACGTTTGGCATTCAAAGCGTCGTTTCCTTCTGCCGCCTGTGCCTGACTTTGCTAATAACAATAATTTTCATAATTTCTCTTTGCCACCTTTTTTTGTAGGGTGGGGGCTGGGGCTGGCTGGCTGGTGGGGGGCTGCTCGCAGAATAAACTTCAATTTAACCCTTATGCTAATCTGATATACATTTTCCTTCCCCTATTTTCCAGGTTGCTGTTTTGTGACGTTCTTTACGAGACGTGCCGCACTGAAGGCCCAGGATGCTTTGCATAATGTGAAGACACTCGCTGGGGTAAGAAGACATTTTCTTTGATTTGTGCAATCGTTTAACATTATCCTTTATTGGGAGAGCCTTCATCCCGAATTACATCATTAGAAGAAGCGAAAAGGTCTTTGCTTTCTTAACCTTTAATTGGAATTTTCGCTGATCTGACAGAAACAGGAAAAAAAAACTCTATAAACTTATCATGAAACGCCATCATCCGGCTGACAGGACAACAGCCAAAAGGAGGCAAAAATAGTGAGAGACAGAGAGTGAGTGAGAGGGGGGCAGGGGGCAGGGGGCAGCAGCATCACCTCCATCATCATCCTGATTCTGTCCTGCCGCCTCCTTCATTATGGCTAACTGACTCTCTGACTGACAGATTGACTGGCGTTTGTACGGACAGAGCCATGACACCGCGCAAAAAAAAATGCCAACCAGCAACAGCAGAGAAAATAAAATAAAAAAACAGGGATACCAAGGGAAACAAAAAAAAAAAATTCCGAAGCACGAAATATTCCTTCTTCCTCTAGTATTTTCCCAATATAGTTTCGGTTTTCTTTTCTTTCTTTTTTTTGGTCTTTTCTGTTTTGTCGCTCTATGCACATTTCCCTATAAAATGCAAGTAATTTCAAAAGTTTAGCCTTGTGTCCTGTGGCAGCTTAAAATGAGAGAAGACAACGAAAAATGGCGAAAATTGTTAGCAAAAGAAGACACGCGCCAAAAGTTTATCTTTTGTATACACTTCCAAGAGGTAGAAACATTTTCCCAAGATAGCTGATGCGGAAGTAGTATTGAAATCTTTATATTTACCAGTAAAAATAAATAAATAATTTCTACAAGATATTCGTAGCACACAGAGTGGGAGAGAACGAGTACGAGTAGATACTCAAGCCATAAGAAAGGTCCAAAGCGATATTGCCATATCTCTTATTGTTGGAAATATTCTCAGGAATTTTATATTGCCATATTCTCCTCAGAAAAAAAATGTATTTAATTGTAGAATTGGTGGAATTTAAATTAACAAAAAATATATTTTAAATTATGATTAAAAAAATGCTACTATTTCGGTTAGAGGTGATGCGGCAGCGCCCCTCGGTTGGTTGCTTTTCTGTCGGGAATCCGAAATGCTTAGTTAGGAAGAAAAAAGTTTACTAAATACCAAATATTTGTCAGGTTTCAAGTCTTTCGAGGAAGCGATTTATTATATAAATTATATAAACTATATATATTATATCAAAAGAATATTTAAAACATAACACCTTGAGTGCCATCTGCAGAGAAAGGGCATACCCGATTCGTTGCTGCAAAGTGCGCTTTCATGGAATTTTTTTGCGAAGAGAGCAAACCACGGGCACAAAAATGTCAATTTGCACTTTGGAGCAGCAGCAGCAGCACAGCAGCAGCACAGCCCTGGAAAGTTGTCAGCGAGAGAGAAGAGCGCGATGGGAAGGGCACAAAGAGCGGGGAGAGGAGCGCATGAGAGATAGGGAGCCACGTCAGCAAAAGCGAGCGACATTTGGCAATGTTGCGCTTTTTTTCACTTGCTCCTTTGGTGGTTTTTTTTTATGTTGACCTTTTTCTATAGCGCCATCAAATAAGCATTGAATATTATTATTATTTGAAAGCCATGTGTTGACTAGAAGCAGAAGACGGCGAGAAAGGGGGTGATGAAAGAAGGGCTCCTCCTAGGGACAATGCTTATGTCATCACGTTATCGGCTTCAGAGAGAAGCCTTCGACCCCCTCCCCGCCGACCGACGACTGGCATAATTTGCATGTAGCTTCTGCCTCGTGTCGCTGCTGCTGCTGCAGCTGCTATATTTATTTTAGAAAATTGGCAACGGGAACGGAAACAGGACCAATAGAGAAACCAGAAAGGAGGGGTAACGTCGAAAAATTGAATGCTCTTTAAAATCCACTGATATCATTCTTGAAATATCTTTAGGGAAAAATGGTTTTTTCCTATTAGAAAATGGTTTTATGATCCATCGTTTATGAATAATTTTTGATGCAAGATTTTTTGCCTTTTTATTAGTTTTCTGGGCTTTTGTAGTATTTTTTTTGGTATTTTCTGGTATTTTTTCTGGATCGATTCTGATATGATCTTCCTATTTCTGGCATTTGCTTAGATTTTTACTAATGGGGTATTATCCATTGTTTTTGGTATTTCTCCTGCACAGTTTCTAGTATTTTACTTGTATTTTTTATATTATGTTTTGGACATTTTTTTCAATCGACCAAATAAATATATTGAAGTTAACGATGTAGTAAAAAGGTTTCTTCTCTCCATGGCAAACGTTTGTTCAAAATCGTAATACACTCGGAAAGGGTACAACAAGAAGGAGCTTGAAGCAGGCGATGATGGGACAACGCAACGGAAGGATAACAGGGACATGTGCGTGCTGCATTTGATTGTGGTTGTCGGTTGCTGGTTGCTGGTTGCCTCTTTTTCCGTTGGACGGGCTGACAGGCTTTGACGCTGGCTTGTAATTTTCTTGCACAATTTGCGATTGTTATCGGAAAATGTTTTCGGTTATTCATGTTGATTGGTGAAATTTCTGTTGAAGGGGATGGCGGGTTTCGATTGGTATTGACACACAAGGGGGAGTTAACCCAAAAAGAGAGAATGAATGGGAAAACATAAAATTTACTATGATGAACGGAAGTTAATTGTTGTAACTTATTAGATAATTTGAAAACTATGACAAAATCGGATCAATAAAAAAAATGTTGTTCATATCTATGTAAAGTATATTAGTATTTTAATTTTAAAATTTTAAAATCGTTTTGCAAAGTATTTTTTAAAATATAATTTAATGGCTTTTTCATAGATAATGACGTACATATGTACAGGGTCCAAATCTAACGATTATAAATCGATTAAGGATGAAAAACAATCATATCCAAATGTTTTAAGTTCCTTTATTATTGACCCTTTTTTATTAAAGTTAAAGCTTCTTCTCCGTATCTCATTTTCCTCGATGATATATCGTTTAAAGCCCTGCATTTCATGACCCAACTTTCGGCTGCTGATTAAGTGCAGGCAAACCGATAATTGCCCCAATAGAAAACAGGTCTCGGCGATATTTCAACCAATTAGGTGAAAGCCAAAACAGTCAACCACGAAACCAGTTGACATAGTGAGGAAAAGGAGCCACAGTAGGAGTCGGAGTCCTCCGTTGGTTGTGGGTGTGCATGCCGCCTGTGTTTGACTGGTAATTGCTACTTCCTGCATATAAATAAATTGGCAAAATACGAAGGAATGAAGAACCGAAAGCAGGAATAAAAGGGGCGGCAGAAAGAGAAGCAAATGAAACGAAGGCTTTGGGGGAGGAGGTGAAGGCTGACTTGGACTACTGCAATTTGTAACCAGTCGCGTTGCGTGTATTATTTACGGCCAGTCCAGGTGCCAGTAGTACACCGGGAAAGGGAAGCACAAGGACATTGCCTTCTAGCGTAGACTGTCGTCGTTCTCCCGTTCGCCGTTCGCCGCCTGTTGCCAATAAATCACGCGCCATTAGCCTAGCGGTAGGGAGGTCCCTTCCTAGACCTAGACCTGAGCACGTGACTCCTTTCCTCGCATCGTGAGGGTTTGTGTCCGCAAGTCACGCGTCCATTGCTACACTGTGGGAGAAAATGTATTAGCATTCAATCTTGAATAGGGAATACGCAGCAACATTTTTTGTATATGAATAACAACCCCCCCGGTATTTTAAAAGTTTATTTATGCAATGCAAATTAATTTCTGATTTTTGTATTAAATTATAATTTCTATTACTAAAATCAGAAAAAGATAAATATAATTTTTATATTTAATATTAATAAATAAAAATAAATAAATAGTAAATAGTAAAACTGGTACTCGAAGAGTTTATTTTTATACCAAAAATTATGAAATACAAATTAATTATTAAAATCAGAAATAAATATTATTTTTATATTTAATAAATTATTAAACATTAATTTCTGATATTTTTTCGTAAACACATTGATGCTTGAGACGCACAAGCCAATGAATCAAAAGAGAATGCCCAGGAATAGAAAAACAAATGTAATGTCGTGTGCAGGATTGCTCGACAAGAGTGTATTTTGTTGTAGATTTTTGTGGACGCTGCCCTTAAATTGAAGACCTATTTTCTCACAGTGCAGCGAATGCGCTCCGCCTGGCCTCGTGCCCATTCCTTGTGTTGGTGTGCGGAACAAAGGGGCGTGGCGTGGTGGCAAAGGACGAGCTTTAAGCTCGTTTTAATTAGAAGACGTTGTGTGCGAAAAATTACATTTAAAACACGCTGCAAAGTCCAACGCATATTTTAGGATTTTTCCGAGGGACCAACCTCGTTTCCCACCATCCTTTGCCCGCGTCCTCCGACCGTTTTTAGCGACCGCTGAATAAATGTGTTTGGCTTTTGTCAAGGATTTAGGCAGAGGCTTTGTGTTCCTCCTCCTCTATGGTGGTGTTGCCAGGAGAGGCTCCTTTGCCCGTTGCTTGCCCGCATTCCATCCATTATGCAGCTTAAGTGAAGGGTGACTCTGCAGCACGACCCTCTCCCAGTCTCTATGCCTTCAAATGCAGTGGGTTTTTGGCGACTGCATTTTGGGCTAAAGCTGTGTAAATTAATCGCGTCCTTCGTCCTTTTTTTGCGGGGAACACCGAGCATATTGCGCTCTAATATTTCAAATGTGATTAAAATGGAAGAAGAAAAGGGCCCAGTGGGGATTTGATTTTAACAAGAGAAAGTGGAGGGCTTAGAACATGAAGGAGTTTGCACAATCGCAGGACAAAATGTCTGTAATTATGATCTTTGATCGGTTCTCTGAGCGAGTCCCTCTTTCGAACGGAATCTCTGTTCCTCTCTTTAACACACGTGAACAGAAAAAGAATAGGCCAGCAAAGTAACAAAGATTTCATATTTATGGTTTCCAAAATCGCCTTTAAATAAAATCTACCGAAAATATTTCCCCACATTTTGTCAATATTTCTCACACAAAATTTCCCACCCTCTTCTCCTTGCAGATGTATCATCCCATTCAAATGAAGCCCGCCGATAGTGAGAATCGCAATGGTAAGTGTTTTTCGTTTTTTTTTCGCCAGAAAATAACACAAACTGCGGTGCATAGATGCGTTTCTGCGGGTAGCTAAAAGTATGCCAGCCCGAAAATATTTGGGAACCGCCAACAAATCAACAAAACGCTTGGCACAAAGTGACCAACGAGGCGTGAGAAATGTGTCGGTGTGTGTGTTCTGTGCCACGGAACAAAATATAAATTGGGGTTACGGATAGCACAGACACAATAGATTTGCAAAGCGAAAGTATTCTGAAAATTGAATTCCTGTAGAGCCAAAAATTGACAGTATTTTGGAAAAAGATGTTTCTGTGGAATAGAGGGAATAAAGGAATAGATTTGAAAAAAATTCTTTAATCAAAAAGTTTGAGGTGGACAGGTGGCAATTTTTTTCAATGCAAAATTTTGGTGTTGAAAATTTATAAATATTTTTCTTGAATTTGCATCGTATGTTTGGTGAAATCATCTTGGAACGCATTTCACGCATGACTAGTAAAAACAGAATATAGAAATTAATCCAGCTGACAGAAGAAAGAGCGAGCGGGCAATAGCATTTGATAGTTTTTATTGGCATGCCAAAAGATGAGAGGGGTGGATGGTGGGAACAGGAGAGATTGCAGTTGGAAGCTGGGCAAAGGGAGGAGGACAACTGTAGGTGGGCAATTTTTCATTAATCCCCTTCCAAACCAATCCAAGAGTGCGAACCGAAATGTTTTTTCAACATATTTAAACAGGTTTTTCATTGAACTTTTCATTCATTCATTCGGCGTCTCTCTGTCTGTCTGTCATTCTCGTGTCATTGCCTGACCCTTTGGCGGCCACCCTTTTGTCCTGAACTTTCTGGCGCTGTCAGTTGTCGGTCACTTGGTAGTTAATTAAAAACCATCAATTATGTGAGCCAGCAAAATGTTTAACAAAAAAAAAAAAAAGTTGGCGAACATTTTTCGTAATTTATGTTAATTTTCGCTGCCTGGCCAGGAAGCTCCTCGCCTCTCTCGGCTCACATCCTTCCATGCTGCCCACGCTTTGGGTTTTGCTTCTTTTAATTATACCCATGATATTAATCTGCTTAAGTGACCACAAAAATGTTGACTTTTACCCACACACACACACACACACACAGATAGAGAGAGGATAGAGGGAGTGGGGATACAGAGAGCGCATAGAGTAGAGCAAGGGAATGCCATTTTTAATTGGGCGACCTCTAGCGGCGTTTATTGTTAACAAGTTGTAACAAAAAAAAAAAAAAAAAAACACGAAGGGCATGGAAAAGTTTCCCTGACATTGCGCGGCTTCCTGCCAAGTCAGGAATAATACAATCCCCTACAAAGCCAGCCCCAACCACACCTCCCACTCGGTCTCTCTCGCTCGCTCTCTTTAGCCCTCTTCCGGTTCTGGTGTCGCGGTGCCCTGCAGTTATATGTAATTACCCTTGTACAACATGGCGTATGCTTAATAATTTAGGCACTTTCTCTCAGTGTCAGTGTGTTGGGTGTGGGTGTGCGTTTATCTCTTTGTGCTAGTGGATAATGTGTGTTTGCTCAACTAATTTTTTGGTTGTTTTTTCTATTTTTTGGTGTTTGCCAGAAATGATAGTTTCCCAAAGGGGGTGTGGCTTACATAGAGTGTAAAGGCGGCAAATATATAGTGGGAAATTCGAGAGGGGAATATGGTCATTATGATCTGAAGTGTATACATACATACATTAAATCTTTATCGATTTTGCTTAAAAATAAATAAATTTAAATTAAATAAAATTGTACTAAAAAATACCTGAAAAGGGTTTGCAACAAACAATTGCAGCGTACAAGCGAATGAAGGAACGAATAGGATGGTGCATCGAATTCGATTGCAATCATGTTCGATCCGTTGAACAGTCATGTACAGTAGGATGACCTTAGGTGAATTTACTATTAGGTGGGATGTCATCACCACATCTGCTCTCTTTCGGGGACCATCCGTTTGTCAGTCGTTTGTCAAACATTGTCTTCTTCTTGATTGTTTACGGATAGTCTCGTAAATAGAAAACGATGAAAAGAATATACGATGCTTTGAATTACATATTCCGTTTTATTTATAAGTGAAAAAATTTTGTTTCCTGTCAGCTGAAACAATAACTAACGAAGAGTTCAGAACGTGAAACGTTTGCTATCTCTTTTTAGCTTTTGTCTCTCTGAGAGGCGAGAGAGCGTTTTAAAAAAGTGGATGGTCCTCACCAAAGCGGAATACGTTTATAACGGTATATTTCATACATTTTATGGTATATGTATTAGGGTAGATTACAATAACAGTCCAAAATATAATATTATCTTCTAAATAATCGTACGAAATTTTCTCGGAGATACATTTAATCAAAACCAAGTTGAAGAACAAAAATGCATATTTGATCGACAATTCTGGAAAGACACTTATGCACATAATTCCTCAATTTGAGGGCTTCAAATAGATCTGCTGAGTGACAAAAACTTCAGAAAAAAACCACTTTATTTACAAAGCGGTCGAAAAAAGGGTCATTGATATATATTTTTATACCCGGTACTCGAAGAGTAAAGGGGTATATTAGATTTGTGCAAAAAATTAATGTGTGTAACACCCAGAAGGAAGCGTTTCCGACCCCATAAAGTATATATATTCTTGATCAGCATCAATAGCCGAGTCGATATAGCTATGTCTGTCTGTCCGTCCGTCTGTCCGTCTGTCCGTCTTCATTAGCGCCTATAGCTCATAGACCATAAAAGCTAGAGGAACACTATTTTGTATCCAGACTCCTGTCTTATCGCACTGTTACAAGTGTATTTCAAAATTTCGCCCCGCCCCCTTCCGCCCACTCCAAGGACGAAAATCTGTGGCATGCACAATTTTAAAGATACGAGAAAACTAAAAACGCAGAATCGTAGAGAATGACAATATCTATCTGATTGTAGAATCTGGATCAGATAGGATAATAAATATAGCCACAATGAAGAAAACCATTTCGAAATGCATCGTTCCCTCTCGCTCTCTCTCACACACAGGGGTAGGCGCTATGCCTGATCGAATTTTTTGACGCCTAGTTCTCAGAGACTATAAGAGCTAGAACCACCAAACTTTCTATCCAAGCTCCTGTGATATCAAACCGAGACGAGTTTGTTTTAAAATTTGGCCACGCCCCCTTCCGCCCCCACAAAAGATGAAAATCTACAATTTTGAAGATACGGGAAAACCAAAAACGCAGAATCATAGAAAATGACTATATCTATCAGAGTATTGAATTTGGATCAGATCGGATCATAAATATATTCAGAAGGAACAAATGAAATTTCAGTGGCCTTCCAAGCGCAGACTGATTCCCTCTCTCTCTCGCACACAGCCGTGTATGTATATGTAGGAAGTAGATAAAAACATGTAGAAATGGCAGATGTAAAAAATTTATGTTAACCAATATGGAAACATCTAATAGATCAAAATCTCCGAAAAGGTTCGACTTAAATTGTTTTTTTTTTGGCTAAAATTTAATATTTTCCTTTTGCGAACATGTAATAAATTACAACAAGCTCACATACATATATACTGACTGAGTACCGGGTATAAAGTAGAGCCGCGGCGCAGACGCGGCTCATAACGTTCCCCCTCGTTTTTTAATAGAAAAAAGTGCGTCCACTTTTCATTGTGTCCCTAATTCCTATTTTTTTTTTAACATCCTGAGGAGGAGTCGTCGTCGAATAGGGATTATTTGCGAACTCGCCTTATTTCTAAAATGTGTCTGTACTTTCACTAAATAACATTTTGCCCACACAATGTGTAGGCCATTTCCTAGTCTACTTCTCCCTGATCAGAAGTGGGTGTGTCAGTATGGTATGTGCTGTATGTGTGTGTGTGAGTGTGGGAAACGTTTTCAATTTCAGATAAGCCTTTTTGCTGGCTGCCACCGCCCGCATTGCGCCTAAAACTAAAATTCAATGCAAATTTAAGTTTTGGACTCCATCCAACATTTGCCGCATTATAGACACCCCGTACCGTATGCCGTACATGGTACATGGAGTACAGGCACCGCAGCTAAAATTGCAATTCAATATTCCTTAGACCCAAACTAGACTGAGAAATGTAGCTGCTTGTTTCGTGATTTGGCACTTTAACCTCCAAAGAGGCAGCAACAAAACCAAAAAAAAAAAAAAGAAAAACAGAAAACAGCTGACAAAAAAGTTTTTCGTGGGCCAACAGCGGAAACGATATAATGGAGGGAAAAAAAAGATGGAAGAAAAAGAAATTTTTTCATTTTTTCCAACGTTGTTGGTTCACCGCCAGAGGGGGGAGGGTACTCTGCCTAGAAATCGAAAAAACTGGATATAGGAAAAGACAGTCGTCGGAGGAGTCGTCGTCGTCGTCGTCGTCTCAACGTAACAACAAACGGAAGGTGGCAATTTAATAAAATGCTTGAGTGAGTCGCCGAGTTTTGTTTCCTGCTTTTGGCTCCACTTTTTATTCTTGCTCCTCTTTCGATCCACCCCTTTGAGTGTCGCAAAAGTGTTGCATACTTTTTGGCAAGCAACAATGCTAAAAAGGATAGCCTTTGATTGGTTTTTCTTTGGGCTTTCGGCTCCCTCGTTCGTTGTTCGTTATTGTTATTCCTGGCAGAGAGAGCAGAGCAGGCTTTCTTCTTTAGACATTTTTTAAAAAGTGCTTTTATAGTTGGGGCTGCTCGTTCTTCGGAAAAAGGCTTGAGAGTCAGCGTGGGAAACAGAGCAGCGGCCTATCGAGAAATAACACGAGATATATTGATGTCGTAAGTACAGCTCTTTGTACAGCTCAAAAATGATTGTAATAATGGTTTTCCAAGGAAAAAGAATTCAATTTAATAAAACATAGACTATGTAGATGTGTGTTGCTTTTGTGAAACAATTTTACATTGAATATCAGTGCTCCTTTGACTGCTTTTAATTCTACTCAACCCTTGATAAATCATGTAACACCTGTAAAACATTTTGTAAGATTAATTAACGGACAGCTCTCCTTTCCTAAGCTTTTTGGAAGATACACTCGGAGAAAAACGCCATAGTAAACGGAAAAACTTTCGTATTCAAAGGAAATATTCGGGTTCTGAATACAAAAATTATTGGTTTAAAAAATAAATAAATAATAAATAAAAGATAAAATAAAAGTGCCATATATAATCAAAGTATAAATAAATCAAAACAAATATATTCAAAATAATACAAAAAATATATTAAATAATAAAAATAGTAAAATAAAATAAATATTAAATATTTAACTCTTAGGAAATGAATAATAATAACAGGAAATTAAATATGAAATTTATTCATTTTAAATAGAAATATATATAATTTTAAATATTAAAAATATACAAATATTTTAAAATACTTAAATCTAAGTGTAAATATTCAAAGCTCAGTACTATTTTCTCCGAGTGCATCTTAAACAATTATTTCAAATCAAATGAATCCCCCATGATTTGTTACCTTTGATCTTTCATCAGAAATTCAACTGATGACAGCTTAACCTGCCTCTTTCCAAGAGCCAAGAACCCAAACACACAACACAGTTTTCTTTGCTCTGCTTTCCTTTCCTTTGCCGAACATAAATATCGAACAAATGACTTCTCATTTCCACTCAAATTGTGGCAAGAGCAAAAAAAAGGCAAGTTGCATTCAAATTGTATGACACTTTGCGACTCCATAGCTCCTCTGACCCTGGGAAGCACAACAGGAAGGAGCACATAAATACTTCAAGTGTTTCAAGCGGAACAAAGGAAAAGAAAGGACGAGGAGGAGGAGGAGGAGGAGGAGGAGCGACTAAGGGAAAATAAGTGCAGTAATAACAGCGATTTGCATTAGGTTAAGTAAAAGCCAAAGGCAGAGGGAGACAAGACGGAGGGAGGGAGACAACAGCGCAGCAAAATGTGCAAGCAAATCAAATGAGTAAGCAAAAGTGAGAAAAGAAGACACCGAATGGTGGAAATGGAGAGTTGCGAGGGGGCTGTGGGGGGAAGAAAACTGCAACGTGGTAATCAGAGCAATTTACATGCAAGCAAAACTTCAAACAGACAACGAACGAGCTTCAGCCCCCCTCCCTCCCCCACCCCGCCCAGCTAAGGGTGAAAAATGTCAGGAAAATATGAGACGCAGAGACGATGTCAAGTTTCCCATTTTCAGGGTGGGATGAAGGAGGAAGGAGGAAGGAGGGTGGGGGTCTTATTAAATTTGCAAATAATCTACAATTTCCTTTTCGGTTGCTGCAGGATGAAAGCTCTTAAAAAAAGTGATCTCCATATCGGATATATTATAGATTATTGGATGGAATATTATTCGATCTAAAAATATCTTTCCCTGCCAGATAGTCGGATAGCTTCCAAATAAAAGAGAGATCATTGGAGTAAACATTTTCATGTTTTTCCCACACAAGTTCTGGAGCGGGATTGCATTTGCTTTGCAGGACAGCAGCAGTGAAAAAGAGAGAGAACTCTGTTCTTGTTGTTGTGGAAAAAGTCGCGAAAACATATGAATTTTTCCTCACTGCATATGAAATCGATATGCAAATGTTGTGCGAGGTTTTTCCCCGGCGTCAACATGAACAACAGAAGCCACGATGTACCACCACCGCAACCCCACCCCCATGTGCCCCACGTTGGTCGTAGCTCCACGTATCTCTCTCCTACTTTCAACTACGACGAATATGATGATGATGATGCACGTATTGTTTGCTTGTAAACATGATAAAAATTCAAATTAGCCATTATATATGGCAGAGCAGGGCCACAGGCAGGGCAGGGCAGGGCAGAGCCAGAGCCAGAGCCCAGAGTGTTGTGTACGAGTCATCCTTCTGCGGCGTTGAAATGCAAAATGTGCCAAGAAATTACGGCGGGAAAAGAACTTGTGCCCGGCGGAGGTGGAGGTGGAAGGAACCTTGAGCAAATTACATATGGTATTTGCATTTCTTGTTCTCGTTCTTGCGGGTGTGTGTGTGTGTGTGTGTGTGTGGTGTGTGGCGTGTGGCGTGGGAATCAATGAAGACTGATGATGATGTTAAGTCAAGGTGAAAGTTGCTTGTGGAATGTAAAGAAACGGTACGCCAAATTATATGTAAACTAAACAGTGGGTTCTCTTACCAAATACATTTTGCGAGAATGGAATTTTATCCTGGAGGAAATTAAGCTTTAGTTTCTTATAGATCACAAATAGATCACAAATAAAATTGAAAAAAGTAACCCAGGCGTACGAAAAAATAAGAAAAATTCAGCTACACTAGAGATAATCTATACCATTTTTTTTTAAATTATTATTTTATAATTTACTTTATTTTATTTATTTGTTTATATAATGCTAATAAATAGTTAAAGCTAAGAATTAACATGGATTATAGCTGTAGCTTCTGAGGCCTTAAGCTCATTAGAGTTTTAGTTTTATAATACAAATTGAAGATAAAAAAATAAATATTTTTTTATTTAAAAAAAATAAAATTTAAAGATATTAAAGTTTGTAGTGTGTACGGTCCCTCGTAAAAGCCAGTCGGAAAGTTTCAGTTAAGGACTATTTTCCGTTTATCCAAATTTGGTTGGGGAAAGCATTCTGAAAAAAGGCATAAATAGTATTCGAAAGCCAGCTGTTCCAGCGCCAATGAGCTCTTTCCTAATTAATTCTGGTTATAGTTTATGATTCTACAGTTTCGGTTTTCTGGTATGTGGGTTCTAAAACGTTTCCCATATCTGTGGTACATTATTTAGGCTTAATTTCGAGTTTTCTCGTCAACATTTTCCAGCTCTTTCTGCTCTCCCACTTCTCTTCTCACATTTCCATTTGCGTCACTCTGTTTTCCTCTGGCCAAACACACACACACTCGCACTCGCACTCATCTCCCTCCACCTGCGTTCCGTTTCCATTTGGCAAAGAGATCCACACACGCATCGCTGAGCCTCGGAGTCAGAGTCAACTTCTTTGTGAACAACAAAGCTGTTGAGAGCACAGCAAAATGTGTTAATTAACTCATTAGCAAGCGCAGAAAAAAGATCAACAACAGCAAGCATTAGTGGAGGAGGTGCGAATGAGCCAAGAATATTTGCACACATCTCATATTCAGAGCTGAATAAAAAGCAAACTAAACTAAAGCCACATTAAGAGTCGCTCGAAAGAGCAAACTATATTTCAAAACAAGTTTTTCCAGGGCACATTTCCTCACTAGATCTAGATTGAGAGGTGTGTGCGTCTCGACTGAGGAGAGATCTACCATCTGCGGAGCAGATTGGAGATGGGATGAGAAGATGAGATGTGATATTTCTGGACCATGCCAGAGCCAGCGCTTAGTTGCAGCTCCGACGTCAATCAGTTCGAATCGAGAGACGACGAGACGACGAGACACCCAATCCTACTTGATTTATTTCCCTACGCTTCGATTTACGTGCTAGAATTCCAATTTCTCTTTTGAGTTTTTTTCGCGTCTATTGTTTGGTATTTAAATACCAAATGCAAAAATTCGGAATCCCTCTCTCTCTCTTGGGTCCATCCATCCATCCATCCTTCGTTCGTTCGTTCGGTTCGGTTTCCATTTGTTGCCTTTTCATTAATGGATGTTGCATGTGTGACGTTGCTTAATTAGTTGCCATCGGTGTCGCTTCCGCCCCACCCCGCCACTCTCTCTCTCCCTCTCTCTCTCTGTCTCTGCCTCTGATTGATGTCAATTTATTTTTAGTGATTCGAGTTTTGCCAATACGCATTTGTTGTCGTCGTCGCGAAAATACCAAAAGAACAAATAACAAAAGAAAGAAAAAGCCTTTGAATAAAAAGAATTTATTTAAATCACCGTGAAACGACGAGGAGACAGACCGACAGACCGACAGACAGACATCGGTGATGGGCCGCCGGCTGTGAAAGTGAAGTGACAAAGAGTACAATACAGTCTGCCCTGCCTACAGGGCGTTTAAACGCGAGTTTTTCGATTTGTGGAATTGGCAGCAAAGGATCCATGAATGTGAGTGTTGGTTTATTTATAAGGGGATTTTTTCTATTGGAAATGGGAATATTTTTGCTTTACTTCTCTGAGATAGTTTCATCATTCGGAGTCCATTATATAAGTGGCTTACACACTGAAGTTCACAAACTAAGAACAATTTTGGGAACATATTCGAACGAAATAAAATACCGACGAGGTTTACTGATTAAAAGTTAATCTAAGAAATTAAATATTTCGTAAATTACACAATAGTTTATATTATTGAAAACAAAATAAAAAAAGAATTAAAAAAAACAAATAAATCCATAAAGGTATGCTTGATTAAGATCTAACTTAGACTTAAATTTATAGGCAATTGCTGACATAAAAATAATTAAAGGTATCCATAAAAAAATGTTGAAAATGCTCTACATCTCTCAGCTCATTAGGAATAAGAAAAAGATTTAGGAGAGAAAAGAGATTTAAGAAAAGATTTTCTCTAAAGAAAGATAAGCCACCCTGTAAGAGAGCAACCCATATCCACCTCCTGCTCCCCAAAAAAAGAAAAGAAAAGAAATGCAATCAAGTAAATGCCGCATGCCTCGGAGACGGCAAGGAAGGGATCGATCTGTGACGATCGATCGGCCAAGCGCCAGCCAGCCAGCCAGCCAGCCAGCCAATTCTTTGCATAAAACTATAATTAGTAGATCGGATTAGCGGATCTATAAAAGCAGAGGACGACGGCGGAACCGGCATCAATTGCAATCACAGGGAACGAACGAACTCTCGATGCCAGCAATTGATTGAAACTCAAACAGAAAATCACACGCTGAAAGTGCGAAAAAACAACCAAAAAGAAGAAAAACTCACAATACTTGATTGTTTATAAAACTATAACCATTTGTGTTCCATATATATATATATATATACATTCGTATATTCGTATATCTGATTGTTGTACGTTAAACGTTTTTGAAAAGGAGCCCGATATCAAAGTAAAAAATTCAACATTTATTTAATTGTGCGTGGCTAAAAAATAAAAAAAAAACAGACCAAAAGATAAATAATTAATGATTAAAAAACCGTTGCGTGTTCTTCAAAATATTTATATAAAATATATCAAAAACAACAACAACTGTACCCAGCCCAGCGCCTGAGAAGTGTTAACTGGATGATAATTGAGTTGAATACGTATTCCGTCCGTATATTCGTCGTGTTTAATATTTATGATTATTTTTTTATTGAATTTTCCACTCCACTCAAACGATTCTTGTTCTGTTTTTAACGCTCTCTGATATATCTTTTTTCTCTGTGTGTATCTGTGTGGTTGTGTGTGTGTTGACTGTCTGTGTGTGTGTGTGTGTGCGCATAAGTGTGAAATATTTTCAAGAATTCTCTCTTCTCCGTTCGACATCGACATCGTCGTCGGTGTCATCATCATCTGACATGATAAATAATTCAGCTGCAATCGGTTTCGTAAATAGCCAAAAATCAGCGGAAGGCGTAGCAGGAGGAGAAGTATTCATCGAATGCGAGGGAGTAATCGGAACAGTCGAGCCAACAGCTGGAGGCATATACAGCACTCCTGAAGAGTTGCAGGAACCTGAGAATGTAGACATCATCATCAGAAACAGCAACAGCAGCAGCCTCAGCCTCAGCCTCAGCAGCGCCAGTCAATTATCGTCAGTAATTGGGAATTTATCCAATAATATCGACATTGCAGCTGCATTGTCCTTGCCGGTCTTCTCCACGACCCCATCATCGCCATCATCATCGCCAGCAACAGCCACAGCCACAGCCACAGCGTCAGCGTCCGCATTCGCGTCAGCCTCAGTCTCTGGCACTGGCACAGGTACAGCCACGATAGCGACGACGACGGGGGCAAGAAGGCCACATCACGGCACGCATAAATCCTATCCGCCAATAAATTCAGCATATTGGCTGCCATCGTCGCATCCATCACCGTATTCGGTGCCAGGTAGGAGTCGAAACGTACTCCACATACTCCTCCTTTCCTTTCACTTATACTCGACTACTCCTTGCACTGCTCCGAGGCATGCTCCACAGCTCTAGCTAGAGATGAGAGCGTGATTTTAACGTTGATACGGGAGCGGGTTCTTATTCTGATGCAATTCTATACGACATACAGAATTAAGGGTTGTTCAGGGTTAAGGGTTGTTCAGTATGATAATGATACTTTGATTATACTACGATGATCAGACAATTGAATTCCGTGTTTATCCAAGTATGGTTTATTCATACTTGATGAAATCATCGCTCATATAAATAAATATTACATAAGTGTCTGAATAATTGGTATGGTTTGTAATAGAACCCTTCTTCTAATATTCTCGCTGTGGCAAATCTCTTATTTTTGTGCCTTTGAGTCGTTCTCTTCAGCACTGTGTATTTTGTTATCGGTTTCTCGGGACCGAAACAGACCAAACAGCTGCTCATTGACGGATAGACGAAGCCGAGTAGGCAGCTCTGTTGTGGTTAGGGGCGAAGCATAGCCCAAAAGAGAATTGAAGTACCAGTGCACAGCAAAGCATCGAAAGAAAATTGAAATGGAATTTGTTCCCGATGAAATATCTTTGTATCTTTATTGAAATTCCCGCACATGTGCGATAATCTTATCCCAGTGCCATCTCTATCAATTCTCGGCTTCAGTTGTTGCTCAGTCACCTGTCGTTTACGTCGTACGGTGTCTGGCTGCGACCTCTCCTGCTCCTCCTCCTCCCCCTACTCCTCGTTGTCCTCCTCCTCCCGTGGCACTCTCTTATTGATGGTCTGTTGATGTTGAGTGTTATCTACCTTGTCGCAGGAGTTGGCCAGGACTCTCGACCCGACTCTCCTGTTCAAGGTAGCTGACCAAATTGCCTTACATTCACATTACAATGTATCTCTCTCGTGCATCTCTGGCCTGGCCTGGCCCGGCCCTGCCCGGCCCAATCTGCAGCCATCTGCCTCCTTCGGCTGCCTTTTAAAATTGGGTAATTAAAGCAATTTATTGGGCGCACATCGTCGTCGTCGTTGTCATTCGTATTCGTCGGTGGATTGGGGCCTGGGATGGTGGATTGGGGGCAGATAGAGAGACATCAAATAGCCAAGAAAACGTTGTCATTAAGCAAATTGCCCATGACCCAAAAAGTCGTCTTTATTGTTGCCAAAAATAAATTCGAAACGTGCAAGGGATAGAGAATTTCAGCTCTAGCTTAAATGAATTTAAGATTGGAATATGCCCCCAAGAGCTAAGGAAACTGTACGAGACATCTTTCTATTGGAAAGAAAACACTTTCAACTATTTCCCCACTTCTTAACCCAAATAAATAACTTCCTGGCGTTGTATCTCCGTTAAAATTGATGTCAAAAATGCATGACATTTTTGCTCTTTTGAAACTTTAATGTCAATTGCATGGAAATATTTTTTTTCCTTACACACACAATTTCCGGCTCTTCATTTCATTATCTGTTGGATGCCAAACCAAAAGCGGAAAAGCGGAAAAAAACACAGCATCTGGCCAATATATTTAAAGCCTTGTTCGGGGCCTTTATATCACCTGGAAATGTCCAACACACACACACACTCATCAGTTGGCCACAAATTTACACTTGACTTCAACATTATTAACGCCCAAGGAGAGACAGAGACAGAGATAGAGAGAGATAGGGGCGGGTGGGTGTCCTTCGTGTGGGTTGATTTCCATGACATACACGTGTTGCTTGGCCGCCTGACACTTTTCCTGTTTAATACACTCGACCAACCCGAATCTGAACCTACCACAGAGAAAAAAGGACATTGTCCTTTCCTCTCTCGATATGAGAAAAGTGAAAATTTATATTTTACACTTAATTTTCCTCGTGTGGTTGTGTGTGTGTGCCTCTGGCTGTTTGCGTGTGTGTGTTATATTTCATTCAAGTGGTATTGGTATTGGGTGGAAACGTGTGAAGAGATTGGTTCAAGTGAGGGAAAGATGAGAGAATTCCGATTGAGAACCGAATGACAACTTTTGATGGACATTTGTACTCGTTTTCGGGCAATGGAAAGTGTTGGGAATTCCTTGTAGTGGAATCCTTTCGTCATTCGTTGAAGAAAACAATTTCCTGGGGCTGCCTCGAGGATACTTTCTTTAAAACGCTCTCTCACAGAGGGGCTTAGCAGTTCCCTCACAGAGTAGCTTAGTAGTAAAGGGCGATCACCTGTTGAAATTCTGGGACCTTTGGGTATATTAGAGATTTATTTTAGACAATATTCGAAAAAGAATGTTCAAATTATACAGAATATTCGATTATTTTGTATAAGAAATTTGAGAGTCTTAGCTGATAACTTTAACAGTCTCTTTTACAGCGTGGCTTAGCAGTTAAGGGCCAGTTTCATGGCATCCTTTTGGGGGCTTTTCTAATCTGTACTCCGATCCCCTTTTGCCATCATCTATAAAAAGTTCAAACTCTCTTTCTCTCTCTATCTAGCTCTCTTCCGAAACTTCTATAGTCCCATATCTAACACGTTCCATCCATACATCACAGTGTACCACTTATCATGGCATCCTCGTCCTTGCAATGGACCCCTATCCTGGCGCACCCTCTGCATATCACTATCATTTGTTACTCCATAAATCTCTCTGGCCAAATTGCCATGCAAATTTTAACTGGACTTTAATTTTCTGCTAAATTAAACGTTAAATGAACTGCCTGGCCTGCCTGCCCCACGTGGCCTTCCCTGCACGTGACTGGGGCATATAGAATATTCAACAAAAAAAAAAAAAAGGAAATACACACAAAAATAATGTAATTTTTCGCCAAACAGAAAGAGAGAGCGAGAATTTATAACCTTTAATTGCTTTGACCCAAAAAATGTGCAGCAGCAGCCAGTCCAACCCAGGCCAGACCGGGCCAGACCAGGCCCTAGTCCTGCATCCTGAATCCTGGCCGCAAAAGCCACATTGCCTATGGCCCCTGGCCTACACACTGGACCCGCATAAAATTCTTTTTTCCAAGGCCCCGTTCCGCCCTCCCTGCCTAATGCATTTCCACATTGGGGGAGAGAGAGGCGTGTGCCATTTACCCACATAGATGCAGACGCAGCAGTCGGAGGAGGAGGAGGAGGTGGAGGTCCGTGGTCCGACACCCATTTAGAGAGGCTGATGGCATAACCATGGCATTCTCTAATCTGAGGCCCCAGTTTCATAGACTCCAGGACCCCGAGGACCTCGCAAACCCGGGATGGTGTCTGGGGCTAGTTGCCATTTTATGCAAATGAATTGGTTTTTAGTGAAATACTTCACACTTTGTTTGTGGCCAAACAGAGAGAGAGAGACAGAGAGAGAGAGGGAGATAGAGCGTGGAAATGCTAGGAAAAAGGCTCTATTTGGAGCTCTGAGATGCAGGAGAAGGAGGCTGTTGCTCTGGGGGTCAGGGAAAGAGCATTTCCATTCGCATTTCGCAGCATCTTTTCTGACAAGACCTTGGCACTCGTGGCACACTCTGGATGGAAATGCAGTCCCACAGCTTGACTGGCCCGCCAGCCTGCCAGCTGCCTGCCTGCCTGCCTGGCTGGCATCTGTTGTTTTGAGTGACACTCTGACGGACTGACTGAATGATTGCCAAGCCAACTGAATGACTGACTGACTGTCTGACTGACTGAATGTCCAACTGAGTGACTGTTTTCCCATGCTGCTGGGAATGAGGTTAGGCATTATGGTGGGGCATACTTTGCAGACATTTTTAAAGAAAACACTTTAAATTTTTTCGAAAGCTAAAAGTAGATTCCCAAAATTGAAGAGTACCTAGTTTTCCACAGGTTTCTCAGTTTATGTGGAGTCTATTTTGACCGATTATATTCAATATCTCTAGGCAGAAATAAGCATTTACTGCAGAATCATAAAGAAGATCGAATACACTAGAAGGCTGAAAAACAATTAGAAATTGCATCATCCTTCAAGCCAGAATGAGTCAAATAAAGATCTCCCCTATCTTTTGAACACTTTTAATAGATCAAGTATAATTATATAATTATATTATAATTTATATATAACTATATAAATTCTGTGTATCTCAGAGTCGAGTCACGTGTGTCACATCTCAAACGTTCTTCTACCAAAAATAAAATAAATAATTATCTTCTACCAAAAATAACATAATAAACAATAGTATACAACTAAAATAAAATAACAATGGTATATGATTTTTTAAGGCTAGCTTTTCGAACCCCCCCACTAACACCAGTAAATAAATTGCCATGCTAAAAAAATTAGACCAAATCGTTTTCGGGACTTAAATCTTACAAATTCTGTGATATTTTTCGATTTTTAGGCTCTCATATTTTTGCGATCGAGATGGCGCAGATTTCGTGATCGCTGAATTTAAAACCATTGAAATTTTTGGGCATTAATCATGTTACTACTTGTGCTGTGCGTTCTTCTAGTTTTCTATTAAAATTTCGATTAAAAATCACCCCATATCGTTTATGCATTATATAATTTCTTGAACCCAGAAAGGGTTCAGTGCTGTTCCTTTACATATACTTTCAGAATCGAATAGAATCGAATGGCATTGTTTCTCTATTATCTCGCCTTTAAGCTCTTCTCGGTTGCGGCTCTGAAAGGGATTTGCATATAATTTACATCAAGTATTGATGGAAATTGCTCGCTTACAGCCATGAAAAACCCGCTCGCCCTCTGAACCTTCAATCGCTCATGCAGATACGAGTATTATTATCATAATCAAACTGAAACTACTTATGTACACAGACACCCGTCTATCCAGGACACATTCCTCCGCCCCTAAAAAAAAATAAAAGAAAAACGTCATAAAAAAGGGAAGTGTAACCCCAAAAAATAAAAGGGAGAGCCATAAAATACAATAAAGGAAGTTGAAAGTTCTTCGACACAGAAACCCATTATCACAGTTACACCCCCCCACACACACATACGCACACATACGCACGCATTGTTCAAATCAAAAACTTTTAACCCCTCACACACACACGTACATATACACATACACATACATAGGGGGGTATAGGAGGAGCAGGAGCACTATAATGGACATCCATTCATATTTCGCTCGTTCGCTTTTCGTCGTTGGTGTCCTTCGCTTGACCCCCAAAAAATGTGTGAGTGTGTGTGTAAAAATGCAAATAATTTTCAAAGGACTCTCTTCTCTTCCTCCTTATTTTAATGCTCTTGATTATGTTGTTGTTGTTGTTTGAGGGAAAAGGACATGTGGATATCTGTTCATATATGCACCACAAAAAAAAACATGTCCTTTTTATTGCCTCAACATGAAAATTTATGTTTCTCTTGTAGTAGTTCCTTGGGCCTTAATTTGTGTGTGTGTGTGTGTCTCATTTTATTGGCCTGCTGCTGTTCTGGGGGACATTTTTGTGGCTTTCATGTCATATCGATTTATTAACCTGTACGAACTATTGTCCATCCATCCCCCCTCCCCATCCCCCCCCCGCTCCGTTCCGTTCCGTTCGAGAGTTGATAAATGAGCCGCAAGTTTTGTTGAAATTGGTTTCGTCCTTTGTGCCTGCCATTCTTCCTGCTGCTGCCCTTTATTGAGGGGTGTTGGAATTTATTTCTTTCTTAGTTGGGCGACCGCTCTTCGTTTCGTAATGGAAATTTATACGCCAAAAGTTCTCTTTCCTCTCTTTTTCTGTGTGCAATTATATTTGATATATATGCATGTCCTTGTTAGTCCTCGGTCTTCCTCCAACTCCCATTTGATATTCAATATTTTTTGGTGCTGCTGCTAGTGCTGCTGCTGCGGCAAGGAAATAGATTAAACGCAAAGCAACACAATTTCAATGCAATTAAAATGTAAATTTCGTTTATGCAATCCACAAAAAATATACCAGAGAAAAAGAAATTGAATGGCTGTATTCTAGAGGGAAAGGCGCCAAAAATGTGGCCAAAGGACAGGGCGATGAAGGATATTCAAGACTGAAAACAGTCAAAAAGGCAGAGAGAGGAGAGAAAATGCGAGAAAAAGAAGCAGAAGGAAAGCATAGAAACGCTTTAGATGCTCTTTATGTGGGATATCTTTTGATGGAAAAAGAAATTAAAAAAATAATTTTAGGATCTGTTTTTAAAGTGCGATATTTTATTTAAATTTCGATAATTTTTATCAACGTTTCTTCCAAAGCTTGGAATTACATTGAATCCTTCCTATGATCACTGTATGAACCGCCGGAAAGATACGATTCACTGCTAATCTACTCCGTGAGAGAGAGTAAGTGAGAGTGACAGTTTGCGAGGCAGAGCCATCCAAGTGTGGTCCATTTAAGTCAAATATCTTCAGAAAATATCTATGTGTATCCCCACAAATTTCTTTCCAAAATAGAAATACCTATAGGTATATGTATACATATATATAAATAGTAATATCTATGTATATTTATAGGCCATCAAAAAGCAACAGGAAAAACCAACTCACTTGAAAAAAAAAACGGAAAATTGTATACAAAAGATGGCATTGGAAAAGTGGGAGCCGAGCAGCATCCACTCATGGAAAGCGAGGGGGTGCGTTGAGAGCTATGGGTGGGGATGGTTGGGTCCGACTAGGGCGAATATAAAATACATATAAAAGGGAAAAGGTTTTTTTTGATCACGGTCTTCTTTTTATTCTCTTTTTAATGCCAGATTGAAATTTTATTTTTCTCCAAGTTGGAATGGTTTTCTGAATGAATAAAGAACGGCAATTATTTTCAATATTTTTTAGATTTAGTTGCTGAAAATTTAAAAAAATTCAAGAAACGGCCACCCCAATTTGAACATCCTCCAACACTCCGCAATTTTTGGGCTTCACCCCCTACTCAAAGGCACTTGTCGAGGCGGCAGCCCAAGTCAAGGCTCCACCCCAATAAAAATTGAATGAATAAAAAAGCAAAAGGAACAGGCCAAAAATACTGCAGTCGAAGAACATTTGCCGGAGCTCCATCGCTGGCGATTAAAATTTAAATTTTATTCAAGCACAAAAGTATTTGCCATAATTTTGTCGACGACCCCTGGCAGCTCGAAATTAAATTTAATAATGCATTCCAATGGGATCCGGATCCGCGCCGCGCCGTGTGCGGGAGGAAGGTGGGAGGGTTGGTGCCGCGGCGGCAGCGACAGGCAACCAAAAAATTTCATTAGGCATGTTTGAAAGGCGATATACGAGTGCGAGGCGATATATTCAGAAAGGTCAGATGAAAGTTCCCATTCCGGCTTAAACTGAGAGAAAAAAATGCCACTTTGGGCATGTGTTTCTTGGCAGAAGATTGCTTCTGATCAGCAATCACGAATGAGCTCTTTAGATCTATTTTTTTTCAAGAATTTCCTAATACATACCTCTCACAGAGTAGCTTAGCAGTGCAGCTCCAGCTCTCTCTCTCATCTCATATCCCAGTGAGACTTGTACTTGTATTATATCTGTTTTATTTTTCTAGGAAAAACTTTTAAACTTTATTAGCAGATCTGTAACATATACAATTTCCCGTATATTTCCCCTAGTATTATCCTTTGCAGAGTGCATATCCTTTTGGGCATTTTCCATAATGTTCAATGGCGTTTTGTTGGAAGGGGCTTTCCCATCGTGTGTGTGTGTGTGGATTATTGAAAAGCGTTTCGTTGTGTGGATGTGTATGGGTGGGCGGTGGGAGGCCATGCTGATGCTGATGGCTGATGCTGGTGTGGCCATTGCCGCAGCGCTTGATTAGATTTTGCCACTCACTTTCAGCCTCTCCCCACTCCCACGTCCCTCCCTCTGTCCCAACCACCATTCCACATGTGTGCGGTGATGAAAACAACCGCAGCACCCAGAAACAACGACAACGAGAGTTCTACATGGGAGACAGAGAGAGAGTTACATTATTTTTGCGAAAATTTGTTAAATATGCCAAACACGCAGCGATGCATGCAAAGTGGTGGCGGCACACGGCAGTGGTAGTGGTAGTGGCAGTGGCAGCGGCAGCGTCCGAGGGCAGCCAGGTGGAGGAGTGATTAGGTGGCAGAGGGAGAGAGAGAGGGGAGAGATGGAGAGGGTGAGGCCACCCAACCAAGGCAAGTCCATCCAGCCGTGGCATTGCGTACGCGCCTGCTCATATTTGTGACATAAATAAGCTAAGCCAAGTGGGAGAGGGGAGCAAGAGGAAAAGGGGAAGGGGCAGGGGGCACACACCCGGATGGAATGGCGGCAAATATGACCCGTTTTAATGCGCTTTGCTCTGCTCGGTTATTTTATTATACCCGGTACTCGAAGAGTAAAGGGGTATATTAGATTTGTGCAAAAAATTAATGTGTGTAACACCCAGAAGGAAGCGTTTCCGACCCCATAAAGTATATATATTCTTGATCAGCATCAATAGCCGAGTCGATATAGCTATGTCTGTCTGTCCGTCCGTCTGTCCGTCTGTCCGTCCGTCCGTCTTCATTAGCGCCTATAGCTCAAAGACCATAAAAGCTAGAGGAACACTATTTTGTATCCAGACTCCTGTCCTATCGCACTGTTACAAGTGTGTTTCAAAATTTCGCCCCGCCCCCTTCCGCCCACTCCAAGGACGAAAATCTGTGGCATGCACAATTTTAAAGATACGAGAAAACTAAAAACGCAGAATCGTAGAGAATGAGCATATCTATCAGATTGTTGAATCTGGATCAGATCAGATGATAAATATAGCTACAATGAAGAAAACCATTTCGAAATGCATCGTTCCCTCTCGCTCTCTCTCACACACAGGGGTAGGCGCTATGCCTGATCGAATTTTTTGACGCCTAGTTCTCAGAGACTATAAGAGCTAGAACCACCAAACTTTCTATCCAAGCTCCTGTGATATCAAACCGAGACGAGTTTGTTTTAAAATTTGGCCACGCCCCCTTCCGCCCCCACAAAAGATGAAAATCTACAATTTTGAAGATACGGGAAAACCAAAAACGCAGAATCATAGAAAATGACTATATCTATCAGAGTATTGAATTTGGATCAGATCGGATCATAAATATAGTCAGAAGGAACAAATGAAATTTCAGTGGCCTTCCAAGCGCAGACTGATTCCCTCTCTCTCTCGCACACAGCCGTGTATGTATATGTAGGAAGTAGATAAAAACATGTAGAAATGGCAGATGTAAAAAATTTATGTTAACCAATATGGAAACATCTAATAGATCAAAATCTCCGAAAAGGTTCGACTTAAATTGTTTTTTTTTGGCTAAAATTTAATATTTTCCTTTTGCGAACATGTAATAAATTACAACAAGCTCACATACATATATACTGACTGAGTACCGGGTATAAAGTAGAGCCGCGGCGCAGACGCGGCTCATAACGTTCCCCCTCGTTTTTATTTTTATTTTTTTAAACTTTGGAAAGGACATGACCGACTAGGAATTGATTTAAATATTAATGGCTAAATAAATATGATAAATAAAAAATAAAATATAAATAATCAAATATTTATATCAATAAAAATACAACAATAAAAATACGTAATATAAATAATATATAAAATAAGATATACAATATAATATAATATATAATATAAAATATATATTAAATAAAAAATAAAACAAAAATAATTATTAAATTCTGGCTAACGATTTGGAGGATTTTATCGCATAAAGGGGATTATTTTCTTCTTTTAAATTTTTCCGTTTCAATTTTCATAGCCTTTGGCTGCTAAGCTGCTGTGTGACAGAGAGTGCATTTTTTTTGACTGCTGAAATTTAATGCTCATGCTCTACAGTTCCCTCGTTTTACAGATTTCAGATGGTAGTATCTAAAAATTGGGATGCTTCTTTATAGGAACAAAGAACAGAATTTATTTGCTATATTTTTTTATTTAAAAATTAAACCCAAAAATTAAGAGTAGACATTTTTGTAGTCAACCTTTAAGCTGTTTGAAAAAAAAAGAACAACTCCACTTGAGTTTTTCTCCATTTAATTATCTTTTTTTACGAGGGGTCAGGGCATTCCCCTAGTCGCTTACTCTCTCTATCACCTAACCCGCTCATTAAATACAGAATCCTAAAGCAAAGGATGAGTGAGGACCGACCGAACGTTGACGATGTCGATGTCATGGCTCGTTCGGTCTGCACTTACGGCTACGGTTTGGGGTTCGGGGTCCTTCTTCTGGTCCAGCTCCTGGTCCTGGCTCGGGCTGGAGTGGCCTCCTGGCCGCTCGGTTAAGTTGAGTTGCATGCAAAAATGGCCAGCAAAAAGGGAAAAAAAGAGTCGTGAATGTGTGTGGGATGTAGGTTGCAGAAGTGGCCCGCACTTTAGTCGTTTCTCCGTGCAACCCTCTTTGGCTGCTTTATGTTTTCAAATTAAAGTCGAAAGCGTGGCAACACTTAATGTGCGCCACTAGAAGCAGATTAGTTGCATTACCTTCCCCGAAGCCGGCTCAGTGACTCCTCTAGCTGCCATCCAGCCATCCTGCATGCCTGCATCCCCTCCATCCTGCGGCTCGACTGGGCTACCTCTGGGAAACCCAGTGGATGAATGGGGGCAGGGAGGGAAGTGAGAGAAAGAGCTACTACTACTACGGCTGGGACTGGACTGGACTCGACTCGGCTCTAGGCAATATTAATAATTTAAAACTAAAGCTCCAGAGTTAAAGGCAAAGTTTTCCCACTGCCTTGCTGGCGGAATTAAACTTTAAATTGAATGGCGCTCAAGATTTGCAAGGGATCTTGCAGTCGAAAACAAAAAAAAAGAGAGTTATCCTTTGAAAGAATGTCGGAAAAAATTCTTTATGGGCTAACACCTAAGGAGGATCATAGTGGAGGAGCAGAAGATTATGGTTGGGTCTTAAATATGAGGAAAAGGTAGAAAAACTGTGTGTAACATTACCCTTAAAGCCAATACCATAACATTAGCGAATCTGTAAATTATCTGTCTAGGAAATTAATTCTGTAAAAAATATAGTAACTACTCAGTTCTACAAGTAATCCCAAAACTATATACCCAAAGGTATATTAACAGTGTTGGAAAGCAAGGTGTTCAAATATGATTATTCTTTATGATTCTACGGTTTAATCGTCTTATTATATTTTTGAGTCGCATTTTGAGGAGCCGGGGAGGCTTTACTCAAATAAAAAAGGTTCAAGATCGGGCAGAAAATTGTGACATTTTTGTTAGCTTTTGAAATATATCAATCTTGTCTCTATTAGCCATTGGTTAAGCCAACAATTCTTTTCAACTAAATGGCTCAAAAATAAACAAAAGCCACAGAAGCCATCTTAGAGTGTTCGTATTAGAGCCCTGCATGAATCCACGAAAAACCTGGAAATTGGTGTGTTGCTTTCTCGTTCCCTCTACCAGAAAATCGAGAGGAGTGTGAGAGAGAAAAAAAAGACAGATCTTTTCGGATCTGACACAGGAAAAATGAAGAGACCGGGGGAGAATTTATGAGAAACTCGCATCACTGATTCGGTCGGAACGAACGAAGCGAATCCCGAATCCCACCGAATCGATTCGGTTGCCCGTTCAGGCAGGGCTCTAGTTCTTATAGCTAGTGCAGTCGAACTTCTCTATAACAAGAAAATATAGGAAATATATAAAGAATTTATTTCCAGAACACTGCAATTTCGTTCAATTTACAGTACGTTTTTCTCTCCTCATAGCGAATTTCCTTCCTTGTTCCACTTAAGATTCGGTATGTGGAGGTTTAACTGTTCATTGTTTTATCCAATTACGATACATAATAGTCTTTCTTCATGATGAAAACGAGAAGGCCATTCAATTTGTAGATGATCGGAAGTGATGATGGGGTCACCACAGAGCCACAGAGCCACAGTCAGTGGGGAAATTTCTTGCTGTTTGCTGTTTGTTTTCCTTACTTTGAGGTTCCATTCGTACCACTGACATCATCATTATCATTTTTTTTCGAATGGATATAGAGAGGGTTTCGAAACGGTCGCTAGTATTGGCATTCAGCCACCACAACCCGACAGAAGCAGCAGCAGCAGCATCGAATTCAATGAATTTTAAAATTCCCTTTCTGTGGATGGGAGCATCATCGAGGGAGGAGAGAGAGAGAAAGAGAGAGAGAGCGAGAGAGCGAGAGCGAGAGCGAGACTGGGACTCGAATGGCTGATGCGGCTGCTGCTGCTGCTGCTGACTGAGCGCAATTTCTGCTGCTGCTGCTGCTGCTGCTTCTGCTGCTGCTTCTGCTGCTGCTGCTGCTTCTGCTGCTGCTGCTGCTGCTGCTTCTGCTGCTGCTGCTGCTGCGGGGATTATGATAATATAGCTCAAGTGCAGTTAGTTGATGTCGTTGGCATTGGCGTCGTTGCCTTTGCTGTTCCCGTTGCAGTTTGCGATAATCATAATAATAATAACTGTGCTGCTGCTGCTGCTGCTGGCACTGGGGGTTGCATCTTCTTTGCGGGCTGTGGGTAGTGGCTTGTGGGCTGTGGGCTGTGGGTGTGGCGCCACTGCAGGCGTCGGTTTTGCATTTGAGAACGCTCCAGGATGATGATGCAGCAGCAGCAGCAGCAGCAGCACTCGGAATGGCAATTGGATAAACGGGAGGGTCCTTGAATGGGAGCCGCCGCATTGCAGCACATTGATGCTTGAAAATGTGGCAAGTGGTAAGGGGAGCGGGTGTGCATCATTAGGAATCCCCTCCTCCAGCCATTAAGCTGAATTTTAACATTTCTTGTGGTTACTCTGGGAATATAAAACCCATTCCACGATTCGCCTCGAATCATCATCATCGTTTCGTTATTTTAAAGCGGGGAAAATTATAAATTTAACATCAACCCCATGCCGCATCTCGCAGCAAGTCAATGACCAAAAACTGGCTACTAAAAATCAATTTTTACCCCATCAGCAGCTTAATTATAATTTTAATTGATTTCCAAAAACAGATTTCCCGGCGCCATGAATGACCAAACTCCCCGTCCAGCGAGGTCCAGGGGAAAACATAATTTTTGCATGGGCTGAAAATGTTCACGTTTATTGAAGCGATAAAATAATAATAATTTCCAACAATGCAATTTTATGCGATTTTTCGGTTGATATTGCCCAAAATATTGCCAGCGCAGTAGAAATTAGCGCAAAAATTAATTGGGAAGATTATTTTGCAGAGAGCGAGAGAGAGAGAGAGAAGGAGCGAGATGAGAGATTGGGGAAATTATGGGAGGACATATGACATTTTTTCTTCTATCTGGTGAACAAATTTTGGGTTTCTATTAAAATTTTTTGGGTCTTTAGAGACTCATTCAAATGTTCATCTTCCCTTTACACTGAGCTACAAAAATAACGGATTCCTTGGTGTTTGCTCTATTCTATTCAAACGCAAAACTCGGACGCGACTTAAAGCTTTCTCTGCCTTTGCAAAATGTTTACGCCACGTAATTCGTGAGGAGACATTTCCCTCTCACTCCCACTCAGCAACAGTAAAGGAGACTGCAATCACGCTCTCGCTGCCATGATCCTATCGGAGAGAGAATGGGCTTTGCTCTCACCAAAACGAGCGCAGCTTTAGAATAGGCAAAAGCTCAGAGCACCTGTACTGTACTGCTTTCCCTCTCGTACTCGGCAACACCAAAGCTTACGTTCGAATTTACAGCTGCTGCTGACTCGCTCTCTTGGCTTTCTCGGATCTGAGAGTGACAATCGCTAGAAAGAGATGGCAGGCGTTTGCATTCAGACAACCCCTCCAAAGAGAGCAGATGTTTCACCTTAAGCCAGAGCTATTATTGCTAAAGAAAGGGCATCCACAGGTGAATTTGTTCGATTATTAAGCGAGAGGGCTGTTTCTATCTTGCTTCAAGTTGAAGTCTCGTAATAAAAGAGTATAAACAGCCAGCAGAAGATCATATACTGAGCATAATCCCGAGATAAATCTAACGATCCGACAAGTAATTTGTGCAGTAATTATTTATTGATGGAAATTATTATGCTCATAAAATAATGCTAAATAATTCTATTCCTGCTAAAAAATAATGCAATTGCAAACAGAGTTCCGAAAAACATACAGTAAAATGTCTATGTGTGTGTGTGTGTGTTTGTGATTTATTCAATTTTGTGCACAATTTTAATCCCTCCTGTAATCGGTGGCACTTTAAAATGTGTTTAAGCCAATTGATTTCCAATTTAGTTTAGTTAAAAGATAGAAAAACCCATTCAACCGAACGATCCACCATCCACCCGCACAAAACAACACTTCCCCCCCTCCCCACCCAACAAAAAACATTCTCAACCAATTGCACATTCGATAACAATTAATTTGTGCAGTGCGCATTTTGCGTGTTTGTGCAAATAAATTAGTAGAACCCCCGCCCTCGCCCTCGCCCCTTGGCCCAGTGGAGAGCCCTTTTCTATGTGGAGGGAAAGTGCAAATATTTGGCGAAATGTTAAATGCCTGCCAATTAGTTATCGAGTCCACAGCAGACCAGACCAGGCCAGTCCAGGCCAGGCCAGACCAGTCTAGTGCAGTCCAGGGGCGGGGAAGAGAGTTTTAATTTATGTAAAATTAATTGAGCATTGAAAATGGTAAAATTAACTAAGCCTGGCTGAGCACAGAGAGCCGCCACCAGAGATATACCAAGACCTAGACCCAGACCCCAGACCCCAGACGCCAGACCGAATCCCATCCCCAGCCCGGCCCTAACCCACTTGGGTGTGGCCGGGTGGCAAGGTGAGCCTGGCTATTGGATTACCTTTGGATGCGGTTGAGGCTTCCGGCCAGGTTTTTTCACGCCGCGATTAACTTACCAAGGCCAAGGCCTGCAAACTGGCAGTACACATTACACATTACATAGACGAGTATGCACATCTACTAACTACATTTTCTTTGTGTCTCTTTTTGTGTCTTTTTCCGAATCGCAGAACGCAAGCTGTTTGTGGGCATGCTAAACAAGAAGCTGAACGAGAACGACGTGCGCAAACTATTCGAGGTCCACGGCAACATTGAGGAGTGCACTGTATTGAGGGACCAGAACGGCCAGAGCAAGGGTTGTGCCTTCGTCACATTCGCCACCAAACACGCTGCCATTTCGGCCATTAAAGTGGCAAGTACTTGCAATGCTTTACCCCCAAAACATTAGCTAAACATTTCCCCCCTTTCTTCATTGCAGACCCTCAGCCAGAACAAAATCATGGAGGGCTGCACATCGCCGCTGGTCGTCAAGTTTGCCGACACCCAAAAGGAAAAGGAACAGAAGAAGATCCAGCAGATCCAGGCGAATCTGTGGAATCTGGCCAGCAATATCAATATCCCCCTGGGACAGACGGCCCAGAGTGTGTCCACACCGATACTGCCGAACCCACCGCAGCAGCAGTCGCCCGTTCTGGGCGCCGATGCCCTGACACCGGCCTCCATTCAATTGCTGCAACAATTGCAGGCCGTGGGCCTCCAGCAGCAGCTGCTGCAAGGTGAGCAGAGCACCTGCCGATTGGCTGGGACTATTAAGCTATATCCTTTATCTCCTTTTGCCCAGCCCTCACTGGCCTGAATGCCCAGCAAAATAGCTCAAACCAGGACAGTGCCGCTGCCGCCGCCGCCGCTGGACTCCTGACCCCGATGACCGTTCAGAACCTGGCCGCCATTGCGGCCATGACGCAGCCAAGTCTGACGAATGCCGCAGCAGCCGCTGCCGCTGCCTCATCGCCGGGCAGTGCCCAGCTGCAGAACACAGCGGCGTTGCTTTGTAAGTTTTGGCTTGGAAGGACCTCTCAAGAGAGAGAGACTATGGCTGCTCTCCTGCTGGAGGAGCAGCTCATTAGATGGAAGCAGCTTAATAAGCAGAGTTAATAATTCATCAGAGCTGTGCCACATGCCACACGTGCCACGCATCTACCCATCCATCCCCATACCTGTCCGCCTCCCTACCCATCCATGGCTCTCTGCTAACTGGAGCTAATTATCTAATTTTTCTCTCATTTCCGTATTGAAGTTTTCCCCCCTTTGTGCGTCCCACGCCTGTTGCTTTCCACTTTCTCTGGGCTTTAGTTGTTAGCTCTTTCTTTGTATCGATTTGTAATTATCTTGTGGCCACTCAAACATTTTCGTTGGGCTTTAATGAGTGGGCAAATGGCTGTAAGGACATATGGAGAGGCCAATGATGTATTTGTTTTTATTTCGTACCGACTTTTTCTTTACCCCCAATCATTCGAAAACCAATTTTCATCATTGTTCCTTTCTAATTGTATCCGCAAATCCATACCATATCGAACTGTTCCGCCAAATTGCGTTTCTATTCCTGGCTTTGGCCCACGAAATGTGTCATCATCTGACGTTCACAGTGGCCAATTAGCTTAATTTAGTGAAATCCTTTCAATCCACCCCCTCCCCCTACTCTCCTCCCACCTTCCTGTTGCCCTCGAAGGCCTGGCCTGTCAATTATCATTGGAGCGGAAGTTCCAAGGAAATCGACTTAAAATAGGCAAAAGAGAATTTCCTTTCCATTCCATCCCATTCCAGATTCGATTGACGTCAGTGTCCATCGCAATTAGTTGGGGATATTGTGTGCTCTATATATGTATATCTAACGTTATATCTAACATTTACTAACAAATATTGTATTTATTATCCCTTTGAATTGTGTGCTAACCCGATGATTAATTGTCGATTGTGGATTTTGATTGGTGTTGGTGCAGGCCTCCTGGGAAAGAAGGCCGCCGCCAAGACTCCGTCATCATCATCGTCAGCATCCTCAGGTGAGAGACGACCAACCACTCCTGTAATGCTTCTCCGGGATTTTCTTTTGAGTTCCTTTGCGTTTTCCTCTGAGTTTGTCAAAGTTTTCATCAACTGGCTGACTGGCTGACTGGCTGGCTGCTTTCGTTTTCATTTTGTCATAAAAATATAAGTTATTAACTTTGATAGTTAAAGTCAACGAAGCATTCGACGTAACGTTCACGTGGCACGGCACCCGTAACGCGGTGTGTGTTTTACGTCACCCGCCATACGGCCGTAGAGCGAGGCGAGGCGAGCCAGAGATGATGGCCGTAAAGCAGTGGAAAGAAGCAGGTGGAGGAGCAGGACCAGCATCCGAAGGAGGGACCCTTGCTCCGACATCCCAAAATTACAAGTTACACTCTCTTGCGAAATTAACAACACGGAACTTATTGCAGCAGGAGGCAGCAGTCACCCAGTGTCCCCAGGGCCCAGGGCACAGGACACAGGGGGTAGGGTGCAGGGTGCAGGGTGCGGAGCGCAAGGCAGTTGCAACGTTTCTTCTTGGCCTCATTGACTTTTCGCTTTGGGGGGGGGGGGGGGGGGAAATTGTGCAATGTTTTTTGCAGGACGACCTGCTTCTGGTTGGCAGTTTTCATTCCTTAGATTTCTGGAAGGGAAATTCGGCTTAAAGATGGCACCGTGAGGGCCTTTAGATTGGCGAAAAAAAATACATAATAATATTGAGAGTTAGGGCTTGCATTTTATTCACCAAAAAGTAGTTGTAGAGAGGAAAAAGTTAGATGACTTATGACCCATTTAATATTATACATGAAATTATCAAGATGTTTTCCATGAGGGGTTTGAGTTCTTCTCTTCAGCTTTGGAGAGCCGAGTCGGTCCCCAAGACCCAACAACAAAGTACACAGTCATTGACGAGGCGCGCAATTTCCTTAAAGTATTAAGTGGATTATCTGGAGTGGATTATCAAAGTGTTTTCGCTTTTATGTAGAGTGCGAGTTCGTTTACGAGTACTTCCCATAACTGAAGGACATCTTACCTTTTTTTTTTGGGCTCAAAAATATAACTTTTCCTGGAAATTGTGTGCCAAATAGGAATCCACAACTCGGAATGGCCGTGATTGCCATCACTAGGCCTGGCTCCTGCCTCTGCCGTTGCCTCTCTTCGTACTTATCGTTTCTTTGGTTAGTTTTAAAAAGCATAAGTTGGTAAAAGAATTATGGCCTGTCGCCTGCATTTTATCAAACAAAAAACCACAAGGAATTCCACTTAAATGTGGCAAAGACAGAAGGCCGAAACGAACGGCAAAAAAAAACACAAGGAGACAAAAAATAAAACGAAAAGTTGGTCCCCGTCCAGTTCCAAGGCCCAAAGGAAATGTCATTGCCTATCTCTAGCCATCTCTTTCGGCCCTCTGTCCTCTCCGTTACCTATCTCCCTTTCACTTCTTAAATATTTTCTTAGCAAGTTCATTTCGAGAGGTCCTTAGTCGGAACTCGAGAAAAAAAACAACACCGAAAGGAGGAATGAAGGAAAAGAATCCTGGACAAATAAGAAAGAAAATCTGCGGCTGACTTAACCAGAAAAATGCCAAAAATTAAGCGGATTCCCTCCCACACTCTCCCTCCCTCTCTCTCTCTCTCTCTCTCCCTCTCCGGGAGCTTATCATCTTCTGGTGGGAGGGGAACTGCGACTGAGAGTTCCAGGATTTTCCGTGAGCTTTGGCCCTTGTGCACTTGTGCGTGCTCATCGTGTGCCACTTGAACGATTTCCGGGCACTTCATTTAATGAAATATTAAAAATTCTTGCCCAGGAGATGTACTCGAAGGATTCAGAGGATTCGGAGGATTCGGAGTACTCTGGACTCTCTGCCGAGGCACTATGGAAACTCAGTTCAAAGTGCAACTGACGGCGAGGACAGCCTATCTTTGGCTCTTCCCCGTCTCCTCCTCTCTCCATGGAAACGACTTTCCTTTGGACTTGTCCTCCCCTTATTTTGTGCCTCCCCGGATACATAAACTAAACTACAAAATCGCTTTCCAAGTTGCCACGAGTAACAAAACTTTTTGCACTGACTGTTTGGGTGTGTGTTGGTGTGTGTGTGGCGCGCCGCCGCCGCCCTTTGCCTGCCACAAATAAAATGGACAAACAAATTGAGCTCTCTCGATTTTCTCGTTCTCGCCCCCGTTCTGGGTGGCCTGCAAATTGTTTATGGAAAGCGCATTGGTTGGGAATTGCAGGACTAACGAAAAACTAATTGTTGTGGGGCTTGGGGGACGATGAAATGGCTCCTTCGATTGCACTCCTCGATTGCAAGTGAGATATCAGATGAGGGGCGCCAGAAATGAAGCAGTGTGCATTTTTCGAAATTATTATTGGAAAAAGGGAAGGAAATTGTAGTAAAAAATACACTGGAAGTGGATATTTCTTAGCATTCTATGCAATAACTTGGAATTCCTATATTGGATCCAAGTAATAATAGTAAATAAATAAAAATAAAAAATAAATGGAAAATAAAAAGAAAATAATAATAAATATAAATAATAATACAAATAAATAATAATTAATAATATAAATAAATAATAATCAAACTAAATAATAATAAATTAACCAATAACCAATATATAACTAGTACATACATTTCAATGGTACAGGATTCTTTAGGATGGATTTAGAAGGCTGTGACTCTGGGCTCTATCAGTTCGCTCTCGTTCGCTCCCATCCTCTATCAGCTCATCAATTATTTCACCAGTATCCCTTGGCTCTGGAAAATTCCAATTAATTTTTGTGTTTTTGATGGCTCTCCCACCTTCCATGCATTGAATATAGAAGAGCACTTTTACAGATTTGAAAACAGATTTCTCTGTTTATCCATCTGTTTTCTACCTCTGAAGCCAAAAACCCTCAACAAATCTAGACAGCCAGTTCTATCCTTTATTAACAAGAAATGGGGGAAAAAATACATCAAAAATAGGAGAGAAAAAATAAGAAAATCTGCAACAGAATTGACTGGTTTTTCACTATATTTGTATCTGCCCATCTTCATGCCTGCCTGAAGCTGAAGCGCATCCAATTCAAAAAGTTTCTGAAGCCTCCGCTCCACTCCACTCCACTATTCGACCTCTCCCCCTCAGTCAAGCTGCAACGAAAAACAAAAGCCAGGCACCACCAACGACCAACAGGCAACAAACGAAAATCTTAATCAAAGTTTTGTTCAAGTGCAGTAAACTATGTAGTTTATACTACCAACCAGAATCCAGAACCGAGAACCCAGAACCCAGAACCGAGGACCCAAAAACAGAAACAGTACCAGTTCAGTACCAGTAGCAGCCCCGGGCCCCATCGGACCCTAGCCCTAGCCCTGCACTATTCTGGCCCCCCAAAAAACTGATTTAAGGTTTCAACACGTTTTTGGAACTCCTTCGTTTTTGTTTTCTCCTCCTTTAGTGGCTTTCAGTTCCTTTCGTTCTTTGCTTGCCATTTCAGGCAGCTCTCCATTACGTTTGTTTATAGACTTTTTCGCTTTTTGCACTACAAAATCATCAACGCCAACAAAAACAACAACGATCTGAACAAAAAAGTCTGCAAATAGCCTGCAAGTGGCCAGCAAGGAGGAGGAGTGGGAGGGTCCAGTGCCAGGAAAATTGTAAAGTCCAGCACTTGGACTCTGAGCGGAACAAATTTTCCCCAAACTGTAGACTGTAAAAACTTGCAAATACAAAACAGACAACATCCGGCAGAAAATAGTTGTAGGCATTATTTGGAGCATCTTCTTTTTCTCGACTGTTTTCTCAGACTCCGGGCCTCAGCTTCAGCCACTCATGTGGATTATTATTGGCCAACTTAGTTAGCCTGGTCCGAGGGCGTTGTGCTGTTTGCTCTCTATGCCGTTTGATGAGCGAAGGCCAGGCCAAGTCAGAGCAGAGCATATTTCAACTTTTACTTACTGACTTTTCTTGCCACTCGCTTGCCGAAAACTTTGAACAACAATTAAAACAATTTTCTGTACAAATATGTGCAAAAGTTTGTTGTCTTTCTTTTTATACCCGGTACTCGAAGAGTAAAGGGGTATATTAGATTTGTGCAAAAAATTAATGTGTGTAACACCCAGAAGGAAGCGTTTCCGACCCCATAAAGTATATATATTCTTGATCAGCATCAATAGCCGAGTCGATATAGCTATGTCTGTCTGTCCGTCCGTCTGTCCGTCTGTCCGTCTGTCCGTCCGTCCGTCTTCATTAGCGCCTATAGCTCAAAGACCATAAAAGCTAGAGGAACACTATTTTGTATCCAGACTCCTGTCCTATCGCACTGTTACAAGTGTATTTCAAAATTTCGCCCCGCCCCCTTCCGCCCACTCCAAGGACGAAAATCTGTGGCATGCACAATTTTAAAGATACGAGAAAACTAAAAACGCAGAATCGTAGAGAATGACAATATCTATCAGAGTGTTGAATCTGGATCAGATCGACTCATAAATATAGCCACAATGAAGAAAACAATTTCGAAATTCATCGTTCCCTCTCGCTCTCTCTCACACACAGGGGTAGGCGCTATGCCTGATCGAATTTTTTGACGCCTAGTTCTCAGAGACTATAAGAGCTAGAACCACCAAACTTTCTATCCAAGCTCCTGTGATATCAAACCGAGACGAGTTTGTTTTAAAATTTGGCCACGCCCCCTTCCGCCCCCACAAAAGATGAAAATCTACAATTTTGAAGATACGGGAAAACCAAAAACGCAGAATCATAGAAAATTACTATATCTATCAGAGTATTGAATTTGGATCAGATCGGATCATAAATATAGTCAGAAGGAACAAATGAAATTTCAGTGGCCTTCCAAGCGCAGACTGATTCCCTCTCTCTCTCGCACACAGCCGTGTATGTATATGTAGGAAGTAGATAAAAACATGTAGAAATGGCAGATGTAAAAAATTTATGTTAACCAATATGGAAACATCTAATAGATCAAAATCTCCGAAAAGGTTCGACTTAAATTGTTTTTTTTTGGCTAAAATTTAATATTTTCCTTTTGCGAACATGTAATAAATTACAACAAGCTCACATACATATATACTGACTGAGTACCGGGTATAAAGTAGAGCCGCGGCGCAGACGCGGCTCATAACGTTCCCCCTCGTTTTTGTTTCCATCTGTCTTTCATTTCAAATTCTTAGACCAAGTTTCGGTACGGTGCAGGGCGCTACGCTACGGTCTCTGTTAAATTACAATTTCTTATCGAAAGTTGAAAGAATTGGGGGCAACACCGTTCTGAAATCTGAAGTCTTGCGCTTGCAAGTTTTAAATTAATTTTGACACAGAATTTCTGCAACAACAATTGATTCCAATCACATTCCAATCTTAAGGATCGATTGGAAAGTTGTTATAGACAGAATGAAGAAAACACCTACCTCTCTCTGACTCTCTGTCTCTCTCTTCCTCTCACAGCGTCGCGTCGCTTAGCTCAAGGTGAATTTACTAATAAGGTGACGTAGTCCGCTGTGGTGAGGACCATCCATTTTTTAACTCGCTCTCGCAGTCTTAACTTTGAGAGTATCCGTGGAAGCTCCGCTTTAACATTTTTGTCATCCTCTTGCCGCTGTTTGGGACTTGGGTATTTTCGCAGCCATAATATTTTTTTTTTTATTAGCCCAATTAGGTGTATGGAAACCATCGGGGGTCGTCGCTGTCGCAGTCGCAGTCGCCATTGTCGACCGACCGACCGCACTGCTGAAAATTTCCCAATTATAGGACGCACACAGAAAACAGGACCAACCGACCGACCGTTTGCAAAACTCATTAATAACAGCGATCATACGAGTGCCATGCCATGCCATGCCGTGCCACACATAAATGTTGGATGGCGGAGGGAAAACCACAAAATTGCATTGCATGACGGCCAAGCGGGGTAACGGGGAAAACACGCAAAAACACAGCTAAATAACTAAATAACAAACAACAGGCGTCAAATTACACAAAAACGCGAAAACCAGAGAACTGCACTAACAACACAGCAGAACGGAGAGCCACACACCCACACACCCACACACACCCACACAGAGACATATTAATTTTCGATTTGTGTGCTCTTGTGTGTGTGTGCGTGCGTGTGTGTTTGTGTTCTGTAAAATAATCAAATGGCGCCCCATGTCGCGCTGCGTGTAAAATTCAATGATTAATTACGTCTGACGAAACGAAAACCAACTGAATAATAATTATAGACTGCTGTCAGAAATGAATCCAAAAGGGAACTGGTTCCATAAACTCGAGCAGTAAATTGCTAGTAACGGGACTTTGAAAATATAGGTGTTGCCTTACAGAACCTTTTCACGCTGGAAAGATATTAACTTGTGCGCCTAAATATATGGTTATACCTTTACTAAGACTTAGTCGAATGACGCCTATCTGGACATCTGAGATGACTCTTTCTGACGATCTAGAAGATCTACAAAAGAAATCCGCTCATTAAGCATGGTATCCCAAATATCATTTAAAGAAGATTCAAAAAGCTTCGATTAGAACTGATTTTAACATATTTTAGTAACATAATTATTATTACACAACTTTCAAGCATATATTGGATTATTTTTGGTCCTGCAGTTCCTGCCAAATGTTCAGATCATCTTCTATAGAATCTTCTATAGGGAATTCACAGAGGATATGGATTTGTTATCCGATGTCTACAGGACAGAGGTCTTTAAAGACTAGTTTGAATTTCGTGGGGTGATAACTCAGGTGACAATGCAATGAAAGAAAAACAATTTCCCCATGCCATACTCTCTTTTTCTCGCATTTTCTCTCATATTTTGTCAGCTATGCCAGATTAAAGCCAAGTTAAGAAGCTGCCAAGTAAAGTTGCCAGGTTTCTTGAGATTATTTTTTATGTTGAATTTTTGTATCCTCTGTAGCTTGAATCGTAGATATTAATGTGTGTATTATTCAGTTCTTGTACCAGAAGACAAGTTCATTTCTTTATTCTACCGTTTTTGGTTCAATCACAGAGCGAACTAGTTCCCAATACGTTAAACTATCAGCTCTACAGCCCTTTACACACACCCCCACCCCCGCAAAAACCACACCACTCGCTGGCCCAGCCACATTTATAATTTCGTTATGTAATTTTCGGAAACAACAACAAAAAACCAGCTAAAATTCGAATTTACTTTATCCATGATACTAACTAAAATCTACTTTCTCTCTCTCTCTTTCTCGCTTCCCGTCGGACCACAGGGTCCGATCCGAATCCATTGGCATCGGCGTATATGTCAACAGCCGCCGGCTTGCCGCAATTTGGGAGCGCCAGTGCATTGTCCACATCGCCGCTGGCCAGTGTGGCCCTCAGCGCCGCAGCAGCCGCCGCTGCGGGCAAGCAGATTGAAGGTGAGTTCAGAGGGGTGGTGGCGTGGCTTGGGGTGGTGCGTGGTTGGTGCGTGGGATCGGAGTGGCCAGGACGAATAGAAATGTCTAAATGGCTGACATTTTGATAAATGTAACAAAATGCCTGAATGCCTGAATGCCTGAATGCTGCTGCTGTCGCTGCTGCTGCGGTTGTGTCAGTCCGATTCGCTTGCTGCGCTTCTCCGCTGCAATGTTACATAAAGCTGGCAGATTGTATACCCTATGCCTAGGAGGGGGAGGGTATACCCAGTGCAAGCATCACTCGAAGAAACATTATAATTTTTAAGAGAAGAAAATATCCTTAGATCGGTATTCGCCTTTCGTTTATGGCCAGGAGATAACCTAAGAATGTGTCTAATTTATAGTTCTCATTCGAATCAGTGTTAGGGTATTCCCACTTCGGTTATACCGCCTATTCCCCCCCTTCTGCAGGACTCGTATTTGTTGCTGCTGCTGCTGATGCTGATGCTGATGCAGCATCAAATGCATTAACCCGCTCATTGCTGTCAGCGTCATTCGTTCGTGATGTGGTTTTTTTATTTCTGCTGTTCTGTTGTCTGTTCAGCGCCCCGTCCATCCTGTTTCCCCCCCACTTGTCATGGACATTTTGTGGATGTGTCTGTCTAATCTACTTAGTTTTAGTTCTGGCATTGTTCCGCTGGAGCAGGAGGAGCAGGAGGAGCGGGAGGAGCGGGAGCAGGAGCAGTGCTGTTTGCAGATGGGGCTTTATTTTTATGTAAAGAGTCATCTATCAAATGGCTGTGCAGTTTGCCAGGATCTGGGATTTGCAATGCAGTAAAAATGAGTGTTGATAGGGATAGAAATAGTAGTAGTAATGATGGTGCTCTTGCACATAAAAAGGAAAGGAACTTCTGTCACCCGACTAATCCTGCTCCTTGTCAGAATGCGATAAATGTATAAATCCTGAAGGCTGTTCTCTCCAGCAAATCAAAAATGTGTACAGCAGCATCTTCAGGACCTCTATCCACTGTATCTGGCTGATAGATCCCCTCTAATGCCCCAATCGAATGCTGCCTCTTGCTGACACAAATCCTTCAATGCCATAAGCGCCAGCCAGCCAAGAAGCAATGCTTGTCGGAGATGTGGAAGATGTGCAAGAATCAATAAGATCAATCATCTTTGTATATTTCCCAGCACACACACACACCCACACACACACACACACACACACGGCTAAGGAGCAGAGAATTTATGAGCAGCATTTTGGTGGAGCTTAAATTTTTATCAGCTTTTGACACAGTGCAAATATTACACACACTTGACACACAATTCCATTAGTCAGACGTCGATGTCGATATCGGGAAAATATTGCCCAGGAGGAGCATCCCTGCCCCCTCTCCCCTCTATCTCTCTTGTAGATGTATGAGTGCTTTGGCACACATAACATTAAAGTTGCAGCAGCAGGACTGTACACTCGTAGCTGTGTGTGTGTGTGTGTGTGTGGAGGAGTGCGGAAAATGCAACGGAAAATGTTTTGGCATTGCACTTTTTTTTTGCTGCTATATTTCCGGTTACATAAGCAAACATCCCAACCTTTCACACAGACAGACGGACAGACAGACGGACAGAGAGCATCGTCAGATATGTATGTACATATGTATGTATGTATGTATTTGTATATGTATTTGTACTCACCATATACTCGTAGTGAGATATATTTTTGCAGTTGACTGACTTCTGGCTCTCTGGCTCTATATCTCCGACTCTCACTCTCCTCCTTTTGTGCTGTGACTCCTGCGACTCCTCTCCTCCTCCTCCTCCCGTTCTGCTCTGCTCTGCTGTGACTCATGACGTCGCCGAAAATCCCCTCGTGACCGAACAGCAACAGCTACAAGTCATGGAAGGATGGAAGGATGTAAGGGGTGCAGGGGGGGGGCTAAGGATACTACCAGAATTGGATTGTCAGTGTGTGGGTGGGTCTGCTCTGTCTCAGTCTCAGTCTCCGTCTCCGTCTCCGTCTCCGTCTCGGGAACCAAAACAAATTGCTCATGCTATGCGAAATGTGAGCTGCCATGTTTCCTTCGGTTGGTTAGATTTTGAAAAACTATCATAGATGACTTGGACTTGCTCGGATGGAAGTCTTGGCGGGATCAAGGAGTGTGGGAAAGTGGCGGAAACATCCCTATAATTAGGGGGGAGGGGGAACGGGGTGTGTGAAATAATCCCATGGATATTTTACATTTGACTTCACATTTGACGGGGTCACTGGAACTGCGAAGGTTTTCAGGGAATTTAAGTATATTTTAGTCTTTTATTTGGGGAATCCTTTAGCTAGGAGCCTGTGATATGCGATTATTTCTGTCTTAATTTTAAATAATCTATTATTACGATTTTTGGAATTAAATGATTTTGACTTTCTGAAGACTTTAGGGGCATATAAATATGATTTCAATATTATTCAATATTTTATTCCATTCGAGTCTTATAGAAATACTTAAGAGCCCTCCCCACAGCTTTATCCTTTGCCAAGTTTGCAAATTTTAATATTCTCCTGAAAGATTAGATAATGTATCCGTAATCTGTACATAAAAGTATCCTTTTTTGTACGCAATTTGTTAGATGATATTTTCTCCTTTCTAAGCAGCTTAAATATCCTTTTTACTACACAACAATGGTTTTTTTTGTATTTTCCCTTCCGATTTCCCTGCAATTTCCCTTTATGACAACATGAAATCGAACTCTGGGCAGAAGGGAGAAAATATGTTTGAGAAAATCTTGAAAATGTCAGATTTGTGCAATCTGCGTGGCAGAAAATTCTAAGCCAAGGGAAGGATGGTTGAGAAAAACTGCAGCAACAATGCCGTGGGGCCAGATAAATTCTCCACATGTGAAATTTATCAAATGGCGACAAGCAGCCCAACCAGAGGGAGGAGAAGCATCTCCTACTTGTATCTCCCATATTTATTTATATAGGGATGTGGAGAGTGGGTACATAAAAAGGCAGGAAACAACTTATAAGCATGTAGACAGGCGCAGACGATGCGGAGGAGGATGCGCTTGGAGGAGGCTCTCTTGCTGGGGCGGAAGGAAGGCGGCAACAAATATGACAGTGACAGACGATGGGAATCCCATGGCATGGCATGGCTGGGTGACCCCAAGGCGGCAGCGGTCGACTCTCTCTCTCTCTCTCTCTCTCTCTCGCTGTCTCCTTCCGGATGCAGCCCGGATTAAAGTCATGTGCATAAGCCGGAAGTTGGAATATAAAATAACCTAGTGAGAGAGAGGACCCCTCAGAGACAGAGAGAGAGGGCAGACGGCATAGGAAGTCGAAAGATTTGCGACTTATGCTATATGCTGTATGTGGATGGGTGGCTGGACGGGACTCCTCTTTCTGTAGGGACCATGGAACGAGGTGACCTACGACTGCCAGAGAGTGATTATAAGGAGGCAGAAGAATACACTTATGGAAAAGTAAAGCCAGACGAATACACTTTAAGAACTGTAAAGTGCATAATACCAGAGACTATACTATATATATTTCATCAGGAACAAATTCCAGTTTGAATTTTCGTACGATGCTTTAATTCTCTCGAATCCTTCTCTGGCGAGGCACAGGAAATACGTAATTTTCGGTCCGAATATTTCCAACAACAACATGCACGGAAATTCAGAAGCAAGAAACAAAATACCTTGAAAATAAATACTTCAATTCTGAATAAAATGCATTCATCCCTTAGGCATTCGCTGGGCCTCAGCACTCACCATGCTCTTCCCAAATCTTGATCATTTTCTGGATTTCTCGCAGTGTAAAGTCGCATATGAGAGCGCATTAAAATCAATAAAGGGCACCCGGATACCGAGTGCAGTTACTGGAACTGGAACTGGAGCTGTGGCTTATATGCCACAGATTCCATTTGGCTTCACTTCGGCTATGCCCTTGAGAGACGTAGACAGACACCCCCCGCCCCCCTCCTGAGGCAGTGTGCGCGACAGCCAAGAAAATGGCGAAAAAATATCTTTGGAGAGGGACATGCACATATCTCCTGTTCGCTGCATCTGTATCTGTATCTGAATAGGGCCAGGGCGGGGGCAGGACGACGACATTGCCAAGGCGGATGGCTGATGGCGGATGGCGGATGGCGCATCTTGGGTGAACGGAAAAGGAAAATGCAATATAGGAAATCGCTTTTCGCACACACAAAAATTCCAACAAATGGAGGGCATCGAGAAAAACAAAACAGGAAGTTTATTTGCGAGTGTGTGACAGGCGGAGGAAAGGGAAAATGCCACCACAACAGTTGCATATTTCTGGTGTAGGAAAATATTTTACATTTGGCAGTTGAATACATTTATAGATGGTATTCCCAAAAAGTAGAATTCCTCCAAGAAGAACAGTAATCCCCGCCACTCCCGGTGATTATCCTCTTGGCTCTTCACATAACCGACTTTAATATTTAAGGATATTCACTCACATAATAGAGTCTGGCCCACCCTTATGCCCAGCTCATTCATTCCGATTCCTTTCTGCGAATCTCTCTCTGAGGGTCATACAACAAGTCGCAGTCTTTCATTTGTTGCCTTGGGAACCACTTTTCCCCGGCTGGTGCTGGCTGCTGCCCCCACCCCCCTTTCCATCACTCGCATTCTCGCTCTCTTTCATCTAATTATATATCGTTTGAGCCGCGCGCCTCGTGCCACACGTGTCGCTTGTTAGTCGCGTAATTCAATAGCTAGAAGCGTTTTTAATTGGACTTTCTGCAGGGCACACACACGCATAACGCATACGTGTGTGTGTCGTCGGAGCCTAAATTAATTGATAGGTGTGCAAAATTACAGAGCGGCAAAGCGGCAACAGCAGCAGCAGCTGCAGCAGCAGCGTCCATAAGTCAATTAATATTAAAATCCTGGCTACGTCAACGAGACATCAGTCCAGTCGACGGAGGCCCAAGGAGCCCAAGGAGCGGAGCGGATCGGAGCGGCTTTCTTCGCCATTCAATTTGTAATCGCATCAGCGTCAGGCAATCTGTCAGGCAGTCAGTTTACCTTGAGAGGAGGCCAGAGGAGTCTCAGCCTCCGCCTCCGCAGAGGAGGGGAGAGGGGGACTATGGCTATGTGACAAAGTCATATATCAATGTGATCAATAGCGCTTCTGGCAAACGATGATGGAGTTGTGCCAGCCCCTGGGCGCGGGAGTGGGTGGATGGGAGAGCCAACAGCTACAATCATATCTGATTACTGTGCGAATATGCGCCACGGAGTGGTGGGTGGGTGGCTGGGTGGGTGGGTTGTGGCTTTGGGCTCTGAGATGCATTGTAATTGTTATCATTATCATGGTGGGTTAATGATAACGTTGCTGCATAAGGCAGAGTAGTTTTCAAAAGGGATAATTGTAGGGGGTGAGAGAACTCTTTGAGGCAAGACTTTAATTGAATTTTCTCTAGGAAATTTCTGTGTCATGCAAAGTTCTAGTCCCAGGGTCAAGTGGGATTTCCGCTGTCATTCGCTTGAGCCTTGGATTCATGTGAGTGGGTGTTCGCCTTGGATGTTTTACATGGCCCACAAACCCCTCATTGCTGTCCTTTTTTATTGTGTGTGCATGTGTGTGTGTGTGTGTTTTCGTGTTTCTGCCAGATAAAATTGAAAAACCGCAGAGAATGCCGACTGTTGGACTGGCATTTCAAGCGTTTTCGTCGTTGTCATTAAAAAGCATCAGGAAAAGTGAAAATGCGACTGCTGACGCCGCTGCTTTCTCCCTTTCTCGGCTTCTCGGTTTCTGCTCGGCTATAGCTTTCTCTTTCCGTCCGTATCTGTGTGCATCTGCTCTCCTCTGACTGCCTTGGCTGCTTGGATGGGCTGTATTACTGCTGACTGCTGACTGCCGACTGCCGACTCTTGGCTGGGCTACTGACTACTGACGTTGACAGTAATTTGCACGAAAAGTGCAACCGCAGCACGAGGCGCGAGTCCCGTTAATATGCGACGCCGCCAGTCCATGACAGAGACAGAAGAACAGCAGAGCAGCAGCAGAGCAGCAACAGCAGCAGCAGCAGCAGAGCGGGAGAGTGACAGCAACAACGATAATGATGAAGTTGATGGTGATCATGATGACGCCGTCAGTCGAGCCGAGCCGAGCCGGCACGTGCTGCTAAACAAAATGTCACACCCACACACGTAGATAGACAGTTGACAGAAAGAGAGAGAGAGAGAGAAGCAAGCAGTGACAGAGAGAGGGAGAGAGGAAAGCCCTCTCGCACGTATTGTTAGGAGTTGGACGCATCATTTCCGCATCCGTTTCGGCAATCAGCTGCTGCTCCTGCACTCCCCCACTACCCCACCCCCACTGCACTACACCCACCCACCCATACATATATGTATGTATGTATGTATGTAATTTCAGCTTTTGTCTGCTCAACATTCAGTCTCTATTTTGAGGTCTTAATGGGCGGCTGATTTCGTTAATTAGTTGCTCATTGCAAGGTGCAACAGAAGCTGCAGAAATGTCAACCAATTAGAGAATAATTAGAGAAAGCCAACAGAAAATTGTCTCCTTAAAAGTAGGTTTAAATATCTCGAAAATGTTAGTGGTAGATGAGAACTGCCCAATTGGATTTGTGTTATTAATATTTAAATAAATATATAATTTTCAACCGTGAAAGACTAATCGCCACCATTTATTGTTTTTCTTTCCGTTTACAGGACCAGAGGGATGCAACTTATTCATTTACCATCTGCCGCAGGAATTCACCGACACGGACCTGGCCTCGACATTCCTGCCCTTCGGCAATGTCATATCGGCCAAGGTGTTTATCGATAAGCAGACCAGTCTATCGAAGTGCTTCGGCTTCGTCTCGTTCGACAACCCGGACTCGGCCCAGGTGGCCATCAAGGCCATGAATGGCTTCCAGGTGGGCACGAAGCGCTTGAAGGTGCAGCTCAAGAAGCCCAAGGACGCCTCCAAGCCCTACTAGAAAGGAGGCGGATCGGGTCGGATCGGAACGGAATAGTCAACAGCGGAAAAACTAGAGATGAAGGAAGGAAATACAAAGATTTGTCGAATGGAGTAGTCACTGAATGAGAGTTGCCCGTGTAGAGCGCGTGCATCGCCAAGTATACCGAAAAGATGCAAATGCCAACGTTGTACGTATAATGAAAAATCACAAAAACAACCAAACAAACCAACAAACCAGCAACGAAAAAAGACATGAAATCCGTGCCAAAAAGAGACAGCAACACTTGTAAATTTAAGCACGTTAAATGTTTGAAGTAGAATCGAAGAACAGAAACAAACAAAACTGAAAGAAAACCAAGAATATATAATTTTAGTCCGTAGTTTAGTTTACTTTTTTGTTGAAGTACTCTTTCCCCCACCCGCATCTTTTACGACTCTTTTTCTCATTTTTTTAAACTGTCGTACGAGCTGGTTAAGCCAACACTTTTCTTAATTAAATATTTTGTACACATTTTCATGACAAAAAACTAAAAAAAACTCACAAAAAAATAAAAAAGAATAAATTACACACGATCTGTTCAGAGTATTAGTTTGTAAGTTATTTTGATATTTGATATTTCCGATACGATACGATACGATACGATACACTTTTATATATATGATATGCAGTTTACTATCTGTTTGATTTGTTCATCGCTCATGTTTCAAGTCGCAATGAAGTTCTTTAACATAAAACATATGTATATGCCAAGTGGTATATATTCTAGCTGTAGTTACAAGTTGCTTGTTTTGTTCAATGGATTATATATATATTTAAACATATATATCTATATGCTGCCGCGTATAGTTAGTTTTTAGTTCTCTGATTTGTTACTCCCCCACCCCCCAAAACAAATGTTTTTGTTATCCCCCATTATTATTACTTCCTATTATTATAATTAATCTCAATCACCACGTACGCTTCTGAGTGTTAAATATGCGATTTGTAAGGAACTATCCATAAAGAGAAACTACACAAAAACCAAATGAAATCAAAAAAAAAAAAGAACACAAAGAAGGAAGTTTTGTTATAGTATATGTTGAAGTACCATTCATGGAGTTTATATTTTTATTTTCGATTTTCTTTTACTTATTTTTCTCCTCAACAGCATCTCTGGTATTACGAGTATCCAAAATACACCATTTATAAATATTATATCATTTTTCATGTCAACTTTCTGTTTAGTTACAAGTTATTCCTTCTTGCTTTCTGTTTGTGCACATCTTTGGAGTATATTAGTGCATAATGTAGCATACTTTTGTTTATGTAAAATATCACACACACATACCACACACACACACACACACACATGTAAACACCACACACCTAAACACACACTCCTGCATACATATCTAAATAAAGTTTTGTTCTCTGTTTCAAATGCACAAGAAAAAATCAAAAAAAAAAAAACTTGATTGTATTTTAATCGTTTTGTTTTTAATCTAAGTAGAAACACAAGCAGTGCTTGAAACTGCCTTTAATTTCCACGAAAAGTGTACCCTGGAACACGGACCCCACAAAGCCAAGCAATATTATTTCTTCTCTTTTTTGTTATTACGATTTTCAGTAAACCCTGCTGATGGTTTTTATATACGCTGAAATGTACATTTTCCCTCAAATACTAATGATTGTTCCATTTCTGTTTCCCACAGATGCCATGTACATTCTGGTAGTTTTCCATATTTATTTACTTTTGGAGAGGAGGCAAGTCATGTGCTAATTGCTGCCCGACAGTTGAGAGGTGAGTCCCGAACGACAATTTCAGTGTGTGTCAAATTCTAATATTTCCTACGCTCTCTCCATCCGTCGTTTTAGATGTATGCAAATCGTTTTTATATCCCCGCATAGTTGCCCAAAAATTGTAAATATTCGGCGCTTGAGTCTCGGAATCGTAAAGAGGAGGCCACCTATCCGATTGCTGTTGCATATGCATTTTGCCAGAACTGTAAATCGAAAAACTGTACATGCTGCACACAAGAATGCAAAATGATAAAATCTGTATAAATTGGTAAACGATGACGAAGAACCTAAATATTGTATGATAGAAGCTGCCATTTTATTAGTATGCTTGTAAAGCAAACTTATTTTAGAAACTAAAAAATTAAGCACAAAGAAAACCCAAACCTAAACTGTGTCCTCGTTTATTGTCCCATTCGTTTCCTTAGTTGTAGTCGAACAAAAGCATTGACAAATCAGACAGAGAGATTAGGCGACAATTTATTTCCACATTATTCTGTTAATAGATTTAAGTGCGAGCATTATTAGGGCTTCGTCGGAGGGCGGTGTGCATTTATACGAACTATCTGGATGTGGCTTTAAATTAAAATTACTTTCACCGCAGACATCTGTATTCACGCTAGGATTAATCTCGAAATAAGAAACGAAAACATGTTCTGTGTGTATGTAATTAAATGTGTAATTAACAACTAGCCGCTAAGTGTAATTTTTTAGAGAAACAAAGCAAGGCTGTGTGTTCTGACTAGATGTTAAGCGATGCGAAACCCCCAAACAAATGCGCCCAGACCGCGCGATTCGATATGAGAGCAGAATGAATATACATAAGTAGTTATAATACAGTACGTACTACTTCTACATCTACTTCTACTTCGGTGGGATGAGGATATTTGCTGATGCGATATTAAGTCAAGAAAATAGCGAGAACGTAATACTAGTGATAAACGGCAGTTCGGTTAGTTAAGTGAGGGAATTATATGTACACATTTAATATACGGTGTATATTATGGTACACCCATCCCCCAACACTCACACACACTCACCCCCACACACACACACGCATCCAAACAGAATAAGTAAATCAATAAAAGGTGTCATGATTTTTATATAAAAAAAAAACAAAAAAAAAAGCGATTGCGTTTTTCTTGGATAAACTTACATGGTGGCCGCCCCCGCACTGACTGACTGACGGTCGGGATAATTTATCAAAAAATGTCTTGCGCCAAAAACTTTGGTGGGTGAAAAGTTTGGCAGTGAAGTCGGAAAAGCGAAAATAAAATAAGAGCCAAAAACATACTGAATGTTGACGAGCGACGAGAGTAACTAAAGGAAACTTCAACAATAAACGAAATATTTTGCTAAACTTGCGATTTGCATATGAGAAACTTTATGCCAATTGTGGATGCGGAGGCGGGGGCCGGAGACGGTGCGGGTGCGGGTGCGGCATGTGGCAAGCTGCATGGATGGCGAAGTCTGTTGTGAGAATCCGAGCAGGCGAGGGGGAGGATGCCCGGGCAGGACGTGTAAACAAATTTAGCAACTACGTGACGCAGCAAGTTCGTTCCGGTCTCCCACACCCACTACCGCCTGTCTTCCTGCCTCGTCCTGCCCGCTCCTGCCCCTTGCAGGCATTGCATAATCCAAATCCAAGTCGAGTCTTAACGCAAGATTTATTCTCCCATTTAAATCATGCGTGGAAAAGTTTTTGCCTCTGCTGGCGTCGACAGCAAAAGGCAATGGGCATGGAAATCCAATGGGAAGCTTACACGGCAATAATTTTGTCTTGGCATATTCAAATATTTTGGCATTTGATTAAGCCAGAAAGTTTTTGGCATTCCCAACAAATGCTCCAATAGATAACCACAGCCACAATGGCGGGGAGGGGTCGGAATTGATTGTTGGCTGGGGATAAGCGGCTCATGGAAAAACCAGGTTGCTGATGGCATTCCAGACGGGTGGCAGTCAGTTGGGAGGAGCAAATGGATGATTCATTCGTACTCGCAGAATGTTAGTGCACAAAGTTCCTTGTGGATTGTTATGGATGTTGAGCCCCACAGCAGTTTAGTTTTGGAAATAGACCAAGTAATGATTGAAACGACGCACAATTTGGGTGTAGAAGATTGAATCGAGACGGCACCTTGGATTTTTCATATTTCCTTAGAAATCCCAAGCTCTTTAATCCAACATACATCCGTGTGCGCAAAAATGTTCTACATGCATGCTATACACATCCGTTTCTCCGTTTTATGTGTCGAATCAATTCTGAAACATGCGAATCGCAGTACTCGGATTCGGTTTGTAGGGCTTCGGGGTGATTCGAGTCCGACTGAAGGCAGGATTCGTAATGTTCGAACGCATTGAAGCGGCCTGAGTGTAGCTGTGGTTCTATGAGTACTGTGGACTCATGCAGGGCTCTAATCTAAAGCGATATATGTATGTCTCTGTATGAGATATAAAAGTCAAACTCTTTAAATCAACATCTAGTAAATGCTTTCCATTTTTGTTCACAGTCCCTTCATTAATTCTCCAAATTGCAAATTAAGAGCAAAACTTTCCAGAATCTATCCCTATCCATACTATCTATTCATGCGCGTATAAATTTGCCCAAACTCTTTGTGTTCATGGATAATTCAATCCTCTTGGTATCCATTTCGTCTGACAACTCCTTTTGCTTCCTTTCACTCCCATCAACATCCCAGCACCAGAATACCTCAACAATTCCCAACATTTGATGAGATCTTTTGTCATGCTCCACTGCCCAAATCGCTATTTAGGCCACTAAATTCGAGCCCAGTCGCATCAGCGACAACGAAGCGCGTTGTTCCCCCCGCCAGCCTGTGAGAGGGCATGTTGTGTGTGTATTCCAATCGGGACATGAACACGGACACGGACACGGACATGAACACGAACAATATTGTATGGCACTACTATCCCTACTGTATACTGCCTCCCCCTCCGCCTCCGCCTCCGCCTACGACTCTTCTCGTTTTTGGGGAGGCGTTGTCAGGGGAGGGGGAGACCGAGGCAGATTAGCAAAGTTTGTAATTACGTTGGTAATTGATTAGGTTCGAACAACAAACTGCTAATAAGATTATTGCAGTTGAGAACAAACCGAGCTGAAAAAACAAAACCGAGGCCGAGTTTGCCCCACTTTCCACCCAAAGCCCAAACAAAATTATCCTCCAACTCGGGCAGGGGCGGGCGCGGGGGCGGGGGGCAGAGCCCAGAAATTGAAGCGATTTGTGGCGCAAGTTTCGGATGGAGAGGAGCAGCATCCTTTCGCCGAACATCCTCTGTTTGTTTGCACAATTTGCCTAGCAGGGGGCGTGACTGGGACCCCCTCAGTAAGCTCACGCAAGCCGGAAGAACAACAATCGACCGCCGAAATAACAATGGATTTGGCGCGTTTGCCAGTTTTTGGCATTGGGCGTATTGTTAATGGCACTGCACGCACATCGACAGAGATGGGGATGGGGATGGGGATGTGTATCCGAGGAGCCCTCCCCCTGAGAAAGGGCTGCGAGTGGATAGAGTGGATGGAGGGGGTGCACTGTCGGGGGTGCACCCATGCACACCCATACACACACAGAAGACAAACAATTTAGCGGCACTGCACTGTGGCCAAACAATCTGTGGCCAGGAAGATGGAGAGACAAAGAGAGAGGGTAGTGGAAAGGAGAAAGAAAGAGACAGATAAGATTCCATTTGCGGCTCATCCTCGTGGGCTAGCAGGGAACAGGAACGGAAACGGATGCGTCCAGGCCTCGGGGATTGCAGAAAAGGTATGCGTTTATGCGGCAAGACGGAAGGACATTCTGAGTTGGTGTACCAATAAGAATGAGCTGATTATTCCAACAAGTTTGAGTTCCTAAAACTGGTCTACTGGGGGAAGATATTTCCCCTTTTGCGGGAGATTTATCGTATACTGAACGACCGTGATTGTGTACTTTGAACGAGACAAAAACTAAGGTTTTAGGCCTGGCTGGGTAGATCACTTCCTCATACTGGGAATCTTTTTTATAAATTCAAAAGCCGTGATTTGGTGACTTCGTGCACCTTTATAATTTTCACTTCGCATCGGCAGCACCGATACCCACAGAAATTGATGATTTGTAAAGAAAATTATACGACCTTTCATGGGATTTTCAATTCGTGTCGATGGATGGGATATACCCGAAGATATAGCGAGCCAAAGCGAGCGTGGTATATTCCCATTCTTAGACTTGTAGGTAGATCGCAATATCTGACTTCGCATGAGCAAAGTGAGTGCATCTGTGGCTGCCTGTGTAGGTGCGTAAGGTATATGGCTGGCCAGGGGAAGTGCTCCAAGCCCACATCGATGCTGGATGACAGTCGGCGCAGTCACCGCAGCCGATCGGCTTTCAGTTGCCTGGACATCATCAGGAGCGACAACAGCTGATTAAAATCCTTGGCAGGCAACTTCCTGCTGCCCCATCCCCATCCCCAGCCACCGTCATCGATCACACTCCAAATGCAGCTCGTGTTACACTGCCAGCCATAAGTATACGCACACACAAGCCCAAGCAAGCGCATTCGGTTTTGAGAACAAAAAGGAATGAATGGAGAAACCGAAGCTCGCTGGGGAATCGTTGCAATTTTGCACGTGAACACGCTCAGCGTTCGATGTCGTTCACTTGGCTATCTCTCTCCCGCTCCCGCTCCCGCTCCCGCTCCCGCTCCTGCTGCCGCTCTGTATCCGTATCACTTCCAGTTCACTTGACAGATATGGTAGGGGTGGTTGTGGTGGGGGCGGGGTGGGCGTGCCAACGCCTTTACCGATTCGCTTCTTCGGCAGCTTCTGTTTTGAAATGCATTGGCAGGGACAGGAACAGAACGGATGGGCGTGGGGCGAGGGGCGTGGGGCATGGGAGCCAGCGGGCCCCTAGCAATTGTTATTTTCATTTTTAGAGGAAGAGAAAGCGGGGCAGAAAGGTGTGTAGCGACATGGACTTGGGGTCAGGCGGGGGGAGGTGCAAATCTCAGCAACTAACCTAGTTTTGTGCTTTTCATGGCAAAGCTACTCCCGACTCCCCACAGCCAGACAATTTTTGTGTGTGGCTTTTATGACAGGCAGCTCCCCATCGATATGATTGCTCCTCTCTCTGTCTCTCTCTCTCTCTCTCTCTCTCTGTCTGTCTCTATCTGTCTCTGTGTGTGGGTTTTTCCGAGTGAGAGTTTGAAATCCGTTACTTGTGGGATATTGCATATTGATTCGGCAAATGTGCCGGGGAGTTGCTGTCGGGAGTTGGACTGCCGATTGGGATATAGAGACGAGGATAACGTGCAGATACTCGCAGCTGGATAGTTTGATTAAAACAGGTTCAACCGAGAGTGAACCAAAGTTACTAGGAATTCCATAAGAATCATTTCTTTGAGGTCAGTGGAGTCTGCTACTCTTCAGGGACTAACATTTAACCGGGAAAAAAGGGAACTTCTGGGATGGCTTAAAAGTTGGTTAATTGTAATTATTAATGCATTATTAATTTATATACTTAATTAATAATATATATATATATTTATTTATTATTTATTAATTTATTTCGAATTGTAATATTTCAATTATTAATTGCATTAAGAGAGTAATTATTCTTTAAATTAAATATTCCCAATGAAAAATGTAATTAAATTTCAGTTGCACAGTTAATATTTTATTTAATACACAAATCTAGTTTAATTTCGGAATTTTTCCCATCCTATTTGTAAGAAAACGTGGAACGACCAGCTTATTCGGTTTAAAATCTTTCATCGTCCTTAAATTGAATTCTGGCCACAAACACGTTGATTTCATTTCGGGCCAAGCATCCTGGCAAACTAAACAATTTCCGTCCAAGCGAATGGCCTAATCACATCAATGGTTCGACCAGCATCCTCCTGTACCCCCTTGCACCTCCTTTGGCCAGGCTCCCTCCCCATCCTTGGCAGAAATAACAAAATTTATGCTTCCTGTTGTTTACCCCGACACTACCACCTCCACCCCCACCCTCCCCCCGGTACGCGAGTACGCCTGCATTTTATTATACAAAATGTTATTTATTTATTTATTTTTGCGGCAAAACTTATTTTTCCTGCCACCCGACTGCCGTTGATTACGCAGATTTTCCCGCGCCGAACTTGCGATGGAGGGGGGGATGGGGAAAAGCCGCGGGCGAAATCAAAAGAAAAATAAAAACAAGAGGGAATAAGAGCTTCGAGGGCCGAGGCTTTTGATACACTTGAATATCGACAGTTTCCATGGCAGTTATCTGATCCGACTTAAAAGACGACTCTAAAATGTGCATAGAAATAGTTAGACGAGCAGAAGGACCCTGCTGCAGGATGTGCTAAGTAGTATATTTACTCTACTCGAAGTTTCTTTCGTTTCTTTGGCAACCATCTAGTCAGAAGAGTCTTACCCGCTGTGAGGGTAGCATAAAAATGAAACAACGGAAAAACAGAAACATTAAAAGCAGCCGCCGTCTTTCAATTGAAGGCGGTGAAGGCGGCAAGGGGTCTGGTCTGAGCACTGGGAAATCTGCTGCTGGAAATCTTGCCAGTTGTTTCCTTTGATATCAAACGGTGCGGTGCACGTGCAAGGAACAAGAACGCGATGGGGAAAACTTTGTCATACCCAGCCGGGAAGAAGGATATGGATGCGGAACGGTGGAACGGTGGAAGGAGCCGAGTTGCGTAGCAGAAGAGAAAGTTTTCCATATTTCCATGCTCTCGGTGTCTCTGCTCAATTTAACTGCCACATTCCCACATTCGACCATAAAATTTGAGCCGCATACAGATTCCATACCATTTCATCCGCATTCACATCTCCTTTCATTTCATTTCATTTCATTTGATATGGCCTGCTGCCTGCTGAATGCTGCCTGCTGCCTGGCATAAGCCGAATCCAAATCTAAATGAAATCAAACTCATGTGACAAAATGGCTAAAAATGCATTTTATTACGACATTCATACGCTTCGGTTCAGTTCTATTCGGTTCGGTGTTGTGGTTGGGGTTTCTGCCTCTGCCCCTGCCCCTGCCACTGTCCCTGCCCCTGCCACTGCCCCTGCTCGGTGCAGAGTTTCAGCTCTGATTCTGCTGTCATAAATTTTGCGAAAAGCATTTTGCAACATGAGAAAAACTCAATTAAAATGGACTTTAGCTTTATTTCTGCGTGACAAGACGCAAATCAGAATATTTCAGTCAGCCACTTCCTCTCCTGGCCGCTCCTCCCCTCTTCGGCTTCCTCTCCAACATTCGGCTTGAAACTCTAGCCAAAGCCACAAAATGTACATCAAATATAAATATGTATAACACGAAAGCCAACGAAACAAAACTATTCCTGCACTGCAGTGGGTTCAAGCGAAGATCAGGTGCTCTGTCCAGGGCGATTGTGGATGGAAATAATCTTGGATTCGAAGATAAGATATTCGAATGAAACTTCTACCATATATATGAAATACAATTCCTTAACTCAAATCGAAATCTCTTCATCTCTTCATACCATAAGGAAAACAATAGTATTTTTGATAAAAGAAAGTCGTATTTCATGCCTAAAGGAAAGATTATAAGCAGATGCAGCGTCATTGGCTAGTATTAAATAAATAATATCAAATATCATTATAACCAAGCTGAATCGGAAATAGAAGTGCAAGCCGCATGCCCCTGTCAGAGGTACACGATTCTTGGCTAAGGGCATTCTCTTTTTGACCTGCCTCTTGCTGTCTTCATTTGAAATGCATTCATCTTTTTCGTACATACTCCCACCCGGACACCCGTATACTCGTACACTCGTATTCTCGTATGTGTCTGAAGGGTGGGCCTCCGAGTGCCCAAAAAACTGCCACACGATGCAGACAACAAGTAGACAAGTTACTGACAACACACACACACACATCCACATCCACACACACTCTTGCACACCCACTGAAACATAGATACACTCACATCCGCACACATAGACACTCATTTCGGGCTTAATGCTGTGCGGTCTGCTGCAGCAACATTTTTTGGCTTAGAAACGCAGAGCGAGAGCTCTCCTACGACTTCTCCGACTGTCTCCGGCTGACATTTTGGGCGGTCTGTGGTCTCTCCCCCCATTTCCTTGGGCAATGGCAGGGGCAATGGGAAGGGAGTTGTTAAGAAATCAACTTTCTGGCTTTTGCGGTTGGGCGAGCACATTTTTAGCTGTGGGAGAGAGAGCCCAGAGAGACTGGGCTTAAAAACTGGATTTTCCTTCTAATTGGCGCACTTTTGTTTAGCATATTACGTATACGCCTTGAGGTCGGTCGGACTTGGATTTGCTCTTCTCTTTTTTTCGAAATTTTGTTTTTGCTGCTTTGGGTCTGCGGATTGAAAGTCCTGTAAACATCTAACAAGCTTAGCAATTACCATCCTGCACATATACTCGTACTCGTATATGCCTAATGAGCGTCGGGCTGCAATGAATGAGGGGAATGTTTTTTGTGGACACTTGAAAGCGGCTTAAATTGCATAAGACGTGGGCAACATTTCGTACGGATTGCAAAGAAAAGCCTTCCTTGGAATTATACATCTCCTGAAATCTAGAGACTCAAAGGGGGAGTTTTATGTTCACTTTTGATTCAATTCATTGCCGCTGATTTTTTCACGCTCTAGCCCCAATAAAAAAGTATTTTTTTATGATGTGTTCGTCACATATCCAGGCTAATAAATAGCTCAGCCTCGCTGGAGGATAGCCTCGTATGGATAACCCTTCTGGTTGATGGAGACCCCCACGCATATGGCCAAATCAACTGACATTTGGGCCGCTGTGGGCCGCCTGGGGCTGTGCTATTAAATTTATGACGCAAGTAAATTGAATTTTAAATTTGAGTATGACAAATGTGCCACGACCACGCCCACGCCCACGCTCACACCTGCTCACCGCCCCCACCCACATGGGGGGGAGGGGTGGATAGAAATTGCCTATGAGAGCTGCTGGCAACAAAAGTCATAAGTCGGCAAAGGACGGGCAACAACATACGACAGCAGAGGCCTCTGCCAGCCGGCAAAAAAGTGAGTTTCCAGCAGCAACAAACGTGACTCGAACAAAACATATAACCGAAAATGTGGGGGCGTGGCAGGTGTTGGCCAACCAGTCCGCCCCCGCATTCCTCCATACCCCCTGCCCAGGCAGTTGGAAAAGTGTTGACGCAATGACTAACTGAAACTGCCTGGCCTGGCCTGACTGATTGAGTGAATTTGAGATTGACTGACAGTCCTGGGGCCAGAGCAGGGGCAGGAGCAGGAGCAGGAGCAGGCGCAGGGAACCAGCCCAACATAAGGGCAGGCAGCAAATCAAAATCAGCACAAACTGTAATGGAAACGACAAATACGTGCGCAGTTTTCCCAAAAAAAAGAAAGTGAAACGAGACGGTATTTGGACAGCCGAAGTATTGAATACTCTAAGAAGAGACACATCTTAATGGGACTGCAAGGGAATGAATGAGAATACGAATGTAGGAAAGATGAATTCTGATGTATATTATATATGCAATTCATCAAGCAAATATATTCCCTCAAATGAAACTATTTATGCATATTTAATATCGCCTGCAAAATAGTCCACATTTCTCGGTGCGGCAGACTTCTCCTCCAAATGTACACGACTTCTTTAAGGACATTCCCAACAACCATACTAAATAATGAAAGCACATGGAGCGAAATTTTGTGCCAAATCAACTCGACTGAAACAAAATTTAACTGATGACTGTCAAAGTTTTCCAATGCCCTAAAATGTAAATGTAAAATGTAGACAGCATTTAAGCTGTGAAATGGTGTGGCAATCGCCTCCTACATGAGTACCCTAAGCCACCGCACAGTGCCCTTATCGACACCATAATAATAAGGAAGGATCTTAACAGATACTCTATTGCCATCATGCTGCGATTGAAAGAAAGAAGAATGCAAAACACATTAATGAAGAGAAACAGTTATAAAGAACCCAACCAATCCATTAACTTCCCCTCCCTCAGATGTTACAAAATGGTCGAAAACTTTGCATTTGCCCATTGAGAAAAGGTATACCCAACCAAATACGATGGAAAAACAAATTGCGTACAATCCCACAGCCAATTATCCCCCTAAAGAAAAATCAAATCGAAAATTTTCTATTAGCCCGCAGAATAAAATATGCAAAATTACACACTGGCTTCCGCTGGCGGCAGGTGAGAGGAAGGAAAGGAGAATTTTCCAAAAGGAAAGGAATACTTGAAAATTCCTCACACGTTGCCGCATTTGTTTTGCCATTGGCATCAAATGTAGCGTTAACTTTGGCGCCGCTTTTCCCCCTCCCCGCTGGCAAATCTCGGGGTGGAAATCAAATTACCAAAAACTCAACCAAAATGTTCAGCAAAAAACTCACGTGTCATGATGCACTTGAGACTTTGGCGCATTTGTCTGTCGCCAGGGTCCTGTCGCCTGTCCTCTAGCTCCTGTCTCCAGTCTCCAGTCGCCTCATGGCATTGTCATTGTTTCCAACGGGAAAGAGGAGGGCTCCCCAGTCGGCGACAGCCACACGGATAGACATTGACATTGTCTGACGACGCAAATCAAAAACGTATCAAATAAAAGTTTGCTTTTCTCCCTTTTCGTTGGGCGCACTCAACACGTGCTCTGGCCACCCCTTGGGGATAATTTCTCCAGCAGTGCGACAACTTTGGTGTCTTGTTCGAGCCCCTTGGCCTGTCGTACTCGTACAATTGCTGAGGGATCGGGTCGGATCGGATCGGAGAAGTCGATGACACACAAAGCCCGCGAGAGATGACATGGCATAATCACAAAGGTTCAAAGGAAACTCAAACTGGGACGAGCACTCGACAAACGAAATTTCGATTGTCTGCAAGGTGCAAATTAAAGTTGCTACTTGGAGTAGTTTCTGGTTCGATTGGGGGTCTTAGACTACAGTGGCGGGATAGATCCATAAAGCGTGAACGGAGGGACTTATTAGCAAATTATTTATTAACCATTGATGTAGGCAGAACAATTCATCGACGAGCAATGATTAGCTAGATATTAATCATTTTACTAGTATTTATATTCTGCTATCAGAATCACTTTTAATCATTTCATATTCTGTCATCAACAAAAGTATAGATAAACTCCATTCTTTTCGATCAATTAGGTGATGTACGCACTGATAAACTATCGTTAATCATCCAGTAACTAATGTAGAAAATGTGTAATTTATTTATAATTTTTATCTATTTCTATTAATTATGAACATATATTTATGTATTTTAAATGGGTTCTCAGCTGTAAGTTAGCAAAAATATTAGAAAGATAATCACATTAATGTTAAAGGAGAATTATATACAAATGCTATTAGAAGAGCAACGTCATTATCTGCTATTCGAGGATGGAGGACTCTTTCAGCAGGATTATATTCTGGTATTTTTCATGAATAGTGCTACGGAAATCGCTATTCGATCGGATTCGATATTCTAAAAAGTATCAACTTTTGACCACTTTTATGGCTATAACGACTTTTCTGTCAGACTTCTTTCAACTGAAATTGGAACAAATAATCCGAGAAACAGAACTGCATATAACTCCATATTTTCAGAATCTAAAATTACTTGTACAATGTACATTCTCGCACTATCTAATCCGTATATTTGTCTGTCTTAATCTCTTCGCTTAACAAACATTATTAAAGTTTTCTTTTTTGCCGGGCCGGATCCTTTGGGGTCAACAACAGGGAATAATTATAAACACGACAGCTGTAAGAATGTGTGTGTTTATGTCAGAGAGAGAGAGAGAGAGAGAGAGAGAGAGTGTGTACTCTGTGTGTGTGTGTGTGGGTGTGTATCTGTGTGGAAGAGGTGCTAATTAAATAACCAAAATGCTGCGTGCCAAAGCGTTGCCCGCCGCCAAAGCCTCAGAATGCATATGATTAACCTACATATGGACTGAAAAGCAGCAACCCCTGCCACTCCTGCCCCGCCTGCCCCTCCTGCCACCTGCCACAACCCTCTATCAGCTGCAGGCGGAAAACTCGTAGAGGAAAGCCTGAGCGGGCTTTCCACCCCTCTCGTAGTGGTTGAATGTGTGCTCGCATAATTTCATTAAAATAACTGTCAAAAATTTCACGTATGCCCACACACCCACACACATGCGGCAGTGGCACACATACACAGATACACCCTGCCCCTGGAAACGCTTCAAATTCAAACGCGAATTTTCCACAGAGCTCTCACACCCACTCACACCCACTCACACCCACCCGATTTCCCAGGCACAGCTGTCAATAGGAATTCTGCAGGTGTCAAAAATATTTCAGGCATGGAAGTGTCTGTCTATCTAAGCTTCTCTCTCTCTCTCTCTCTGTACTTTGTTCTTGCCAATTCTCTCTCTTCCTTTTACCATCTTTCTTTCTCTCTCTCTCTCTCTATATATGCCAAATTGGCATAAATTGCTTTAGGGCTTGTGGCCAACAAGCCGCCTCCCCTCAGAGCCACTCTCTGTGTGCGTGAAATTAATTTTCATTATCGGATTTTGCGACTTAGACATCATTATCGTGTTCTTATCGACATCGATACACACCCAGACACACGCAGATGAGTTTTTGCTCTCATCCTTCATGTGGCACCTAATCGCTCAGAAAGCGTTGAAAATTTCCACAGATAATATTCCCTTTCCCCCCACCAACCACAACCCCAACCCCAACCCCAGCGACAAACTGACAACTACGGAAAGCTGTCGGCATTTGTCAGTTCTGTTGAGCATTGGAATCGGAATTGGAACGATGACTTCGAGTCATCGCGAAGGAGAACTTGTAAATTACTTGGAATATTGGAGAGCTGAACACATGTACATGTGTCCCATTGTGTGGCATCCCCATACCATTCCACACTCTCGACTCGACTCAAAGAGTTTCTCTTCACAGACAAAGAAGCCCAATATGATAGACCACACCAGATGCAATGGCATTGTGCTCGGAAGATAATGGAGATGAAGCCACTGCCACAGTGCCTCGATTCTGTTCTGTTCTACTCTGTTCTGTGCCTTTGCCAAACAATTTCAGGGGAAGCCACAGAACTAACCAAGCAAATAATTTGCGAAAATTAAATTTTCCCCATGAATATGAATATGAATAGGAATATGCAAAACGCAGTAAGTGGTTGGGCGGTAGGGAGTCTCTCTGTCGGCCAGCAAAATAAATTAGAAATAATTTAATTTGATTTCCGTTTGATTTGGGGTATCCGTTTGACCTGAGAGTTTTCAGTTCCGGTTTCCATTGATGCTGCTGCTGCTGCTGCTGCTGGGCTTCATTGCCGGCTTAATTGCAAAGTTCCCAAATCGAAGTCGACCAAAACGAATCCCAATCGAATCACGTCCACTTCAACGCAAAATGTCAACTTGGAGGGCATTCAAATCTTTCTTTCGAGTGCCACCATCGAGCCTTCGAGGTGGTCCTTGAGGGGGTCCTGGACCTGCTTTCCGCAGAAACTTTTCAAAGTCGACGCTGCTCACCTTTCTCCCTCCCTTCGAAAGGTGGCGGGAAACGTGGGCTGACTTACCAATAAGTGGGGTCTGGGTGGTGTCCCAAGTTTCGGAAATCGAAAGCGACAAACGGTCACAGGACTCGGGGCTGTGGAACAGGAACTGGCACCCCAGCACAAGTCACAAACATTCCCGTTTAATGAGACCAATAAAAGGTTTGGGCCTTTGACTCGCTCGCCAAAGTCCTCGTTCGCTCCGAAATCAAAAGTTTTTGCAAATTGCATTTCGTAATGGCAGTGAAGCTTAAATCTTTTATGAGTCCTCGTCCTCGTACTCGTACTCGTCCGCCTTCTCCTTCTCCCCTTCCGTGGTATAAGTGTGTTAAGGACTGTTGGGAAAACGACGGAATAGGACTTTAATAAAATAGAGCCAAATGAAAGCGAAATTGAAAACTTACGCACGTGTCCACTGCCACGTCCAGGGCGGATCGGAACCCTTTTTGCACTAATTGTTCACTTGGGAGAGCTTAAAGAATGCGAAAAGGGTGCGCGGGCTTCCACTGCAATGAGGAAGCAATTCCAGATGGCTCTGGGACATCGCTGGAATAGAATCCCAAATGGTGGATGCTTCTCCGAAGGAAGGGGCCAGTAGCTCCTTGTACATTCACCTACAACTCTTAAATATTTTTATGGATACAAAACTCTTTACTAACCTTCCAACTAAGAAGTACTTGGAAATGTTTAATATTTTTTAGTTAGTTTTTGGGCAATGCTGTCGACCTTCTGTTACAGACATCGGTAAGGCACTATCTTATGTGCATGGGCAAGTGCTCTGCTGCTACGCTTCCGCTCACGTACACCTGTAGATCAGTGAGTGGCACCCATACAATAGTGCTTATTGCCTGCAATAATAATAAATAATACAAATAATAAATACATAACATAAAAACATTTTTAATGATATTGTGTTGGTCCTTCACTGCCCTCGTACGAACAAATAGAACTCAAATTTATTTTACCACCAGATTGAACAGCATTTCCATTTCGAATCATTTTTTAAAGCAGGGAAAATTTCTGCAAGTGCTAATCAATTAAAGTTCATCACATCGGCAACATTCTATATAATCGATCCGTTCATACTCTGTCTCCTGTTCCTGTTTGAATATTCCGGCGATACACTTTAATTAATGAACTTGGAATTATTCAAAAATGTGGCGATGCTTGCTACAGAAATGCTGAGCATGAGATGGTGCGAATCTCAGCTGAATTTATGATCATCAGTCGCCGCCATAAAATGCAAATGAAAATTAAAATTAATTGCGTAGCAAGTGTCCTGCCCAGGAAATTAATGAATCATCAGAGCTGAGGAGGAAAAGCGACTGTGGCTGGGAGAGAGGGACACGGTCGCGGACCAACATTCAACAGTGGAAAGTAATCCACTTAAACTCGAATTTGTCAAAAGCATAAAGTTACAATGGCCACCTCCTGCCAGAAGGAGCTACTAGGAAGGCCAGGAGCAGAAAGGAGTGAAGGAAAAAAAGCGAGCAGAAAACGTATATTGACAAACGACAAACAAGCAAATACAACTCGGAAAAAAGGGGCGAAGTACAAATGATCGCTCATAAAAAGTGACACTTTTTGGCGCTCCACACAGAAGGACCCCAGAAGGACCGAGGAGGAGGCAGAGGCAGAGGTGGAGGTGGCGCCCAACTTTCGTCGCATCCGTCATTGCAGTTGTGTCCTTCCGCATTCGCTTAGATTGGAAATTTGTTACAATCAAACGGAGGTGGCCGAAGGGAAAGGGAGTGCCCAGATAGATATAGATGTGCCATATCAAATCACTCAAAGTGCTGCTGCAGAGACAACGCCAACGCCAACGGCAGACCCATTCGAGTTTATTGCCAAATGGTTATCATATTGTTTATAGATTTCTCTACTCCTTTTTCGCTGACGCTCGTCGAGAGCCAGGTGACAGTGATTGATCAATATGAGAGCCGCAGACACAGATAGCTAACCCACCTTAAAACCTCGTTCCTCCTGCGAGTATTGTCAACTCTTGCTCGGATATCCGCGATATCCACTGCGTGGAGCACGGCTACCAGCTGGCTGTTTCCGTTTTCCGTTCTTGCGATTAATCATTCGAGGGGAAGCAGCAGCAGCAGCAGCAGCAGCAAAACTTTTACCCCCGAAAAAATTAAAAACTCGAGCTTCATGTATTTGCCATTTAACTGCTGGGGAAACTGGGGAATTCCCGTTGGCTGTTGGCAGTTGGCAGCCCAGGCAAACAAATTAAAATACATTTAGGCAGCTGTGGCCCCGACCCGCCCCGCCCCGCCCACAATTTACGCAGTGCAAACTTATATTTTATGACTTTGATTTGCGTACGTACTCGCACAGCAGCCCCAAAATGTAGGCAACATTCGTGTGCGAAGAGTGGACAGGACAGGGGGTGGGTGGACTGTAAAAGTTTGCGTGGGAAGAGGGACACGTGAGTGTGTTCTGAAAGTCCTTTTCGGTCTGAATTTGTTTTGTTCTTGTTGTTTGGAGCTGCGCAATTTGTGAAAATGGGGATGGAAATGTGTTCGGGAATCGGGCGTCTTGAGATGAAGATTTCATATTGAAAACATGAACACATGCCACCACACACGGCAGCACTCATAACTCAAATGTCAATTGAATTTTAATAATACAAAATACGCATTTACTGAGACACAAACACATGCACAAACAAGGAAGTCACGCATGGAATTTCCCGGAAGGACGTGGACATTTTTGTAGCAGCTGTTTTCTGTTGTCTATCCTGATATATGGAGGTATCAAATTTAGACTAAATTTCAGAGAAATTCCCTATACACGAGAGGGAATTAAATTTATGAATATTTCAGTGAACAAAAATAAACTTGCTTTTTAATGAATTTATTCCGTTTCATTCATATTTATATTTTTGTTTTATTTACAGAACTTTTTCCTCACATCGAGCGAATAAATATCTTCAAAAATATTCATTAATGCAAGCGTTTCCTAGAACCTCCTGAGACACATTTATTCACCATTATTCGAGAATGCTTGAGCCCAAATTGCTTTCAGCCAATGTTCAACTGGCCATAAAGAAAGGGAATACTCGAGTAGCCTTGCCCTGGGCTATTTATGCTCCATTTAAAGTGGGTGAAAATTGTTGGCCCGCAGCAGGAGCAGGAGCGGGAGCAGGAGCCAAGACCAAGGCAGCAATTACCAAGGCCTTGATGCTTGAAGCTCCTCAAATATTTTTCCAATCTAACATATTTTTTATCATTTTCCACACATTTCTTTTCGTCCTTCGACCCCAGCTCTCTAGCTTTTGGCTAGCGCTTTGTTGAATGAAAGGACAGCCCAAACAATTTGGTGTAATTTAATTAAATGAACACAGCAGCAGGCCAAAAAGCAGCGGGACAGGACACGGACCCCACAAGTCAGCCAGTCAGCTAGGCCAGGACGACAGTCTAGACCAACTCCCGATGGCAGAGTAGACCAGAGGTCCTGCCACTCGTCTGTCTGCCTGCCTGCCTGCCTGCCACTCTGGCCTCCGAGTGGGGATTGCTGGGGAGGGCCTGTCCCTGCCAATTCACATTGCATTGTTCACTGACCGAGGCACAGGGGCGGAGCAGCAGCTCCCAATGACAAAAGTTAATGCCTAGCAACCTTTCAACAAAAGCAACAGCAACATCAAGGGGATGCCAGGAGCAGCAGCAGCAGCAGCAGCAGCAGCAGGAGCAACACAAAAACATCAACTATTAGTAGGCAGGCAGTCGAGCCCAGAATGAAAATAATAAAAAGCTATGACGATGCTGATGACGATGACGATGCCGATGCCGTTGATAGGCAACCACAGAAAGAGAGAGCAACAGAAGGAAATAAGTGAGAGAGAAAGCCATAGAGGACACCTGCTGATTAAGATCACAAATTGAAAATCATGGCCAGGCGGCCAGGCGGCCAGGATACGTTCACTCCTGCAGTCCAGTCCAGCAGTCCAGCATCTGCTGTCTGTTCTGCAAGGGGGAGGAAAGCAATGAAATGAACTAGAAATTTCTGTTATTTTCATTAGTTGCTGAGAGGCAATTTTCATCAATTGCACCAGGACTTTTCAGAATGTTGTCTGGTTTGGAATTTTCAAATAAAGCTAATCGTAGGTGGGAGATGTATTGTCGTATGTATTGAATTCGTACAACTTGCTTTCGAGTAAACGATAATTTGCCCAATAGGAATAGGTAGATAAATGCTTCAGAAACTGATGGAAAGAGGCTTTGGATTCTTTATGTTCATGGACAAAATATTACATTTAATTAATTAAACTAACAATACGAGTTAAGCTCTGCATCTCTTAAATTAATGTTTTATTCCTATTGGCTGTATCAAAAACTTAAAACAGATTAAAGATAAACACCCTGATCCATGAGTTCTATCCGCATGTCCTGCTCCTGTCGTTGTCATTGCCAGCTGCCAAGTTTCGAGGGGTCAGAAGTCAGACAAGTCAAAAACCGAAATTGGCAACAGCTGTCTGTCAGACAGACAGAGGGACTGTCACTGCAGAAAAGGGAGGGAGGGGAGGGTCGGAGGCAGCAGTCGAAGTCGAAGCGTTAATGAAATTGAAATCAATTGAGAGCAGAAGCAGAAGGCGGGGGCAGCAGTGACCGCAGCAGTCAGCTCTTGTCAGTCGCAGTCTGTCATATACTAATATCCAGCAAATGCATATAAAAGGCTGTAAATTCTGAACTGTACTCCAAAGCCACAAAGTGAGTTATCCCCGAAACAAATTGAGTTTTTAACTAAGAAATATATTTGGTAAATGTTCTCTCTGCAAAGTTTCTGCCACTTGGCAGACGTGTTCGGAGGAGAAGGGGTCCTGAGTCCCGAGTCCTGGGCCCCGGCTTCTCACATATGCCAGCAAGTTTGTGTGGCTGGGTGGAAAACTTTGGAGCTGACAACTTTTCTAATTGTGTGATTGAATTGATGATTTAATAACTAAAATTTAATTTCGGTGAATGGAATGGAAGAGAGTCCCCTTCGAAGTTCCCTGGAAGTTTGTCAGCTTTGGCTTTCATTTGCTGGGATTTGTGATAAGTTTCCGATTTTTGGTGTTCGGTTTTCGGTTTTGGCGCACTTCTTGCGGATGTCAGAGATCGCAAAACAAAAGTAAAAAGTAAAAATCAATTCATCTCCCTCCGAGTCTCCGCTTTACTTTTTGCAGACCATTAAGCTTGGCCAAAAAACGAACCGAACCGAACCGGTAACAAAAATAAAGGGCGACAACATCGATGTGGACAATGCCACAATGCGATTGCGGTCAGGGCTCAGCTGTAGCTGCTTTCGTCCTGCCATTCCTCTTCCCCACTGCCATTCCTCTTCCTCTCGCTTCCTCATTGGGCCGCATCTGTGTCCGGCTTGCAGCTGGTAAACTAAAACACAAAAGCCCCGTCCGACCGGCTCAGGTCCTGCACTTAACAGGCAAAAACCGAGCCGAAAATCCCAAAGAAAAACAGTAACAAGTAGAAGGGATTGCCCCGGCAAGGGTCGATCAGTTAGTACCCTGTGAAACACACATATCTGTGGAATACTACCTCCAGCAGAGAACCAGCATAAATGTTTTAAAATGATTTAGGAGAATTCTCAGAGAATGCCAAGCAGACTAGATTAAATATTCCAATATTGTATGACGCTCCAGATACTCCTTAAACTGGGGAAACATATTATGGGTAGCTGAAACATCAATATTCTGCGTTGTATTAGAGCCATTCTAGTATACAATATTTATAAAATTCAGATTCTTACATATACTTTTTTCTAGATATATCCTAAGCCCATCAAGCTCCCACATATCCTTCAAAAAACCACTGAAGGTGGTACAACTACAGGCAAAGTTCCTTTTGGCTTGGCTCGAGTTGTTTTTGTTGGTTTGGCTCGACTTGTCCCGGACTGGGACCGGGACCAGGACCGGGGCCCCGAACAGCTGTTGGTTTGGTGCTGTGCAAAAATCTGAAAAGAAATCAGATTGTGGCCGAAAGGAAACTTCACAACGAAGTTTAGGCAGCTAATTAATTAAGTTCCTTTGCAGTCCAGGGCTGAGGACTGAGGCGGGGCTCACTGACGCTTGACACGGAATAAATCCATCGCCAGACCCACACCCGGACCCACACCCGGACCCGGACCCGAGCCAAGTTCAATGTGCGGCCAAGTTTTAAAGTGCAATGTCAATGGATGGCTCTCCGACAAGGAGAAGGACGACGAGGAGGAGGAGGAGGAGGCAACCCTACCGTGGCTGGGCCTTATTAACACGGTATAGCCAATGTTAACAAATTGCATTATTCGAGGAACAATCGAGACGCGTACTCAGCTCCAGACCCTACCTCCGACTTCCTGCAATTCCCTTTTTTCCAGTGTGTGTTTTAAATGTTATGGAAAGGCGTTGCGACGCGACGCGACGCGACGGCTGCCTGCCGACTGTGTAAATATGTGCACAGGGTACAGTGCACAGTGCTGGGCGCAGGAAGGACATGGCCATCAACAGGACACCTATATGTACATGTGCAACTCCGCACGCTTCAGGTGTTAATGATATAATTTTATTTCGCGTACAAGTAAATTTCATTACTCTTGATAATGGCCCAATGCAAAGAGAGAGTCGAGTCCCCGAGCGTTGGAGGAGGCTGGAGGACCTGCAGCCCCCTCCTGGTCGGACTGATAGGTCAGAGAGTGTCACTTAATGATAGCCGTCGATGTCGAGAGCTCCGGGATTATACAGATTTTTTGCTTGCCCTGCCAAAGCTGACAACGAACTGCATTTAAATCTGCCGAAACATTTTTTTCCCCAATACCAATACCAATCCCAATCACAAAATCAAAATAAAAATAAAAATGCTCCAGAATTAATCCCTGAAATTCTGTTTAAAGTTTCGCATTGTTATGGCGATTTATTAATAGAGCTCCGATGGCTGGGCAGGCTTCATTAGCTGGCAATAAATTCTTTAAAGAATGAGTAATTTCGCAGCGTGTTTCATAAATCTGAGGAGAGCGAACAAGATTAAAGGGATTTAATGCGGAATATGAATGTTTTCATGAATATGTTTTCTGATATTTTCCGATAGTTTTTTAAATGAATCTTCGGGCAAAATAAATGGGCCGGTAATTGCTGCTATCGCAGATCGTTTAATTGAAAAAGTAAAGGAATCCCGAGACCATTTATTTGATTACTTTCTTGGGTATTTCTTGCATGTTTTGCGATACATTTGCGTTTACTCTCTGCATTCCAGAGATACCTTCCGCCTTCCTTGATTCGCATTCATTCGCTTATTGAAATATTATAGACAAAGGACAAAGGGTATGCAAAATATGTTGTTCCGCCAGAGAAGACGAGTACAGGGCCGAGGGGAAAGGGAGGTCGAGGAGTTCTTCGTATCAACATCAACTCTGAATTCGGGCTGATAAATATTAATGCTGTGCAAAGTGCGCACTGAGCCATTGTGGGCAAAGGACTTTGCTGCTGCTGTCTCCTTGCCTGGTCCTGGCCCTGCTCCTGCTCTTGCTCCAGCATCGACTGTCAGAATCCAGGCGGCATTAATATTCATTTCCATGGCTACAATAACACAGGACGCGGCCACAGGAGGCGACTGCCATAAAGACAACAACAGCAACAGCCGCAGAGGGGCACCCGGACGGGGCAGCTCTAGGCCAGGACACGGTAGCCCCAGCAGCTCCTTGTGGGGCATGCGAGTGAGTGTGTGTGTGTGTCAAAGGAATTGTTGAGGCAGGACCAGAACACCAACGCGAGCCAGTGGGTGACTTCAGTCCGGACCGGGACTGGGGCTGGGACTGGGAGCCAGGAGCCAGGAGACACATTGCGAATGCTCAGCGGCTGCTCTTTGACATTCATTTAATTGACTTCGCTTTCGGTTTTGCATTTCAAATGAAGCGAGAATTCAATTTTTGTTTTGCAAATTAATTAAATTTTTCGTAGCCTGGTGCCAGGACACCCCACACCCCACATCCCACACGCCGCAACCACAATACAACAAAATTTAAATATAAATTTAATAAGCTTTGCCAAGAATTGTCTTTCTTTGTGCCATTCCCACTCCCATTTCCATCCCCGTTCTCCCACCCCCTACTCCTATCTCAGCTGGTGCTCCATAGCTGCCGGCATTTTCATCATTTTATTTTATTATTATTATTATTATCGCTTTGGCATGGCTCCCAAAAAAAAAGTACAGGAGATAGAATATAATTTACAAAAATAAATAAAAGTGACTATTAAATACCCTTTCACCAATTGAATGATAGTTATTTACTTTATTAACTTTGGGTATTTATTTAAATGATTATTCATTCAGCATCCTGTTCATTTTTGTTCCTACAAAAAGGCGTATCCTAATGCATTTTAGTTCAATTTGTTTGTATGTACTGCTTATAAGGAATGAAAGGACATCCATAAGCTCCAATCCACAACTCCAATCGCGTCGCACCTTTCCCCATCGGCTATGCCGCTGCAGCTCTTCACTTCTGCCTCAGTTTTTGTTGGCAAGGGCATGGCAAAGGCAGGAAGCCAAGAACGAGGCCCGCGCCCCTCGCCCCGTGGCCAGCGCTTCACACTTTTGTCAATGAGAGAGTTGGGTGTGAAAAATGAAATTATAAGCAGAGCGACAGGCAGAAGCAGCCACTCCTTTGGCAGGACTCTCGGGGCGCCAGCCATCATCCCATTCGGGGCGGGCGGCCCATGACAGACAGGAATACATCTTAGGCGCATTTTAATTTCATGCTTTGCTTGGCTCGATGTCTACTTCCTCTCCGGCTTCTGTTCTTCAGCCCCTGGTCCTGCTCCTGCTCCTAGTCCTGGTCCTGCTTCTCCTGCTGCTGTGCCATAGCCTTCCGAGCTCCAGCTGCGGATCCTGTGTCTCTTTTTGATTGTTGCTGCGTAATGACATTTAATGTCCATAGACCATAATTGACTGGAGGGCAGGGGCAGGGCAGGGCTGGGCAGGGCAGGGAAAGCGGCAAGAGATTGCCAGCGGATCCTCATGCGCGACTGCACAGCAGTTAAATTTGGCCCGAATGTCTCGGCCTTTTGTGTGTCTGCCTATACGAGTGTACGGGAGTGTGTCTGTCTGTGTGTGTGTGTGTGTTTGTAGGCCGACATTTGGCAGCCGCTTTTGGCCATTTGTTCTGCCATAGAAGGACCTCAATGCTCGGGGGAGCAAAGCCCTGGCGGGGCTGGCCATAATTTGTGGCCCAAAGTGCAGCTGAAAGCTTTTGCGGATGGAATTTAATTGTGCGACAACGTTATGAACATGCGGCTCTGTTCCACATCGGCATCGGCATCGACATCGACATGGACATCAAGGTGACATGCGGGGATATTTCCTTGGTTCGGGGGCCTCATTATATCATAAGCATAATGGGGAATCATTTCAGATGGAATGTCGTTAATGGATTGCCATTGTCGAGCCGCAATGAGCGAAATGGAGCGCCATCTGTTTGCTCTTCCACCGAAATGTGGGAATATTCATTAAATATGTTTGGGCCTCCACTCGCAAATCCTACTCGTATCAATCTCTATTTCCAGCAACTCTTAGCCCCCTTTTTAGCCCACACCACACTCTCGGCGAGGACAAAAGCTGTCCAACCCGTTCTCCATTCTGATATGCAGCTGTCCAAAGGCTTTTATGCACTTGACTGACGGACTGACGGTCTGGCGGACTGACTGATTGACGGCTGGATGGGGCAAAAGTTCATTAAATTAATTAATGGTAAGTTCTCGAAAATGCATTTCAGTGAGTATCGTGTGGCCAAAAGCATAAGCCATCCAAATAGTCAGTCAAAAGCAGGAGTAAGCCAAGTCTTAAGACTTAACCTCCTCTGCTCTCCTTGTTCCGCCTTCCCCTTTCCTTTCCTTTCCTTGCCTTTCCTCATGCACTTAAGTATTCAGCCAACCGAGGCATTGCCTCAGCCTCAGCCTCAGCCAGCTCTCAGCTCTCCCTTTAAGGCTGCTCCACGGCTACATGGCTACATGGCTCCTCCAAAATCAAATCCTGACTGCTCAACTGCCACTAACATGCGTATCCTTCGCGCTGCAGTCGAACAATGAGCCACCGCAGGGCAGCAGCAGCAGCAACAATGCCACTCCTCCTTCAGCGGCTGCTAGGCAACTCCACTGCCAGACCCACTGCCACTGCCTCTGCCACTCCAATCCGAACTCCTCCTGCCTGCCAGCCAACTGAAGTGAAGCCCCAAACGGAGCCGCGTGATGCATTTGATCTAAAACCAGCAAAATGGCAGAGTGCGTGGCGAAGGGACGGACGGGATGTCTGCGGGGCAAAGAAGTTCATTCCAGGCATGCCACTCCATAGAACTCTCCACTCTGGTTCCGAGCTCGCGGGTTTTGGTGTTTTGCTCGTTTGGATTATGTATTTCTGAAATTATATCTAAGCCCGTCAAGAAATTGTGATACCCAGACGAGATATTTTATACTAATATTTTCTGAATATGTCCAAGAGCAAAGACTTAACTCAACTTACAATTCTATAGAATATTTCCTGTTCCCAACTTCCGTTTATGGAGGAGGGGACTGGTTCAGTTCAGCTCAGTCTCCAGTCGCCCGCAGCTCTTTCTTCAGCCCTCGTCAGCTGTGGTGCCCTTCCAAGGAAATTAATTACGAGGCACGCGCACAGGCAGACAATGCATTCGTTGCTCCCAATGGTTGTAGCTCCCCCCCCCCCCTTACTTTTCCCCGCCCTCTCCTTGGACGGCTATTGTTGTTCTTGTGGCTGTTGTTTTTCAGGGCAAATATTAATTTTCGCACCTTTGGCTGCTGTTGTTTCCGTGCGTTTGGCATCGCTGTCGGTCTGGCGTGCCACAATGCACAATTGTTGATGACAGAGTGACAAGGAGACCAACAGGATATACAAGGAGAACAAATGCAAGGGGAAGAATTGGCAGCAGGGCTTCCCAACAAACCTCACTTTCGGAATGGAACCCAGGCAACGCAGGACTGGTAATCAAATCAGGCTGCATTTAAATGCATGTTGAGCTCATTTAATTCTACTCGAGGCATTCGGATCCCATCCCATCCCATCCCATCCACAGACCTATCACCTGTCCCCTATCACCTCGGCAGCCCCTTGGAGCGGAGTGAAAGCTTCATCCTGGCATTGTTCCATGTGAACTTGAACCGGCAGGAGACCGAGTTTGAGGGGATAAATTCGTATTTTGTGCATTTTGTTAGAGATGGTTGCGTATACGAAAATGATAAGTGCAGGATTTTCCAAGGTATTCACTTGAACTTGAAGCTTGTTTAAAAAAAAGCAGCATGGGAAAACCTACTAAATACATAGCACATAATAATTGCAAGTATTCGACCCACCAATATTAATCGAAGGACACAAAAAGAGTTATTCAAAACAGTTGATTTAAATAAAATTAAATACATAAAATAAAATACTCTAAACAATATTTTTATTTTTAGTTTTTCCAATAAATAGTGAGAATAAGTGGAATAAATAAATAATTAAATGAGTTATTTCTAATTTGAGTACTAAAAATTAGAAATTTATTTTTATTTCATAATTTATATTATACAAATTAGGATCCCTGATTGTTATGGTCCCTTATAGTATGAACTAATGCTGATAGTTTATCGGGATACAATGTGGGAAATGTTATAAAAGGTTTAAGGATATGTACATATATAGGTGTAGCGCTTTACGGCTATAAGGAAGGCATAAGGGAAGGTATTGCTCCAAAACTATATGGATCTTTGTACATTAACAGAGTACCAATAAATTTCTAAAGGTGACTGTGAATATTCCAAGATGTTAACCTCCGTTGATCGTGAGTCACGATGCCATCTTTAGCATTTTGGTTTCTGTTGATTTTCCGTACGTGCTGCAGCCACCAAGGAAAACTCAACAGTTTCCCAGTCCTGCTTCCTAGTGCTCCGAGTTCTTAGTCCTAAGTCCAAACCGGACTCGGCATAATCTCGCACGTAATTTGTATGTATGCGACAGAAATGTCCGTTGCACCTGTCGCCCAACCTTCGTTTTGCCCTCCACCTCCTCTCTCTTTCCCCCCCCAGTGACTCCCCGTACGCTTGTGTGTCTATCCGTCCGACTCTCTGTCTGTCTGTCCGCCTCTGCCTGGGGCAAAACTATTGTCTGGCCAAGTTGTTGACAGGCACGTTGACGTCATTGTTTCGTAATTTGTATCCTTAGCTGGCGCATTAGAGCTTGGTTTATGCACTGGGGCACCCTCCCCTCCGTCCTTCTCCCCGAAGCCACCTCTTTATGGAGAGCTTGCCAAGAATTGAGAGATCTGGGATTTAATTTTTTGTTGGTTTTCCCTGCACTCCATTTGTCCTTTTCCAGAGCTCTCAGATTGCGTATGATTAATATGGGAGAGGATAAGACCATGGTTAGGACTATCATCTCTCTGCATTCTATATTGAATGAATTCTCGTAAAATAATTCCATTAAATGTCAACCAAATGCAGACTGTCTGTCACATCATATTTAATAGATTTCCCTGGAAAATGGGGAAAAAAACCTGAATTCGCCAGACATTTACATGCTCAAAGTTACTCAAAAGCTAAGCGGCTTATGCCAGCCAGGTGTGGGTGTGGGCGGGGCTCGAAAAGGGGGGAGGGGCAGAGGCACAACTCTGTCAGGCAGACAGTCTGCCAGTCAGCTAAGTGCCAGGACGAATCAGGACCCAGGAACGGCACGGGTTTCCATATCGATGGGAGACGCTGGAAAAAAATGCATCTCCTGTTCATTTGTAGCGGAAACAACTTCTGCCAGCTCTGGAGCCACATTTCACATTTCCACCTGCCCACAACAGTGGCAGCGCCTCCCCCCCCCCCCACCCACCAAAAGTCCTTTGGGCTTACACTGAAAAACATTCGAAGGGGATACGAACAAATAGAGAGAATGGAGAGTGGACTCTCCTGCAGAAGAGAACTAAAGTCCATTACTATGAAAAAAGTTATTTTTTAGAGAGCAGCCGGCAAAAATGGCAACTTTGTTTGTGGGGGGCCTAAGCACAGAGATGACATCAAAGTTTCGGGCTTAATGTAATGGCAAGTCCGGGATGGAGGATGGCCATGGCCATCGAAAGACTGGTCACCCCTCTCCCCTCACATGTTTAGCTGCTGTCGAAAGTTAACTCCAAAGGCAGCAGCGGGGTCCTGGGCCTGAACCTGGGCCTGGGCTTGGGCTTGGGCCTGGGCTTGGGCTGCCTTTGGCAACTTTGTTTCACAATCGAGTACAAAATTCACTCGACTGGATTAAAAGATTACCGTAGAGATTATGAGTTGTGTGGGGGGGGGGAAACATAACTTTAAACCCTTACCCTCACCCTCACCCTTCCGAGGGTACGGCATTGAAAGTTTCCCTTTGAGTGCTGGCTGCTTGCACAGGAGCGATATCAATGGAAAATCCCCAATATATTGGCGGACTTCGGAGTCCGCTGCCCACCTTCTTCTGTCAATTGCAGGCACGCCGCCGCCGCCGCCGCCATTCAACCCCAATTCAATTTCAATTTCAACTTTAACCCTCTCTCTCCTTCCCTCTGTCCACCCCCAATAACCCCAATAGCCCAATAACCCCAAAGGGAGACTGGAGACCATTTCGGACCCTAATTTAACGCGTTGACAATTTTTAATTTTTATTTAAAAACTTTTACCTTGCCAACCTTGCCTCAATTCAAATCAAATTTTTTCAGCTTTTCACCTAACGAACAGCCAAAAGAAAAACAAGAAAAAAACGAGAAAAAGTTGCTGCTCATTACAAATTCGAAAAGGTTCTTCCTGCTCTTGGCCACAACGAACACAACAAACTTTGTGCATTAATTTCATTGCAGGCACAGAAGCCGGACGCCTCGAGACGACACCTGGAATGACAAGCCCCAAGTCCCCCACCTTCTACTCCCATCCCTACCCCTACCCCTGCCTCTGCGCGCGAGTGCCACAAAAAAGTTTTCGATTAAGTTTTATGCCTTCAATTTTGGTTGCTGGGTCGCAAACAATTTCTTTGTAAGCTGTCGGAGATTTTCAGCTTGTAAATTGTGTGTCCAGTGTCCTTTTTTTCTTTGTGGGAAATTGAAGTGCGTAGATTGTTTACTTAGGGTATTAGGTGTAAAGAGAGTTCGGCAAGGGAGTGCCAAGGGTAAAGGGTTGCTCACCTAAGGGCAGGGCTGCGATTTTCACAGAACAAACCTTAATGAAATTCATCTAATGCTATTAGAAGGTAGTTACCGCCAGAATGGGGTGAAGTTGAAGAGGAAATATATAATTCCAAAATTCGAGGCAGATTTAAGTAAAAAAGGCAACTCTGATGAGTGGTTGATGGCCCCCATGAGTGCCCCGCCTACTGCTTTGCGATGAAAAGGCTTCTGAGAACTAAAAAACCTCTCCCAGGTTTCCATGCTTTCCGAAAGGAAAAGCCATAGAACTTGAAGAGAATCTGCTTAATGATTCCAAGAATTATGCCTACCATATCCCGCAGAGATTGAAGATTAAGTGGGGAGGAGGCTGTTACTCTATTGATTTCCCAGAACTCATATGATTGCCCTGTGGGCTGTGCCCTTTCCAGGGCTCTCGTGGCTGTCAGGGGGCCATTGACATAGTTGCCCCTCTCGATGGCCTATGGCTGACCATTTGCGATGGCTCTTAGCTGCGAGCTTTTGTGACAGGCGCCAAGGCGCCAAGGCGCAGGCAGGGAGAGAAAAAACACACCGGAGAGCCGGCTTAGGCCAGGAGTATCTTCACCCACACACACACACACACACACACACACACTGGCGGCTGACAGCTCTCTGAGGACCGACCACGCACATATCCGATGGATTAGCAAGGCAAAGTAAATTTCAAAGCCGGCATAAGTTGAGTTTTGTCACGCGCGTAGCCCCCCCGCACAAAGCACCCAAAACCGGAATAGAATCGCATCGAAAACGAATTGAATGGAAATCCTTTCCCCATGGTAGTGGGCGGGGGTGGAGGAATCAAAGCCAATGAAATGGAAACTGTATGTGGAAGAGGGCCTATTATGTTTTCAATAAAGGTATATGCCAGCCACTGCAACCGCTTATTCTCCTGTTTCGGACCCCTTCCCCTGTCACCGTGCCAGTGCCTCGTCATGCAAAGCTCTTGCCTTGAAATTTTAACACTTGAGTGGCTCTCTGATCCGTCCCAAGCCAAACTCCTGAAGCAGACATGAAATATGCCGCAATTCTTTGCCGGCCACAGGAATGTTGTTTGTTAATACCATCACATCACAGCACATCACAACACCCTTCCCCCATTCGGGGTCTACCTTGGGGCGGCATCAGCAGACCGAACAGAAATACAGAAAGAAAGTCCAGCAGGGCTGGAGCTGGAGTTGCCCAGGGCAAGTATTGTAAATAAGAAAACCCGCTCCATTTCCGCAAATAATCGCATAAAGCGCTTCATGCTGCCCAGCTGCTGGATCCCCTGGATATGTATGATGTGTGGCAAGGACTCGGATTGGGTTGTGGGCGCTCCAAGGGATATAGCGGCTCCTCCTATTGTTTGCTAAGCGATTTGCTTTTGGGTCGCTTTTGTCGGGCATTAACTGCGGTTGCCCCTAACAGATCCAGACCCAGGCCAGTCCCAGGCCAGTCCCAGGCCAGACCCAGGCCAGACTATCATAATTTGTTAGAAAGGAGGTTGCATTGGAGATGACAATGAATATTCCGATGCTGCATGCCGATAAAAATCGATGGAAACACTAATATATTACACTTCACATCCGTCAGTCGGATAGCCAGCAAACTGTCTGGAGAAATTGGCTTTTTAAACTGGAAAATAAGATATGTGAAACATTCTGATGGGAGAGTGAAAATGGCGGGATGCATGTCTATTGCAAGTGAATTCGACTTGGTGTCAATGACGGGCAAGGAGCCCAAAAGAGATTTACCTTATTATTTCGAAGTAAACCCCTACAAAAATTTATTACAGCGTTAGCTCTTGAGTGTTTCAAAGTTCATCATTTGTAAGCTCTTTTGAATGGTTGAACGATGCTCAGAGTGGAAGACGGTAAAACTATTAATAATTTCCACACTTTCAGCTCGCGATTGGCCTTGTTTTGTGAAAGTGCACAATGATATTCAACCCAGATTCTGTGGTGTCTGTTCCCTTGCCCCTCATTTTTCCAAATTTGAGCGACTGCACTATGGGTATTGCACTCTAATGCATCAGAGGTATTTTGATATCGAACTAGAACTAAGTCTGCATTCTTGTCCAAAGAAAATTACCATATGACTAAATTAAATGTACTCATTCAAGGCTCATTTAAAAATGCTAAGTGCGCCATCACTTTGCTTGGCCTTATTTCAGACCTTTATTCGCTTAAACAATTTTACAAAATATCGCAATAAAATCAAGCTTCAAGCCATCATATCACACATTGATTGATCCGTTATTAAAAATCGCTATCCCAAAATAGCAGCAAACCGAAAATGTATTGCTGTGCCAACACTTAAGTCCGGCTCGTTAAAAATATCAAAATATTTCTCAGGAGTTCCTGTAACTGAAGTTACATGTCTATATATAAAATTATATAAAATATATATTATTCGATTATCTTTTTATACTTAACTAAAGTTCTAGCAGTCCTGGATGGATTGTTATCACTGTTGTATAATATCTTAAGGTATTCAACATATCTTAATGTGCAATGTGCGATTAATATTAGTTTGAGCTGTCAAAAACAGTGAGAAAAATTAATCCAAACTTTATTCGGAAAACTAGGGAAAACATACATACATATACATATAACTAAACTTTAATTTTGTGAAAATATATACACTTTCCACAAACCACATTTCTCCTTCACTCCAATTTATAATCGATTAGGCAGCCAGATGAACTCAGACATTAATTGGTTTAAGTTTACTTAGATCATCAGCGTAAACAAAACAGATTCTTGTAAAAATCTATCAAACATCCATAGTTCTGGCTATAATGTATTGAAAGTATTCTGAAACCATGGTGGCTACACTTGGTGTTATGGGAACAGAAGGCAGTGAGAGAAATGTGTGAATTTATGAACCATTAATTATTAAAAAAAATCATTTTGGCGATTTTTGAATGAATTTTGCGATTTTTTAATTTTATTTTTTGAAACATCAATTTATTCTGAAACATATCTTGAAAAAATAACTTTAAATATTCTTTAAAATAATGTAAAAAAAAAGAGTATTCTCAGAAATTTATTCGAATGCATCCAAAATACAAATACCTTTAAAACTTTCCCAAAATCACTAGCTCTTCCCCACTCCTCCCACTAGCAGATATTTCCCCTCTCCTTTGCCGAAACGAACCACTTGAGTGTAAGGGAAATCAACACGTAAAATTCCAATTAATTCCGCTTAGCTAAATAAATCGTTTCAACGCAAAACACAAACGGATCATAAAACTTAATAACCAAACACACACACACACACACACAAACTCACGCTTAAGCTCACACATAGGCACACACACATATGCACAGGAACATACAAGGATAATTGGCCATGTGTGCGTTGTGTAAACAGTTTTTTGGGCTATTTGCTTATCGGCAGAGTTGCAATTTTGCGAGGCAAACTTTTTGTGCTGATTAATAAGAAAAACCCCCAATGGATGGGTGGCATTGGCACAGGGAGTGCAAGTGGTGTGGTTGGTGGGGAGGGGGTGGAGAAATTGAGACATTAGCCAGCTGGGCACGCGAGTCCGATTCTCATCTTTGGGCACATACTCGTAGCAAACGCATAAATCCAATTGAAAGTGCTTAGCTTTGATTTTTGCGCTCGAGCCCACCGCCGGACTGGCTGCCCACTCCCCGCGGACAGGCTTAAGTCTTACCCGTAGCTGGCCAGTCAGGCCAGCCACACCCACACCCACACCCACAACCAGCTCCAATCCGGCCTCCACCTCATCCTCAGTTTAGCTGGAATCGGATCGGATCGGCTCGGCTCGACTCGACTCGGGGGTTCAGTGCGTACGTGTTAGTTTTTATGCACGGCTTTTTCAACACTTGGACACTTGAGTGTCGAGCACTACGTGCCGCAATTCCCATCGACAGAGTTATCAGGACATGTCCATATATTGATAAATGCTCTAAGTAAGACCTACACAGTCAGGAAAAGACTGGAGAGTTGAGCCAAGGGAAAATTAGCCGAGAAATATTTATAAAAGAGTTAATAAAAGTTAAGATGTGGGACTACCCAGAGCTGGGATTGGATATAACTGGTTTATGTGAAGAAACAAGGTACATATACTAAGGTTAAATTATTTCTATGGCTAAGTTGGGTATAACAAATTTGGAAATGATATCCTAAGACTAACCCAATCCTAAATTATAGGATGGGGAAATATGTTGTTTTTATTATTATTACTATTCTCAAATAGTTAGACATTGTTTACTTTGAGCTTGGCACAAAGGCTGATCGGCTGAGTTAGGATATGGTCAGACCAAAGACAAATTTAGGAGAGCCTGGGAGCTCATGTATTGGCGTTACTCACATTACTATTTATATTGCCTTTGGTTGGACAGACCGAAATTAAACTTTGCGTCAGCCAATTAATACTCGAACAGCCAAACCAACACTACTTTTCGGAACAGTGTAGGGGTCCCTCACTAGCCCCTGCCTCTGCCCCTCTATCCATTCAACTAGAACAAACATTTAGTTGTATGCCTCTCGGCGGTGGAAATTAAGTCACGTCGCGGCAATCGCGCACAGCAGTTGAAAGTTTTTTCGAGCTGCACCCAGAGAGAGAGAGAGAGGGAGAGAGAGAGACGGAGAGGGAGAGGGAAAGACAAGCAGAAGGAGATAGAGCTAGAGTTTGAATGAAAGTTGTTTTGTGCTTGGTGGAAAATGGTTTTGGCAATCTTGAAAACTCGAATGGCGAGGAGCGAATATTGAAATGTCATTTCAATGCAAATGCGAAATGGCAAAATTAATGATGTTCATTTCCTGCACTGAGTTCCAACCAACTCCGCTCTCCCCTCTCCCCATCTCCTCCCTCCCTCCCCCGCATAGCTTACAGGAGAATTATGATTGTGAAACAATAGACTTTTGGGCCAAACCATTCCCCCATCCCACGGTCCCGGTGGCCGAACCGTTTGCTGCAAGCATCGTGCAACAAGATTTTCGCATTAACTTGAAACAGTCAACCCGGCAGCACCACCCCTGCACCAACCAACCAACCAACCCCCATCATCCCACCATTGAAAGGCCATTACCATTTTCGGTTAGCTGCAGTTTTGCGTTGCAGCTGACGGCCCCATAGCCAACGCCATTTGGTTCCCATTCTCTGTAAACCTTACAGAGGAGAGGGTACATTCATTTAGCCAAGAAGTTTTCTAATAAAATGTTGCACAGACCCTTATTGGTTCTCCCAGAGGAATCATCTAAAATCACCCAAAACTGGCCGAATCTCATGCATAAATAATGGTACCTCTCATAGTTACAATCATTCGCCAAGGGTATATCCTTATTCGACTAGGCTACGCTTTCTGGCTCGTTTTGTTCCTTTTGTTCCCCTATACTTGGCAATTTTGTATGCACTTTTTACCCTCAAACCCCTAGGATCGGATTGGCCTCCTACCATCCCACCACCATTCACCATTCACCATTGTTTCCAACTCCAACTCCATCTCCATCTCCACTTCCATCTCCATTTCCAGTTCTTTCCGCTGCTGTTTACATTGTCACAGTTGCCGCTTTTCTTTACATTGCAACTTGCATTCGAAGCTCGGTTTGGGGCATGAGAGTTGGAATGGGCCTGAGTTTTGCTGGGCTTTATGTTTCTGCATTTTATTTGCATCCCCAAAAACCCACCCGCACATCTTCCACCTCTCCACCTCTGCCTTTCCCAGCTGGCATTGCCGATTCTCCAGCACTGAAAGGCTTTCCCTGCATTTGCTTAATTGCCTGGGAAGGGGCCAAAGATGGGAGGTGACTGAGGAAGGATAAGTCGGATATATTGTAGTGCTAAAGCTTTCTTATTCTGGGTAATGTCTGGGGTAACCATTGGAGGGAATCATTAAAGGGATATTCTATATTTGGCAGATCTTTGGAAAAAGTTCCAAATTTCTGGCATAGGCATTCCTCCGAGATCGAATCCTAGGATAGATAGATATTTAGGCTGACAGCCGCAAAGGAAGATTCTCCTTCCTGGAGCCAGGTGTAATGTAATCTCAGTTCGTTCCCAAATTATGCAATTAAATAGTGCAACATTTTGAGGCGAAAAACTTTGTCCGAGCCTCGTCACCCGGTCCCCTGCTGGGAGTAGTGCCTTCCCTCCTCCCCCACTCCCCACCCGCTCTCTCAACACTCACTTAGCAGCATGAATAAAATTAAACTCACGGCCCAAGTTTCATTTTTGGCAGCGGCAACAACAAGAAATCCTCAAAAAATGTAAAAAAAAAGGGAGAATATAAAGAGCGAAACATACGAAACTTATAGCTGGGAAGTTGGGAATATTTCAGATACTGAATGAATTTTGCACATATTTCAAACTTGATTCTTTTTTCTGCCTTTTCCTTTTCCCTTGCCCGCCCCTGCCGCTGCCGCTGCCACGGGGGAAAAGTTTGCGCGGTGCAAGGCAAGTTTTCCTCCGTTCTGCTCCGTCCTGCTCCGTTCTGTTGTTATTGTTGCTGCTGTTGATGTTTCACTTCTCAATTTTACTTTTAATTTTTCGGAAAATAGAGAAGCAAGACCAGAAAAAGAAAACGAAGAAAACACTTTGATGGCAAAGTTGTTTATGGCGCTACTTCGAAAGCAGCTGGAGAGAGAGGAAGAGGGAGTCGAGGGGGGATGTGTGTCAAAATTAATTAATTTCATGATTTATGCACGTAAAGTTTTCCATAGGCCAAAAGGCCAGTCCGAGTGTACTGCAGTGAGGGTTAAGTGGTGTTAATGTGGGCCCATTGACCGCTGGCACACCACCAACAGCAGAGACCCGGGGAAGGAGGGGAAAACTAAGCCAAAATAGAGCAACTCCTGGCTAAAACTTAACAAGTCACGTCACCGAGCCATAAAGTATCCCTGGCCCCACCCCCAGCCCCAGCCCCAGCCCCAGACAGAAGCCAACTTTCTGGCATTCCCCTAGGTCAAAAGTTCAAGTCCCCCAAAAACTGGACAAGCCAACTGTTGTGTACCGTACCTCACTTTCCCCCCTGCTCCAGCTACTGTTGCCTCTGGAGGTGTGAACATTTGTTTCAACGCCCTCTCCTTCTCTCTCTCTCTCGATCTCTCTCTCTCTGATTAGACCCCTTTCGCAGTGCCCCTTCCCGCTGAAGGGAGTCCCATCTTGATTGGCAAAGTTCAGCCTTGGGTTTTCATTTCCATTCAGCTCTCGCTTTCGGTTTTCCCTCAGTGGCTGTGCCGTGGCTGTGGAAATCCTTTCGGCTGCTTATCGTTTTTGCATTCATTTGTTTTCAATTGTAATTAATCTTGGCCAAAAAGTTTTCTTCTGACATTTTGCGGCTCCCAGGATACTCCTTGGCTTCGGCCTTAGTTTGCCAGCTCCTGTATTGTCCTGGCAAACTTGATCCTGTTTTGGTGCGTGGGGGTGTAGGGAGTTGGCAGTGGCAGTGGCAGTGGCAGTGGCAGTGGCAGTGGCAGTGGCAGGGTTTCTGCCTGCAACGTGTTACTGTCACAATTAAAATAAACTTTCCGCACTAATTGAAAAGTGTCAAGTGGAATTTTTGTCAAGTGTAATGTCCAAAAAAAACGCAATCTTGGGATTCCAAGTTCTTAGATACTCTTGGTTAGATTGGGGCACGTCCAACCAAAATACTACATGCAGGAAAAATCATCTGTGCAGTCAGATATCTGCCCATCTTTATAGAATGTTGTAGCTAGATTACGTATATATTCAGAAATGCCTCCTTTTATATATTGCCAAAATCAGAGCCAAGTCGAACTAATGTTCGGAAGGGTAAAGGAAGAAAGTAAGTCTGTGGAAAATTATTTCCCTTTCTGCATTAATGTTGGCCAAGAATTAGGGATGCTATTTTCGTTGAGACTAATGGCTATTGTCAATAATTTGGTTTTGGAATTTTTGCATATTTCTATTCATGTATTTTAAATTTAAATTTTATAAATCCTTACCAATAGCATTTCCTTTTCTCGAAATCAACTCAAAATTGAATAGACCCCCACCCTGCCCCTCCAAGCCATAAGCTGCCTAATCAGGCATGAACAAGTAGATAAGTAAATAAGTAAGAGATTTCATTCAAGCTTTCCCCGCGGCGTCTCGGTATTTTCCTATATCGAGATTTCACTCAGAGGAAGAGAGAAGAGAGGGCGGAGAGAGCAAGAGCGATATCGAAAGTATTATGCAATTGCATTAATTGAAATTTGTGCCACATCAAAGGGCATGAAAAAGCCGCAGAAACACGCCAATCGCACTTCCCACTTCCCAGTTTCCAGTTCTCAGTTCTCAGTCCACCTGCCAGCTACAGTCCCACTCCATCGGAGGAGAGTTCTTACGCAAAGTCGAAACCGCAGGGGAACTAATTACACAAAAGTGTCAAGTGAGAACGAGAGAAACTTCGGAGAGGGAGAAGTGTAAGAAGTAAAGTTTCTGTCGAAGCAAGCCAGCCATAAGAAATGCCAAACTTTGATGCAATAATTTATAAGAATATTCGAAAATTCCAATAGCAGCGGTCCCAGTACTTTCAACCGAGACGCGAAGCCCGAAAGTATGCAATGGCAGATGCACTTGCAACTAGCCAACAGTGAGGCTGAAAAGTATGCAGGCCAAGCGATAACACAAATCTATACTTCAGAGGTTGGGCCCAGTGCGAGTGCGAGTGCGAGTATTTCTCTTCCTTTGGCAAAACTTTTGCCTGGCGAGAAAACTTAATCCTTCTTCTGGCAGGGCGAAGGACCCGAAAGCCCGAAGTCAAACAAACAAACAAATGCCGCCGCATCGGGGAGCTGGAGCTGGATTTAGGTCCGTGGAATGGGCCCGGTCCTGGGCTGGAGATGGAGATGGGGGCTGGCTCTTAAGCTGCCATTCAGCGATTTCGACTGGCCAAGTATTTAAGCCATTTGCACTAATGAATGCGGTCGCGCATTTTTAAGCGCCAATTGCCCAGGCCTTAGCCCACCGAAGGGGTCCGGCATTGGGGTTGGCTTGCCAGGGGGTTGGATTGCTGGGCGGCCAACAAAGTTTTCTGACAGAAAGTTTCTACTTATTCGAAACACGTGCAAAATTATGCTTTCCGTTTTCGGATCTACTTACCCTGCACTTTGAGTGCGGGTGGGATCAAAATGTGTCAAGGTTTGTGCAGGGTTTGCAGTATTCAAATTCTGAAAGGCATTTCAAGTTTTATTAGAGCGTTTTTCCAATAGAGAACATAAATATATTTAAATAATAAATAACAATCAATAAATAATCGAACGATTCCTACGATAAAATCAACATTTTTGTATTCTGAAGAATTGTTTACACATATTTAAATATATTTTTAGGTTTTGCTAGAAATTTAAGAGCAATTGTTCTACCAATCATTACAGGGTATTTTTCTCGCCTTAGTCCCCCCCAAACACATGTTGTTTGGTTTGTTTTTCACCTTACCGACTGATAATTATTCGCCCAAGGGGAGGGCAGGCAAAGGAAGACACTTGGAGGGAAAACTCGTGCAACTAAGAGATGGCCAAGAGCTGTTTTTCCCCACTTTTGTTTTCGCTGGCCCTTGTTCTGGGTGCACTCTTTATATTCATTTAGTGGTTGCCTCGTGGCAGTCCATCTTGGTTGATTCCATCTCCCGTAAATACGCCATTAAAACGGTTTATGGAACTCGCAGCCATTGACATTGAGTTCCTGTCAGGAGCGCCTTGAATAATTACCAATTTGATTTAATTTTAGCCATTTCAGGTCCCCCTAGAAGTATCTGTTCCACAGGAAGACCGCGCACACAAAATGGGAGAGGAATGGGGTGGGATCTTTTGTTTTGAATGGGAAGAAAGAATGAACTTGACAATGTTGGCTGGGTCCGGGTAGGGGTACGGGTAAGTGAATGATCGATGCGTCAAGAGGGGAAAAAACGTATATGTAGAACTGTGGGAAATTTCGTGTGTGGGTGGAAAAATAAAGCCAAAATTTAAATAATATATTTTTGGGGAACATGTAAGATTGGGTGTTGCTGAACATTAATTTACATTTTGAACATGTAAAACATTTTCTAAATTACATAAATTTTTTGTATATGTTCATCGAATATGAGATAAACTAAATATTGTCGAGGCAAAATATGAAGAAAATATACATATGTGTAAATTAAAATTAATTTTTTCCGACCGGTTACGGAACATTTAACAGAACATTTATTCTGGGATACTGCAAAGATGTACAGTATTTAGAATACTTTTGTGAATAAAATGAAACTTTAAAATCAGCTAAGAATATAGGTTAAAACGAGGGGGAACGTTATGAGCCGCGTCTGCGCCGCGGCTCTACTTTATACCCGATACTCAGTCAGTATATATGTATGTGAGCTTGTTGTAATTTATTACATGTTAGCAAAAGGAAAAAATTTAATTTTAGCCAAAAAAAAACAATTTAAGTCGAACCTTTTCGGAGATTTTGATCTATTAGATGTTTCCATATTGGTTAACATAAATTTTTTACATCTGCCATTTCTACATGTTTTTATCTACTTCCTACATATACATACACGGCTGTGTGCGAGAGAGAGAGGGAATCAGTCTGCGCTTGGAAGGCCACTGAAATTTCATTTGTTCCTTCTGACTATATTTATGATCCGATCTGATCCAAATTCAACACTCTGATAGATATAGTAATTTTCTATGATTCTGCGTTTTTGGTTTTCCAGTATCTTCAAAATTGTAGATTTTCATCTTTTGTGGGGGAGGAAGGGGGCGTGGCCAAATTTTAAAACAAACTCGTCTCGGTTTGATATCACAGGAGCTTGGATAGAAAGTTTGGTGGTTCTAGCTCTTATAGTCTCTGAGAACTAGGCGTCAAAAAATTCGATCAGGCATAGCGCCTACCCCTGTGTGTGAGAGAGAGCGAGAGGGAACGATGCATTTCGAAATTGTTTTCTTCATTGTGGCTATATTTATGAGTCGATCTGATCCAGATTCAACACTCTGATAGATATTGTCATTCTCTACGATTCTGCGTTTTTAGTTTTCTCGTATCTTTAAAATTGTGCATGCCACAGATTTTCGTCCTTGGAGTGGGCGGAAGGGGGCGGGGCGAAATTTTGAAATACACTTGTAACAGTGCGATAGGACAGGAGTCTGGATACAAAATAGTGTTCCTCTAGCTTTTATGGTCTTTGAGCTATAGGCGCTAATGAAGACGGACGGACGGACAGACGGAGAGACGGACGGACAGACAGACATAGCTATATCGACTCGGCTATTGATGCTGATCAAGAATATATACTTTATGGGGTCGGAAACGCTTCCTTCTGGGTGTTACACACATTAATTTTTTGCACAAATCTAATATACCCCTTTACTCTTCGAGTACCGGGTATAATGAGACATATATTATCAATATACAAGATAAAAATATGTATGTAAATTTCAATACAAATATAAATAAAATAGCGGACTGAGTCATGAGTCATATTTTATATATATATTATTTATATTTATTATATATTTTTATTTTTGTTTAAATTTATATTTTAATTAATTTATTTATAATTTTTTTTATGTGCAAATAATCCTTACTTTTTCAGTGAATTTACCAAAATTACACTACTAAAATAAACTCTCAAAATGTTAAAAAATATATACTAATACACAAAATATTCCTGTAACTTACAAGACTCCCATATTATCGCTTTCGAAACATAATATTCGGGCCTTGGTGGACGCAAAATGCACACCAAATCGGAGACCCGCATGTGCATCCAGCAGCGATCTCTGATGGTCTAATTTATAGAGTGCCGCTCAAATGGGTCATATCCATAGTCATTAATAGTCCCCCGGCAATATTCGAATTGTACGAAGAGCGAGCCCAAATTAGAATGCCACCCACCCACTGCTATACGTAGAACGTCTGCTTATAGAGCCTGTCAAACTAACGGCCAGGCTAATCCCCCTGACAACATGTCAGAAAACGAAGCAAAAAATCACACATATGCCCCACACCGAAAACTGTAGAACCATCAACAGAAATTATAAAAACACGTAAATAAAAGACAAACAGATGTTCTGCTGTGATTTTGTTTGGTTTTGCTCGGATAGCTCATAAAAAGCAGGCGAATCGATCAGAGAATTGTTCCGGGAGAACTCTTCTCTCTCTCTCTCTCTCTGAAGACTCCCACTCGCTAATTTTCCGTCTCTGGGATGGATAGGGGCTGACAATTTTCCTCGAAAAATTGGGAAATTAAACAGAGCAGCAAGTGCAGTGAGATGAGCAGAGAGAACATCATATTAATTTCGGTTTTGATTTAAATTATGATCAACACGTCCAGAACTCACGCGAAAGTCGGCCGCACGCCTCCTCCTTGGCGTGGCAAACAAATTCAATTAAATTCAAAATAAAAAGAACATGCATAATTTCTATATTTCCAAATATTATTTATATAATTTATATTTCGGAATAAATAACGGCGACAGCGACAGCGCAGCGCAGCGCAGCGGCCGCTGGGCGACTCCATGGACTGGGACATGGACTGTCAGGTCGATCAGCGCGCATCGGTGCTGGCAGTTCCATCTTGGACGTGAACGCGGACGTATTCGGCCCCACATGAGAAAAACTCACTCTCTCTATCGCATCGCTGTTGCCGTCTTCGCCGTCGTCGTCGTCGTCGTCGCCCACTCGCATTTTCAAAAGAAAAGTACCCCAGATACATATATAGTGCAATATTCATAAACGTACATAAAACGTACATACATATATATGTATATGTGCGAAATTATGGTGGCCCAGTGCAGTTTTTTTGGAAATCATGTCACATGCAGTGCCTTCTCGGAAATGCGGAAATTTTAGCCCACAAAAATAATAATAAAAAATAGTGCCGAAAAATCAAACGAATATCACACCTTACACAAGGTGAAAATTTATTTAAGAAATAAAAGTAAATAAATATGAAAAGTGTCATAAAAGTGCGGCGATAATTGTGCTTTCATTCTACATACATACGTGCATGTATCTGTGTATTTGTGTATCTGCGAGTGCGTCTGCTTTGTGTCAAGTGAAAGATTTGACCTCGCACTTCACCCATCAAGTGAATTTATTTGTCGCTCAGCTCACGCGATCCACTCTCGTCCGTCGGTCCGTCGGTCCATCAGTCCGTCGGTCCATCAGTCCGTCCCCATCAGTCCGTCCCCATCAGTCGTGTGTCTTCCCCGGACTCCCCCGATTATTACGATCATTAACCTCAGCCCGAACCGCGGCGGCACTTGCTCGGCCAATTTGTCACACAAAAGACATCATTCTACTGGTCGAATGCAAATGCGAGTGCTGGGGATGCGCCTCCACGGAAACGCTCGGCCATAAGTAGCTCCAATTGTAAGTCCAGTCCCGCACTAAGCAGATTATCTTTGGATTGGGGAATTGGAGGATTGGAGGAATTCCAGCAGATAGATCACTTGCGACTATGATTGTGTTGTAGAAGTGGCCGCACATTCGATATTTATGATCCACTGAATGTCGAACATGTGCGCCACATTGCAGATGCCGGCACGGCACGGAAATAGCCGACATTGAAACAGAATTAGCAAAAAGCAGAAGAAACAGAAAACACCAGATAAAAAGGAAAATTGGGAAATTTATAGATACGGGCAGAGAACCCGAACAGAGCGAGATATCCGAAAATACTCGATGGAAATATTATTAATTAGTTTTGGACAAACTTTTTCTGGGCCGTTCTGCCGCGGCGACATCATCGACAGCTCCGTTCCATTAATATCTCTATATATAAGCCAGAAGACCATAAATCTTGGCTGGACCCAACAGCAACAGCAACAGCAACACCAACACCAGCAGCAACCCCATTAAATTCAAAATCAAATCAAAAAGAACTAGTCGTAGAAATATGCTCCGGAATTAGTTTATGAGCTGGGGTTTTACTGGTTTATGGTCTGCTTGCGTTGACAATTTTTATTTGTTTTTCGGGGAACGCGTGGAGGGCACACGATTTATGCGAACCTGGATCAGCTGCTGTCCAGAACGGGTCAATAAAATTGTATCCAATTAGAGCACAAAACATACACAGATGACCCCCAAAAACTGAAGCAATTTGTCAGTGGGGGGATTGAGAATTGAGGTTTAGGCTTAGGTTCAGGTTTGGCTTGGGGCTTCCATTTTCCATTTTCCGTATTCGTATTCGTATTCGGATACGGTTTTGTCATTACGGTCAATAATTACCGCAGGCATGTCAACCGAAATTATTGCCCAGATAGATTTTCCAGCCCCTTGCCAGTCGTTTGCCACACTTCGGTTTAAGTGTCCGGCCATGTGTTGCAGCCAGACCGCAAGGACTCTCTACTCGTCCTTCCTCCGGCCAGGGCCAGCGCTGCCGGAAATAATTACTCAGCTTGCCGTTCTTTCGAGTGGGCGGCCAAGAGAATGGGCTCCAGTGGCACAGTGGGGGGAGGGCTCTACACATTTAATTTATATTATTTGTGCTTCCTTTTGTCCGACTCTTCGACTTTCCCCCTCAGTTGGTCGGTCGCTCGGTGGCTGGCTCGGTGGGTGGCTCGGTGGGTGGCTCGGTGGGTGGCTCGGTCCACCTGCACGCTTTTGTTTACCTGGCTTTATTAGTAGTTGTCTGTCGGTGAGTGTCCTTTTCCTTACTTCTCTGACTCTGGCCACAGGAGCCAGGACTCCTGTCTCCTGCCTGCTGGCTCCTGCTGTTGTCGTTATTCAACCACTAAACTGTGTTTTGGCTTTTGTTGCATTTCCAACCGCATTCCTGCGGCTTCCACATCTTCGATTTTCTCGTCAAGTCTCTTATAATATTATTGGAACTGAAGGGTTGTGTTTGAGTTTCAAGTTTTGATCGAAATTTTCCATTTAAAATGTAGTCTTTGCCAGCAACCAACATGCGAGTAACTCGAACCTCTTTGCTGCCCCTATACCGACCACTCAAAATGACAAACACAGTGCGAAGCATTGCCTTGCGCCGTATAAATTATTAAATAACATTTTCCGCTTAACTAACAAATTTACCCCAGGGAAAAACAGACAAAAGTCTGACCCAGGCCCAGGCACAGACCCATGCCCATGCCCATGCCCAGAGTCGAATCGTGGCTATAACAATTGCTCAAATCCAATTCAATATTGATCCGCACTCGAGGAGCCAGGCACAGAGACAGCCACAGTTATTCGGAGAGAGAATGAGCGGAAGGAAAAACGAGTCGAAAGAACAAAAAGGGTTACAAGTTGGCCCAGACACTCTCCTCCCCCTATATTGTCGAAGGGCCATGAATGCGACCGGCAGACGGAACTATCTATCTGCGCACATACACATACACAGACACATGTATCCTGTATCCTTGATTTCAATGGATGAACTTTTTATGGCGGCCATTTACTTGCCGCACCAACTGTACCTGGCCATGTGCGAGTGTGCGTGAGTATGAGTGGGGGGCTGCCCGAATGCGTGTGTGTCGCAATTGGAAGGAAGTGCGGAGTAATTGCGCCCAGATAAGATTTACAGATTAGATAAATCGGTAAACAGTTAGCTACAGACGCTACCGATAAGCAGATTGGTATCAGAATCTCGTGGCTTATACTGTGCCTAAAGTGGGGATGGCTCTGGGAGGGCTCTGTGGCTTATTCATGGTACGACCGCAGGGTGCATATCATTTCGGTATATCGAACGGGATCCCTGGATGGGCTGGGCGTAATGGATGATAAAACAGTATTATCAAACTGTCTGCGAATGCTAATCAAACTAACAATATATTCCTAGTTGAAGGGGGAGGAAATCGGGCCTCATTGTGTTAGATAGGAGCACTGATTAAAGGTATATGTACAAACTGTTGAATGCGACATATGGAACTACTTAAATACATATCCGGCTGGTTTTTGTTTACTTTATTGAGGTTTTTATTAATTTAATCATTTATGGCTGTAGTTGTGGGTTTGGTAGTTTTCTAATCTTTCGTTAAATGAGTTCATTAATGGTAATTCTGCTATACGTACGTATCTCCTTTCAGTGACTATTATAAAGTGGGATTAAGGTATATGCATCCCCTGACATTTCCCAGCCCTCTTGGATTATGTGGCGCATACAAAAATAGACAAATTATAATTCCAGCCATGAATTGGTAACTGAATATTCGATTTTTCCGTTCGATTCCATTCCGGTTAATGCATGTCCCCTGGACAGAGTACACCATATAATTATCTCCTTGGAAGCAGTGCGAAAGGGACAGAGCGACTGAGTGAGTGAGTGAATGAGAGCGCCGTAGGCCAGGCCTTACACACATACATATGTGCATATGTATGTATATGCAAAGTGACACACATTTACCACTAAATAGTCGCTTATTATAATTTGATGGCACAATGACAAACAAACCCAAAGGCAAAGGCAGAGGCAGGAGGCCTTTCTTTCTTTCACTCCGCACATAGACGAATCGGTGGTTCCTTCTATATAGCACAATATATAGTCGAGTCGTAGGTATATAGGTCTCCCAGTAACCCTTGGATGTGTGTGTGTGTGTTGTGGCCATGGCTGAGAGGTTGAACGGCTGTCCGGTCACACGACCCCCCCGCCCCACACCCGGACAGTCACCCACTTGAAACTCATCGATACTTTGGCGGCTACGTGGCATGCTCATTGGTCTCCATTTTCCCTGACGAACCGAACAGACAACATTGGTATTTGTGTAATGGCTAGCACTGCACACACCACACACACACACACACACACACTCTTACACGGACGGACGGATGTATGGATGTGTGGCTGTGTGGGGGACTGGATATATATGCACGTATAAATTCAGAGCGGCCACTCGCACGGGTTTAGTTTATATTTATGAGCATTATAGTGCGGATATATCGAGCGCGAAGTCGAGAGTTGGAAAGTAATTGCAGCGGACAGCGGACAGCGGACAATGGCTATTTGAACTTCTAGGGGTTCAGCTCTGTTCCATTTTATAGTGCTTCGGCTCGGCTGGGATCGGCTCAGTTTCGGCATGTGTTTTGATAAGAAGTGTTGGCCAAACATGGCTCCATGGAGCTCCAGTGCGCGAATGTTTGTTAGATCGACCATGGTCTGAAATGATGCATTCAACTACCTTCCATGTCCCCGATGTCCCCGATGTCCCCGCTGCACTGGCTCGATAAGATGTTCAATTAAAGAGCTCCACAACCTGCACAGCCCGAACGATAGTAAAGTCAAACAGAGTCATATTTTGACTTGACGCTGAGGGCAACAGTAGCGGCAGAAGAGCTCTCCGTCAAGAGCAAATATTTGAGCAGAGAAAAACCCAAGGGAAAAAGAGCGACAGGGAATTTTACCTGACGGCAATCAGCGAGCAATTATGCGATAAGCGAGGCGACCCTTATCAGCAGCAGATAACAGCCACAGCCACAGAGAGAGACAGAGAGAGAGGGAGAGAGAGAGCCATCGCTGGTGAGTGGATGGATATTGGGGTACCGCTGGGTGGGTTTTGTTTCGTGAGAGTTATGAAATCAGTATACGAATTTCGAATTTCGGGTTCCTGTTAGTTGCCCTCCATTGGCGTCTACGTGCGGTTCGTCTCCTCCTTCGTCGTCCCTTAACGCAGTTAACGCGAGTGCATTCCGAGTGATTTTCATGATTGATTTACCTGCTAAACATATACACATATATGTACTTGATATCAGCTCAAGATATGGCTAGGGTGACATCTGTTGTGTGAAAAGTCAAAACAACGAAAATCGATCGAGATACAATTTCATCCATTGGGATTATTTTATTATTGGGGGATTAGTGTGAGTAAAACTTAATAAAATATGAATTCGAAACAGTTATAATTTCTGTTATACATGCGGCATATGTCAAATTTTCAGTTTGGAGTTTTGACAGTCTTTAATGTGCTCGAAAAACTCTGTTCAAACTGTTATCTGAGTCCGTTTTCCAGAGGCTTCTTCTCTTGCTTAGTCATGGCCTAATATTATCCGAAGTTTGTCCCCCAACTAGATATAAAAACCTGTTTATCCCAATGTCCCAACCACAACTTCAGATAGTTTCTATTTGCACTTGGATACGCGTATGAACCAGATACGTATATATATATACGTATATGCCATATTCCATGCGACGACGCATGGAAAAGTAAACCACAATAAAGCAGCCAGGCAAAACGTATAAAACGAAAGAGAGGGAGAGAGACGGAGAGGGAGAGGGAGAGAGATAAGATAAGGAAACTCGCTCAACAAGTGAATGGGATTGGAGGTGGGAGTGGGAGACCCGAGTGGGTCTGTGAATCGGACATATGGAGGTACGAGCCCGAGCCCGAGCCCGAGCCCGAGCCAGAGCCCCAGCCGGGTGGCATGTGTAGTCTGTTGTTCGTCGTCGCTGGCACAATGCACCCATGGACAAGTGACATCTTTACGAAATGTCAACGGCGCGCTGTCATCTGTCAGAGGGCAGACGCAGGCACTGACAACACTGAGAAACAGAAACAACAGTCACTGCAATTGGGGTCAGAGTGTCCTACGGCCCCCGGAACAGAACGGAACGGAACGGGACCAAGAGCAAGAGCAAGACTCACTTGCCTACATTTGCATACAACGGACAAAGTTTGATTATCTCCGGCCCGGCCAGGGTCTGATGGGGGTGGGGATGGGGATGGTTGGCTGGGGGCTAGGGCTAGGGGTTGGGCGCTGGGCGCTGGGGATCGAGGGTAGGCAGCTGGGCAAAATATTGTCACTAAAGTTAATTAAAAAACAGCCAGGGGCACAAAGTGTATTTACACACACACACACGCTCTCTCACACACACGAGAGAGGATAGGAATCTGGTTTAATAAAAATGCCAAAGGGTGGCTGGGATGGCTGGGATGGCTTTAGGGGTAGCTCTCTGTCAACGCCGCTGCGTGGGCAAACAAAGGCAAATAAATAGAAAAGAGATACTCAATAATCAATAGATAAATAAAATTACAAGGTGACAGCAACAGCTATGTGGAGGATGGCACAGCTGGCTGGCTGCTCCTCCACCCGACTCACCCCCTAGTTGGGGGGTTAAAGCTGCAGGAGCCACATCAGCAGCAGCAGCAGCAGCAGCAGCCAGGAAGCAGCGGCAGCGAGGATAACTGCTCATAATGCAGCAGCAAAGGAGGAAGGGTTCCACTACCATATTGAACAGGGGAATACCCTTTCATTGGCAGACCAGAAACACTTACTAAGAGATCTGCAGCTAAGGATTTCCCTTCTAAAATCTATAAACTCAATGAATCTGGGACTTATCCAGTCCAGCAACCAGCCAAAGTATTGTAGTTTTATAGTATTAATTACAGTTTGTAGGAAATTCAATTCCTTTTAAAGGAGATCTGATGATCTTATAATCACAAATGGCAGTATTCAACAATTATAGTGCGAATTGTGGCATTTCCTTCAACCCACTGCCAATGTGTGGCCCATCCCATAGCCGAAAGAACTCTCCTTTTCTGCGTTACCCTCACCTAACGACGTTGGCGTCGATGTTGTTGTCGTCGACATCGTTTGATGGCGCTAGGATAAGCGCGTGGCAAGTGGCAAGGAGCGGCAGACGCAGGAGCTGAAGCATGCCGCTGGCAAACCGATGGCTGCCTCTGCCTTCCTAACACGCTTGTTTCAGCTTACGGCGGCCCGAGGAGGAGTGGGCGACGGAATGGCGACTGGGGGATGCAACAAGCGTTTCATGGCACGACAACGATGCGGATGATGGGGACGACGACGACGACGACAGTTGCCAGTGTCCGGCCAAGAGGAGCGGACGGAGCCGAAAAAATAACACAAACAAGAAATAAAAACCAAAGGCAAAAATAAATAAGCGAAGAACGTAAATAGAAGAGCGCGAAAATATGCAAGCGTTGAAATTTATTAAAAAATAATAGAAAAACCGGCGAATTTTCGTGGCGAATATCTGGAGAATGAGGAAAACGCGCGCATCGCTAGGAATACGGAGAGGGGAAAAGTGTGTGCGTGAACTAGGGTGAACTTTAAGATTAAGGTCGGAAAATACTCAGAGAAAATTCAGAGATAGAATAAACCTATATTCTCCTTTTTGCTAAGAAATAATCCATCATTATAATCCAAGTTTAACAAAAGATTATAGAAACAGTTAAGTGGAAATTCTGAATTGGGAAACTTTGTGTTCAGGCCGATCGAACGAGCGATTCGACTTTCTCATAGACTCGAATCGCTCTCCCGAAACGGACTGAACCAATCCGAAACAAGCGGACGAATCTTCCTGATGTGTTTGGGGGTGATTCGAATCTGACTGAAGGCAGGATCCTTAGGGGTCGAGCCCAGTACAGCTGTGATCTTAATACTGTGATCGTAATACTGTGGATTCTTGCAGGGCTCTTCTCATCTCCTCTTGTCACGAATCTTACATTTTGGGTGTGAGCGTATATATTTATTTTAACCTAATACCTAAGAATAATAATGCACTGATTTCTGTGAAGTAAAATCCTAGTACAATATTGGTAATAGAGATTGTTATGTTAGTTGTGGCTTTACTGGAAATATTATAAAAAAAAACCAATATCATTAAATGTCCTTCATGAACTTCACACGCTCCCAGAAGCCTATTATAAATATGTGTAAATACATTTTAGCTATTAAGATATATAAACGGTTTAAAATTGTGTTTTTAGGAACACCCCCGCATTTAATATTTTGACAAAAAGTTTACAGTTGCTACTGTTATATTCAGAGTATTTAAAGAAGCATTTCTTAATGTTCCCTGGAAATGTCTCGTGCAGACTGCTAAGTTTTCTTTAAAGAGAAGCCCACAAATTTCACGATTGAGCTTCAACTTAAGCATCAAATGAATGAATGAATTTCCTATCCAGATTGAATGAGGGGGAAGAGAGACTTCCTAGAATCTAACACAAGAAGGATAATGGTAATCGCTTTCCTTGGAAGTCCTTATGTGTGTGTATATGCCTCTTAGATTCCTCTGCCTCTGCTCCAACCTCCAACCCATCAGATCAGCCAATCTGTGAGTCTGGGAATCTGGGAATCTGTGACTCTGTGTATGTGGAAGCGCGTTAATTAAGGCGCCCACCCATGCCTGTGGTCAGTCAAGTGCGACAACAAATAATTTGATTTCAATTTAACTAATTAGCTAGAGCCTCCAACATTCTGCGGCCAGCATGGGCTCTCGCAGCACCCACTCGCCTTGCTGCCGCTCTGCTTGTGTGTGAGCACTCGAAATGCTTATCTGTTTAGCGGCAGATACAGATACAGACACAGACACAAACACAGACATCTATATACATGGATATATGGACATGCACTAGCAAGTGGCAGAGTGTGTGTATCAAAGCCCGGCCCTTGAATGCAGACAGACAGTCGAGTGGAGCCAAGTACTGCGGTCAGTCTGTCAGTCAGCGTGGAAGGCACTTCCATTGAAATGCGCTTAGCTATGCAGTTACGGTCAATGCAGTTGGATAAACTACAAAGTGGGTTGCCTTTGGGGTGGCGTACGGGGTGGAGTGCGGTGGGTCCTTCGGGGTGGCTAGTGGTCATAGGCTGAAGAGCTGGCGGCCATTTTGACTGTGGTTTCCATAGTGGATACTTAAAAAATTAATAAATATTTGCATTGCTCTTCGGGGATGCTCATTCTGGTTTCCAATCGAATTGAACGCAGGGGAAAATGTTTGAAATGTAATAGAAATTTGTGTAATTTTATCGTGAGATATCGATTGAGTATAAACTGGTATTCTCTTTAGGATTTCGATTTCTTTATTTATCCTTTAACTTTTCCAACTTCTTTTCATCACAACGTAGGAATCTGAACCCACTTTCTACTCGTAGATACAATAATATATTTTCTACAGCACATTATCCACGTTCTTTAATCAGCAAACACTTTGTTATTTATTTAATTGCAGTTACAGCCCGTCCACTGGAGCTTGAACCCTTTCGCAGAGTGAAAAAAAACAAACGAATACTGAAGCTAATTGTGAGAGGAAAAACTGTGATAAACAAAGCGAGAGCAAACAGCAGAGAATAAAGGACTAGAGGCAGGCTAAGGACTCCTGGACAGCGGGAACAATTAAAAGCAGCGCAATAATATACAATTTTAATAAAACTAAAACCCGAAGCAAATTAAAAAGCGAGCGTCGCCAAATGCGACACTAAAAGTAATTAGCGACAGCAGACAGACAGAGACAGAGATACGGACAAGGACTAGGACAGATAAGGAGGGGGTCGCGAGTCGGTAATAAAAACAGAGCAAAACTGTTATAAATGATGTTGCAATCCTTGAATCTGCACGCGGATACACTGAGCGCCATTCCAGCAGGAACAGTGGCAACAACAGCAACAGCAGAAGCAGTGGCAGTGGCAGTGCCCGTGGCAGCAACAGGACAGACTAACGAGGCAGCAGCAGCAACAACTACGATGCTGACAACGGCACCTGTTGCACTTATTGCTAATGGCAACAACAATAGCAGCAACGTTTATAACAATAACAATTTAAATAGCAATAACAATTTCAACCTACAACAACAACAACAACAACAACAACAACAACAACAGCAGCAGCAGCAGCAGCTACAACTACAGCCAGTCAAGTATTTAGAGAATCTAACGAGCTCGGGAGCAACTTCAGGTGCCATCGCAGCGACAACAACTTTTACAGGTGCTGCGAAAAGTTTCCATCCATATTTGCGGCCCACCTGCAACACCAACAGCAACATCAACAGCAGCACAGCAAGCCTCATCCCAGCTGCAACAAAAATGTCGACTGCATTGTTGGAAACACTTTTGCACAACCAAATAAATTCCAGCCCAACAACGGCGACCGCTCTGCCAACACCAACACCAATAGCAGCAGTTCCTGCAACACCAACAGCAGCAGCAGCAGCAGCACCAACAGCAGCTGCTGCCGCAACAACCGCAACAACAGCAGCATCGGCAGTGGCAGTGGCAGCAGCGACTGCAGCGGCAGCGGCAACGGCAACGGCAGCGTCAACGCAACTGAATTCCGGCATTAATTCCAGAACTTCATTAGTCGACCAGAGCCAGGGCCTGGCCGGAGGCATCGCCGCTGCCCCACCCATTGCTGCCACAATCGTACAAAATCGGTGAGTGTTGCCCCCACCCAAAGCTCAGTTTGTTCGAACTTTAGTCCATTTTTCTGCATCCGCTTCACAGTAAATGACTGCGAAATGATTTATTGGGGACTGATTTAGTCGGTGGGTTTGGTGTAATTAGTAATTTTGGCTGGCGCTTAAAAGTATGCCAGGGAATATGCCATTTGTTGCGGGTGAAAACTGTGTGTGTTGGAGAAAATTGTTTTTATAATTTAACCAAATAAAATACACATAGATATTTATGTACATCTTCATCAGAGCCAAATTCCTCCTTCAACCAATAAAGCGACTGATTTCCATAAGCATAAAATTCCATTTTAGATGAGACCTGTCCATCATCAAAGTGTCCTTCGAAAGTTTGTCCCATCCCACAACCTTTACAAGCATTTCCGTCATTCAACTTCAGCGCTTATCATTTTGCATATTACCTTGCCGTTTCAATTTCCTATAGCCGCCATCTCCAGTTCCAGTTCCCGCCGCCGGGTCGCCCGCGTCTCACTCCGACAACTTTTGGCTATCACATTTCAAATGGTTATTCCTCGGACGTGCGCCACATTTTCTATTTGTGAGCTTCCTTCGCCCGGAAATTATAAAAATTCGACTCGAAATCGTCGGGCGACCCACTTCGCCGACTGATTTAATTAAAATAAGTGACAATGTGCATTGGCCAGAGGGGAGGGAACGAAGTTAATGAAGGGGGAAGGTCGCAGCAGCCCATCGTGTGACTAATGATAATTGGCATTGCATTAAGGTTATTAATTGGCAGGAGCCATCAAGGCGACAATTTTCACATAGCCAAAGAGTCGTCAAAGATAATAGCGAATGATTATTGACGGGACATTGTAATTATAATATTATAGCATCTTCGTAATGACGATAACGATGCTGATGTGGTGATGGGGATGGGGATGGGGATGGGAAGGAAGTCTTCTAGGATTTCAGGGGAAACGACCGCAGGCTCTTGAAACCGAAACCCACTGAGCTTGAACAGGGCCGAGAACTATCATCTATACGGCTGTACGGCTGTATAACTGTACGGCTCTCCTGCTGCTGTCGTGCTCGGCCATTAAATAATAAAGCAAGAATTATTAAATTTATGTTGGGTCATTTTTATGCGCCTCTGGGTCCAGTCCTTGCCACTTCTTGTATATATTTCTTCCTGCCTCTATCTTTGAGCTGTTTGCTTTTGTTGTGACAGCCGCGGCATAACAAACTGCCATCATAAATTAAGTGCCACGTCATGACTGGACTGTGTCGCCATTTCACAGTGCTTGGAAGTGTGTTGGAAAATAATTGAGGAATTTTCCGTTGTCAAATGCAGTCCGAGGCGGTATACAGAAGCAAACTGTACGCTGAAATAGATGTTGGCGCTTTGGGAGAACATTTCTCATCAGTTTTTAGCCCACTGTACCATGACAGCGTACTTTCCTCTCACTCAAGTTGTTGGATTCGCATTGAGCTGCGATACCGACATAGTCATCGTCATCATCAGCAACATCAGTGGGCGCAGGGCCCTGCCCTGCCCTGCCAAACACCTGCTGTCCTACCCCAAATCCCAGTGAGAGCCTGCTCTGCCTCTGTGGCACTCTGCCACTCTGCCACACGCTTCAGCTGCCACCGCAGGCGATTTTCTCATTAAGCCTGGTCGCATTTAAATGAAACTGAATTATTAATGCACAAGCGCAGCCCCGAGAGACACCCAAGGAGATGATGTTCTGAGGCTGAGAGCTGGATCCTGGCAACTAGTTGGCTCCGGTCGCACTCGGGGAGCGTTCTTGGCTCTCTCCTGCTCCCCGATGGATTGGCGCCAGCCAGAAATAATTGCCTTGCAGACTCCAGGGGCAACACACCTGTCGCTGCCACTTTCTCAGGGAGCTCCGCTCCAGCTCCAACGCCTCTGCATCTCGTTGTTTTGGCTTTGGCTTTTGTTATTTTATTTATTTTTCGTTCGTTTTGGGAACGCACGGAATTGGCTGGAGCAAAATGCGTGAATGTTTACCGTTTTGAGATTTATGCTGCAGGCACAGAAGTCACGATGGATTACACCTCCCCTCCCTCAATCCCACTTTGCATATTCCACCTAGAGGCAGAGGCAGAGGCAGTGGCAGAGGCAGGCCTGAATTTATCACCTTGACATAGACAATTTGGCGCGTCCTCGTTCCGGCTCTAATAGATTAATTTCGTTTTGTCATTTGATGGCCCGCAGCAGCTCCTCGCTTTCACTGAGTGTCGGAGGGTTGTCATCCATCCCCGCTGCTACAGGGTTGGAAGGCAGTTCATAACCAGGAAGGGGAGCCGAATGGGGGGGAACGTTGGAATTACTTACGCAGGAAATTGGAAAATGAAGAAATTTAAAAGTAAATTGGAAGTAATTTCCTAAATGGCATCATTTCAGATGACTCCCGTCAGATAGAAGTTAATAATGAACCTCCCACTGGATATAAGGGAATATCAATTGCCGGCCCAAAAGTATGCAATGGAAATTTTAATACGTGCGAATTTCCTCACCAAACAAAAGCCCACTTGGCAGAGGCATTCCTGTATCCAGAGCCAATTAAGTGCTAAAATTTATTGGGCCAACTGCTTGACAACTTCGCCAGCAGCAGCAGCAGCAACTCCCAGTTTGACCACCAGTTTGCCAAGCAATTTGACAACCAACCAAAAGTCAATTTGGTACACCATCAAGAACACCACCCAATAAACCCCCATTAGAAACAACAACGACTTCGACATCGACATCTCGGGGCAGAGAAAAAGGGAAAGGGAAAACTTTTCGGGCAGCACACAAACACAGAAACCAACCGAAAGAGACCGCAAAGTAGAGCGTTCGATGCGTTGCCAGCCAGTCACTCAAAGGCCCCTATCCCTATCCGTATTCCCATCCCCATTGCCAGGACATTCCTAGCGGGCCCCCTGCCCAGTCAGAGACTGGTCAACCACAAAACAAAAGTAAAAACGTTTACAACTTTTTAGATTAGATTAGTTTGCTAATAACAATTAGTATTTGTATTTTATGCTGTTAGCCAACTTTGGTTGAGAGCGGGAGAATGAGAGTTGCTGCTGTGGCCGGCACTCTATCTCTCTTTTTTATCGTCATTAGCAAATGAAGTTAAGAGCAGTTACAGGAAGGCAGATTAAAGAGGCAACTGAAACAGTATGTTGTCCACAAAAGTTCAATGGAAAAGTTGTGGCTGGTATTTGCGATTGGTAATGGCTTTATTTGGAGCAAGAAGTTTACAAATGTAAAAGGAAATAATTTCAATAAATTAATTCTCTGCTTATCGTTCTCTTAGCATGTCGAGTCCCATGGAGGATGACCCGAAAACCGATCTGGATGCCATGGACACAAACAGCAACGAAATGCTGAAGGATCAGCCCGATGCAGATAATATCAAAATGTTTGTGGGCCAAATTCCCAAGACCTGGGACGAGACCAGGCTCCGTCAGATGTTCGAGCAGTTCGGGCCCGTTCATACCTTGAATGTGCTGAGGGATAAGGTCACATCGATTAGCAGAGGTGAGTCGAGGCGTTACCACCCTTGAAGCATACAAATGTGCGGATTATGCCGCTATTCAATGAAATTTTACAATGTCCATCAATTTTTGGGGGACCTCCGGGGGAGTCCCTTGCCCCAATGCCCCAATGCCTGGCTATAAACATCAAGTAATATGATTATGCTGATGGCGAGCCCATCAACATTAAAACTTGCTCTCTCGGCCCCAGGTATACCGCTGGGCTACCGCTGGAGGTAGGTCTGAAGGGGTGCTGGGCAAAGTTTCACCCGTGGCCGTAATTGGCCATAATTGTGCGTGTATAAGCAGGAAAAACTTGCACACACACAGACAGGATGCAGGATATGAGCATATGTGTTTGGATGTGCTTTTGGGTGTTGCTCTGGTTAATTTTCGGGGCTGTATTAGAATAATATGCGCATTTGCTTGCAAACTTTTCCGAAAGCGAAAAGGTAAATTCCATTATGCATATTTATGGCCTAGAGGGGTGGATGATCGGGACAGGGCATGTGCGTGCATTTGGGACCTGTAACACGTAAGGTGTTCGAGCAGGGCTAACACGATGATGGCCAGGGACGAGGGACTACTGTTGTCGGAGGATTATAATTTAATCTAACTAATGGAGAAGTGGATATTATGGATGGCCAGAAATATATAGTTTGATAAGAAAAGCAGCAGGATACAATTGAGGGAACTGGGTGGAAAGAAAGTATGGATATCATAGCCGTATAGATTGCTTTTATATTCGTCGATAGAAGATTTGAGGAATCGAAAGTATGACTTGCAATCGACACTCTTATTAGCTCCCAAAAGCTTCAATGTGTTTCCAAGATATCGTTTAAAGATAGTAGGGCATGTTAATATCCCATATATAGATTTGATATAGATTGGTGTTTAAGATTAGAACAGAGGAGACTGTGTAGTGAGATATTTCGATAAGAAATCACATATAGAGGCGAGTTTCACTTAGTGGCAGGTGTTGCAATCATTCAATAAATTAATGTTTATTTAACGACATTAAGTGAAGAGAACAAGTAAGGCTATCGGGGGCTATAAATGGTATATTGATAAGAAAATATAGAATGGAAACTTCATATAAAAAATTCTATGCTGGCCAATAGGCAGAGATCTTCACTATGCTTCGTAGAACTGTTTCTAATGTATGTATACAGATTGAATGCATTAAATTGGATCTGTCTGTTTCTTTAAAAATCACCGTTATCGCTTGGGTAGTGAGCCATAACCAAGGCTATACTCCGTACACCATGATTTCCGTCCATTTCTCATACCCCCCGCATGGCTTGCATGAAGCGCTCGTCCCGTTACCGTCCAGTAAACTGCATGACAAACCCTGTCCCCATATAAATATATATATCCTTGATCAACTTAGCCAAGATGCATGATAAAACGCTACCAAAATTAATTTTAAGGAATTAAAATAATAATTTTTGTATTGGTCCCCAGTAAATAATATTTTAATTGCAATTTATAAAGTTAATATATGTATATAGCAGTACATATATAGTACATAACGTATAACGTTCGTTTTGTATCATACGTTTTGTGTAATTGTCTATCGATCCGTTTGATTTGTATTCGATATGTATTCGATTGTTTCATTTTCGTTTGCAGGGTGCTGTTTTGTCACCTACTATACCCGAAAGGCCGCCCTGCGCGCCCAGGATGCGTTGCACAACATCAAGACCTTGGACGGGGTAAGTACATCCCCAACACTATCACAACACCACCACCCCCACCCCCACACCCCCGAAATCCCCCCTACCCTGTCTATCATCCATGTAGCTTTGAGTTTTGCCCGTTTTCCTGTTCTCTGTGAATGTATGTGTGCGTTTCTTTTCATATGTTATCTATGTGTGCGTGTATCTATGTATGTATGTATGCGTGCGTGTTCCTTGTAGCTGCTCACATATACGTATACCCGTGCGAGTACCCGTATAAGTACATATATATATATATATATATATATATTTACCGTTTGTTTGTGCGCCCTTTTGAATAATACAGCTTGAGAAAGTCAACCGCTTGCGTCCCCATCGATCGATCGATGACATACTTTCTCCATGCATGGTCTTTGGTGGGGTGCAACGGGGCTACGGGGCTGCGGGGCTGCGGGGTACGAGGGGATAGGTAGGGCCGAGCACCAATTGGTGGACTATTGGTATATGGCCAACACAAAATGTAATCATCAGTCAATTAGTGGATTCAATTATTGAGGACAATTTCATTGTTAACGTATTAAATGAAGCGTTCCATGCACAAGCAAACACACACTAAGATGAGATGGCAGTGGACAGAGGGACGGGGAGCACACAGCTGGGGCTAAGGTACCCGTAGAGCTCGTGTTCCCCTGGACAGTGGTTCCAAGCTGCTTGAAAAAAGCAGTGTCTCCAAATGTTAATGATTTTCCATCTGAAAAAAATATATAAAATAATGCAGAACGAAAGGGATAAGAACTACATGGATAGATATTTGAAAGAATGAAGGAAAATTGTCCTATAAATTGAAAGAAAATTAAAATATATTTACATACACTTCGGGGATCACCTCGTGTGATTCCATACCAAAGTCACATTTGCCCATGCACAAAAAAGTAATACAAATTTCCAAATGGAATGCCCCTACCATGGGAGCCTGGAAAATCGCTAAAATTTAAGCAACGCAATATTGATTAAGTATACTTTTCATAAATTAATTGATTTTAATTTGATTAAAATGTCCTATAATTTTTCGAATAAAATACATCAAATACATGTCACACTTTGTCTTGAACTAGGACCCACTGTGCCCGCTGGCACCCCATCATTTACATATTCAAATTGTTAATGGAAAATCCATATAGGAACGCTCGGCCAGCACTAAAACAAAGCCCCAAACACACACACACCCAGAGTAACGTACATGAAACTTAGGAGGGGAAAAGGAAAGGCGGGAGCTATAGGTGGTCGAGGGCAGAAACAGGAGCCTGGCCAAATGGCGCCACGTGTGTAATTGTCAAAATAATGACCACATGCCCCAACCCCCACCCACACACATGGGTGTGTGTGTGTGTTTGTGTTTGTGTGTGTGTAAGGTGGATCTTTGTTTGTATAAGTAAGTGCCTGCCTGTCCAGCTATGCAGGATTGTGTGTGTGGGGGGGTATAGGAGTATTTGAGTGTGTGTGTGTGTGTGTGTGTGTGGGAGCATGTCTGATCCTTTAATGCATTTGGCAGGCGGCCCTCAACAGAAAGGACATCGATGTCGACATCAACGTACTCGTCCTCGTCTGCCGAAGCTACTTAATTTACCTGAAATAATCGATAGGTAAACAGACGTTAAAATGTCGACATTTTCACACAGAGAGGGAGAGAGAGAGAGAGAGAGGGAGGGGGGCAGAGAGGCTCAGCTTGTCAACGGATACAATAAATATTTTGTTTTGAACTGAACTGACTCTCCATTGCTCTCTCCCTCTCTCTCTTTCTTCCTGCTAAGTGGCCTGGTCAGGCGTTGTCCTGTTTCTCCTTAGCTTTTTTTGGCACGTGTGAACAGGTACACTTGCAGAAATGGCCCTCAAAAGCAAGAGAGAGAGAGAGAAAGGGGCAAACACAGCAGAAAGCATTTATATGGCAGGCCTGAAAGTATGCAATGAAGTATTGATGGCACAAATGAAGTCGAAATGGAAGCGGAATTTTAAATTTATCAATTCCAATTCAATTTGTTGCCTGGCAATTATCGCAATTATCGTGTTGAATAAGCCCCAAAAAACTAACCCCAAATATTGTGACAGCTAATTGACAATCACAGAATCTGGAAAAAAATTAAAAAAGAACTGGCTACAAATCGCATTATAGCCTTGATGTCATTAAACTGAAAAGGGTAATGCCTGCCCAGGCAGGATTTAACTATACATCCACACACACACACACGCACAAATACGCAGACACACAGATACAGCAACGCCTGCACAACTCTCAGGGAGACAGACAGTTAAATGAAATGCCAGAAAAGAGCAATCGTAGCGTGGTCAATGGGGAGGGTGGGAGAGAGGGAGAGAGGGGGAGGCCATTTTACTCATTCAGCTGTCAATTTTGAATAATAGAGCAGCAAAATGGCGCAACAATGAGTCCGTAGTAGAAGGGGGGAGAACGGGGCTATAAGAACGGGGTAGAAGACAAGGACCAGAGGCGGTGACATTTTCTCGTAATTTGTGCAGGAACCTTTTGACTTTCACAGTTCGGTTCTGGCTGGTTTTAGGTCTGGCCTGGTCCTGGTCCTAGTCCTGGGTCCAGGTCCTGGGACTGGTCTGCTTTTGAAGCAGAGACAGAGAGGCCTCAACCCGTAAGCATTTCATTTCAATTTGCTGAACATCATTCAGTCATTCAGTCACTTTGTCCGTGTTTGTGTCTGTGTCCGTGTCCGTGTCCGGGTTGACCTCCTCTCTCTATCTCGTCCTTTTTGCCCTGACTTCAAATGGGTGAAAAAAATGCTCTTTCCAATTGAAGCTCCATTTTCTAATATCGTTGTAAGTATTATTATTATCATTTCCGCTCCTCGAACCGTTTGAATGAAAAGTTAATTGAAATCAAAGTAATGGCTAGTGCCTGCCAGCAGCAGCAGCGGCAGCAAGGACCCAGGGCCCAGGGGCCAGGATAGTGGGCAGGAGTGAGCCACCCATCGAACCTCATCATCAGTTGGCTCAATAGATGTAAAATAAATGAAAATTTGTTAAAAGCATCGCATTCAATTGCATTTCTCAAGTGCTAATGGCCACGTTAATGAAATGGGTTTTCCCGCCCTCACACTTCTCTTTGTCTCTGTCTCTGACTCTGACTCTTTATCTGTTTGATTCCATTAGCTCTCTCTCTCTCTCTCTCTGCCGCTCTTTCTCTGCATTCCTTCGAACTTGTTGCACTTGGGCAAAGTCGAACGTAATGAAATCTAAAAATACTTAAACACTTTGTACAGGAAAACGTACGAATGAAAACGTTGGTTGTTGTAGTTGAGAATTCCTTCAGTTGAGGGGTGGAAGGAGAAGGAATCAAGTGGAGGACGCGTCGAGGCTCAACCGACAGAAAAGCGGATTGGTCAGGGCCAGAGACTCGAAAGGAATTTAAATAAAAATAATTCATTTGTTATTCTCTCATGTTTGTTATTTTCCTGCTTATAAAAATTGATACTATAATCTTAATTGATCGTCCTTATTGAGTTTATCTACTCAAATGATGGCATATGGTGGCCAAACTTGAATCTGAAATCCTTTTCTAAGCGCATTCTCCACTCCACTTATGGGATTATCCTTTTATACTCCTGGTACCAATAAATCCCTCTCCATATTCCGGGCTTTTTGACTGGATAATCAAAAGGGAATCCTCTTTTATTTCGACTTTTGCAATGGAAAATCCATTCATACATTTCCAACTTAATGCATATTTCTCTTTTTCTACATCCCTTACTTATTGCCACTTTCCCTGGCTCTCTATCTTTTTCTCTTTGACAGATGCACCATCCCATCCAGATGAAGCCGGCGGACAGTGAGAACAGAAATGGTAAGTTCCTCTTTAGACATCGTTTCGGGGCATATTTGCTCTCGTCTACGTCTCCGTCTCCGTCTGTCAGTCCCTGTCTGTCAGTCCCTGCATATGTATGGCTGATTGCTTGTTCCTCTTCCATAACTGTCTGTGTGAGCCATTCTAGAGCCATTCTCCTCCAGACTCGTATCTGTCTGGGTGAGCCTTTTGGGCTTAATCACAAACTTGCGGGCGGGGACTGGGCAAAAAGGAGCAGTTGGTGTCTGTATTTGATTACACAGAACAACACACAGAAAAAGAATTGGAACAGGGAGTGCGGCAATGAAAATGAATAATGCTCGAGCTGACAGGAAAAGTGGAGGGACCAGGGACCGGTGAGGAGTACTGGCAAGAGTCCTGCCTTAGCTGGATTGTGAGAGCCCAATAAATCGATTAGGATGTGTGCTGAAAAGAAAAGGGAAACCCCATTAAAGACGTATGGGAAATATTATTCCAAGAGCAGAATGAACGGGGCAGGAAGAAGTTTTAAAGGGATCAGGGGCTCTAAGGATGGGCTGGTAAGGTATTCGGAGGATATGACTTATTCAAACTGTCAGCCATGACATCTTTCTGGTGGCGTCCGCTAAAAGAAGCTCGAGAAATATTTAATGGAAAGACCCCAAATTACGTGCGGAAAAGCTCTATTGGAAATATACCCTCGGCCCTCTCTCAAGTCGCATAGTTTCCTGTAGATCCTTGAAGATGTGAACCGTGCGGTGGCACCCTTCATATAGATCTTTCGCAGCAAAAAGGACTGCCATCATAGACAAGGTAGTCAAGAGCATTTTACCTTTTTGCACATTTTCCACATGGAATTCAAATCGGAAAATCGTTATTGTGCCTTTTCCTATCGCACACGATGTCCAGGGCTGCCTCTGCAGCCTGCCCGCCTCCTCTCCTGGGCACCACTTATGCAGTCCGTTTCCGTTTCCGCTTTGCCATATGCGTGCGTGCGTCTGTGTGTGTGTGTGTGTGAGTGCTTTGGCATTTCTTGTTGTTGTTCTAAGCATTGCTTGAATGCAGCGGAAATGTTTAGGGCATCGCTCGCATTCACCTCGATGGCTCGCAGTTGTCGTCTGCCTTGTCCATCGATTGCTGTTCCCCTTTGTGTCTCCACTGATTCCTTTTCTTTTGTTTTCTCCTCCCCCTGGGCTATCCACGGGACAGTCATAATTGCTTTCCTTCTGTTTCAATGGTCTCCAAGTGGCCCGAAGCGGGAGGGCAGGCGGAAAATTCCTTCCGCATATCTCAGACTGATCCGAAAACCATTCGAATATTGTGTGCTTGCTGCCGCCGCTGCTGCTACTCGATTGCGTCAAGTGTGTGTACTCATGACGAAAATAAATCACAAAATTAAAAATACGTAACACAGAGATTTTATGGTAAATTAACTAAAAATTGGCACTCACTCGTGCATTGCCCATTCGACCGAGAATCTCATTTCGAACGGCTCCTCGCTCTCCGCTGCTCGCTGATCGGTTCTTCCCCTGTACCACGCGATGTTCGCCTTTCGGGCTTGGTGATTTAATAAACTTGAACGAATATTAACAAATAATTGCGGCTAAATTGAGACAAATGGTCAGAGTGTGCGTCGCGACGGTAGGAGAGTGTCCGACACTCAATGGGGCGGACAGTGTCTGTTTCGTCAGAGCATTGTCAATGCAATGCACTGTACATACATATAGTAGATAAGTGTGTCTGCTTTTGATTGCCAGCAAAATTAATTGCCGCATGCAGCCAAAGTGAAGGAACGAACTGATCAAAGGGGTAAATAAGATATGACGAGTGGTCTCTGAAAATAGAGAAGATTGAATGCTCTTTAAGGCCAGTCCCAGAACAACATACGAGATATATTTGAGTGCTCCTAACACTATGGAAATCTGATAATTCTTGCAGTAATCTCCTCTGAATATATCTGTTTCTTCCATGTTAATCATCCTCCATTATAAAGTTGATTTAGCCGTTCCCTTAGACCAGAATCACTGCCGAAAACAAATGCCAAACATTTTCAAATGCCACACAAATTTCTCAAAATGCAACAAGTGCAGGAGACTTGCCACATCGTGCCCGTACATACATCCATCCATCCCTCTCTTGCTGGGACCTGGGGCCGTTGCGTGTTGTGCGAAATGTTTTGGCGACACTTGACAAAATGCCAGAAATTCTAAATACTTTTAGCTGCCTTGCCTCTCGGTTTGTCGTCGTCTTTGTCGCTGTCAGAGTCGTTGTTGCCGTCCGCCTTTTTAGCATGCCCTTTTGGCTTGGCTGGCAATCAGCTTGGATCGGATCGGATTGGATAGGATTGGATCGGATCGGGGCATCTCTTTCTGCTTGGCCATCGATGGCGCTGTCTCCGTCTCTCTCTCTCTCTCTCTCTCTCTGCGATGCACAATCAACTCAAATTAATGAGATTCGTGCAAATGCAAGTAGAAATGTACAAAGGAGCATTTGTACTATATGGCCACAATTTAATTCCTATGCCTGCTGGCCCGTTGGCTTTCAAATTAATGGGCTTATTAATTCGCAAATTGTCAGGCGCTGACAGCGTCGAATCAATTTTGCTACAAACAAAAGTATGAGTTCTCTACCCCCAAGGAATGGCGTGCCTATGGCGGTATCTTCAGATCTGAAAATGCATTTTCATGTTTGCAATTCGCGTTCGAGTATCTCGCAGATACTCGCACTTTGCTGCTGGTCGCATTAGCACACTTTTCGATTCAATTATGCAGCATTCTGCGGGTGCAAACAAAGCGCTTTTCTATGTCTTTTCTCGGCTCTGCTCGAGTCTGCCCCCCTCCCAATTGATTTTCGCGCTGCCTGCCGGCCGGCCTGCCCGCCTGCCGACGTGATCGCCCGTTTAGCTGGAAGATACACTCCAAGATACACTTTGGAAGATACACAGCTACAGATGCTCGTTTTTCTAGCTTTGATGTTAATTGCTCGCGTCTCGAAACCTTTTAGGTCGTGGCGATGGCAATGTGATGGCGATCTTGTCAAGTGAGTACACAACTCTGACTCGACTTGGCATTAAATGTGTTAGGAAAAAATGAGAGCTGCTGAAACACGAGCTGGGCTTTTTATATATGTACATATGTTCGAGGGAGAGGTGTCGCTAGGGGGAGAGACACACAGCCTCTGGGGCCAAATGTTCAATGATATTGTGCTATGGGATTTAATACTATTTAATGTTAAGGGAATGCTGTTTTCATTTTTACAGAAAATACTTATACCTACAAAATTTATTCGAAAATAAAACAAAATTTAATGTCAACTTTAATGAGCCAAATTCAACTGACACATATAATACATATAATTTTGAAAAAAGGGTAATAAATAAGAAATCAAGAAAAAAGTATTTTAAAATACAGGTTCTTATTTATACACAAAAATATAATAAATTAAAAGTAAGATGATCGAAATTTGAGTGTTATTTGAAGATGAGAAAATATCGATCTTCATAAATTAAGGAATTTCTAGGGAGCCCATAAGGTATGATAAAAGTGAAATAGTTTTACTTAAAAAGCATAGAATTTTAGTTGCTAAGCATATGATACAATTTTTTAACTAACTAACTATTTTTTTTGTATAAAAAGCTAAAATATTAAGTGGTACTTATTATTAATATTATTTTATGAATAACTTATTTTACCACAGTATATGTGAGAATACTTGCCTCATGTGCATAGAACAAACGAGGGGGAACGTTATGAGCCGCGTCTGCGCCGCGGCTCTACTTTATACCCGGTACTCAGTCAGTATATATATATGTGAGCTTGTTGTAATTTATTACATGTTAGCAAAAGGAAAAAATTTAATTTTAGCCAAAAAAAAAAAAAATTTAAGTCGAACCTTTTCGGAGATTTTGATCTATTAGATGTTTCCATATTTGTTTACATACATTTTACACATCTGCCATTTCTACATGTTTTTATCTACTTCCTACATATACATACACGGCTGTGTGCGAGAGAGAGAGGGAATCAGTCTGCGCTTGGGAGGCCACTGAAATTTCATTTGTTCCTTCTGACTATATTTATGATCCGATCTGATCCAAATTCAATACTCTAATAGATATAGTCATTTTCTATGATTCTGCGTTTTTGGTTTTCCCGTATCTTCAAAATTGTAGATTTTCATTTTTTGTGGGGGCGGAAGGGGGCGTGGCCAAATTTTAAAACAAACTCGTCTCGGTTTGATATCACAGGAGCTTGGATAGAAAGTTTGGTGGTTCTAGCTCTTATAGTCTCTGAGAACTAGGCGTCAAAAAATTCGATCAGGCATAGCGCCTACCCCTGTGTGTGAGAGAGACCGAGAGGGAACGATGCATTTCGAAACGGTTTTCTTCATTGTGGCTATATTTATTATCCGATCTGATCCAGATTCAACACTCTGCTAGATATTGTCATTCTCTACGATTCTGCGTTTTTAGTTTTCTCGTATCTTTAAAATTGTGCATGCCACAGATTTTCGTCCTTGGAGTGGGCGGAAGGGGGCGGGGCGAAATTTTGAAATACACTTGTAACAGTGCGATAGGACAGGAGTCTGGATACAAAATAGTGTTCCTCTAGCTTTTATGGTCTTTGAGCTATAGGCGCTAATGAAGACGGACAGACGGACAGACGGACAGACGGACGGACAGACAGACATAGCTATATCGACTCGGCTATTGATGCTGATCAAGAATATATATACTTTATGGGGTCGGAAACGCTTCCTTCTGGGTGTTACACACATTAATTTTTTGCACAAATCTAATATACCCCTTTACTCTTCGAGTACCGGGTATAAAAATTGCGCATCTTAAGCATTGTTTATAAGCCCAACCCAGACATATCAGAATTCAATCAACAAGCTCCATAGCAACCTAGGGGAGACGCTCTTCCAATCATTCAGTATCCGCTCCGATATCAGGCAAAAAAGCGCTGAGTCAACCCGGCACTAATGCAGCAGAGAGAGAGGGCGAGAGGTTGCGCGATTCAAATGGAGAGAGAGAGAGAGAGAGCAGAAGAGAGAGCGAAAGCATATTCTGTCATCTGAATGATGGCTCCCCGAACAAACATAAGTAAACAAACGTCAAGAGGCAGGCAACGGCAACGAGCGTGGCTAATTGCCTTTCGTACACCCAGCCGCGAGCCGCGAGCCGCAGGCCGCAAGCCACAAGTGTCTAGAACAGCTGTTAGCCCAGAGAGAAATAGAAACAGAAAGAGAGGGAGAGGGAGAGAGCAGAGAGAGAGAGAGCGTGTCGGTAAACGCGGCTGCAGCATTGCCAGCAGCGAACGAAACTCAAAGTGCAGCGCAATTGATCGAAGGGGGCCGAGATCCAAGTAGCGGGGCTTTCAGTCTCCACCACTCAGTCAGCCGGTTGATCGTCGATCGGTGCCTCGCTCCGTCATCTGCCCTGCTCTGCTCGCACCGTTCGTTCGCCTGGCAATAGTCATAGCTCGACTACGAGAGCACAAGTATCCAATAGATACGTACACACGGACTGTAGTTGTCGCCAGTTGTCGTCTGGCAGCGTCATACTCATTCGCGGCACGATCGAAGTGTATCTGAGTATCTGAGCACTCGCCTCGCCTCGCCTCGCCTGTATCTTCCGCGCACGTTGTGGTTGGTCAACTTCGATAAATGAAATTCTTTAAATTAAATCTACGCGAGCGGGGCTGCCTTAATTGAAAACCGTTTGCCCAGTGCCCAATGTATCTCACAGATACGAGTATTGATAAACTATTGCAAAAGCCAATTGATTCGTTTCGTTCCGTTCCGTTCCGTTCGCCCCTCCCCATGGATGTTTGTTTATATAAACTTTTATGTGGATTGCACTTAATCATCGTTGATTTTGTAATTGAGTGAATTAGCTGGAAATTGCCAACAAATGTCCGGTGTGGTAACAGATTAAAGTCTTTCAATGCATTTTCCGTGTGGCAAAACGTTTAAAAACTAAAAGAATTTGGAGTGCTAGGTGTTCTAGAATGCTATTTTTTCAGCTGCTCAATCGAATCGAATGAAGAATTTTGAAATAGCTCAAATTCTTCCTGTTAATTTGAATATAGATGAATAAAGATTTCCCCAGCATTGAGTTAATGGCTTTGGTAAATCTACCGAAAAAGATCCGCCAAAATACGTATCTGGCCTGCATGGCTCACGAAAAGATACACATGTATCTGTATATAAACCGATTTCGATGAGGCCCAAAATAAATGCCATAAAAACATTAATTTGCTATGCCAAAGCAGCGGCACCAACAACTCATTCGATTGGCTTTTTGTCGTTCGGTTTGTCATTCGATTTGGCAATTGCCAAAAAGTAAACACAGCGAATATGACAAAAACAACACAACACAAAAAGAACGAAAATCGAAAACAATATGCAAAATACTTCTCAATAAATAAATTGCAAAAGGAACGAAAACAAAAGCCTGAAAAAAGTAAATTAAAATCTCAGAGCTGCAGCCAAGATTGAGTCACTCGCTGCCGCCGGCTTCTCCGGGTAACTCTCTTCCTTTCTCTGTTTCTCTGTCTCCCAGTTACTCACAGATCTCGTGCTCGTGCCTCAACCAGTTTTCAGTTTCATTTCCATTATAATTACCCATTTTTTGCATCCAGAAATTAACTTCATTTTCTGTTTTTATAATGCCCATAATCGAGTCAGCTGTTTGCCGTTTGGTGTTTTTGTTTGCATTTTGTTTTGCTTTTGGCAGTCTCGATTCAGCATCTCGTATCTGTATCTGTATCTGCTCCGGGCCATCTCTGGCTGCGGTTCTAGCCGGAGAGAGGATATGGCGTGCCGCTGGCCGATCGAGTGCGAGTATCCGAAGAATGCCATCGGCTGAAATCGGAGAAATTCGCTGGTTGCGTGTTGAAAGTGCGTTGCATTCTGTGTTGCAATCATCCGGCATGGTCCGGGGCCCGATGTTGCAGCGGCAGTTGCAGCGGTTGTTGCTGCTGTTGCAGTTGCAGTTGCAGCTGCGGTTTGTCATGTGTGGCACCACACCACACCACACACATTTCTTACGCTTGACGAACGGTAATTGAAATATGTGAATAATTGCTAGATTTGTGAGCCAAAATGGCATGGCATGAAGAAAGATATACGTGCAGCGAGAAGGAAAAGTTTCCGTAGACATGGCTGCTGGAAAATCTCTCCACATGGAGTTGGTCTTGTTAGATTTTGGAGACACTTCTCACTAAAATATGATAGGTCTCTTCAGTTAGTATCTGCAACATGCTATATACTTTGCACTGTATCTAAGCCAAACCTGTTGATGGTTTAACTATTTATAGACATTTTATTAGCTTCGGAGATGATGCTTCAAAGTAATTCCAACTCTCTGGCCAAGTGCCTGTTGATAAATGCTAAAGATACATTGTACATATCTCGGCCTTTGGACTGTTTTAATTACTCCAAAAGCCAGAGCTCAATTTATCAACTGGGGCCAAGTTCTCTTTAAAGTTTTGATTTTATGGGTATTTTTTAAATTACCAAATTTACATCAAATTAAAGCTAGAACTTTGCTGACTTTTCTTGTAAAAACCTGTATACTTTTAAGTACCTTTTAGGACTCCCCTTTAAACCTTAAATATGTGTTCATCTTGTGGAAAATACTGTCACCTATTTTTGTAAATAATTTAAACTAAATATAAAGGAATTCATTAGAAAAAAAGCTTAGATTTTAGCTAGATTTTTCTTCTTTTTTTTTGCTGGTTCTCTAGGCCTCATTCATCATTTCAAAGCAACTCTTTTCCCCACTTCACAATCAATTCATCCATTAAGCAAATAGAATTTACATATTCTTTGTTCTCTCTCGTTTTGTCTCGTATTTGAAGGGCTCCACTCTCCACTCTCAACTCTCGACTGTCGACAATTTTCCATATTTCTTGGCAATTCATATTACTCAACCACTCCATGCAGATTCGGATTCTTATGGCATTGCCTAGACAATTGTCATTGTTTTTTAGCTAGAATTGTGCACAACATTTCCTTGACTTTGTTGCAGTTGCTGTGGCCGTTGCTGCACAATGGAACCAACAGGTTCTTCATGGGTCCTCTTCCAATTAGGGGTATACAATGATGGGAAAACTGCTACTGCTGCCGGCCCGTCCCGTCCCGGCCAGGCCGCTCGGCCAGTCGGTCGAGAACACATTGTGCAATGCCTCAAAGTTCTCTGCAGTCGAGAGTCGGAGACAACAATTAATTGAAGAAATCACGCACGGCCAGGCCTGGCCAGCGGCCGAGGGGCCGAGGAGGGGGCTATAAATTCTATGAAAAGGCGCAAAGCGAATGACAACCAATTCCATGATGACTTCTGATGGACAAATACGGCTAACGGGCTCTATGACCCAAAAGAAAAAGGAAAAGAAAGAAGCAGAGAAGCAGAGAAGCACAGTAGAGAGACGAAGAGGGGGGAGGAGCAGGCCGGAGCAGGCCGGAGCAGGCGACAAGTTTTGCATACTAACAGATACAAATTGTATTATGTATGCCCTCCAGTTGCTGCTGCTGCTGCTGCTGCTTTTTATGGCCTTCTTTCACTCCAATTGTGGACGTCAGTCGAGAGAACGGAGCCCCAATGTCCCTATCCCCAATGCGATTCAATCAGAGAATTTTAATTATTATTTTCAATTATCGAAAATGGCCTGTGCGTCTGCTCCGTCTGTTCTTTTCAAGTGTTTTCCCATTGCACGAGTATCTGTATCTGTATCTGTGGCGTATCTGTAGCTGTGTAATTAGGGGGCGTATTGTTTTATTATGCAGGCTCTTCCATCCCCCGTCCCCATCCCCCTCGCCACTACCCCTCCCCTTTTGCTAGCACTTGTTGCGGCATATGGTTCGATTTGGTTTTGTGTTTAATTTTAATTAAATTTTCCCAGATGCAGATACAGATACAACTGGGAATACATTTTCAGAGCACTCCGAGTTGCATGGTTGTGGGGAAGGGCGTTCTCAGGGCCCTTCTAGTGCTCGATGTACTCCCTCCCCAAAGGGTCAGCTGACAATATTGTTTATAGTTTATAACGTATAATTTTCTGCTGAATTATGATTCAGCTGAGCAGCTGAGGCTCTTAGCTCAAAGCCGTTAACAAATAAATTAAACAACTGTCGTCGCGACGCCGCTTCCGACTGCTGAAATTCGAAACTAAAATAAACAAAAGCCCAAAAGCCACAATCCACCATCCAAGATCCAAAAGTGAACGCCCCTCCCAGGTAGAGTCCGTTCTGAGCCGAGAATATGAGAATATTCGAAAAAAATGACAACTAAGTGAAATAGGAGGCGGCGAAAGATGGGGATTTGTATATCTGAGAGATGCATTTCATGCAGGGAATTTGAATTGCTTTAAAGATAAACGAGTAAAATACTTATATATCTAGTTCAGCAAGGCGAGTGAGCCAGGGGCTGGCGCATGTTCGTATAGGGCTATATATTCGATTGGTTAACAACTCCGATCTGTCCATGATCTCTTATAGCATCCACCATCTATCAGCACTCCCATTATCTCCCATTAGCTAGTAGCAGCCCAGACAGACAGTCAGACAGCTCCATCGTAGTGCAATTTAACAGCCATTCAATCTTCATCATTTTCCCATTTTTGTCAGCCACTTTTCCCCCATTTGTTGTTGCCATTTTGACACAGCGCAGCAATAATAATGATAATTTTGTTGTAGTATTCGAACTGTGCTGCCGCCGTCGTTGGCGTCGCCATGCGGCGGGCGGCTCATCGTGGCCTGAGTACACAATGGCTAAAGTACATACCAGATACACAGATACAACTACAACTACAGCTACAACTACAACTGCTGAACGGCAGAACAAACCCAAAACAGAGAAGGAAGCAACAGCAACAGAGACAGAAACAGCGACAAAAAATAAAATAAAGCAAAATAAACCGCAGAGCGAAGCGCGAAACGGCAGCGAAAAACAAGCGACGGCAGCAGTTTGTCACTCAATCGCCCAGACATCAGTCGCGTTTTCGGATCGACAGAAACTGCAGAAAAAACCACCGAATTCTCTCCGAGTATCTAGCAGATACTCTCAAATCGGAGACGTGCTCGCCATCGCCGCTGTAATCCGAGAACTTAAGCCGATTTGCGAGACATTTGATTGGGCCACAGACGCTCGTTGAAATTACATTTGCCGCGCACGCGCGTTTCGAAGCTAAAGTTCAAGACGTGTGCCGATCCGTTCCAGGTATCTCTCAGATACCGAGATACCCGTACTCCCCGACTGCACCAAGTGCGGCTCTGAAAAGAATACGTCTACGTGTACGTGTACGTGTACGCCGATAAGTCGCATTTTTGAGTGTGTAAATCAGAATTTGAAATGCACATGGCATTTGCATAATTAGTGGGCCGATAAGAACTTTGGTTAGTCTGAACTGAACTGAAAGTACAGTGGTCACTGTACAATAATTAACACAATTATAGATACTCAAAGAACGTGTCGATGGTACAATGTGCACCGAATAAAAATGCCATAAAAAAGAGTATACGAAAACTACTAATAAATAAAGATTGTATCCCAAGCTGTGGAGCGCAGAGCACTACAAAAACTATTTACAAAAAAAACTAACTAATGAAGGACTCAACGTACAGGAGAGATGTGTTTTTCCACATTTCCCTTCAAAAAGATGCATCTTTTCTCGCAGCCAGTGCCCACTGTATTGCCATGCCGTGTGTGCAACTGTTTACCTGTGAAAACAATAAACCCCCCGACCCCAACCCCAAGCCCAACCCCAGCCCCCAAATACCCCGAAAGCAGCTGATTAGTTTTGCCGAAAGAGAGAATGGGAGTAGAGTAGTAGGGAGAGGTCTACAATAGAGCAAATACTCGATTTCCGATCCAATTCGCGTTACGGATGAGTGACTCGAGTGTGCACTACGCTTGGAGCTGGGTGTGTCGGCTGAGCCATACTGTAAATAGCCTCGGATGAAGGTTACAGATGAGCTCCCGCCTGCCCCAATCAGCGACACTCTCCCACCTTCAAGGTCAACTTGGGGATCCGACTGCGCCCTAAAGTCAATAATCCATATACCTGAGCAAGTACACCTCTGGATATATGTGTACATTTATATATTGCACAACATTTGCGCAAATATCAACAAGCGAAAATCCCATATAGCCGAGAACAAGTGTCGGTGGAAGGCAAATAGAGAAACCCAGGCCATAGAAAATATTTTCTATTCACGTAATGGTTTTCTGAAATGAAAATGAATCACTTTGAGGGAATATTCTACCAAAAAATAATATCACTCAAAGACGAAGTCAACAAACGGAAATTGTCACATGTCAAATTTCGGTTTGGGTCTTTTTTTTCGTATTTTTTGAGGAGGTAAAACTTTGAGTGCAGGCCGTATTAAATACAATATGTCAGCAGCTCGTCAAAACCAGTTGGGGTGGAGGGGAAACTAAAAATATGATTTACTGTAAGCGAGAATTCTGATCAGGCCCTGCGCCATATTGTTTGTTGAGTAATTTATTGTTAAATAAATATCGCTGTAATGCCACTGTTATGTCTATAGAAATCTCCCTCAACTTTTCTGCCTTTTTGCAATTGTCTCAAACTCACTTTCGATATTCTAAAAACGGAAACCTACACATTTTGATATTTATCATGCTTCAAATGGCCCGCTTATAATGGAAAAGCGTAACTTTACGCTCTGAATAATTTCATTTAACACAACCGACAACAACTACGTATAATAAAACGCCACATGAGTTGGTGCTCGTCGAACAGCAAAGTTCAGAGTGTAGAAGTCGAAAAGTCGAAAAGTGTAAAAGCGAAGTTGATGTGATAATTGTGTTCGAGTTTCCAAGTGAATTCCTGCCCGAAGCGCACGAGGGACCCAGATAATGCTCAAAAAGTGGGCTAAAAAATGATAAAAATTGGGGAAAACTCAAAGCCTCAGACCCCGGCTAATAAGCATTTAGAAAAAAAGAGCACTCCACATTTTGAATACGTCCAGAGCCCAGCGAAGCGTTTCCAAAATGATTACGAAAATGTCACAACAGCAAGAGCAACAACAAAAGTTGATACATATATGTACATATGTACCTATAGTTATAGACATTCTGTACTGTACAGTTGTACTGGGAAAACGAATCAATTTGTTTTGCATACGAGTACATATGTCGCAGCAGACAGTATCGACAGGAAACTGTTCCACTTTTGGCCACCTGCAAGTTGTTGGAAACTCTTGTCAATATTTGCACTTTCTTCTCGTTCCTGAGTTACATTCCACGAGAGATCTGCCTATAGACAGAGCGACGATATATAGTAGAGAGGAAAGAGGAAAGAGGAAAGGAAACTTGTCTATTTACGCATATTTATGTCTATATGTTGGCCATGTACAAACAAGAAACCATCAGCTCCGACATCGGCATCAGCATCATCATCATCATCCCCATCAACCTCATCATCATCATCTTCTTCATCTTCTTCATCTTTAGGCAGTCTGTCAATAGATAGGCAACCGTCAATTTTAGTTGGGTCAAAAGAAATTGAAAATAGACAGCCCTGGCAGGTGGATTTTCGGGGCGGGGTGGGGTTGGTTGAAGCCAAGCAAAAGTAAAGAGACCTACAAAACAGAAAATACCACCAGAAAATATTCGAATTTCAAAGAAATTGACATGCACGAGGACCCAGCCCCAAAATCAATTGTAACCAAGTGGGAATTGGTTTCCGAGCAGATTGCTCTGATGGATGAAATATGTTAGAGTTTTAAGAACAATATGATAATATCATATTTTGTTGATAAAAGATAATCCCAAAGAAAATGCATAGATGGAATACTGATCCGAAACCCGATCCCCCTCTAGGGCGAAAGAATTTCACATGGAAATAAACCGAACTTCATAGTCAGACCATTGTTTTTTTTGCTATATATACGTATGCATGTATGTATATTTTTTTGTATATATTTAGGTGTCGAACAGTTGCTGGATTGTTAAGTTTTCCAAGTCGAAGTCCGCACATGCCGCGTCTTGGGTTACTATTTACTCAATTTTGTATATTTTTTCTTTGGCAAATACAGACATTCGTTTCTCGAAAGCATTTTTCAAGCTGATTAGAGCTTCACGCAGGTGTTATATACGAAGTAATATATGTACATATGTATATGTACAAGATATATGGAGGGAGAGTGAGCTAAGCAAATGGGCGTGGCTCCGAGCCAAGTTGTGAGAATGCTTGGCACTTTTTCTCTCAATTGGTAGAAAGAGTTTAAAGTTCTCCTTTTTTGCATATATGATTGCAAATAAAAATTGTTTAAGCGAAAGCTCGTTGGATTAAAAATGGTTGTTTATTTGTTGTTTTTTTTGTAGTCTTTTTAATATCATTTTTGAGCTCCTTAACGGACATTAAATTGAAAATCAAATAACTGCGCTATGTGATCGCCATAATAATCGTAATAGTAAAAACAAATATCGTATATCCGTATGACCGGCCGATACAAACGGGTCATGTCTGGCCCATTAGCGCAGGGTACTCGTCCGAGTACTGGGGGATGTGCAACAAATTGAAAGTAAATAAAACCGAAAGAAGACAACAAAAAAATGATAATGATAATAATAAAAAATATTTCGTTATTACAACAACACAATGGCAGTGGAAAACTGCAGTCACCTCCCCGGACAATATGGCAAATTAATTAGTTATACAGCAATGGCAGACCGTAAAAAGCCGTGCAAATCGCTGCACATATCGTTTCGTGTGTAGAAAAAAGATAGACAGAAATATCAAATGGCTTTTGTGTGCATTGCAAATAAAATTCAAATTATCCACAAGTGAATAATTGTGGCATTTTAATGGCAGCCCCCCAACTAAATAAACGAAATAAAATATTGGTTTTGCAGTTTTTAATATAGCCCAGGAGGCCCATAAAACAAACAAAAAAAAAAGCAAAGTGTTTTGGCCCAATACAAATCCGTTTGAATTTTTTAACGCGTGCTCTCACTGTCGTGGCGCCATCTAGCGGCCGATAAATAACATGAAAAATCCAAATATCATGGAATGCAGCAATTCCTTAAACAACAATAATAATCCTAATACCGCCAACAACAATACGAGTGCCAGCAGCAACAGCAACGGCAGCAGCATCAACAATATCAACGGAAACGGAAGTGGAAATGGAAATGGAAATGGCAACGGCAACGGCAATGTTAGCGAACAGCGTACTCTATCGGGGAAAACAAATCCAGCTGCATCTCCATCTCCCCCCAGTAGCGCCAGCAGCAACAGCAACAGCAACAACATCATCCTCAGCGGCTACAACAAACTGAGCTCCTCCACGGGCACCTCGCCGCAGCATCATCCGCAGCACTCGCCCTCGCCACCGCATCACCAGCAGCACCATCACCACCAGCACCAGCACCAGCACCATCCCTATGGCCAGAGCCAGAGCCATCCCCATCCCCATCAGAACCCGAACCCAAACCAGCACCCGCCAACGATGTCCACAAACATGACCACAAATGGCCATCAGTTGTATCCGGCGATAACGGCAACGTATTGGCTGCCGCCACCAAATCCGGCGCCATATTTAGTTCCAGGTAATTAGTGTTACTTGCGTGGGGAACAGTTGATTCAAAAACCCCACCAGCACCAGCACCTGCACCACCCTGCTTTCAGCCCAGCCCCAAGTACAGTGAATGCCCTCAGAGTTGGGCTTGCACGTGCAGCAACTGCAGTATTACTCCTATTACTGCTAGATTACTTTCTATGCCTTGACTTACCATTTATGCTTGAGTGATTGATGCACTATTAAATGATCAATGTAATTATCAAATATAAGTAAGAGCTGACTTTTCGTAATTTAATGTTTATTAAGAATTTCTGAAAATTATAATGATAATTATAATGATTTCGGGTGAACTTAAATGTAAACATAATTCAGTAGAGCCTACCATTCCACCCCTTTCTTAAATGATTCATTAGTTTCACCTGTCCCCCAGCTGGGGTTCTCCCTAGCGACCACTCACTGTACCATCTATTGTCTAAAACTCATTGCAACTTTTCTCTTTGGCAGCGGAAGCGCGTCGCCTGCAAAAACGTTGCAAATTATATTTTCGTGTTTATTGTGAAGCTCGCGAGGATTAAAAAGCAAAGCGGGTCCGGGCCGCTACAGAGCGAGAGAGCAATGCAATTTTCTGCAAAGGCAACGAGAGTGGGGGGGTGGGGGTTCCGGGAAAGGGGTATCATGGGTCGAGCGTGTTTCATGTTTCGATGCAAGTTCCGTGCTTTTGGGACTCTTTTGTTTTTTGTTGAACTGCATTTGTCGTGTGTTTTATTTCCGTTTCGCGCCAAGTGGCTAAATGTTAAACCATGGCCAGGGGACTGGTCATTGCGGGGAGCAGGGGGGGGAGTGTGGGATGGATCTTCCTCTTTATTTGTATGTGTGTGTGTAATTTCATTTGCAAACGCCAGTTGTTGGGCAGCTAATTAAATTTTTGTTTTGTCTAGGGACTTTTTACACTCCCCCCCAAAGGAGTGGAAAAGGCCAGACAAGAGTTGGCCGTACAATGGAGTGGGGGGGATGGGGTGGTGTTGGAAATTCGTTTGATATTGAGTTTGTCGGCTTATCTCTTTTTTACATGTTTAGTGCTTGTTCTTTTTTTTAGCTTAAAATCGAATTTAGCTTGAGATATATTTATGCTAAAAAGAACCTAGTTGCAAGAATATCTCTCTGCTAAATAGTTAGTATTTGGTTAAAATAATGTTCAATTATTCCACAAAAAAATAGCCGCGTTCGAATCTATTTTACAGCCACAAAACAAAAAGCAATTTCATTGTTTCCAGCAATAGAAACAAAATTGGTGGTCAATCGAATTACGGGCCCCCATATATGATTAAAAAAAAGTATACCTCATATAGAGAGATTTAAGAACCATTTAAGAACCATCATATGAGACGAGGTATCATTGAACGAAGCTATTTCCCAGCGCCTTTCAGAAACGCTGGCTCCTCCAGCTGCCGACCTGTAGACGGCCCTGCATTTAAGAAATGAATCCGAAAAGCAAATGTCTAGTTCCTTAGTCAGTTCATTAGTTTCTTGCGTAACTCCTACAGCAAGCAGCTGCGTGACTGATCGATTATCACAGTTTTGCTAAAGATCTAATCAACCATCAGCCCATTCTCGACTGTTGTTACTCGTATATATTTAACCCAAAAGGTGTCTGTGCTTTCATATTTTTAGCATTTCATTTCGTTTGAGTAGACCCGCAGTCTGCCAATGAAATGCAACTCGTCAAAGTTATCTTCTCCTTAGGATGGCCACACTTTTCAGTCCCCTTCTTCTGCTTGGGGCTGCTGGCCACACTCTTCCCAATACACTTCTGGTTCTGTGTCTGTCATCCCGTTCTGGGTGATGTGACAGTTTCTTGGGCTGCCTTGGGGTCGGGCTCTGTCGGTGGCATGCAAAAGCTACGTGACGTGTGGATAGTTGGTGTTGTAGCTGCTGCTGCCTCGGCTGCCTCGGCTGCTGCTGTTGTTGCCACAGCGAAACGTGTTACATTTATGTTAACGCATTTGCACACGTTGGGAGAAGGGAGGAGAGATATGTACATGCAGATGTACATTTATAATGCCACAAAGTTCTAAAATCCACAACCTTATGCAACACTCTCTCACACATCCACACAGATGTTACACTTCACTTTTGAGTGACAGCCATTTTGACTTACGAGTATGTCCCCTGTCCCAGCCCCTGCCCAGCCCCTGCCCTGCACACAGCCCTCCGCCCCACCATTTCGGAGGGGTACGTATAGTACCTCGTTATTTGATCTTCCCAAAAAATTATTGTGTATTATTATTTTTTGTTCCTCGCTCGTTCGCCTGCATCGAATTGCTTTTAAAATATGCACTTTATTTATTTATAGTATGGGTTTTTGTTCTCTCGTTTTCCGTTCCTCTTGTTTGTTAGTTTTGTTCGCTTTTTGCTGCTTGTTTATCATCGCTTTGGCTTTCGTCTTCGCTGGTTAGCTGGCTGGCTGGTTGGCTCGTTCGCTCTAAACGCTTCTGGCCAGAGTCAAAGTCGGACTCAAAGTCAACAATTCATTTCGCATATATCGCATAAATATGCAAGTCATGCGCCAACTTAGACGGGAGACAATTGCTGGGTGGCAGGGAGAAATCGAGGTATTGTAAGCCTCCCCCACCCCCCCGCGATTCCCTAAGCTGTGTGAGGTTATGTCGGGTTTCCTCATGCTTGCGAGCAGAATCGGTAGGGGAGAGAACGAGAATGATAGAAAACAGATATGGGGAGAACTTGCGAGGGGTTTGGGGGGTGGACGACGAAGGAGAGCAATGTCTGAGGAATAGTTCCCGGTAATGAGAATATTTAGGGTTATCTGTATGCCAGTCGCATATGAAATTTGAGGTTATGATGAGAGGAGAGTGAACTTCGTTTTGGTGCAACTTCTCAAAGGGGGAGTATGGGAGTTGAAGGGAAGGTAAACTGTATACCAATATTCGTACTATGAGAAGGAAGGTGGGTTGCAGCTTTAAGGCGGATTAACAGGATACTAAAAAGGCGATTAAATGAGAACTAATCAATTATTAAATACACATGGAATTATTAATGTTTATATTTATGTCTTACAATTTTATAAATTATTTTTAAGTTCATAAAAAATATCCAGAGACAATCTGAACTTTATTGAGTATTTTAAAATATAAAGAGTTAATTATACAAAAGCTTTCCAAGTATTAAATTATGGAAGATTATAGCAAACTATGGGCAAGCCCCCTCCTCACTCAAACCCAAAGATTTATTGAACTTTTCTATTACTTTATTACAAAAATCCAAAGTCAATTAAAGAAATTGTTTAATATCTCCGTTCAATATTTCATTCAAAATATCATTTCGATTACCTATTTTTATAGCCCTATAGTACTATGTAGTAATATAGCAAAGTAGAGTGAAGAATAACTGTAAATTTGATACAGATATTGAAAAAGGCATATCGTTAGCATTATATTCGATTTGATTAGAATAAATCAATCAAAGATACTCGCATTCCATTCGCTGACTCCCCCATAGCTCTCACATGTATCGATTCCCTCAATCAGATTTTAAAATAAACAAATAATAAATGCCTCTAGTGTTTCCAAACCCATTTTTAGGAAATTGCAAATTGTCGCCAGATCCAATCCATTCATTTCCTTCACATCTCACACATTGGGACAACTCAATTTGTTTTGCAGCTAATTTGTCCGAACTCTTAGCCAATTGACAATTGGCCGAACCACGCCCAGTCGAACCGCCCCCCCTCTTTAACCCCTTGAACCCCACACCCTTGGAATCACAAACAAATCAAACATCAAATAGCAATAGCCAGAGAGAGAGAGAGAGGGAGAGGGGGAGAGGGAGACAAGTGACCAAAAAGCTGAACAGCGAGAGGGTTCAACGAACACCACAGAATGAACAACATCCACTCACATTTTGCATAGACAATGCTCGAGAGAGAAAAGGCAACGACAACAAACTGAATGCGTTACAGTTCAATAGCAGCACGGAATTGGGGGGGGGGTATGTGTGCGGAGGGGGGACCAGCGAGAAATCAGGGGTACTGGGGGCCAATGGGTCGCTTGATCGACTGAGGGTCCCATAAGAACGAAATGAAATTCTGTCGCGACAAATACACAACAATGTGGAATACGTAATCAATTGATTCGGATGTGTAAGCCACACACACACCCAAATATACAATACACATGCATATGTATAAGTATTGAGTATCTCTATGTGTGTGCATATATTTACATGTGAAGCAAAACAGAGACAAAAATTGAACCGAACGAATGAACAGCAAGACTTGGGGCTGGGAAATTCGACTAAAAACAAGAAGCCCGAAATGAGCACTTATTGCCTATTTATCTGAGCAATCGGGCGGATGAGCATCCTCCTATAAATATATAAATACATATGCACACATATATCCAAAGTAAATACATTATGTACAGCTTATGTCTGCCTCTAGCGATTTGTGCACGGAAATCCTTGGGCCTGCAGCCCAGCCATTTCGAAGATGAATTCCGCTTCGGGAATTTTAAGCTAATTCAGAGCCAGAGCCTAAAATGTGCTAAGCATGCTCTAAGAGCTTCAGTTGCCAGGAGAGGAGAGAGGAGAGAGGAGATGTTCAAGAAAGGATTAAACAGAGTATATCAGGAGCCAGACTCCGACTTTTTCCTTACAGAGAACATTGGCTGGTTTCTAAGAGGGTAATCACAGCTAAAAGATACTTAGGTCGAGTGAAATTAAGGATTCTTAGGATCCCCTCTTGGCCGCTGTAAGTGGTTATAATTTTATTAAATGATATTCAGAGATGGATTATGGATGGATATTTTATTTCATAGAAGGTGGTGTAAGTTCTTCAAACTTTATTCAGAGATTTTTCAGAACAATTGTAAGCTATTTTATCTCTCTGTATCCCACCTGAACGCCTTTCAATCATCCACCTTTTATGGATAATGACTTTATTACCCAGAATCAAAGGCTGTAAAGCCTCAAATCAAAAGGGGGAAAAAGGTGCATATTATAAGCATCTCCTCACGGCGCTCCTCCTCCTCCCTTTCCGCCGAAGTAATCACCCTTAGCCATCACTTTTGCTCCCTCAAGATCCCCTCATTATTATGCAAAGCGCATATTGAGGCAAGTCACAAAAAAAAAGAAAATATAATAAGAAAAAAATAAAGAGAAGCTCAAAGAGATATTTTACGAGTGTCTGGTGGAAGAGGGGGGGAGAGCGAGAGCGAGAGATGCGATGCGATGCTGATGCTGATGCCGTCGACTCCCACAGACTGGCAATCAAAATTACTTTTGACGTGACATCTAGCAGCCCGAAAAAGCCGCAAATATGCAGAAACACCTTGAAAACGAGCCATAGAGATATGGAGATATGGCGATGTGGGGGAGAGAGGAGTGGAAAGAATCCACGAGATTAAATGTGCAGCAAGGCATGAGAGATAAAATGACATAAGATACGACGTCAAATGTATCTGGCGAGTGGCTCTGTCTCTCCCCCACAAACAACAAACAACAACCTTTATTGTCTCCAGGGAGCGTGCGTCACAGAACCAGTTTTCCCGCCAGCCCCCTCGGATACCGAAACACAGAGCTGGCAAATAGTGAGATACAAAATACAAAAATGTAATTCAAATTAATCACCGCATATAGAGATGTATCTGAAAGATGCAGCCCCGCCGCAGCTTAACGTGTCAGAATCTTCAGATCGGAAATGCACTATTTCCCGCAGATTTTCGTGTTACTTTTGGCCGACATTCGTCTGTTCGAGATTAACTCGTCAATTAGTGGATAAAGTAAAAACGTAATTTATTTATGGAAAATCCAATTGAACGCCAACATTTTGCTGATTGATATTGGTCAAGTGGTTTTTCATTAAGTCATTTCTAGTTTTCCACTTGAGAGCAAAAAAACACACTTCTTTGTAGTTCCATTCCAGCCCTCTCTGAGTGGATCGGAGCTTGCCAAGAACCCACAAAAAATTACATACAAGATTTAGGAAAATATTAAGCGATAGAGAGGACTGTCGCTGCCCCTCCATGAGTTTCTTTTCTACATCCCCCTGCACTTGCAGTCTTTGTTCTCCCTTCATCGCTTGCTCCCTCTCCCTTTTTATTTATTCCCCCCCTCCCCGCCACCCAGGCATACATCTCATCTTCAGGGCAAGTTGCCAGTGAAGCACTTGAGAACATCAGCAATGGGTGGAGTGGGGTGGGGCCGCACATTAGAATAGGAATAGCTGCTGGCAGCGGTAATTGAATGAGGAGCACAAAGGCAGCCAGAAACGGTCATTGGATGGTACAAAAAATATAAAAAAACAGCAACAAAGCATGAAAGCGGGAAGGCCGAAGCGGGAGTACTCTTCAGGAAAATGAATTTGTTAGGCAGCTGCAGTTCCACGATTTTTACGATTTATTGCATTTAAAAAATAAATAAACTATAATCTTTGGAGATATTTTGTAGACTTTGGCGGGACTAGGAAAGTATCCTTATTTATCTTTCCAAAGATTGATCGCTACTTTCTTAACATGCCATATAAATTATTCGGATCAAGAGCGGACCTTTTCTAATCTCCTATCATAGCTTGAAACCCCCTTGGACGGGTATCAGAATCGAATACAAGACTCACAAAATATCCCTCACATAACAGCACACAAATGAACCCTTCAAGCGAATGGCCAAAATGAGCAGCAACGGGGGCAGAAGATCTCCTCAGACCCATGCCCCATGCCCCATTCCTTGGGGGCAGCTGGCAGTGTGCCTAGTGCAGCTTCCCCTCTCCCCCTCCTCATCCATTCTGGGGCTTTCCCTCTTTTGGCTGCTGCTGCAGCAGCGGAAATTGTGGCGCTCGCGGGCCGGAAGTGTTGCCAACGTAATCGAAACGTGCCCGGGCTCCTGGCTCCTGGCTCCTGTCGACAGAGTCGGTGACGCCGTCCGGTCAGTGGCTGTTGTTAGGAGGGGGATGGGGATGGGAATAGGGGTGTACTATAGTTGGAAGGGGAGTAGAGCAAAGGGCTGCTAGGGGTAGCTAGGGGTAGTTGGGCGATTTTAATGATTTCGTACATTTGTCGCAGCGGTTGGCAGCGCGAATGTCATTAGCTTTTATGATTGTTAATTGTATCTGCGGTGCGGGGCGGGATAATTTGTGTGTGGGAGGATGAGCAGCGGATGAAAATGTCCCTCTGATTGAATGTGGAAATGGATTTTTCTACCTTCATAATATGTTTTTTTTTATTTTCTATTTTAGATCCTACAAGAGAGTTAATTATGTTAAGGAGCTATATTGTATGGCTCTTATTAGTGTATCTAATCTATCTGACATCCGTCTGGTATTAAGTGTGCCTTTTAGATGTACTTTACACGGGACGAAAATTGGGTTGCAGGCCTGGATGATTAGATCAAATCCTCGTACTTAGAATTTTCAATGTAGCCCCAAAATCTTTTTAAACAATTCCAATACCACGATTTTGTGACTCCTCGCACTTTCATAATTTTCACTCGGCAGTTGCGGAGCCGAAATTCTAAACAATTGATGAATTGAGAAGAGAATTGTATGACCTTTCATACGATTTTTCATTCGAGCCGATACAATGGCAGTACCTGGCGATATATTACGTCAAAGTTTAAGTTTTCTACAATTTTTAATGTTTTTTTTATAGGACAAATGTATGTAAGACAAGTCTCTGTTGAAAACCGTGGCTTAGTGATCATTTTCCAAGCATCCTGTTTCTAGAGATATTTAAATTGGAAAACGCTATTCCTAACAAGCTACCTAACAAGAAATGGTCGAATTTATTTCTCAATTTATTGGTTCTTGTATTGTAGGTGTGTTTGTATTAGACTCTTGTATTTGTGTGGGTTCCCTCGTACCTAGTTTGCTCCAGGTCAAACCCACTTTAGGGCAAGTATTCATATCATAGTAACAAAAGGAAGAACTCAAAGCAGCAGCCACCAAAGTCCTGCTCCTGGTCCTGTTCTAAATTAATTACATGCACATAATTATTTCTTACAAAACGTCACCGGGTGCCAAAACGTTGGCCCACACAAAAAATAAAGAGGAAAAAAAGAAAACTTTTAGTTGAAAATTCCATTTTAATTTCCGTTTCCGCATCAACATTTTCCGCTTGTCAATTATTGCAAAATTATGCAAATATGTTGCGCAGACAGGGAGGGAGCGGCAGCGGGAGCAGGAGCCGGAGAGAGCGGGAAAGAAATGTCGAAATTTGTGCGCATTAAACGCGTCGCCCACAGAGGTCCTTTCTCCCTTTCTCCCTTTCTCTGTCTCTTTCTGTTTCCTCTCGAGACTCAACACCGCCAGGGAGCTTAATTGAATTAAAACATAAAAATTTCTGCACCGCAATAAGTTTGTCTGGTGCCCCGCCTCGGGGTAGGCTATAAACCTGGCCATCAGGGGAATGAACAATTCGGTTTGTGGGTACGAGGGATGGGGATCTACCCCTCATATCGTATGTGTAATATCCATTTTAGTGCATTTTGATAGGCAGCCCCAACCCCCAACCCCCACCCCAACCCCAGCAGACTGGCTCAGCAATGAGTATCATAATTTTCGCATTTTACAACATTTTTTCTGAATTGGCGGGACTTTAAATTAATTATGAGCGAAGGAGGAGCGCGGCACGTCCCCAATCCCGTAAGTATGCAATGGAAATTTTCTGCATTCTCACTCGAAATGTTGTGCAATAAATATTTATGCAGCTGAGAGCGAGCGAACGAACGAAGGAACTACTTAACAACACAAACAGATACAAATATGTGAAAAGTTTTCCACCAACTGCGGGTGGGAAAACGGGGGGGCGGGGGGGTGCCTCCACTTGAAAGTTGTTCTCGGTCTCGTTTTTGTTGGGAGCGGAGCTGCATGGCATTTTCATTTATCAGGCCTGCTGGAACGCGTTCAGCGCTTAATCTGTACAGTACACACTCAGTACAGGAGACACTGGCACTTGTGTGTGTTTGTGTTCTAATGGAAAATGCTCAACATTTTGGAGGGAAATTACCAATGCAGAATATACTTATACGCATCCTCTGCATGGCCATGTTTTATGCAAAATTTTAATTGAAACCAGATACACAATGAGCCCAGATTCACCCCAAGTAGAGGCTTAGAAAGTGATTAGACAGGAGCACACACTGGCTGCGCATGTGTATCTATCATAATTAATTGAAGATTCAATTGAAGCTGGAAGATAGAAGACAGAACACAGGTTGGTGGATGCACAGAGTACTATTTCTCACAGCTGTGCTTACACAACTGAAATTAGAACCAGTTAAATAGCCCGAGGAAATCGAAGTCAAACAAAGGCATTACAGCCGAACAGAAACTGAAACCCAAATCTCAAGCTCAATATAAATATAAATATAATAATAATAATTCCTCAAATGATGCTCCGTGTCTGTGTGGCATTTATTGGGTGGAGGGGAAGGGGTGTTGTAGCCATTAGCTAACTTGTTCACATCTGTTTTTACATATGTATTGCTTTACAGCTCCTCTCTTCCTGGTAAATGCGCCCCAGGCTATGCTTTGAATAATGTTCCCTGCTCGCTTTCCAACACTCCCATTCCGCCATTCCAAAGAGTGTGTGTATGTGCATGTGTATGTGTGTGCGTTTGGTTTGTATAAATCTGGCTGGCATGTTAAACATTTATCCCCTCTGTTGAGCTCCCATCCCTGCAGCCCTTACTGCAGCTCCACCTCATTTTAATGTTCCTCGCATTAGTGGCAAATTTCTGGTACATCCGATATATGCAAATCTCAGCTGACAATTGTCCCGGTCGAGCAGGGGGGGGCGGGGAATTTCATCTTCTCCTTCGACAAAGTTTAATGCGCTTCATTCGTCGCCATGAATGCAATTGTTCTGCTTAATGCGTTTGACTTTTGTTTGTGGTTTTTGCTCTATATAGCTGAAAGGTGTGCGCGTCAGACGAGGGATGCTTCTATTTCATAGTACCTTCTGTATAGCTTCCAATATTCGTAGACAATATATAGGGGAAACTTCTGAAGATTCGAGTATTGAATATACTAAATTATTTGAGCAATTGAATCGATGACCAAATACTTAATAAATGAGTTTTATTCTTGCAAGAATAATAACTGAAAAATATTGGAATATTATTATGAATAATATTTATTATAATATCTATTAATATGAGTAAGAAAATCTGGCAAGAGTATCTACCCTCGAAGTCCTTTAACTATTCCCATAGCATACTTAAGTGCGTATAATGTGCAGCGTGTGCGTGTGTATTTATGATTGAGTGTGCGCGTGTGTGTGTGTATTTATGATTGAGTGTGCGCGTGTGTGTGTGTATTGTGGGCGTGCTGTCAATGCCGCCAGAAAGTAAAGTATGCCAGTCCTTGCCGGATTTCCATCTCAGTATTATAAACATTTACTCAGGACGGGCGCTTAATTCGTTTAAGCCAACACAAACAATGACATCGGAGAAATATATAATTAAGAGCGGGCTGAGTATTATTTTTGGCACTGCCAAGAGAGAGACAGAGACAGAGAGACAGAGAGAGAGAGAGAATTTAATTGCAATGCAAATTGAATGCAATCTAATGCTTGGCTGACTCCACAGAAAAGACCTCAATAAGTTAAAAGTCTTTATAGGGGGAAAAAATATTATGCACATGACAAACTTTGGCCCCTACGGTAGTGGGGGGAAGAGGCCCACATTTGGGGGCAGGCAGAAGCCGACTTGACACAAAAGTTGATGTCTCAAGTGTGAAGTGAAATATATGAGGACATATCTTGGCCCACGAGTAGGTGGTGGTGGGAGGGGGTGAGGGGAGGTGCCAGCATATAAGTGCAGTTTCCGCTTTTGACTGTGGCATATAAATCTTAAGACAGTTAACGACATCATATGCCAGAGTTGGTCCGCTTCCAGAGGCTGCCAAGGATGAAGTTACAATGCATATGCCACAACCGGAAGTCCTCCGCCATCTGCTACACCCCCTCCAGGGCCCCAAAAAAGCGGAGAACTTTGCTGCATAATTGTAAGGCGGAAGGCACGGAAGGCGGCGAAGGACGCAGGACGCAGGACGAAAGAAACGAAACGAAACGAAACGAAATGTTCGCCCAGCCAGTTGAGGAAACCAATTTGTGGTAATTGTCGTGAAATTGCAATTTCTGCAACTGTAATGGCCCAGAGGACTGACACACAGAGAGAAGAGCGAGAGAGATAAGTACTGGTTGAGAGAGAGAGAGAGAGAGAGAGAGAGAGAAGGGGCAAAAAGGGAGACTGACTTCACTCAAATGAGATTCTCCTGCAGTTTGCTTCGCTGCGGCTTGTGGCCTCCGCCCGAAAAAGGTGAAAATGATAAACTGCCTAAAGCCGAATTAATGCGGAGATTGCTACCAGTCCCGGGAATGAGCCATGGAAATGAGCCATAAACCTTAATGAATGCAGCAAGGGCTTTCCCTTTTGGGAGGAGGGGGCGGGGGGATTCGTTCGATCTTCAAGCAATTTCAACCACGTCAATGGCAAACAGAAGCGCATACTTGAGAATCCCCTTTTTTTATGTGCTCTGGCCTGGATCTGGATCTGGACCTGGACTTTCCGCCAACCGCTTTTATCATCAGTGGAAAAATCACGTGCGCATAAAACTTTCCAATCAGCGATGCCAAATACAAAAGAGGTCCTTAACAAGCTGTTCAAGTGGTGGAGTGGCAGGGGCAGGGAAGGGGCAGCGGAAGAGGACTCAGGTGTCGGCAATAAGTTTTCACCTCCTTTTGTCATTCGTGCTATCTTCGGTCGGGCAAAGTTGCAACTTAAAATGGCAAATCCATACAATAAATATATAAAATGTTACTTTCCGTGTCACACCTGAACTAACCTCGAATAAATTTCGCACATGTGCCGGACAGACCCAAGGAGGGCGGCTGCACACTGCAGGAGAGGCTTGAGAGGGGCAACCTGAGAGAGAGCCTGGGCTGCAGTTCAAACAAAAGCCGAGGAGAGAAGAACTATAACCAGTCCGGACTCGTACTCGTCCTCGTCCTCGTATATGTTTAGCACACAGGAATGCCTCGAGTTGGAAAAAAGTTTCCTTCTCACACACGATAAGGAATGGGGACTGGGGAATGGGGAATGGGGGGAGCCCTCTAACAGGTTGAGTGCGTTCTGAGTGCTCTGGCTTGGGGTCTCCATGGATCACCTCCAGCAGTGCCAGCTCCAGGCGAATGCAACAATTTCCAATCACTTCCCTGGCAGCGACACAATTTTCTATATTTATACTTTACGACACCCCTGCCAAGAAGAGGTTACTGTGAAGGGTTTTCGACACCAAGTGCGGGAGGATTGGTGCATATATGGATGCTCTTAAGGCATCCAAAACGGAGCAAGTGACTGAGGTTCGTTGGAACTGCAGGCCTTTATTGTTTTCAGTTCTGTGTAATAATCCCTTTGATCCCCTTGAAGTCCGATAGATTAACAAATTTCTTAGTTATTGCCGGACACCATTCGACCGGCTATATTCCTAGGACCAACCTCTTTGGCTAACGCAGTGATCCTCCCATCTCATCTCCAGCTAGAGTATCAAAAGTGGTTTGAACGCACGCTTAGTTTGTTTTTGAGAGAATTCCAGAGCAATCCCCCCAGAATGCGTATGGCAAAACTTTGAGGGGGCGGACAAAACAGGGGAGTGTGTGCTGGCTGCTGGAGAGTGTTCGAAAGTGTTGCAGAATGAAAAGTTTTTCCTTCTTATTGCTGCAGTCCGCCAGTCCCGTCCCGTTCTCGTTGCATTGATTCGATTTGTTGCGATTGCGTTTTTAGTCTTTTGCATGTGCGCCCCCGAAAAGTTTGCCACTCCGGACTGGGACTGGGGCCTCAGATAAAGCATAACAATTGCCATGCACAAAACTTTTCCCTCTGCAAATGTTCCCTTTCTGCCGAAGAGGAGTACCAGATCCACGACTCCCACTCGCCATCCCATATGTGCATATACAGGGCAAAGATGAAGACGATTTATTGTTGCAGCTTAAAGTTCCGTTCCCCAGCAGGTCCCAGCTGCTTACAAAGTTGTGCTCTGATTAATTGCACACTCCCCTTCTGAGGGAAACCCCCAAAATATCACTCATACGCCATGTGCTACACAATTTGGGTTAAATACTTGCTGGTCGATCGTTAAACGGCTAAAGTCAAACACGCACATTGGGAGCTCATTAACGTATTTAAGACCCAGCTGAGAGTTCATAAAAAAACCCACTGAACATATTTTCACCTGCTGGAAGGCACCTGGATAGCCAGTGATGGGAGAAACGAATTGTAGATTCTAGAGAAGAGAGTTTTCTGGAGAGTTATACAGCGACAAGTCCTAGAAATCTTTCAGGCAGTTAGATAATGCCCAAACGAATTCATATGCTGGTTTGTTGGCTATGTTCAATACAGTTCTATATAAAAGCTAAAGTTGTAAGTTGCATGCTTAAGTGTGAGATAAAAAATCTATAAATTTACATATATATCGCTACATATTTCAAATGTAAGAACTCATCTTCAATTTGAAGACAAGGTTCAGCTTGAAAGCAGCCAAATTCGCAGCTCTGTGTCACCTTTGTTTCCCCATAAGCCTTAAAGCTGTTAAGCTACACATACACACACACACACACAGAGGCACACGCATATCCTTGCACTCGCATGCATTCACCTGTGCGTGTGTGTGTGCGCGCCTTTAATGCCATTTTTATGGCCACCGTTTGAAGCTCACGTCAGGCATTCAGTCAGTCAGTCAGTCAGTCAGTCATTCAGTCAATCAGCCAGCCAGGCAGCAACCAGAGGCAACCTCAGCTGGGGCAACATTTTTACAGCCATGTGGATGAGGGCTGGATAAAGCACCGCGCACACCGCAAGCCATAATAATAGTCACTCCGGTGCTCATACCCGTGCACGTACCCGTCCGTCCGTTCGTCCGTCCGTTCGTCCCTCCGTCCGTCCCTTCTGCATCGGCAACTCATTAAGTTTGGCTGTAAAACAAATGAAAACAGTTGCCCCTTGCCACCACGATGTTGCGTAGTTGGACGACCTCTTGACCCGCCTCACGTAATTTTCGCAATTGTTATTTATGTTAATTTTGTTCCAGCATTCCAGCCTTTCAGCATTCTACTTCAACTTGTACGAATACGAGTACGAGTATTTATTTTATTCGTAACATTTGTGTGCATTCGTTGCTTTTTTAAACAGAGCTCTGCTTTTCCATTTGATGTATTTACAGAGCGTAAACTTTTCGTCGGGATGCTGAACAAAAAGTACACGGAGGCCGATGTGAGGCAGCTATTCACGGGCCACGGCACCATTGAGGAGTGCACCGTGCTCCGGGATCAGGCCGGACAGAGCAAGGGCTGCGCCTTCGTTACATTCGCAACTAAACAGAACGCCATTGGGGCGATCAAGGTGAGTGTAAAGGATGGGATGGCGGGATGAGATGGCAGGATGCCTTGAAGCATGGTCCATGACAAATTGGAAAATGGTTCGAGGCAAGAGGAAGTCATAATATAAGCTGGAGTCAATTTTGCAGAATTTAAAGCAACATTTTAGTATTATTGTATTTCGAGGTAGATAGTCAAAGTCAAAGATAATACAAAGATACTCCCTAATGCTGGCTAAAATCACCTTTAAGTCCAATCAAAGCCGCTTAACAATCTCATCGTTTCTGCTGCTGCTGCTGCTGCTGATGTGGTGTGTGGGAAAAACTGTCGCAATGATTAATTGCTGTGGCGGCAAGAGTCGCGCATATAAAACACGACTCTCTCACACACATACTAAGGCACACGGGCGCCCAGAAACACCCACACACAGATACACAGCTTCATTCCACAATGGCAGCAGCAGCAGCAACAAAAACCGCATGCAACGGCAAACAGGAAACAGAAATGCAAGCAAGACGCCGCCTCTGGCAGCGGAAGAAGTCAACGGGGGGAGTCCTGGTGGCATCCAAGTAACCCTCTCTATGCCCTTCTCACTCCCACACTCCCTTGCGGCACTCACACTCTCGCACTCACACACATACTCGTACACTAATGCAAGTTTTGCGCCGGAAACAGGCAAAATTACAAACTTCCGACAGCCAAACACACAAACACATGTAAGGAGAGACACACAGTGCTGGGCGAAGGGGGGGGCGAAGAGAGAGGGCAGTGCCGTCCAAGCATGCTGTCTCTGTCCTGTGTATATTGCACATAATTTGTCGCCTTTTGCAAGACGAATGTTGTTGTGGGTGCTGCAGCCATTATAAAGCCATACAGGCATACATTTACATTTACGTTTACATTTACATTTACAGGGACCCAAACACAGAGAAACGTACAGGCTGCACAGGCTTGGTGGTGCTTAGTCCTTGCTTGGGAAGTCTTTTCTGTGATTGGGGTATTCAAAGATATAGACAGTTATTCCGTATACTCGTCTCAGAGCCTCTGGGCCAAAAAATGTCCCAAAATCCAAGTGGTTGGGTACGATATGTTCAACTCACGAGTTACTACTGTACAGTCACGTTTGTGTGTCAGCGATTTTAATGCATCTGAAGTCAGATTACGGGATGCCAGTCACGCACGAGCCAGCGATGAGCTTCGGGTTGCTCCAGGACCTGAAGATGGAGCCCTGGACCCAAAGCTGATACTTAGGCTGCAGCTGGAACTGGAAATGGAGCTAGAGCTGAAGCTGAAGCTGGCCAGGACCAAAATGATGGCGAGGACTGCAAAGTCATTGCAGTCGATTGACGCCTGCAAGTATGCAACGCCATCAAATGCAATCCCAAGCGATGAAATTGCCAACCCTTTCCCACACACAACCCCTGCGAAACCGGAAGAAGCTGAGGCTGAAGCTCAAGCTGAAGGCTGCTGGCAGAATGCATTTAATATTAATGTGCCATGTTTATAGCCCAGCAATTTATTCTCTACTTCTTCCGCAACGGCCACTGCTCCTCCATTAACTCCTGTTTTTCTATACATAAAGCAGGAATAGAACCCAGAAGGGAGGGGTTATGGTTGAGCAAATGATGATAGCATTTTTCAACGCATGCAGATTTCCTTTTTCTTTTTGCCTTGCTTTGCTTTTCTCTCTTTTCGTCTGTCGCTAATTTGTCAAGTGGTTGGAATTCCTCTCGGGCGAAGTTGGGAATGCGGACGGTTCAGTTTTTAATGCTCACTCTTGGCTAAAGGGTCATTTAACCCGCTTACTGTTTCCTTCTGGCCAGAAGAGCAGAAGAGAAAAGAAGCCGGAAAAGGAGGAGAAGTTAAGGAATAAATTCTAGATATTTTAATAATTCGTTGTGCCATTAAATAAATTAAATATTTAAAATTAATTGAATGCTCTAATGGCTGCCCAGCATATCGTTTGAAGTAATCAAATACTTTCCTATTTTTTATATATTTAAGTAGTTTAATATTTACTCCGGGGTGGCACTCCTTCGACGACTTGCTTCACTGCTACTTGATGTTGCACACACTCAGGAGGCAGGCAGCAGGGGAGAGTCTGCGAACAGTTTGATAAGTTTTATGGCCACTGAGACAGCATCAGAATAATGACGCGCTTTTAAGCCGTGTCGGCCGACCACCTTAAGTCCCGGGCTCTCCTTTCTCGGGCTAGCCACAACAGATCTGACAGACCACAGAGCCATTTGTCCGCTTGGGCGACTTAATTTACACCTTTCTGCCAAGCCCAAAAACAAACGAAAATTCCGCCGGGTGGGGATAGAGGCTGTGCAACTCTGAACTCTCGAAACCAGGCCAAACATTTAGCCAAGGCTGCCTTTTAGGCTGCGGTCCAAATGGGGCTGGGGGAGTGAGGCTGGGGACTGGGGACTGGGGACCGGGAGGTTAGCCACTTTACTTATTTTCCGGTTTATGTAGACTTTATCATTGAAACTCATCCACGGCTATGGGCGGCCCTGGGACAGAAACTTCCGCTCAATTGTGGCAACGGTGGCAGCTCTGGCCTGCATCCTGCCACTCCGCGCGCCCCTCCGCCCGCCCGTGTATCGCGGCAGGCACCAGAAGTGCTCTTTAATTACATTGACTATAATTCTTGCGGCTCTGGCGCGACTTTTATGGCCGGCGCATTGTTTTGCCGCTGCTGCTGCCGCTGCTGCTGCGTCTGCTCTTGGCTACAAAGTAATTAGGGAAATTTCCGACCTTTTTAAACAGGTCCTCGTAGTCACACACAGTTGGTAGAAGGTGTTTTCGTTGGGGCACAGAAGGTGTCGTGCATTTTCGGCAGGGGGAGCATCCTGAAATTATAAGTTCGATATTGCAAGAGCTTTATACTTGGAATAACATAGCGAAAGAAATATAAAAATTTTAATTAATTATTAATTTATTATTTATTATTAAAAAATAAGAGAATATAATTCGTAGGAATTATTAAGAGAAGCAGCTCTAACAGGGAACACCTCTGTTAACTCCCCTGGTTAACAGTCAGTTACCGCTCTCCGTTAACAGCCTATGTTAACTGCAACAGGTCCCTGTTAGCACCTCCTGACCGCGCTCTGAGAGCGCTATCGCACGCACTCTTCCTCTGGCGATCGACACGGCTAATAATAATGAATAATAATTTATAAAATAAGTGAAAAATCATTCATGATTGAAGATAGTTAGATTAAAGACTACAATCCGCGTTTATTAGAGCACAAATATGACATTCAATTAACATGCCTATACATGCATTTTTCCCCTTTCAGTCCCTTCACCAGAGTCAGACCATGGAGGGTTGCTCCGCTCCGCTCGTCGTCAAGTTCGCCGACACGCAGAAGGAGAAGGACCAGAAGAAGATGCAACAGCTGCACGCCTTCTGCGGCATCAATGCCCTGACCGGCCAGACGCCCAGTGGAGCGTCTGCAGCCGCAACCCCGCCCACCGCCAACACAGCCACCGCCCTGATAGCTGCCCCCCCATCGGCGCCTAGGCCCAATCCGTCAATGGCCGCAGCCCTGGCCGCAGTGCCGCCTGTCCAGCAGGCGGGAAGCGGCGCACAGACAGCCCTCGTGTCGGTGCCGACATCGGCCCAGCTGAATGCATCCTTGGCGCCCACCCTGCTGACCGGCAACCCGCACCAGGGAGCGGCAGCAGCTGCGGCGGCGGCAGCGGCCTATCTGGGCGGAGATCCAGCGGCAGCGGCCCACCTGCAGCTCTACCAACAGCTGCACAGCTACGGACTGAGTCCGGCCCATTATCTGCCAGGTGAGTGGAGGAATACTTGGATGCCAAGAGCCCCATATGCTAAGAACCGCTGCCCCAGATCCGTACCCATCCCAACCCGAAAACCCAATCTGATCGATCGGTTAGCAAAAGATACAGATAAATCCACAGCGTTGCATCATTTGATCTGTCTCTATCGTTTCATTTTTTTATACTCGTGTCTGTCTCTGTTCCGTTTCACCCATTTGCTCGTTACTCTTCCCAAGAGCTTTAATCGTGTTTTCGTATTCTTTACTTTTGTTTCAATCGCGCACTTTATTTGTGTTTCTTACTGCAACCCACGGATAAATGATTGAACATGAATCTTAAATTTAATTGCGTGTTTTTGTAGTACATTTAACTTTCTTGTTGTTTCTTTCATTCATTTTCGTCGTGTTTTCTTCACTTGATCGAAACATTTTCCCCCACCAGTGTGTGTGTGTTTAAGTATTGATTAGAAAAATGTAAGGAGCAGGTTGAACGAGTTGCCAGAACAAGGGTCAATGGAAGATCGAAATTTGGAACTTATTTTCACTTTCGAAAGGATGATAATATACCGATGAACTTGAACATACCATATCTTATGGGCTTGTTAATTTTTACTAGAAAAATACCAAGAAAAATAAAAATAAAAGCTGTACAAACCTCCCTCCCATTCTGAAAGACACAAAAAGCGTTAAAAATAGGGATTTTTTTTGGTAACCCCAGGATAAATGACTTCCGCCCTTCCGAAGCTTAGTGCACTGCAGTCATTTGTTGGTCATTTAAAACAGTCAACAAGAAATAATGTAAAAGTTATTCTTCCCTTATTTTTTGCAAACAAAATCTGTCGTTGTTTCATTTATAAACAGAAACCTCGGCTCAGACAAAAAGGGTAGAAAGAATAAAAAAAAGAAGAATATCCTTCTGCTAGGTCCCCTTCTTCCCGGTTCTGTGTCGCCTAGCGACAACTGTCAAATAATTAATTTCAATTTAAGCAACAAAATTTGCATAAATGCAGACGGGAGACAGACAGACCAGTGGGCCAACGAGCGAACGAGGGAAAGGTTAGGCCAGGACCTGGACAAGGACCGGAAAGAAGGCCCAGCCCAGCAGCTGAAGAGCATGATGAATAAAACAAAAACATTGTAATAGGATTAAAAGGTGGACAACGACAATGACAGGGATGACAACAACAGCAACAACAGCACAGCGATGATGATGGCCCCAGACCGACACACAGATTTCGCACTCGCACACAGACAACCGCCGAAGAACCCCACACAGCCTGGGCTGGACACACGTACAGGGCGTCAATGTAAACGTGTTGCATATGCAACGTCGCTTCATTAGAATGACCGACGTGCCACGCCCCCCACTCCCCACTCCCCAGTCCCCACCCTCCACCTCCACCTTCTGTCTGGCCAGTCTCGACGTGAACGTGGACATTTTGCGCATAACAAATCAAGCACAAGAGAACTTGAACAAACAGCAAAACCGGCGAAGAAGTACAGGGGAGGGGAAGGACAGAGAAGAAAAAATGAAATACTCGTAAAAGGGGAATCACAGACAGCCAAATGTTGAGCGGCGCGTGATGTAATCGCACAAAGAACAAAAAATCCAGTCAGGGATATAGTTTGGCAAAGATTGGATGCTCTAACGAGAGCTGAGAGCGAATTTCAGAGAGAATATCTCCAATAAAAAGTCACCATCGTAGTCGACAAATAACATCCATACGAGAGCTTGCATTCCACCTGCAAGCCCGATCACTCAATCCCTATATCCCCGACCAAGACACACGAAAGGCGAAAGGGTATCGGAGGCCCAAGGCATGGGAGATGGGAGGACGCCGACCTGACGGCAGTAACTGTAAACGGTGGACAGTAAGCGGTGACAGTCAGGGCAGTCGGGCAGTTAGAAGGAACTTAGAGCGACGACGTATGCCACTTGAATAACAAATGACGTTTTTAAATGTCAGCCCCATACAGAGGCCAGAAGCAGAAGCAGAAGCCGACGCAGAAGGAAGACTCAGCGGCACCGAACTCTGATGGCCAGCAAATGTTCGGAACGTGTCCTCTAGGTTCCTTCATCCTCTCCGGTTGTTTTTTTTTTTTTCGTTGGCGTATATCCGTAAGTGCTGAATGAAACCGTTAAGTGGATGCGGCGGACCTGTAAACGTTTGCTGATTTGACCAATTTCGGCCAAGAAGACGGGAAACTTTATTTAATTGTGGATGTGGAAAAATGGGCTTCAAGGAAAAGCTAATTATTTGACAAGCCAGAATATTTTCCTAGGGAAAACTCGCATGAAACATGAAGAATGTTTACCCACACATACATACGTGAGAGAAGGACCCGCAAAGAAATAACCCAGAAGGAACGTCTTTGTCTAGCATTTTGTGTGTTTTTCTTTGCTCGCTGGCAAGTTGAAAATTTTTACAAGACTTTCCGAAAGGCCCCCGAGGGCAATGGCGCCATCAAAGGCAAAGAACCATAGGAGAGGGATATAAAACAAGGGAGGGGCCTTAGAAGGGTAGCAAAAAAAACAGGAGACTGCCCCAATAGCCTGGGGGAGGGAGCCAGGGCGCTGGCATGTAAAACAAATGCAATTCCAATGTGGCAGCAGCAAAACCTGAAGTTGTCCGCAGGTGAGAACACTTAAAGTTTTATTATGCCCACAAAAGGTGTTGCAGGAGAGTGGGGGCTGGAAAGGAGGTTTCACATCTAAGGATAGTCCAACTAAACACACACACACACACACACACTCCAAGCCTACTGGCAACTCATTCAAAGAGAGAAAGCAATTTTTGTGAATATTCTTTAAATATGCTAGACAATACCTACCCCATTTCCCTGATCCCCATTTCCTGCTCCCCGTGAATGTCTGTGTCCATGTCTCTCGTCTCCCCCCACACACACACACACAGACACACACACGCATAAGGCACCTGCCTGTTTTCCCTGTCTCTTTCTTATGTGTTCCTAGGCTCCTTGTTTTGTGTAGAAAAGCTTTCACTCATTCGCCCGCGCCGCCAAGTATGCAACATGGGACTGAATCCGAACCGGAAGTCTCCCTTCATTTCCTGTTTCTTTTTGCCAGCCTCTTACGATTTTTAATTCATTTCTTTTACACAATTGATTAAGTTCAATTAAATTTGATAAAGCTTATGTCTAACTGCATTCGATTGAATTGAGATTTATGTATTTATTTAACTGTCTGATTTTGTCCTTGGTTTACATTTTTATTTTGTATTTTATTTATGATTTTTATCTGTTTAATTAATTTCTTGCATCCCCACCGTATTTACCTGCATTTTTATTTGAATCCCACCCTTAATTTATTATTATTATTTTCCGAAAAAATTTTCTAATATAATTTAAATGAAATTTATTCTTTAATTTATGAACGAAAATTAAATTTTTCAAAATTTTATTTGGAAATTGAATAATCTCTTTCAAATTAGTTGAAAATTTAATAATTCAATAGTAATTCAAAGTCTTGATAAAATAACTGGTTATGTTTTTATTTATTTTTTGTCACAAATCAGTTTAGTTAAAAATTAAATTATAATTTCTATATATTTAGTTTCCCCTTTTTTTAGTATCTAATAATTTATTAATTTTGTATGTTTATTTGATTTTATCGTTTTATGTTATGTTTTCATTTTGTTCTTGTTTTTCCCTTACCCGTTCCCTCTTTTTCGTTACTTTCCTGTTCCGTGATTTATTTTTTATTTTGTTGAACTATTTGTATTTGTATTGATTTGTATGTTTAAATATTTACATGAATTTTTATCAATCACCATAAAAAAAATGATTGCATTGCAAAAAAAAAAAAAAATTTAATCAAAATTAATTTTTTTTGTATAATTTTTGTAAATGTAAATAATCCAATTGGGTGTGTGTTTTCTTCTATGTTTTTTATATATAAATATTCGTTGAACATTTTTTGGTATGTCTATGATTGACTCTGTGGTCATGTACAAAAAACAATCAATCAATCAATCAACTCAACCAACTCAACCAAAACCTTAAAACCATAAAACCAAAAACTCAAAAACTGTACAAAAAAAAACACAAACAAAAAATAAATATGGAAAATCAGGACTAAATTTCCATCCACCGGATAACAGTGCCCACCACAGCCAGCACGGCCCATCCGGGGGCGGCGCCACATCCGTCGGTGCAGCAGCAGCAGCAGCAGCAACTCTATCGGCTGCAGCCGCAGCAGCAGCCGCATCCACAGCACCTCTCTCACTTGGCAGCGGCGGCCCATCATCATCCGCAGCATCATCCCTCGGCGGCGGCGGTGGCAGCGGCAGCAGCATCGGGCTCCCTGCCGCCGGGCATGCTCCTAGCGCTGGACTGCTCGCCGCTCCATCCCTGTCTATGCAGAATCTGGTAACCCTGCTAGCCGCGCCCACCTCCCACCAGCACCACCAGCATCCATCGCTCACCATCGCCACCGCCCCCAACACCAGCAACAACAACAATAACAGCAGCAGCAGCAACCACAGCATCCATAACCACACTTCGACCAGCAGCAGCCTCCACCAACAACGCCAGCAGCAGCACTCCCTGGTCTACGCCCAGGCCGGAGCAGCCTCCTCCGCCGGACAGCTGATCCAGCATCCGTACAGCATGTCCCAGCTGATGGGGCACGCGGCCACGCCCCCGCCGCAGTCGAGCGCCGGCCAAACGCTGTCGCTGAACGCGCTCTGTAAGTAGATCGAACCCCCGATTACGCCTATCCATGTATCCATGTATCCGTGTGTGTATGGTGACCTGTACCCATGTACTCCGTCTGTGTGTGTTAACTGTTTTGTCTTGTACTGTACTAAAACGACGAGTTGAACCTAGAGCATTTACTTACACTAACACAAACAAAGAGAACCCTCTGCCACTCCTGCATGTGCCCCGCCCGCTAAGCCCTGCTGACCAACAATGCAACTACACAAATCATCATTCCAAACTATATCAATAAATAGTATATTCTATCATACCTCCTTTTGGAAAAATTCACGAGAAAAGAGGATAGGCTCAGAAACATCTGAGAGGTACAATCAGGAAAGGGAATAAGCCATTATACCATTATCCTAGTAGAAAATTGCAATACCTTAGGTTGTTCTTTAAAGGAAAAATAAACGGAAAGACAATAAAGCATTAAATCAGGTTTATAAGAATTTCAGCTAATAACAATTACAATTTCTAAAAGAGAAATATTCTCTTATAGTAAAGCGAAATAGTCACACAACCTGATAAAGAAGTCCCAGCATTCCCTTCAAAATACTTCAGTTTAAGTGAACTTTCTTAAATGCATTTCGTTAAGTAGTAGAACAGATAATCTTTGTTTAAAGATATTTATTTTAAAAATGTACGTTTCTCATTCCTCACGTAGATAAATATTTAGCTATTTAAAGGTGAACTTGAAGCAATTACAAAAATAATTTTTTTAACGAAGCCCCCAGCTGGTTTTTAAAATGTTTCCCTTTCCCCACAGCTTAATCCCAGAATCCCTTGTATCAGAATCAGGCCTCTCTTTCTCTCTCTCTCTCTATCTGTTATTGTATAGACGAGAGTGTTCGCACCATGAAGCACTCTGTAAAAATAAATATACACTAATATAAAACCTCTGCCCATTCCCGCAGGCTCTGTCAATTCCAAACTCTATTCGTCATTTAAATTCTCTATATATTCATATCTTTGTTCGTCCCCCAATAACACTACCACTAGTAAATTCTACATATGTATGTCTGTATCTCTATGTATGTGTAAAAGTTTCTAATTCAAATTTTGGTGTTCTCCGTATATTTGTTGTTTGTGTTTATCCATTTGCCCATCTCTGTCCATATAAAAAAAGATATTTCCAAACCAGCACAAAAAACAGATGAGTAAACATATGAAAACCGTAGACAAATTTTACATCGTTTCCAACAAAAGGCGAAAAAAACCAACCCGAACGGGGAAAATAATTCAAATCAATGTCGCTGACAAAAGAAAAAAAGGACATGCCACACAATGCATTGTTGATTGCCTTTGAAAATAGAAATACTAGAAAAATAATAAAAACAGTACGAGGGAGAGGGACATATTCGCCGACTCAGGCAGAGATTCTACGCACATCAGCTAAATATATTTTTCGGCATTAAAATTTCAAATTGTAGCCGAAAAAAGAAAGACAAAATTAAAAGCTTTCATATGGGGCTGATCTATTTAAATCTGAAAACATTGGGCAGAGAGAGAGAGTCTGTATCTCAAAGAAGTTGATGCCCAAAAATCGGAAACCATTTTATCCGTTTACCGAAAACGATCAAATATACTTTAAGTTTTCTTTCATACTCTAAAAGAAGACATAAAACACATATTGGTCTGGCTATATATTTTTTATGTCTGCCGGTCCTGGCCAGGCAAAAAATTCCTTCGGACTGAAAAACTTTTGAACAAACGTTAATTGGCCCACATGAAACCAAATCAAATACTGAAAGTTTTGTAATAAATTTTAGTTTGGTTTTTCTCCGCATCCCCCCGATTACAGTTCATTTTCAATTAGCAAACTTCACTTTTATAGATTCCGACATACATGAAAATTAATTTCCATCTAAAATGGGGGGTGCCCGTGAATGATGCCATGAAAAATGCACTCCAGTAATTTGCACGAGCATAAAAAAATCCTCCCATGAAATGCAATAAAACGATATGAAAAATAAAGAAAGTAATAAATTTTTAGTAGAAAGGAAAAGAACAAAAAACCAGGAGCAGATTATTGCACAAAGCGAGCGGCAGAGGAGGGCCAAGGTGTTTGGACAGGAGGTGGGGGTGGAGGGTAGGCAGGCTCGATTAAAAGTGGCGCCATGCTGGGAGCCCAAACAACAGAGGCTAACAAATTTTTCATGATACAAAAATACACAAAACAAAGTCGGAAAAAAGAAGAAATAAAAGAAAATATAAAATTTAATAATGGAAGGGACGCGTGAAACAAAAAACATTGCAGCGCCAGAGAACAAAGTGTGAAATGGGAAAGGCAAAAAAAAGTAATAATAAATAAATGGGAAAATCTCATATGCGTTAACTCAACTCGAGCCACGTTTATTGTTCAGATGTAACTATATAGATACATATATATACATATATGTATATATGCGAGTCTCTTTCTCTGTATGTGTGCGTTCCCGTCTCCATCTGTGCACGAGTGTTGTTCCTGTGTGAGTGCTCTGTTGCTGGTATAGTTTCTTCTTTCTAGGCAATCCAAATCGAAAAGTACCATTTTTCTATCAGTATCGAAATTATTCGAAAATAAATATTTACGATTAATTTGCTTACGATTTCAGGGACCGCAAGTGCCGCAGATCCCTACACACCCGCCCTGAGTGGACTGACAAATGGATCGGTGCCAGGTGCCGCCTATGGAGCCTCGTCCCAGTCCCTGAATGCCAGTGCCCTACAAGCAGCCGCAGCAGGCGTGGCTGGCAAACAGATCGAGGGTGAGTCCAGGCCGGAGAACAATCCAAGATTTCACTTAACTTAGGCATCGCTTTCCCCTCAGGTCCCGATGGCAGCAATCTGTTCATTTATCATCTACCTCAGGAGTTCATCGACACGGATCTCGCCTCGACATTTCTGCCCTTCGGCAATGTGCTGTCGGCCAAGGTGTTCATCGACAAGCAGACGAACCTATCGAAATGCTTCGGCTTCGTATCGTACGATAATCCACATTCGGCCAATGCGGCCATACAGGCGATGCACGGTTTCCAGATCGGGACCAAGCGTTTGAAGGTCCAACTGAAACGTTCCAAGGATGCGGCCAAGCCGTACTAGACACATCTACATCTACAGACACACATGCACACCCATGCAGACAGACAGAGGATGGAAACTATAGTTTTAACAATTGTGCCTTCTAAGCAAAGTTCTGAAACCAAAGGACCAATTACAAAAATGTATCTGATAAGTGAACACACACACACACACACAGCTAAAGCTAAAGCTAAAGATAAATAGAAAGATAAATGTTGTAGAGTGCACAAAAAAAAACGGAACGGCAAACCCACAAATCCAACCAAAGAAGTAGCCTAAAAGTTGCATCCTTGTTGTAATCACATTTGCTGAAAACCCATCAACCATTAACCACCATCATCCACTACCAAACTATTCAATGTGGTCGGCAAACAAATCCAAAAAAGAGAATCCAAAAACCCCAGAAATATGAAGCTGCGTTGTGTGGCGCCAAAGTATTTTTCAAAGCCAAATAGTTAAGCAAAAGCAAAAGCAAAAGCAAAAAATATATAAATCCAACCCAGGAAATGGCAGGCTAAAAGGAATATCATATTTTGCACCAATCAAATGAAAACAACTTAGCGAATTAATCTTAAGCTATGTAAGTGATAAGAAAACCACAAAAATATACGAGTATATACAAATAAAATGTAGTAGGGCACAAAACCACCCACAAGACATTCGAAATTCCGTTCGTAGGAAGCATCATTTAAATGAAAGCCTTAATAAAATTAAAATAAAAACAAAAAAAACACTAAAATAACTGGTAGAAAATTCTGTGAAAAACATGAAATCATCAATTAACTAATAGATGTAGCTGCTACCTTAAAAACGTCACAATAAAGATACATCCAAATCGGGGATTGCTTATATTTCATCCTTACTTCAGACATCATTTTATAGTCATTAATAGTTGTAAACTATATTCTATTTTAATTTATCTCGCATCAATTGATTTCAAAATAAACACACAATTTGTTGTTCAATTTGTACTTAAATTGCACTCTACGTTGAAGAGAAAAATTTAGTTTAATCATAATAAATATTAAATTTAAATATTATATACCTATTTGGAATCAAATATTTTCATGAGTATTTGAAAAGTAATTTGTATCGAGAGGTCAAACAAAATGAAAAACAGACCAAATCTAGAGGTTTTAAAGATTTACAAATAAATAATGAAATATTTAAAAATAAATATGTGGCTAAATGTAATTTTGTTCTGCGAAAATTAATTACTCTTGCTTGGGGAAAATTCAGGTTCTTTCAAATTGCATAAGTCATATAAAAACTTCCAGAAAGTCCGCTACCATCTCCAGACGAGACCTCCTATCCCCCTTGGAACCCCAACCCCCCACCCACACTAGCTGCTGGAATAGTGCGCTGAGAGAGGTGCTATTGTACATGGATTCTTTATGCGCCACTGACATCTCAACTGGCGCTGATAGCTCGCATAGGGAAGAGCAGAGCAACAGTGGGGACCATAAATCAAGAGCAGCCTGCGATGGCTCCTTCTTTTCATGGTCCTCGTCCGTATCCGCATTCGCACCCGCATCCGCACCCTTCCCCTGTTCCTGTTGCAATTCAAATGTTGGCGCTAACGCATGAAATATGCATATGAATGGCGTTGCTGAATGTGCAGCTGTTGTCTGGGATCCACCTTGGTCTGGATCTCGTTCTGTATGTGTCCGGGTCCGAGTAGGCATTATTTAAGCTTCAAGATTCATGACTGTCACTGGGGGTCTCAGTTCTCAGTTCTCAGTCGTCTTGAAGGCACAAGTTCTACTGCAAAACAAAAGTTCTAAGAAAAGTTTTCATTCAAAATGGACAAAGATCAGAAGCAGGGATCACAGGGTCAACGGCCCAGTCCACCTCCAAAACCAGCACGTGGCGGGACATCATCCCGTGGCGAGCCACCAACTCAACCAAGTGGAAGTCCGCGTCCACCGCCGACTCAACCCCGGCGCGGGCAAACGCCTACTCAGCCACGAGGCAGTCCACCGCCGACTCAGCCCCGAGGCAGTCCATCACCGTCTCAACCCCGAGGCAGTCCACCACAGACTCAGCCACGAGGCAGTCCACCGCCGACTCAGCCCCGAGGCATATCGCAAGTGACACAGCTACATGGCATGCCGCCACTGACTCGGGCACGGGGAGTCGCGATCCCGCCGACGACTATGCCGCATCCCCCAACACATTACATGGTCGAAAAGGGACCGGGACCGGGACCAGGACCAGGACCGGCCATCAGGCGGGAAACTCCTCCTTCTCGTGCCCAGTTGGCCCAACGTGTACCCGGTGCTGAGCAACCTAAAACAACGCGAGTGCGGATGAACGCTGCCCGACCTGAGATGTCGCCCCTGTCCCCTCAGTCCCCCCGGAGGTCGGCCATCGAGGAAGATATCGAAACCCCTGAAGAAACCAAAAAACCGAAAGGAGATAAACGAGTTCTATTCGGAAGAAAGAAAGAACCAGATTCGAGCCGCGAAAGATCTCCAAAATCGATTCTCAGACGACAGAAGTACCATAAACGCGAGATGAGTAATGTGAAGCAGTCGCGGATTGACTATTCCACCGATGAGGAGGTACGCGATGCTCTCATGGAGTTTGGAGTGTTTATCATCTTCCTACTCCTCACATCAACTGGTGAGTGGAGCAGCCAAGAGTATTCTTGTCCAGAACTACTATTTATTGTAAGCAATATTTAAACGTAGAAAGCTATTGATTAGTTAGCTTCTAGCTAAAGAGGCAAATATTAACGAAACACTAGAACTTTATTTTCCCGCTGTGGCCAGAATTGACTTTCTGATATATTTTGGGATTTAAAAACTTTGAAGCAAGCATTTAAGAATTTTTGAAAACCGGATCTGTTTTTTAGATGTAGGGCTTTTTCTTATATTACTTAAGTATCTTACATCTGGTTGTATTGAACTTAACTATTCTGGAAAGCTGATAAGTGCAGCTAAAAATCGGACCAAAACACTTTATGGCTGCAGCTTACCATCTCGAAGAAGTTACCATAATATAGAGGGATGAAGAGAGAGTGAGAGTGAGTTTTCTAGAAACTAAATTAAATAAAAATATATTATGTTCTAAAATGTTAGTATAATAATTCAATGTTTTTTGTATCCATGTTTTTTTGTATCTATGTTTTTTTGTATCATATAGTATATAAATATATATATATATTAGGCTTTCAAATTAGAATTTGATAATTTTTTTTTTTTTTTAAATTTAGACTACAAATTTAGTAAAAGTCGAAAATAAATATTTCTTGGGCTGAATTTTTGGTCCTAGCTAGGTTAGGCAGTTAGTGCTATCAAAGGGTCAAAGAATGTCCTCCTGGTTGTGTTGCGAATCACTGCCAGAACCATTGATAACTCGAATCGCTGGGAAGAACAGAAATAGTTCAAAATACTGCGGCAAATGGTTTGCCGAGTCAGCTAGTCTCTTATTGAGTTGCCCTGTACATACAGTTGCTTGTGAAATCTTTTTTCCTTCCAGTGGCTCTTTCGGTGCGACAGCCGTACATGTTTTACCTCAATAAAACGATAAGAGAACTGTTCAGCGTACGGGAAATGATGGTGGACCCCACGACGACCATCTCCTTTGATAAAATACTCACTGTTACGGATTGGTGGGACTATTTGGGGAACAACTTTTTGGTAACACTGCACGGAGGTACGACCATAACCCTAGACGATGGTACGCCGGCCGAGCCAACAACCAACTCAACAGATGGAGTCGATGACGGGGAAACAAACACAACTTCTGCAGACGATGGGAGCGGAGTCGAACCGGATTCGCGACGATTCCGGCTCAACGAAGACAGCTTGCACGTAGACGACGGATATGTGGAGATCGATGATGAGACTGGAGACAGAAGCGTTAGAGGAATCGGAGATGAACCCACCAACCAAACCCTCGAGACTAGAGAAGGTGACAATAGTGTTATTACCGATGCGTTTGGCATAATGAGGATGAGCGACGACTCAACCTATCTCAGTGGACGTGTATTTCTCAAGGAGAACCTCATGCTGGGTCCGCCCCGCATCCGGCAGATACGCGTCCGCAAGGGGAGCTGCTATGTGAACGACGCCTTCATCAGGTACTTCAACACCTGCTATGCCCCGTACTCGAGGTCGTCGGAGGACACCAGCAAGACGCACAAGACTACCGAGTTTAAGACGATGAACGAACTGGAAGCCACGCCCATCTGGACTCTGCTCGGCTTTTACCGCTCTGGCGGATACGTCGTCGATCTGACCTACGAGAAGGAGGAGAACAATAAGAAGGTCAAGGCCCTGAAAGAGCTCAATTGGGTGGATCGCGGTGCGAGGCTGTGCGTGATCGAATTCAGTATGTACAATGAGAATACGGACATCTTCCAGAGCGCCAAGTGGGTATTCTCCTCAATAGAAAGCAGAGCTGCGTTAAGGGTACTCTCTCCTTTAGATTGATAGCGGAAATCCCACCAACGGGCTGCATCATACCGCAGACACACCTGTGCTGTGTGAAGGAGTATTCGTTCTTCACGGACCGCAGTCTCTTCATGATGGTATGCTATATATTCTGGTATGTGATGATCGTTTACTACACGATCTTCGAGACGAATGAACTGCGCAAGACTGGATTCAAAATCTACTACAGATCATTGCTCAATGTTCTCGATGGCATCGTATTATTGGTAAATATTTAAATACTATATAGTATCTTCCCGACATACCTCCTCCGTTTGCAGTTTTGCTATCTGGCTTTCATCTACAACATCTGGCACACCTTCCACGTGCAATCCCTGACAACCTCCCACCGGATAGATAAAGGCTTTCTCAGTATCGACTATCTTTGCTTCTGGAACAACGTTTACGTGGACATGATGGCCCTATTGGCCTTCCTTGTCTGGATCAAGATATTCAAGTTCATCAGTTTCAACAAGACACTCGTTCAGTTCACAACCACACTGAGAAGGGTATTCCTCATACGATCCAATCCCATGCAATCCATTATTAACAGATTCCTTGTCAATTCGTAGTGCTACAAAGACCTGGCTGGCTTTAGTCTCATGTTTGGGATTGTTTTTCTGGCCTATGCCCAGTTGGGGCTCTTACTTTTTGGCACTAAGCATCCGGACTTTGATACTTTCACCACCTCAATCTTGACCATGGTTCGCATGATCCTGGGCGACTTTCAGTACAAGCTCATTGAGCAGGCCAATCGAGTGCTGGGTCCCATCTACTTCCTCACCTACATCCTGCTGATGTTCTTCATTTTGTTGGTAAGATTTCAACATCACTGCGGACCCGCTCTCCAGTTTCATGGGCTGTAATCCAATAGAACATGTTCTTGGCCATCATAATGGAGACCTACAACTCCGTGAAGAGTGAAATTACAACGGGACGCAGCCATTTGGGCTCGTACGTCTATAGGAAGCTTTCTATAGCTTTCAACTGGATCTTCTATAGCTGTCTGAGGCGTCGTAATCGGCGTCGTGCCAATCAGGCTGCCCTAGCCGTAATATCGGAAGCACCAAGGACCTCTGGGCCGCGCAGGTAAACTTACTTAATTGAACGTTCTATGTAAGTTCTGGTCTTATCGCTCCGTTATCTCTTCTTCCAGTCCACTAAGGTTTGAAGATTCTCAACCAGATATCGAAGAGAAGGAATTGTTTCGGTAAGGTCATTCGGCGTTCGCTCGGAATCGCATCTCATCTTCGTTCTTTTGTTTCCCAAAACCTTTAGGTTGAGAAATCGCGTGATGCGGCTTGAAGATATTCTGGAGGAACTGGTCCACAATTTGGATGTTATATATGAACACATCGATAAAGGCCACTTCAAAAGGAGGAGGAAGCTGGAAAGGAAGCAAAATAGTTGTAAAGTTGCATAGATCTTACGTAACATAATGGTCTGATTTGTTGACGAATATAGAAATATTAATAAAAAGAATTTGGCATCAATTTCATTTCGTTCAATTCCTTCTTTGAGCTATCCTGCGCCTCGCCTCGAGCATCAGTTTGCTGTGTCATGCCCAGGTAATGTATATTGTTTTCGGATTCTCGGGACCGACCAGTCACTAGTGCGTGATGACCAGAAGAAACCCCATTTTTGGTGCCTCAACACCTTGCTAAATTCCTAGTCTTTGATAATAGTCCATGGTGAGAGCCTCTTGGTAATTAGGCATTTTGTTAGTGGAACTATTTACATTCCATCCAGCAGACCAAAAAGTGCAATATTTATTTAATCTGGGTATGGTTTTCGCTTGCAAAAATTCATTTAATTTACTGTTGTGCTCTTCATGGCGTTCTAATATGAAGACCGGAAGCGCACCAAAAACACGTAACCAGGCGAGCAATCAAATAAGCGAAAATTAATTAACTTCTGCTCTGTGGCAGCCAGACTCGAAAACCGACTGACAAACCGCCAAAACCCGAGCGCTAATCTCTCTGGCAAATCCGTGCTCGCTTTGCTCCAAGGGATTAACCAAGAGCAGAGCAAGGGCTGCCCCAACCCTTCCCAAAATCCTTTGGCAACAAAGGCGGAACGGAGTTAAAAACATAAGCTGAGGCAGCAAGCGTGAGCAAAGCGTCGAGCCACGAATTAAACTATGTATTTAGTTATAGCTGGGTACGGGGGCCGCCACAGGACATGTGGCATCATTAGGAGCAGGTCCTGCGGACTACATCACGTTTCCACCTTATCGCCTCGTCAGGGCTGGGCTGCGGTTGCGGCCAGGGTAACATCTGCCTCACTCGAGGCAACGAACCAGAGCAGACCCCAAGGAGCACACAGTCAGAGTTGGCGCTGGCGCTGGCGCTGGCCAGGGCTGCCAGCGTAAATTAAGTTAGGTGCGTCTGAATTTTGTGGTGCGTATCTGGCAAATTGCATTTGTGAAAAATCGCATCAGGCAGGTTGTGCTCACACAAAAGACAGCTTAACTTCGTGACGAGTACAAAGAGTTTGCCAAGATTAATGCGAAAATGGGGGCAAACATACTGGAAACAGGAATCCCTAAGTAGAAGAGATTTCAGGGACTTGCTCAATTCGATACTCTCTCAAGTCCCACAGCAAAGTGTTCACCTTTCTCATGAATCCTTCGTATAATATTTTGGACTATAATTACTAAGTTGCTTAATTTTTACACAGCGATTATTTATAGCAATTGTAAAACTAAATTTTGTATTATTTTTTGTCCTTTTAGAATACGATTAAAATGTGCTCAATGTTTTTCAGTAACATACCTCGAAATCCGTTCAAATTGATTTTACCATAACAGCAAATAATATATTTTAAATAATATATGGAAAATCATACAAGTTTTTCGGGAAAGTCCTGTTACATGCTACATGGTGTTGGAAATACTACTGATGCGACACCAGAGTCCCGGAAACAACTGAGCTACAGATGCCTAAAGGGCATCAGTTCATTCATTCTTTCATCCGATATATATCCGATGCCATAAATCAGGGGTGCCCAGGCCTATGCTCTTGGGCTCGCTTTGTTTTTGTTTTTACTCTTGGGATAGGAACTCACAGAACGTATAAATGAACGGCACCAAGAACAAAAAAACCTAACACATGCAAAAATTATATGTGTGTATGCTATGCGTGGAACCGAAACCGTTACTGTTTGCTTGTGTGGATCGTCGTTGCTCGCGAACGCAAGCTGACCAACAACAATTTCGATGCTTTTGTTGTTTTCTTACTCATTTTGCTTCTGCCTTATCTTCGAGCTTGCACTGAAAAAAACCTTTTTTGTGTTTAACCTGCCGGCAAAATGTTTAATAGCGCATGTTTGAGTACATTTTTTTTCGCTCAAAACTATTGTTGCGAACAGCAGTGTCCTACAAAATCGATTTTGAATACAAAATTTAATCATTTGGTAAACCTTTTGTTTCACATTAGTGAAAATGTATGCAAACATTTTTCTTCCAGTGCACAAATTGAAATGCAAAAAATCGGGCGCCTCTTGGTATTAGTGTTTTTCTTTGTGAGTGTTGGTGATTGCTCTTCCGTATGCTGGCTTTGGGCACCCCTGCCATAAATCAACATCCAAAAAACATATCCATGTCCGTGTCCATGTACATATACCACATATGTAGGTGCATCCGCATAAATAATTAAAAGCGCAATAAAGTTTGACCAAACATCGGCTTAAGTGGTTGAAAAAGCTGAATACAGCAGCAGCTCAAATTTGTTAACCGAATGGAACGAAAAAGAGATAGACATACGGGCATGAGCGGCTATAACGTACGTATATCTCAATATATATGTGGTATGACTGGCATTGTTTCGCTTTTGTAAATACAAATTGAAAAGTTGCAATCATGGCCAGAGCCAAAGCAAATACAAAAGAGGGGTTGGGGGGAGAGGGAAATAAACCGATGAGCAGACAGGTAGGAGAGGAGCAATTGTAAGGACCCCAAAAACCAGTCCCTGTACCAGAAAATTGACGAATGGAGAGCACGGGAGCCATAATTACTGTTATGCTTTGTACACACACACATTCACACTCGCACTCGGACTCGCAGAGCAGAGCAGAGCAAAAAAAAAAGCGTTAACAACTTTTATGCGCATCCCCCGATGGCCGATGGTGGCTGATGGTGGCAACCCTGGCTGCAATGTACAAATATGTCGGCCACTTGTGCATTCAACGGGCTTACAACCCAAACAGCAACAGCCACCACACACCGGAGAGAGATTCGTATCGAACGGAGAACAGAAACGAAATTGAAGCGTAAATATTCCCACACAATGTCGAAGTAAATGCCTTTAAATTACGGATAATAATACAGTGAATACTGGCTTTAATTACTCCGTTTATTAATTGTGGATGTGATCTGATTCAAAATTCAAGCTGAACTGGGCGTGGAGGGTTGTGGAGACCAATAAGAATTAAGAATTAAGTTTGCATTTTTTGATTCAGAAAAATGGTAAGCAGGAAGTGGATTTCTTTTCTCCTAATGTAGTAGGTCTTTGATCACGACGATTTTTAATATATCGGTAGATAATACCACTATTGATTTGTGTGCCAAGTGCCAGTCCTGTACTTATTTTAAATTCAAGAAACCCAATGGTCTTGATTCATAAATTTGGGCTTAAAAGTCTTTAAATATTACCAGCGCCGACGGCTTTAGCAGATCATCATTTTGTATATATCAGATACATAAGTATTTCTAATATATGATCTAATAAATAAAAATAATTCTATTAATAATAATAATAATTTCCTGACTTATAATTTCTATCTTAGGGAATTTCCCCTGTACTTTAACAAATATAAAATACTGGATGAACAGCCAATATTAAAAACATGATTTTTCAATTGTTTGCCTCAGACAATGTCGAAATGCAAACATTTAATATATTCAAAGGACAAAGGATATTCAACAGCATTTGGTAAAATGAAAAACCATTTTCAATGCAAACAAAAAGGAGTGCCACCGACATATCTTCACAATAGAGAAAAGTTAACTAAAAAACGTATTAAATATATCCTGTACAATTTTTTTGCCCAGGGAAGCCAGAGAAGGTCATGTCACAGAAATTTCTGTGACACCTCTTGGACTTTTGATGGTCGTTTCAGTGTTTTGTTCTCATTAGATAAATTCTTTCAGATATCTGCCATCAACTGGTCATGGGAAAATTATCCTAGGAATGGCTTACTTTGTTAAGCGATTGATGTTCCAAGAACATCGCTATAAAATCAACAGGAAAAGCTCCGGGTTTTTCCACATAAACAATAATTCATCAATTAATACGCTTTTATGGCAAAGGTTTATTTGACAAAAGGAATAACGAGCAATTAAGTTAACCATAAGTTGACCACAATTAATTACCCCAAAGCGCAATATAAAAAATAATTAACTAGGCTGCTTTTTTAATACGCATTCAGCAAGGAACTAATGAGGCATATAATGCCGATTCAGCGTTTCATTCACACATCCAGTTTAAGTACAAAAAACAATAAAACAGCCCGGTTCGAGGATTTAAATAAGAGCTGAAACACGCGCCTGAAAGTATGCCACACTTGAACAAAAAATAAATATGATTGAACTGCTCTGTGGATTAATTTAATATTACTTAAATTAATTAAAATGTGAGAGCAAAACTTTAATTTAGAAGCGAATCCTCTTTTTTAAGCATGGACTGCTAAGCGAATTAAAATACACTCACTATTCAAAACCGTATTCAAAGAATCAACATACTGCAAATGTTTTCGAGTTCCTAAAAAATTACAACTATCGTAGTAGATAAGGATATGCAGTCATTGGGAGAGCTGCATAGCTCTGTGGTTGTAGAGCCGTGGTTATCCGTAATTTTCAAGCTTTCCTTGTGTTTATATTTTCTTGATTTCTGTACCTGTATGTATGTATGTGCTATCCAAGATTCTCGAACATTCGAAGCCCATTTTTCTCAGGACTACTATATAATATTATTTTACGACTACTCGTACTCAATCCATATTTGTGCGTTATTTTATTCCAATACGATACGATACTTTACCTTCCGTTTATCAAATGAATTTCTTTATAATATCAGATTGGTGCTTTATAAATTTTTTCATTTATTTTGGGGGCAATAAATTAATTTCGGATGCACATTTGGCACATTTAATACTCGCTTGCTGTCGAAATAAATACGATTAAATGATAATGATAAATAATAGAGGGGATGCCATCTTCTTTGGATTTCTCAGAGACATCCTCGATGAATGCTGGTGCCTAAAACTAGAATCTTAAGACTAAATACGCGTACAATGCCTAGACTAGAGTGGGGCTGGCCACAATCACTTTCTCGGCGGCCCCATTGACAGTTTCTCGAACATGGGCATTGCTTTGATCACCGACGGTCCCGAAATCAGTTCCGCATCGGGATTGACTGGAAAGTCTGGATTCGCGGCAGCCAAATCGTTGACGGCGATGTCGTGGGACAGGTCGATGGGCAATGAACCCTCGTAGATGTCAATGTGGTTGTCCAAATTGTTGCCGGCATCTGCTTCCTGGTCCAGGTCGTGGTCCTGATCGTCCTGGTCATGTTCCTCATCCTGGTCCAGTGTGTCCCACTCTTCATTGAAGGTTTCGCTCATTTCGACTGGTGCGACTGCTTCACCATCCTCATCATCGGAGGACTCCAGCTCTTCGCGCTGCCTGTGCTGCAGCTGGGCCAGACGATGGACCAAGTCCACATCCTCAAACAGTGCAGAGTCTTCTGCGACAGCTTCAAACTCCTCCTGCTCCTGGTTCTGTTCCTGTCTCTGGCTGTCGGTCAGCTCTGCCGCCTCTACAGCGGCAACCATACTACTGTCCGTGTCTGTGTGGGCCATCATTTCCTGCCTGATTTCCAGATCCGTACCTTCTGCTACAGAGTCTGCGGGTGAGCTGGTGGCAAGTTTTGTTGTTGTATATCGTGGTGTTGTTGTTGTTGTTGTTGTTGTTGGTGTAGTGGACTGTGCGTCGTGTGGGTGTGTGTTTAATGGATTGCAGGTGCAGGATGTGTGCGTGTGAAATAAATTGGATAAAAATTTGTATTAATTTAGGTTTGAGAAGGGCCAATTACGTGGTTAAGTTTCGGATAAGGTTAAAAAGCAGACGCCGCATGCAAAAATAAATGGTTAAATATAAATATTATAATTTACACAGGAAGAAACGGCTGTCTTTGAAAGCTTGAGATACTTTGTCGATCGATCTATCTTTTGAACCTGTTTTGAATATAACATTTCAATCTAATTTATTGATTAATATTGGTAGAAAGATCGTTCCTATGTTCCTATGACTAATATCTATGGAATCTATAAGACATCGCTATATTTAGCAGAAAAAAACAGTTTCAAAGTAAAAGAGTGTGTCTGCATTACTTGGGGAAAGTAAGTTTACTTCTTGGCCGCTGGCTTCTTGGCGTAGCGAAATTTTGAAAGGAAAGAAACACCACACCACTACTTAAAATAATATATACTAAATAGAACAACTTTAACCGATAAAAAACTCACAATCAGCGGACTTCGTGCGTAAGATTAAACTGCGTTTCTCTTGGGCCCAGCACAAGATTTTATAGCATTTAAGCTTCCAGTTTAAGCCGTGAGAGAAGCTTAAGCGAAAGCTTTAACATTACAGAGAGAAAAGGAGAGCAGCCACAACTTAACAGATTTTTGTTGTTGTTTTCATATAGAAAGACAGAGATGTCAAACTTTAACAGTGACCTGTTATTTCTACTCTCTTCTCTTATGGTCGTCTTCATTCATTATTCCCGTTTGTTATTCAACATTTGCATGATTCAGCAGAAGGAAAGAGACAGAGCTAACAAGTTCGCAAAGCTTTCAAAGCTTCGCACCGATCTGTTGGTTCTCGCTCTCTTCTCTCTTACCTTACAGTCTTCATTCATTATTTCCGTTTGCTATGCACTGCATGATTCACCTTCGTCGCTGATAAATCAGCATTTCGTTAAGGTCTTGAACTACTCACTCTCTCTCTCTCGCACGGTGGGTCAGTGTGTCTGCCTCTCTGCCGCTTCGGCTCTGGAACGTTACAAGTTGCCCTCAGCTTTTGTCGCTCGTTAGCAATTTCTAAGAAATTCATATTAATAATACACATTTTTGCGCATCTGTTTATTTCTGTTCGTTACGATCACCTTATTTATAATAATTTAAATCTATTGGGTGGCACGGAACGGAAAGCAGGCTAGGGTATAGAATAGATGGCGCCATCACTGAGTCACGATTTCTGTTTCTTGGGAATTTCCTGAGAATCGGAACGAATTGAGGAATCTTGCAGATGAGATTCTTTCAGGTGAATCAGAATCTGCATAGAGTGTACTGACAGAGAGACAAATATTGGCTGAACAATCCTTAAATTAAAATCAACCTGCAATATTATTCCTCCTCAAATATCTCTGGGAATCTGTTTTTTTTTTATTTCAAGCTTCCTTTTGTGGCCAGCTCCCGGACCATTGGGTGGACTCTGTTCATCCTCATTTCCTGGCGTTGCTCGCATTCAAATTGAAAAGTGCAAATGCACAAAGTAATTTGCGAAAATGTATCAAAAGCTGGCATATATGAGAATTATATGCATATTTATTCGGTTTTTAATAGGAGAATATTAATAAAACACATTCTCGTGTGTGTTTGTGTGTGTCTGTGTATTTGCACATGCTTTTTCCAAAAGCTCCAGTCGCCAAATTGTTTAACAGGCTTCAACAATTTTTCAATATTTCAATTCAAAGGAGGGATCGCTCTCTGCCTCTCTCTCTCTCTCTGTCCTGTCACTGCTGTCCCTTTCGTGTATATTAATATTTATAACCATGAATGTTAAATTCAAATAAACGCATGAGAAGGCAGAGCGCTCCATCCGGGTATCACCTCTCTCCCACTCTCCAGCAGAGCCCCAACAAACCACAACTTTCAATATCCGCGCGAGATGAAAAACAAAAAGTTGAAACACACAAAAAATTAAAATGAATATACAGCAGGAACAACAAATTCTACAAGAACGGGAGGAAAGGAGGGGGTTGCCTTCAGAACCGAAGCTTTAGATACCCTATCATTTCGATAGTTTCTATGTCAGCAACAATGCTGATTGTCCATTTGGACAATCGCCTTTAAAATTTATTGCCAGAATAATCTTAAAAACAAAAATTGCATAATAATTTTTTTTTTCTTAATTTTGAAAAGTTACAAATTTTAAAATTAAATTGTAGAAATTCAATAAGAATTCTAAAAATTCAAGACAAATAAAATATGCTCCCTTTTTTTAGAGAAATACACTCTGGACAATAATCTTAATCGCAAATACCTCGACTAAAGCCTAAAACCTCTCCTGAAAGCGTGCAGTAATAATCCCAACTTATGCGAATAGTATTTTTTTGTTCTTTTGGCTTCCGGTTGCGGCTACAGAAATGTCACCGCTGGCATTATTTAAATTTAAATTTTCGCATTTAAACGTTGACATGTCACTTACAACTTTAAAGTTGTTAATAATTGCGCTTTACGCCGCATTGCATTTTTTTTACCGTCATTTATTAATTTTCCGCTGATTTATGTTGCAAAAAGTAAAAAAAATATTTTATCCAACAAGCGTTCGTCGATTTCGCCACAATAAATTCTCATAAATACAGCTCCCCTCCCTCTCCTACTCCTTGGACCTGCTGCCACGCCCTTACCGAAACGGTAGAGAGCCCCGCCCAAGACAAGGATTTATGCGAGCGGAGCGCATGACTTTTAATAAAAATTAATTTTTATTATGGCCTAAAAGTAATTAATGGACTCGCAGCAAAACCGAAAAGAAAAATTGTCGCGTATGATGCATGAACCGCTGCATGGATGGTAACGGGTGTGACCAATTGCCGACGGGGGCAGGGCGCCTGCATAAGTGCATATATTATCCTGCAGTCCTTTTCGAAAGTAAGGTGCGTTACAAAAAAGGGTTTACATTTCATACAGAACTACAGAGGGAGCATTTCTGAACACGGATATGATTTATAGGTCACACATGTACATACATATATAACTGGTGGGTTTTGCTTAATCGTGGTAATAGCTGACTACTATTATAGTTTTTTGAAGTTCAATGGTTCCTTAGGGAATCATATCTAAGTATCTGCGGCCCATCATTCCCATATTTATGCCCTATAAACGCTAAGGTTCCTGAGACTCCTAATATGTTTTTATTATTGTCTCCATTGATACCTGAAATGGAATGGTTCTGCGTTTTGTATTTCGAAAGGAGCTTCAGGCTCTGCAGAGCCTATCCTGAGAGTCATATCTCTGGCTGTGCTGACACTTTACTAAACGACTTTTAAGATTCCACTGATACTACACTGAAATTTGTCTGAGGCTCTTCTGATTGCATTCCACCTCCACCTACGCCCTGTCCATATTTCACCTCTATTATATGAACAACAGATGCCTACGCCCTACCCCACTTCCCCATTTCAGTCTAGGCAACTTATGACTGATAAAACTATACATTTGTGTAATATAAATATAAATATAATAATAAATAAACAGTGTCAACTCATTATTTGAATAAATAATCCCGTAGTGTGCGAAATGTTTAAATAAATTTTGAAATGACTTCAAAATAAACAGCTTACTTATTGCCACAACTCTCAGTGGTGGTTCCACAATACATACAATACATAGTATGTGATTCAGCCCATAATTGTATCTGTCAATTGCGTAATATGTATCTGCCTCTCATCGCACACGATGAGATTTTTTTTGATTTTTTGCACATTTGCATAGTACTGAGTTGCATTATATTTTTTGCCCTGTGGCCACATACTATAATTTGTTTGCATTATTAATTTAGATGCAAGTGAAAAACTGAATAAAACAAAACCTACTCACAAATCCAATGAACAAATATTCATATTACATGACTGCAGAGAAATAATAAACACAAAAAACAACATAAAAAATCCATCTAATTGTACAATTAAACATTTTGTCGTGTTAATAAAATATTTACGATTGCGGTTTGAAGAGATTATTGGCCTGGCTAATTACAGAAACTTAATTAAAGGCCTAAACGGAACTGCAACAAAAAAATTGGTGGCCTTAAATTAAAAATAAATCGAATAAAGAGTAGAAAATTAAAGCTTTAAATAAGAATAAAATAGAACAAAAGCAAACCGAACCAAACCAAATCGAGTACCCTCTCACCAGCCCAAGCAGAACTCCATTTTTATTTGCATTATTTAACATTTTTAGTAGTTTAGAAATAAAAGCAGGCATTTGATTAAATATTAAAGGTATGTACAAGTTGCTGGATCGTTTAGTTTCAAGGCAAAACTTTATTTAAAAATATAAGAAATATTTATATATGTAAGTATATTACAAGTTTACATAATGTTCTCTCTTTATAAATTGCTCAATATACAATTGTTGATATTTGCTGTTGGTTAGTAGAGCGTTTGCGAAACGGATTTCCAGATTAAATGCTTCGAAAATATGATTATACCTGAGGTTCGTCGATATCGCGCACTTCGTTGTCCTTGGACTGCTTCTCCAGGGGCTCGCGGCGGCTGTTATCCTCGTCGTCGGCACCATCGAATTCGCCCCTCCTGGTGGGCAGGGTGGCAGGGGCCGATGTGGCGGGTGCCGCGGCAGGCTTGAAGTCTCCCTGACTGGTCAGGACACCCTCGGCCACCTCCTCGCCGCTGTCCAGCGGACGCACATTGACCACCCGCACCTTGAACAGGCTGTTGGTGTCGCCGTACACCGTCTCATTGATCTCCACCTTGTGGCCGTCAACAACCTGTATTTTTTAAGATATTGCGGAAACATTTTGGGTGTTTGATAAATAAATCAAGATATAAATTTAACAATTTCGTCCAAAAAATTGCATATCTAAATCAACCTTTTCCAGCAGTTTAAATCCAATATTTCTGAGCTAAAAATCGATTATTATCTATCAATTATCTAACAATAATTTTTTCGCACCTAAAATCAAATAAAACTTTTTTTAGTATACTTTTAGGTACAAGAATACGATTTTGAACTCTTTAAACCAATTGAAATCGTTAAAAACAGATGCTCTTCAGTCTAGTTTTTGGCCTTAGAAAATGATCTCATTGTTTTTTTTTAAATAAAAGATTTTACTTTCCCCCCTTCGGTGCCATTCACCAAACGACTTTGATTTACTGAGAGAAAGGTTTTTTTTTAAACGCATCTTTTTCTCTTTAAGCTTTTCAAATACATACCTTAACCGTTGAGGTTGTATTACCACTCTTGGGGTCCAGGGGAGCCAAAGGCCGCAGACCGAAGGAGAAGCCAGATCCGATGCCATCGCCTGAATCATCCGCACCAGCAGCGGCTCCATCCTCAGCCGAATCGGTGGCAATAACAGGCCACAGACGAGTGCGCAGACGACGGAAGAGGTCTGATAAAGTAGAAAAGAGCAAAAAGAGAAAATGTTATATAGAAAATAAGAAATTTTCGGGTGTCTGTGGTATAATTTCAAGCGGAAAACCAAACTAAAATAAAAGTGCAGCGCAGCTACAGAGAGACTCTCTGGGAATCGAAGCAGGTGCCGGTGCCCTTCGTCTAGGTCTTGGGTCTTGGGTGTGTCTCTGTGTCTAAGTGCCAAGCAGACATTCCATCGCTCCCGTCCTCGTTGTCGTTTTCGCTGTCGTTGTCGTTGTCTCATGCTAATGTATTTTTCAGTTTGAAAATCCTTAATCCGTAAACGCACTAAAAACCGTTTTCTGTGTCGCCAACGCTTTGCAATTTGCAATTGCCTTGTCTGGCCCTGTCGTAATACCATTCTCACCCACTCTCGCCAGTCCCTCCCCCTCCCAAAACCCACCCCTCTTCTGCATTTCTACTGACATGTAGTACATAGGTCTGTGTGTCTGTCGTCGCCTTTAGTGCTTTTTTTTCTCTTCAACCTTGTCATAAATACTTGACCGCATTGCTTGGACAGACTGTCTCTTGGCCCGGTTGCGGCTTGTCGCCAATTTATTTGCTGGCAATTTGCGTTTAAAGAGGTGTGAAAAGTAGTTTAGTTGGCTGTTAAATTGTAAGTATGTGTCGTTTAGTGATTGATAGTGTTGCAGGAAATGGAGAAACTTTGGTCAAGTTTGTTGGCCTTGAATATTATGTTGTCCAAGCAAAAAGTGTCACGAAAAATATTAGCTAAATATGATAATTGTATGCATTTTAAGATATGTATTATATTCCAAGAAGTATTGGATATCCTCTCTTGAAGCAACACTTTTAAATAAAAATCAATTTGTCAATATCTACCTATTAATATGAATCAATATAAGTATCAATCAACAATAATGTATAGAAATATACATCCAAAGAATAGCTTCCCGTAACTGTCTTTGAAACATTCATTAAATATTTGTACTATTTCTTTTCCTCTTCCTAACGTATCCATCTGAGTTTATGTCAAGATATTAACCTATCCCTAAATCAATAGATGTTTTATTACCAATGACCATGGCATCCGCTTCCAAGTCCCATATTTTCTATCTATCCATCTTGTATCTTTATACCCCAAAGGCCTTTCTCTTTCAACTTTCATATTCCCCACTCCCAATATATGTAGGTAGTATCTCTCCCCACAACTCCAAGTGGACTCTGCCACTCCATCTACAACTCAAATAATTCGCTTACAACAAAGTTCCGAGGCAACCGCAACTCCCCGAACTTTCTATTTGTCTATATGCTGTTTCCTACGCTTCGTTATCTTGTTGGCCCCCCACCCCGTCTCCTGTCTGTGGGTAAGCCCCCCGTGCCCCGCGAAAAAACGAAAAAAAGCCATGGGCTTTGCCAAGTTTTTATACGTCCCGCCCCGGCCCGAAACGCATGAGTATTAGGATAAGATTTATGAAGTTTCAGCTTCCTCATCGTCATCTTCTATCGAGGCGTCTTACAATCTTAGCTGGGAGATGGGGCGCAAACTTTTCACTTTTAATGGTCAACAGACTGCTTTGACCCACTGTACTTCACTCCCCCAACACCCTCTATCTATCTATCTATCTATATAAATATAGAAATAAATACAAAAGAATAAATAAACTTTGTCTGGGGACTGCAGAAAATTTGACATAATATTTTGATAAATTGTTTTTCGTTTTCAAAGCCAGGAGAAGGGAATGGGGGTGGGGGGTGTGGGGTGGAGTGGAGTGGAAAGTCAGGAAAGTTTAAAAAGTCCCCAAAGGACAGTTGGCTAATTGGCTTGACCCAAGGGGCATCATGCATTTAATCCAATGTCTGAGCCATCAGAGCGTATGCGTAATACGGAAAATCCTCCGCCCATTGTGCAGCTTTCTCATCATAATTAAGCAGGAATAAATGTGACGTGATCGAAACGAAATGCAATTGAGACTTGTAATTATGGATGAAGCACATTTTTAAAATGATTATTCAATTAAAATACCATTATGCGCATACGCATATCAGGCATATCACGCACATCACGCATACGCCCCCGGTTACGGCACTCACCATCGAAGGAGTCGAAGAAGCCCGTGTTGAAGCTGGTCGGATTCGACTGGAGGAAGGGATATCCAGCGCCCGTATCGATGACACCGCCAAAGTTATGGAAATCCGGTTCGCCCACGGAGGACTGAGGGCGAGACGGCACTTTAATCACCTCGGCATCGTCCTGCGGATTGTTGCGCGCTGCAAAAAGGGTCGAGAAATGAAATTAAACGGTATTATTCATCATTAAGAAGCAAATTGGCTGCGAAAATTTTCATTAAATTAGCCAAATCAGCGAGAAAAGCGCTGACTCCGTTGCCCTTTCGGGCAACCCCGCCCCACCCCTTTTGGCCGCCTCATTAGCGCTTATTACGCAATCTTTGCTCTAGCATAATTTTCTTTGACTAGGGATATATGGTAATGCTTTTGCTCTTTGACTTGACCTTCTGACCAATTACCCAAGGGAAAACTTAAAGTGGAAATTTCCATTTGATTTCCCAGTCTCGGCCTGAGGAAAAACTGGGCCAAGGCTTTATCAGAGAACCTCTAAATAAGAGACCCTTCACAATCATTCAAAGGAAGAATAAGAGGCTGACTGCCCCCATTTCCATTGCCCGCATAGATAAATGCGTTTCCCCTTTCCCTTCCCCCTCCCCTACACTCTCAATCTCCAGTTCCTGGCATGTTGCACTTCATAAATCTCGCCAGCTGACACTGACAGCGACAACAGGCAAACAGCACACAGCACAGCCGTCATACAACAAGTGGCTGGAGGGAGTGCTGTGCTCAGCACACACCCGTGCTCGTACAACAGAAATAACATCAAATTGGAAGGTATGGCTATGGCAGTACCCTGCAATCAGATAGACACTGTAAACGCATGGGACGAATGGAAGGAACCCTACCCGATCTCTAAAGGTAGAAAGGATCTATAAGTTATGTGAATCCCAAAGAAATTTCCTTATTTGTACAGGGCAGAAGCTGTAACAGAGCAACAGCGCTGTTAATACCCCAGGTTAACAGCGTGTTACCGCTCCCAGGTACCGATCTCCGTTAACAGCTGTTACCACGCATGGTTACAGCGCACTGTTACCGCTCACTGTCAACGCTCTGAGCGTGCTCATACGATCCACACGGCTCTCGAGCGGCTTTGGCTTGTAAGCTTAGGCCAAGCGTTAGGCTTGCAGTACTCCTAGAAATTTACCCTGACAGGGTATACCATGGTTCCAACATACCCCACAAACACTGCGATAATCGGGCTTCGGAAACCAAACTAACGACGTTAAAAATAAGTCAAGCCAGAGTTGACTCTCGCCTCCACTGGACTCTTTCAGATGAAATGTGAAATATGAAGAGCTTCATGTGCTGCGTAAAATTGCGTACGCAGAAGGCCAGCCGTATGTGACCGCCCCTGAGGGGGGCCCCAAATGGGTAGTGCAGGGTCCACAAAACAAATGCACTTTTGTGGGTCGACCCCTCACGACCCCCAACCGCCTCGGACGTTCGCTTTTTAAGCCGATTTATGAGAAATATACACGACACTCGCAATATGTTTGGGATTTTGTGAAAAAAATGTCGTCGTCGTCGTCGTCGTCGTCGCCGTCATCAACAGAGAGGAGGGTCTCGACCCCAGGTCCCCCAGCGATCAAACATAAAGTGGAGCAAAGAAAGAAACAAAACGCAGCCCCGAATATGGGCCAGGGGACGGGAGGGGCTCACTGGCACACGTGAATGTCATTTACAAGTGCAAATATTTACATTTCGAGGTGCATATGAAAGTGGGCTACAGGCTGGCAAATATGCACCATGGATATATTTATGGATAGGTGGTACACTCGCACATAAATGCTGGGCAAACAACTGTGCAAATGATCGACTGTAAGATTACCTTTAGGAACAGAGAAATATATATGTATAATGAGTATTGTGAACAATATCTATTGCCTCGAACAATGTCTGGTATTTGCACCTTTCCTGATTGGCAGCACATGACAATGGGGACATTCCTTGTCCATAGCGCCAGTCAACATTATCGGAATATTCAATATTTGATTCGCACTCGAATGCGAGATTAAGAAACAAAGCGAATGTTAATGCTCGATGTGGATGAGGCAGGTAGGGGTCTTCTTGACATCTTCATAGTATATAATAATATACTCAGCAGTTCTAAGAAGTCTCTCATAAGATCCTCCAACAAATACACCCAATCTACCCCGGTTTCCACAGCTCAACAAATGAAGATCAAAAAGCCAGCGAGATTCTCGTATGTGCACATCATATTTCATGGCTTCGTGGGGCATACCTTGAGGGGCAACTGCGGCCCTTAGTAAATGACAAAAAAGAAAATCAAAATTGATTCGTGTACCAGTATGAAGAAATTTTCAGGAATGAACATGCTATCCCCTTTTTTCTCCCTTCTTATTTTTTGGTAGATTATTAATCATGCGAAACATGGGCTCAGCGAGACTCCAGAGACTTCAGAGAGAGAAGCGAACACACAAAATGGGGAAAACATCTAACATGGCATATTCATTAATTTTCCAATAATTAAGCCCAGACAGGGGGACCACAACGCGCGTCCTCCTCCCTTCCATTCGTCCTCCCATCGTCCATTGTTCTGTTCCTACGGCTTCTGCTGAATTATGAAATTAATAAAACCAGTTGGCAGCTCTGGCTGCGGCTAATGGTACGGGGCCTGGTGGCTAGGGGGCCAAGGGGGAGTGGGAATTTTCTGCATAGCACTGCGCTTTTGTTCTAAACACAGCGAACATTTTGTTGCTAATTATGTAAGGTTAACAAGCAGCGGCTGGCCCTCCCTCCACTGCCACGGGGCGTGGCACTCATATAATATTTTTTGGGCTTCCCATTCTGTTTTTTTTCCTTCAAAGCTTTTGTTTTGGGGAGCCTTTGGAGTGTGGAGCGAAGAGGAGCCAAAATAAAATCCCTGGCAATCGCTTCGCCTGCGTTTTATGGCGCTAATTGGCCCAGGCCGAGGGGCGGTGCTTGGTGGGTTCAAGTCTGCGTCAATTAATTAACATAATTGTATAATTTTGCATAATTTAGTGAGCAGCGATGATGATTTTATTCCCCAGACAACTTTTCGTGGGCTTTAAATATTTTTTGTTTGTTTTCTTTGGTTAAGATTTTCCAGCAAAAGTAAAATTTGAAATCTCACTGGCTGTATGGAGCGATAGAATCGAATGGAAATCCATTTTATTCCACTGATTTTCTCTGATTCACAAACAAGGATGTGCACTGTAAAGAAATGCTTTCAAATATACCAAAGAAATGCCTAAGCATTTATGTTTTGAAGTATTTTGAATTGTAAGCAAATAATGTTTAATCTTGCATTTACCTGGGCCTGCTCCACTCATAATTGAATTGATCCCAGAGCATTAGCCACAGGCGAATAGGACTGTATTCAAATCAAATACCCACTACAAAGGGGAAAACTTGTAGTCCAATAAATATGCGTCTATAATTACAAGCTGCCAGGGCGCTATCATCTCTCCTTGTTCCCACTGGGTGAAAAATGGCTTGAAAATTTGAAATGCATTTCGCATCTCCCCCTTTCGGGGGTATGGAGCAGCCCCCAAAATGGTAATTAAACTGCTGGCCAAAAGTGTCGGTTTGGTTGGGACTCCGTTTCTGGGGATTTTGGTGCGGCCGGGGGGACCCACATGGCGAGTGCGGGCTGGGGGGATCGGACAGGACTGTTGGACTGGCCATCAAATTTATATTGCGGCTGTCCGGACAGCATTTTTGAGTGGCCTCAATATGGTTTTGGCCAAACAAAATTGCAATTCGCTTTTGGCCATCATCGATGCATGCGTTTTCAATTACTTTGACGTCCAATGGCCGATGAAATATGTGTAATACTCGTACTCGGCACTCGCTCGTATCCGAGACAAGTTTACCACTTTTTCGCAATTCATTTGCCATTTTCCAATTGAAAATTGCAAATTCGATTCCCCAAACAACTTTTTTTTTTGTTCTGTTTGAAGCTTCCGGTTGCTGTGGCCGAACTTTTCTAATTAATAGAAACCATGGAAAATAAAATATGAATGAAAAACCAGCAAAACCTCCGAACGTTCTATAAAAGTTTTCAGATTTCACTGCGGGGCATGCTCATTAAGGGTACGTATCTCGAAAGCCTCTCTCTCTCTCTCTCCGCCCTCTCTCCCTCCGATATTAGTCCATCCGTCGAGCTATCTATCAATTATTTCACCATTTTGGCTCTCACAAATCAATTAAACTTTCGCTCGCTGCGCATTTTTAGCTCCTCGACTTTGTTGCGCCTTTTTTCCGTTGCATGCAATTAATGAATTTTTAATAGCCGCACTTTGGTTAATGTAAAAAGTTTTCCCCCTCCCCCATAATGCCCCGGGGGGTGGGTGCCTGCCCGAAGGGCATCCAGGGGCTGTCGTGTACTTAGGCTGCTCCGCTGCTTGTTGTAATTATGAGTGTAGTTGTGCGGAAAAGTTAGTTTGCTATGTAAATCTTTTGAGAATCTTTTTTTTTCGCTGCTCCGCCCAGCTTCAGGCACTTATGAATGGCAGGGGTCGGAAAGGGGGAAATAAGAGGGTGAATAGAAAGGAAGCGAGTAGGACTTGGACAGCTTAACTTAATCTTAGATGTATTATAAGTCAGGTTTACTTTGCTGAAGACCATCTGTTCAGGACAGCAGATCCAACAGGGCAACAGCGCATTTAACATCCTCGGTTAGCAGCCTGCTACCGCTTTCCGTTAACACTCTGTAAAAGCTCCCGATTACAGCTCACTGTTATAGCTCTGGGTGCGGGCTCACGCTCGCTCTCACGATCCACACGACTTTATTTTTATTCACCCTCCAACAAACGCCTTGTGTTTCAAGTTCATAAAACTCAAACCATAGGAGAACCTGCGCAATTTTTGATCTCACCCAAACGAGTGGCCTGTGGGGCTTAATCCTTAGGCCTAGTCTCATCCAAGCTGACGAAAATTACCGCCTCCATCCACACTAATTCATGCCCAGTCCATCCAAAACTAGAGCAACCAGAGGAAGACAGACCATCAACGCCTTCGGAGGAGGACAAGCTCACAGCTCACGCATTTCAATTACCTACAACCATTTATCCCCCCACCTAGCACCCATCCTGACTGTGGACTGTGTACAGGAGATTCCGAGATTCCACCTCCTGACAAACTCAATTGTATGCAATTTGGGTTAAAATGATTTCAAATCAGTTGAAAACCAACGAACAGACCAGAGACCCGGACACCAGGAGACCAAGAGAACACTGCCTCCTGTCGAAGCTGAAGCTGAAGCTGATGGAAGGCTCAAGCACCCAAAGGGGGCAGGGGACAGCGGACAGGGGACAGGGGCCGAGTGCAGACTTGTGTCACGTTCAAGAACTCTAAACAGGGGGAAAATTAGTTTGATGCCACACACACGACACTTGAGGGGTCTGGGGCTGGGGCTGGGGCTGGGGCCGGGGCATCGCAGATGTCAACAGCAGTCGGGCCGAAAGTGAAATCAAATCCAGCTTTCAAGTCTCACAGCCCAACCCCCACAGCAATTGAGTGAAAGTGCAGACTGAAGCTTAGTTTGCTGTCATTCTCCGAGTGAAATGCCATTCAATTGACGTGTTTCGAGGCTCGCTCGGATGTGTGGATCCCTGGCCTGGCCTGTCCTGGCCTGCTCGAATGTCCCTGTGTCGGCCAGCAAGCATATATCACACACATACAGGCACACACAAATCCCAAACCCCAATCTTGGGATTCGAAAAAATCAAGTAAGGAGACGATAGTTGGGATATCGACTATAAAATACCCCGTGACTTTTTGTGCACAGATTGCCATCGAATATCCTGGCTAGGTTTCATTAAACTGTACACAGACGGAGTTCAATAAGTTCTATGTGTTGTATACCATAATAAATAGCATGAGAAAAAAGCCATAGGAATACTTACAAATTTCTTTCTGTGTTTGTTTTGACTTTGTGATTTTTCTTAGAGTATAGGAATTTCCTATAAAAGTAAAGATCTACAAATTTTCTAATAGGTTTCTTATACTAGTTGGCTACTACTCTGTTCTATATATACATCTCCATGCCTAAAACAATATACCCGTAGATCTCTTGGACTACCGGGTATCATCATTTAACAAATGATGGACGTGCTGGAGCTTGAACCCCTTCTCAAAGCCCCGGATCGTTTCAATTCGGTTCGGTTCAGGTTTTTGGAAAAACGAAAACGAAATTAGTTTAACGTCTGGGCCCCTAGTTCTCGCCCCCACTACCCCCCCATCCATCCACTGTGTGGGTGCGTCTGTGGCTGGGGGAAATCGTAGGCGTCCTGTCTGCTGCTATCAATTCTAATTACAAATGTCAACAATGATTTTTCGGTCATCCCCTTGATGGGCAATGGGCTATGGGCGATGGACAATGGGCGATGTGCGATGACGTTAGCTCTGAGGGGGCGCCCGCCCAGGCATATAGGGGTGTGTGTGTGTGTGTGGCTTTGGTTGGGTTGGGGGGCCACCTTGATTAATGTGACGCGCTGCAGCAGCAGCTGGGTCTCGTTGTTGCACGGTTGTCTCGACTTGGAATGCGGCGGATGGGTCGCCTATTAGGGGATGTGGTGCGGTTCTAGTTGTCTGCATGGTTATATACCCCATCCCCGATTGATTGGCAGCCACGATGAGCGACTGTGATAAGACCCAGTCGGAAGAATGGCTTGTGACAGATTCGAGTTATATTCGGGCCTCAATGGGGACTCGGACCCAAACGGAGATGGCAAATGGGATTTAGCGGACAGTTCAATGCGGAATTAGTAGCGGAAGGATGCGAAACAAATGGTTGACAATATCGGGGTAACAGTTGGACAGGTTGAGGCCGATTAGGGGTTGATATGAGTCTGTGCTAAAGCGCTAGATAGAAGTGGTTTTTATTTACCATTATGGAACATTTTGGATCGTAATATTTCAACAATAAAACAGCTTCATTAACCAAACAAACAAATAACTACGAGTAAATGAAGGAACCTCTCACATCCCTTCCCACACCCCCTTTTCTCCACCCATAAAAACCCGATTTGCATGACAAACAAAATTTTACGTGCGCTCAAAGAAAAGAAGGAAATGTCCGAGAAAGAAACGGAATGTACCACAAAAAGCAGAAGTACAGAAAAATATGTACACAATAATATGTAATTCAATTAATTTTTGGGTCGCTGGGTTAGTCAACCACTGCACCACTGTACGAGTACCTTACCCTTACTCCCCCGCAAGGAGGAGCCCCCTGGCCATCCCCAGGAGTACGAGTATGTCAGGTGCTGCTGCCGTCATTTTTCATTTCTCCCTCCACTTCATTTGCATTGCGTCAAAACAAAAACAAAGCTCGAGGGCTCCACAGCCTAAGCAAAATTAAGAAGCAATTGGTAACTTTGTGGATACCCTACACTCAGAGGGAAAATGAAAAAGATCTTGCTATGAGCAAATCATACATATTCCACACAGGTTCTTTCAAATATCAAAGGCATTGGGAAGGAGCTCTTAAAAATATGGCCTTTAAGATCTGCAAGTTTCATAGAGGCACACTTCGAAGAACATGCATTTGCAAGGAAAAGAAGTGGTCAAAATTATAATACAATTATAATGTTGGGTATGTCGTTGGAAATTGACCAAACATTTCCCTTAATTTTGGGAAACTGAAGAGGGCCCCATAGCCTGGAAATTGATGAGCATGACTGTTTCTACTCCGCAGTTTCTACTACCGCAGTCTTTGGGGTCTGCAATGCTTCTTCCTATAGTACGGGTTACATAAATCTACTCGAGCCAATATACCCATGTTGTAAGTATTATATGGGTACCGGAAACGAAAACTTTGATTGTAACGGTGGGCCTGCTCTCCCTCTCTCTCTCTCCCTGGGCTTTGGTGGCTCTGGCAAATGTGACAATCGTGTCACGTACTCAATGTTCTGGAAGATTGAACGTTACGTTTGTCGCGTTTAAAATGAGTTTTTTTCAACTGAATTTGATTTTGATTGTTTGGTCCCGGACACGAATTCCACCATCCCCACACCACACCACATCCCATTCCAGCATTCCAAGCCACCTCCTCATATTGCCACATGCAGCGAATTGTTCTGCAAAGCGGAAAAACTGAAATGGCCAAAAAGTAAAATTGTTTAATTTTAGGCTTTCTTTGCCCGGCCCAACCCGATTCGAGCCCTCATTAATTCTGTTTGGTTCTGTTTTTTTTTTCAAGAATTATTTTTGTTGCCGTGTACGTGCAGGAAATTTATTAAGAAGAAAAATGCTCAGATTGGATTTGCGGGCTTGACTTTCGAATGGAAAGAATGTGCTTTAGCTTTCACTTTGGACTTTTCACTAAATTGGAGTCGATGGAGTGTGACATTGTAGGGACGCTTGTTCTTTCTGGAACTCCTTCCCAACTCCTCGTAGAACCTCCCAACTGCCCAAAGCACGTCTTCACAATGAATATGCTTTTTTGGAATGTTTCTTCATGCTGCATAGAAATATATGTACAAATAAGAGCAGATGTGTACTAAATATTTATACCAATATAAAGTATTTTATACAGCAACAAATGCATTAGATACAGGACTCCTGACGATCGCATAAGCGCACATTCTGCAGTTCTGCTCATTTTTTTGTATATAGTATCCCAGTATTCCATGATCACCTGACACAGGACCAAGGACAATACAATATTGAATATTCTACGCCTCTCCAAAGACTGTGTTTGTTTTTGTTTTGGATTCGTGCACAGACTCAGCTGCCCAATTCATTGAGGAACTGACGAGCGGGCAGCGGAGAAAGAGAATTAAAGTACCAGTACCCCGTGCACCATGAAGCATCAAACAAAAATTAAAATGGAATCTGTTCTTGGTATTTTATGGTGTTTATAGTGTGTATATAAATACAGCCATACAGTACTATATATATCAAGTAGATTTTACAAATAAATAGGGAACAGCATCTAAATTTAGTGCTTAACTCTAATCAATTCTGGAACAAACGAACATTGTTTCGATAATTTGCCCATAAAACATTGCTGCAATTGAAAAGGGTGACAATGCCACATGGAAATGCAAATTGCAACACCCACGGACTAACGACAGGCGGCAGCAGCAGCAGCCGCACAGCGAATTTGGCGTTCGCATATTTTTAGTTGAGAGTAAAACCGCAAATTGCTATTAACGAAAATCTAATCATAACCGGAAATTAATTTGACAGGAATCTCATTAAATTTACAACCCGAGCGGAGCCACTCTGCAGGAGGACATCATGCGGCCACAGCTGCCGACGAGGAGGCAGGATGGATGCAGAGAGAGAGATGCCAACCCAATCCGCATCCACCGCATTTCTATTCAAACCAAAATCCAAAATCCAAAATCCCCCATCCGCAAATCGTTTAAAGCTGCATTGCGTTGACATTGCAACAGCCACCTGAGTATTTGAGTAATGTACAGGATTTTCATTATAATATACAATTATTTCAGTTTGCCGGGCCATATGCAGGATGACGATGCGATGCTTGGATGTTTGTTCGTTCACACGAGGAATGGATGTGGCAAAACTGCAAAGGAGATAATTATGTCTTTAAATGCAATGCATGATTCTATCTGAATGAATTGCATCCCCAATGGATCCAATCGCACCCATATATTTTCGATTTCCGAAAAGAATAGCACACTGCTTTGGGATCAGGTTCTAACAGAATATCCAGAGACCCATTTGACGTATCTTTTATTCTTAAATTCAAATCCCTTTATTGCGATATCTTATCCGCCATAAACGCCCTTTTTCCCCCCACATTTTCTGTTATTGTGCAATATCCTGGTTCTGCTGACTATGAGCAACTGGCTCTGATGCTGATGCTGCTACAGCTACTGCCTCTGCCTTCGACTCTGCCTCTGCCTCCGCCAGTGGCAGCCTGCTGTAATTTATTTCTGATTTTGGGCTTGCGCCATGCGTGGCTGAGCATTAGAGGCGCTTGCACATTTTGCCAGCACATAAATTAACATAAAGAGGCGGCAAACTGGGAGGCGCGCTTGGCGCGTTGTATGCCTCCAGGGAGGCCTTGCAGCGATTACGTGACATTGAACCAGAGCCAAAGTGGCTGCTGCTGCTGATGCTGATGCTGTTGCTGCTGCTGCAGCAGTTCTCAATCACGTCGAGAGCGGGTTGAGTCATCCACCTAATTGGATAAACCCTTCGTGACAGCTGACAATTGCAGGGACAGTAGAGAGGGAGAAAGTCCACAGTCTAGAGTCTAGACACATGTCTGCTTATAATAACGATTTCCCATTGCTTTGTGAACATTTCATTGTTCACTGATCGAACAAACAGTAAAGAATTAATTGCTTAATAAATTTATTTTCAAGGAAGATAAATTGGTAAATTGCTATCCAACAGTTAGAAAAATCCCTGATATTCTTGTTGCGAAAGACTATTACATCATGTAATTGTGCTGAATAGTGGGTATCATATAGTCGGCTTTCTAGTTTTCTAGCTACGACTCACACCTCTACTAATGGAGTTATTGGGGAAATTGTTTTCCTCTTAAGATTCAACTGCTGATTGTGCTATCATAATGGAAGCTTAAGTGCCTCTAATGTACGAGTAAATGCATAGTCTCCACGAATATACATATGTATGAAGCTGAAACACTCAGATCTTGAAGACTATGAGGCTTAATGAGACATCATTTTGGAATTCGGCTGCACCGATCCAAAAATAATGACCCCGCCTGATTCACTTCACTTCACGAAGAAAAGCAAACAAAAAGTGGAGTTTTTTTCATAATTAAGTGATGAGGAGTGGGACAAATATTCCCTTAATTTAGAAAAGTTTAGTATCAACGGCTACGGTACTTAAAAATTGCCTTATCGAACCTAACGTTTACTGCTTTTTTTCCTCCTGTTCATTCACAGTCACGTTACAGCGTTACAGCGTTGCAGCGTTACAGCGTTACAGCCTTTGAACTTTTTGTGTACATTTGTGTAGAATTTCATTGCGAGTGATTAATCATTTGGCTGCCAGCAAAACAGTTGTAGCAGCAGCAGCAACAACCGAGAAAACAACTACGGCTGTCATGTAAAATGTTCTCATCCATCGGCATGTGAAAACAGTGCGTTTCAAAGCCATATAGCAAGTAAGGTTCAAACAAAAGACTGATATGGCAATGGAAGAGATGTAGTTAGAGATTCTTTCGGACAAAGTCATTCCCGGAAATTTTGCCATTTCCCATTTACAGTTTTAAAACGCACCTTACTAGATGTTTACTTAATTTTTTTACTTTTTGCCAATTATACTCTGAATTATTCATTCCGATTTAGTTTGTTTTTGCTGTGGTTTAAAAAACAACCAGAATACATAAAAAAAACAGTGATATTTACTTAATTTTCTGGGAATATATCGTATGTATACAATTGTTTATTGCAAAACCCAGTCAGGGGACAAGGACAAGGCGGAGACGAGACTGCTGCTCGATATAATCAACCAATTAAAGCCCAAAGTTCAAAATGCATAAAACAATTTCATTTAATTTGAATAGACTGCTCTGCTGTTGTTTATTTAATTTGGAATTGTTTAATTTTTGTTGATTGTGCCCCCTCCGCCCCGCAGTGACCGCAAGAGTCCAAAAATCAAAGGCAACAAAAATGTTCAGCTTAAATCAACTCAATCTGAAGCTCAAAATTGTACTTAGTTGAACGGAAAGTGTCCTAGTTTCTGCTTTATATTTGAACAATTTGCTCATTTCATTGGCTTTGGATTTTATATGATTTGAATAAATAAACGTTTATAAACAACAACTGGAATCCTTTGGAGTAAAAGAAAATTGCAGACAATTCTCCTGAGCAAATTGTTCCATATTTTTAAGCAGATATTCAACTGCATCTTCCTTCTTTTTTTACAAAAATATTTCCATACTCACCTAAGCCTCTAAATATTATTTTCACTCTATCGATTTGGGCTCAAACAACATTAAAATTATATTCTAACTGAAGCACCCATGGGGATGGACTCTCACAATGCTAATTAGCTGGCGACTCATCAAACCATTCGACACAAAACATTTGAATAGGCCCAAAAAAAATTACCTCCAATTTGCATAAATAAATATCTGTCGGAATTAAACAAATTGCCAAGCAATTCAGCAAATGTCAACCATATAAAATATGAAATATAAATAATAATTCACCAATAATATAATTATACCTATTTAGGGCTTTATTACAACACCACGCATAGTTGCACATACTCGAGTGAGCAGGGCAGCAATAAAACGCAGAGAAAAAATGTGATTTATGGCCTCATGCAACTGCAATTTGTACAGAACACATTCCCTGGAAAGGCCTTAAAAGCGAATTATGGCCATAATTAACCCAATTCTTTTGGCCATGGGACACTGACACCACATCGCCCATATTCTGCCACTCGTAAAAACAAAATTAAGAGAAATGCAAGACAAGAAGAAAAGAAAAGAAAAATGCCCAAGCATTTCAGTGGCCAGAGAAGAGGAGGAACTTGAGTGAGGAATTTTGTACGTGGGTTCATTCAACTGTGGGGCTGAGATGGAGATGGGTGAGACCTGCAGATGGCAAATACATATCTCGAAAGATCTCAGATCTATGATAGTTTAAGGACTTTAAAGGTTTCTATAGATATCACTAGTTAATTGTGTGAAAGATTCTTGAACAAATTTACATTCCGGCATGGCAAATTGCCATAAGAAATTAATTAAAAGAAAGATCATTAGAATAAGTTAAAGATTTATTATTAAGAGACTTATCATCAAGTAGAAAGCTAGAAACCCCTCAATTTGAAAGCAAATCAGCTCATACTTGTATCTAAAGCAAACCTTTCTGAATATCGGGACTTATTGCATGAAAATTTCATATTTCTTGCAAATGATTTTGACTGCAGCAGCAGCAAATTTGACAACTTCAAGTGGCTGTGGCAGCTGTGCCAGCCCAGCCCAGGCCAGCCCCACCCAACCCAACCCATCTCTGGCCTCATCATCTGCGATTCACTGGCAGCAGCTTCTTCAGCAATTTATGCATTCAAGTGGCAGCCAAAGGCAGGCCAAAAGCAGCCAGCAACCAGCAACCAGCAAACGCTGATGATGACAATAAGGACGCAACTCCCCGGATCCGTCCCCGACTCCACTCCGCGATTCGGAGAGTCTCTGATATTTTTCCCGCTGTTGTTACATCTGTAGCTGTAAGATGCATTTGGCTGATTGTCAAGTGTCTCGTTTTGTTATCAAGACGCTGGCATCATTATCCAGGAAACAGGAATATTTCAACGAGTTAAAGCTGTTACTCAACCGTACCTGAAAGCACATTTTGAATTCGATTTTGGTTAAACGTGAAGAGAAGAAAGTCTGCGCTAGAGGTTATATAGGGTGCATTTGTTTTTATACGTTAATCCAACCGGTTAAGGACATACATATGTATTTATGTATGTATGTCCACAGATCCATTGATCTTTCATATCAGAAATAGCTGTTTGTGCACTTTATTGCTTAATCAGTAGAAAGTATTGTTTCATTTCAGATTGTTCTAGACATTTCCAGATTGCAAAAGAATATTTTTTTATTTAAAGACATAACTTCCAGGAAATTTCCCCGCACTCCTTATCAATTAATGAGTTCAAGAGGTGCCCTTTCCTCTGTTTTCTTAATAAGTAAATCAATTTTAATGATGATTAAAACTTGATTTTCGCAGATTGATTTATGGATTCGCATTTTACGACGAGGGGTCATAACTCACCTGGCAATGTCAAGACTCCGCTTAGGGCCAGAGCGATCAATAGCACACCGAACAGCAGCTTCATATTTATTAATTCTATTTTTCACACGCCTTTAAGTTAGTTTTATTTTTTAGTTTGTATAGTTATAGAACTCGGCAAATATTTATATTTATTTAGGGCACAGTTTTTTTTCAGATGTCTGTTGTATATTTTTTGCGCTTTGCCGGTTAACAAGTCGGTTCTGTACTGTTCTGTTCGGTTCGGTTCTGTATGGAAAGACAAACAATTCTCAAATGCGCTTAAATGATTTGAGGAAACGGCAAATAAACGGCACACGAAACCGAATGAGCGGGCGTGAGGGAGAGCGATTGACGCTGACCGCTCGCTGGCTTGCTCTCACACTCTCCCTCTCAATGAATATGGCTCTCCCTTCGACTAAATTGGTCGCTGTGTTCATGACTGTATGACACTTAATTAATTATATTTTTACTCGATGGCAAGAATAATTCATTCAAATTCATAAATACTATGGAAATAGTATGTAAATAGAAGCACTCAATCGCTTACTGCTTTAATGATTTTATTGATACAAATTATTGGAAAAATTTATTTTCTAAAAGAGTATCTTTTACAGTCATCGTTGGGTAGTAAATAATATTTCTCCTGGAAATTATATTCATGCACATCCCATGTTTGTGCCAAAGAAAATGTCTGAATATATTTTAACATATATAATAAACCATTTTCAAGTTGAAAATACTCGGGATATCCTAATAGAAGTTTTTCAAACTAATTTTCAGGTAATTTGTAGTTTACTTGACTCATATGATGCCGATGGTGGGCGCTGAGGATCTTTGCAATGGGTTTCCAACATCAAGTGACTGTCATACAGGCTTGCATGCATTCGAATGGTCAGCAAGTGCGGTGGGAAACAGTGCAATATTCTGGCCCAGCACTGTGCGACTGCATGCGACGTATGAGTAATTTTTTGTTGGTTTTTGCTTTGAATTTACTGCGGCTAATCAGTTTTTGTCTATGCTTCGTTAACTGCACGCTCGATCTATTTGCATCTCTTTCTGCCTCCGTCTGTCCCAGCCACTAACCATGTCCCTGTCCCTGTCCCTGTCATTGATACCACTCGTACAATGTTTGTACAATATGTTTTCTATTCTCCGCTTTACAGCCATTCGTATTTTGATTTGACTTCAATCGGTGCACTGGCTGGAAATTATTTGAATTTGTTGAATGGCTAAGTCACCTGTTGGACGAGCTTCGTACAGAGTATAGAGTTCAAGGTTGACGATTGTGTAACCCATTTGTTTATTCTCCAATATAGTGTCGAAGCTTGTATGACACTCCCCCATTGGTGTAATAACAATTTTAATTATGGAATTTCATAACTACTTATCAATTCTTTCCATAATAAATGAGTATATACGATTCAAATAAATTAAGCCACTCATTAAGGATATTTGTAAGTAAATCTCTTACCATGAATTGCTAAGAAATTATATACAAAATTCTCTTAGTAGCATTCTCACGGTCATCGTTACGGACCATACTATATACCTATTAAACCAACTGAAAACGGAGCTTGAAGCTAAACAGAGGGCTTTTCTCTATAATTAAATGCCTTTGATAAAGCTCTTCTTGTTAATTCCATAGTCGAAACAGTCACGCCTTCAGATTAAGCCGATTCAAACCAGTCACGACTGCGCTTATGTTAATGCCAAAGATCACCATTTTCTTTGGAAATTGTTAGAGAAGTTCCGAAAACGGATGATCTTTTGTGACAATTATTGGCTCATTAACTCAGGAGTCTATTAGAACTCTTAACATTAATATTATACTTTTCTTATAAGAAATTTATCAGCATTCGTAATATTTTTTTGGATTCAAATAATGGAATTTTTAAGCCGTTTCTTGTTTTCCATTTATTTTCTTATCCCAAATATTTGAATGGACTTTGTTTTGTTTCTTCTAATTTCTAGATATACATTTAATCACACACGAATTAAGAATTTTCAAGATCTTTTAATAATTCATAATTCAAATTTTTTTGTTTGGACTTTGTTTTTTTTATTACAAACACTTTTTTATTGCAATATAAACCTTATGGCACACGTGTTAGGGGCATACAATTTTAGCACAGTTTAATTTCATTTCGCAAACAATTTCTACAGAAGTTTCTAATGGATTGTTTATAAACAATTTTTTTTCAGCGCCGAAACGGAAATCACACAGACACAAACACCCTCTGGTATCCACATACCGAGACTCGAAAATGTGCATAAACTTTTGTTGTTGCTGCTTCGGTCGTCATACAGTTATTTCTGTAGGTTGTTGGAAGACCTCAAGTGGGACTCGTTTTTTGGGGGGAGCACTCGCGATCTTCGCCGTGCGCCGGCTCTTGTGAGAGAAGATTTCGGACTAAACGTATGCGTACGGATTTGGCTTCATTTATACCAACGCACACGCAGTCCGCATAAAGAGAGCGACGAGAAAGAAGGCAGTGCGAGATCGGAGAAGTCTTCTGAAAGAATGGCCAACAATTATGATCGACTACGGGATGCCTAGTAATGAATTGGCAGACAAAAGTGGCCTCAAAACGTGGTAGAACGTTGTTCTACGATATTATGTATTTACTTACTCAGCATTATTTTTTGGTAACATATCTAATGAGAATTTCATACATATATCTCAACGAAAAGAAAATAAATGGCTATACCAATACATATTTGAGTGGATCTCAAAATTTATAAGGTATATTTATAATTGGCCAAGTTCTGGATTAAGATTTATAAAAGTATTCATTATAAAATATATCACATGACATTAATGCACTGAGCATCGCTTCCTCCTGAGTTCTACATCCATATAAACGAATACAGTATCAGTTATAAGGATTTTTACAAGATCGACTTGCCATAAGAACTGCTTCAGGGTCAACATCCAAAAAGGAAACTTAAGCATGGCTCACATCACCACTTTAACGGTATACCCCTGCCACTTAGGGTATTTGGAATAACAGAAAATGAATAAAAATTGCTGAATGCATTGACACGTCAGTGGCAGTGGCAGCAAAAGTGAATGTCGTCGGAGACATGGACTGTGGGTCATCCCTTGACCAAACAAACAAAATCACAAATTCAAAGCAGCGCGCCGACGGAGACTACGCTACTACGACGTCGACGACGACGACGACAAGGAACGCGCGCCAAGCTACGTTCCTGGAGTGACAATGAACACTTCAGATCCGCTCCAAGGCAGTGGTCTCCCACCTCCACCTCCAGCACCACCTCGCTCCGATCTCTTTTTATAGATTGGGATCTTGGTCGGTACAGCTGTTGCTCCTCCTCTACCTTCTAGAACTTGTAATTCTTGTCGCAGACCGCGAACCGGATTCTCTTTTAACTGCACTTTCGGTTGTTTTTTATTTCGGATCAACTGGTTTGATGCATCTTGCCTTTAAGTGAGAAAAAGCATTTAAAATTAATTACCATTTTTGTACAAATTGTTAAGACGACATTTTTGTGGTTGATTTGTGGCTGAAAAAAATCCCCAAAACAAGATTTTTGGTCTGCCAACATTGACAAATTGTTGTCAAGGCTTCTGAATGAAAAGAAATTCAGTAAGTTTTGCTTCAGTTACAATTGCATAAAACTATTGACGTTGTCTTTTGGCTCTCTGGCGTTTCCCCGTGAAACCTCTGTATTTGTCATGGATTTAAATTCTCTCTTATTTAAATATAGCATATACATATATAAGCATAATGCCAACCAAAGGCCCATAATTTACGATAAATACTATGTGGTGCCTTTGACCTTGAAACTGATGTGCGGGAAATGAGAGCACAAGAGACCTTAAATATTTTACTCTCCAGATACAACAAAACTAAATTATTTTATTTTAAATATATTATTTTCTGAATTAAGAAAAAGCACTGCAATTTTTTTGTTCTCCATTCGCCATTGCTCCATTTATCTTCCATTAATTAATCAATTTTCTATAAGATTGGCTTACTTTTATTTCATTAATTCTAAAAAAATATTTAAACAAAAACGGTTTTTTAAATTTTTAATATCAACTACACAGAGATGAATTTGCAAAGTAGGCACCTGGCGGCGAAACTGTGAACTGTGAAATTTGGCGCCCTCTGTCGACAAATGTTTATGGCAAAATGCTTATGGCATGGGCACACTAAAAATTGCCCAGCCCTGCGTTGCTTGGCGACAGTTTTGTTTTGATTTTTCTGTCTAAAAATATAAATAATAACATATCAATTAATAAAGGAGATTTAATCTCAAAACAATTTTAGGATGTTTCGCCGTGGCAAATTGTCGTTTCTCAACACCAAAGACGACCGCATTAAGATTATAAATGAGCGAATCACGCTGACCGAACGCCACTTAATGGAAATGTGTTCGGCATTCGCTTTGGTTACGAGAAAAATGGCCAAGTAAGTGGAATTAATAAAACAATCAATGGATCATGCTAAAAGATCTCCTTTTAATGTCAGATACCGCGACTCGTTCGACGAGCTTGCAAAGGGCGTCAAGGGCTATGCGGACGAGGAGGAAATCAATGAAAGCCTCTCCAGCGGATTAAAGAGCTTCACCAATGCTGTAACAATAATGGGCGACTACATCGACATCAATGTGAATCGGCTGGAGCATAAGGTAGACCATATTGAGGAGCATATTTCATACCCTAAACCTCTATCCATCCTACACGCAGATTGTCAATGAGATGGCTTCATTTGAACAGCTCTGCAAGTCCACGCGCGACAATCTCCGACTGGCGGTCATTGCCCGGGACAAGGAGGTGCTGCGCCAACGTCAGATGCTGGAGATCAAGTCAAAGTTTGCAGCCAACAATGTGAGCAGATCCACTCTTTGTAAACACCCGCCAACATTGCATTAATCCTATAATAATCCCAACAGAGTGCCGCCGACTCGGAGCTCTTCAAGGCCAAGATGGAAGTGGCGCGTACGAACAAGGAGATTGACGATATAATCAGCAACTTTGAGCAGCGCAAGCTACGCGACCTCAAGCAGATACTCAGCGACTTCATCCTCATCTCTATGAAGCAGCACACCAAGGCCTTGGAAGTTCTCAGCGCCAGCTACTATGACATTAGCAGCATTGATGAGCGCGACGACTTCCTCGAATTCCAGAAGCTAATGAAGGCCAAAGAGGAGCCAGCCCCGCGCAAGGGGGCGCTGAAGAAGGGTCTGCGCTCACAGTCAATGGACAGCCTGGATCACGAGCAGTTGATCAGTCCACTCAAGCGGCATCAGAAGCTGTCCAGAAGCAATAAGAATCTGGCTGGAGCGGGCATACCCCATGGAAGCAAGCTGGAGCATGAAGAGGTAGAGACTGATGAGCAGGATAACGGGGAGGCCGACGACGACGATGATGAGGAGGTGATGCAGTCCTTATTGTGATTTTTCTGATGATCTTTAACGAAAATACTCTCACCTAATATTCTCTAGGAGACTGAACAAAGTGGGCAGGAAGATGAGCAAGAGTCTGGCACAGCCTCGGACGATGAGCGTGAACCAGCCCAAGACACACCGCCCACACCACGGGAGAATGTGTTCGGCGTCAAGCCCAGATCCATCAGCAAAGAGGCAGCAAACCCTTCAGCCAGTTCTGCGGCTCCCCTGAAACCCATCCGACAGAGTGTTAAACATCCCTTCAAGGCGGTGGCTTCAACGCATGTAAGACTGCAGAAGCAATTCCAAGTGCCCCAGCACTAGCACCTATCACTAGATCCATAACAAGTCATTCGCATACGCTAGTCATGGTCACGGCCCATTATCTCTGCATTATTTACTCTAAATAAACAAGAGCAGAATAAATATATGCACCGAACTAACCAAGTGGAAACGCTACTCCCCCGTCCCCCTTTCAAGCAGGTGAAGAGACGGCGACCAGGACGCGGCTCGACCGGAAGAAGCGCCGGTCGCCTGGTAACCGTTGTTAAATCGAAGTCCTCCGCCACACAGCCCCCCGCTTGAGAAGCCCGATGGAGGGTTACAATTCGTGAATTTTAATATGTATAATTTAAAATAGAAACTAAATGGCAATAGCTCTGAAACATGCCCGTTGCTCGCAAAGTAATTACTTTACTTAAATTATGATCTTCTCTGGTGTAGCGAACTTAAAACTATGCAATAAAATTGGATGAGCAAATCTTTGAGAGCAATTGTGTGGATGGGATGGGTCTGTGTTGTGTGGTGTGGTGTGGTGGGGGATTAAATGAATGTGAGAGCTGGAATTGTAAATTTGATTTGAGTGCTTGGTTTGTGGCGACGTTGGTGTTCGATGTATTTGATATGGGCGTGGCTGGTGAAGGGGCGGGAGGCCACGCCTAGCTTTGGTCGTCTCATTTCTCCGGTATCTGGCCCTCGATCCCAGCCTGGTTCATCAGGTCCGCAATGCTCTTCTCCAGATCATCGATGCGGTTACCCATATCATCGATCCGTGTGATTATCTGATCCGACATTGTCTGAAACTTATCCTGCACGTTCTGCAACAGATTTTGTACCTGATAAAGGGGGAGCGAGTATTTACTGGGTGCTGTTCTGCCGTTCTATTGTTATTGTGTCTATCTACGCTATGTGTGATGGGGCTCGAATTACTCACATATATGGTCAGCTCCTGCATATTCTTGGGATCCATTGCTGCATTGCTGTTGAGCGAGTAGTTCTGGTCCAGGTCGCTGTCCATTTCGTTGCGCAGTTCGGTCATCTTGCCACTCTGTCGCTCGGTGCTGTGTTTTGGTTGTATAAAAGTAAAAAACCTTATCGCTGGCTGTAAGTGCTGCTGCTGCTACCAGGGTTGCGGACAATATGGACAATAAGCAAGACAGCGCAGAAAATCCACCCCATGAACCTCAGAAATATTCCGAACTTAACCCACTCAACTCCCCTCTATTTAAACGGGTGAACAACTTGAATATAACAGCGGAAAATATTACTATATGTGAATTTTTCTTATAGATACATCCTATCTCTTTCCTTAAAAATCAAGTGGCCACGATATCCTTCCCATGAACTGAGCTAAAATTATTCAAGTTTTATCATTTTCGTGGAAATATTCAAATACCCCCTGGGCAACTATGGGTTAACGTGGGTTTTAGTTGATCAGAAATCATATTCCTCGATTTTGATATTCCGACTAAAATTACTAGGTAGATAAGACCCACAGCCCTGAACACATAGTTTTATCCTATTAATAAATCTATTTTCAACAAGAACGGCTAATTTTAAATACTCCCCTTTTATTTTGTGTCTAAAATTAAGTTGAAACAAAAAAAGTCAAAACATAAAACATTTGTGTGCCTGAAATGTACCGTAAGTGTGAATGTGTATTTGAACACTTGTTGCTAGTTAATTGGCAGTGTGAACATTTTAATACTGTATTTCCTTTCATTAATATGCGTTTCCTCACATTGACATGTTGTTCACCTATTCATGTCAAACCCCAATACATATTCTTGGTCTCAGTTAGAAGAACATAAGCTTCAAAATTTCGTTGAAATAGCTTTAAAACAGAGATTGACTAGTTTCTCCATTCATTTCGGCCTGTGAGGACAAACAATTTCTTTTCCCAGGGTATGCAGAATGCTGCTCATTCAGTGGCCATGTAGCGGGAAAATGCTGCTCATTTCTCGATTAATATTGCTGGCGTGCAAAACTAATACTTTATGGGGTCGGAAACGCTTCCTTCTGGGTGTTACACACATCAATTTTTTTTCGACAAATCGAGTACCGGGTATACAAAATATTTCATGCCGTGGCCCGTTCTTTGGACGATTTCGATGCTGATTTTTTCCGTTTCTTATCATCTCGCAGGTTCTTCTTGCACTCTTCGAGCTGCTCTTGGTAGCGCTTAAAATCTTCTGGGCATCCACTTGCTGATGCTACAGTTTTATGTTTATCATCAACAGGCCAACTATTGCGATCCGAATGAAGCGAACAGAACTGCGGTTGAAACAGATTTCTTAGATGGGTGGGGGTGATGTAGATGTAGATGTCGCAAGAGACCGGTGCTGTTGGTACCTTCCATAATGATATTACACCAGAAGCTTAGCTTTATTACACCCTCAATGTTGTTGACCATCAAATAAATTGCCCATTTTCCACTGAGGCCTCATCTTCATCTGGACGCACGGCGGCACGGTAGGCCAGATTCGACGGGATGGTCGTTTTATTGATGGAGTCGAATCCTGTTCTGGGTCGACGATCTCAGGGATCATCAATCAACGATTGCCAAGCTTTTGTGCACGTATCACCTGGAATACATGCATATGAACATATATTTACATTTTACAATTATTTTAAATTGTACTTACTGTCTCTATTCATCTCTGCAGCCACACACGCCCATGCAACTTTTATTGCATTAACATCAAAATGCTTCTCATCGGCCAAACTGCACTGCAACTCCCTCTTCTCGACACTCTTTATAAGCTGCTTGATTTCTTCGTCGCTAAATTCGCCCAATTTATTTTTGCTTTTTAGTGCTCCATTGCCGCCAAATCATTGTGTTGAAGTTGCATATATTTTGCTGTGTGACCAGATGTCTAACTACGGTTACACTGTTTTGTGTTTGTTTACAAATAAAATCAGTTGGAAATTCAAATTTTATCAGAAAGCAATCCGGAATGTACTATCTATGGGCTCTGTTGCACTGGAGAACGACAATGAACATAGAAAGCTCCGCAATATTGGATAAATCAGTATCTATCAAATTATAAATAAATAAAATGAGTAAATTGATAAATTACAATATCCATATAATCTCATTGAGATTACATTTTTTTCATTATGGCAATTTTCTAGCACTTTCCTGGCAGAACTCAGCAAGCCGCTAGCTATTGGTCTTTTTCATGTTGATGTCGATACACGAGTGTCGATGACGACAGAATATAGAACAATTCTATCTTTCAATCGATCCCAGCAAATACCACCTTTTCTTTTCTAGTATATATCGTTTCCTTTCCAGTATTAATAGGTCATTTATTTTGCTTGTCTGAGTACTCATTTGCGAAATTCTTGCGCAAGAATCACAGGCATGCATTTTTATCGTTTCCATACGAATATCATCCCTGATTCTTGCGCAAGAAAATGTTGCTTGTCTGAGTACTAGGCTAGTACTCTGTCTGAGGCTAGTGGTACTAGGCTTTAACCATGTTGTGTTTACGGTCACACTACGAGGGCCTTGGGCGTTTTTCAGCACTGCCACACGTGGATGTGAACAAATGGAAATCGACGAAGAAAAGCATCAGGTTGTTGTGGGAAAACCAGCAAATTAGTGCATTTAAAAACGTGTCCCATTGCAGGATGCCATTCCGAAGAATCCCAATGAGCACGTTATACGCGAGCGGCATGCCGAGATTGTGTCTGGCGGCAACGTCTTCTACAATCCGGTGCAGGAATTCAATCGAGACCTGAGCATAGCCGTTTTGAACGTCTACCAGCAGCGTCTAGCCAAGGAGCGATGGGAGAAGGCGACTAAAAAGCAACGCAAGCAGGTGAACGGCGAGGAGGAAGCTACTGCGCCGATGCCTACGCCCGCAACCTACGTGGCAGGCACACAGTACGCGGATGGATTGCGGATTCTGGAGGCTTTGGCTGCCACGGGATTACGAAGCATACGATATGCCCAGGAGATAGCCGGCGTCCGTCAGATTGTGGCCAACGATCTGTCGCGCCAGGCCGTCCAGTCCATCAACGCCAATGTGCAGCACAATAAAGTGGAGCCGCTGATCGAGGCCAGCCATGCGGATGCCATGTGAGTGCCAGGGCAGGGCACCAGAGCGAAGCGACTATCTGTAATAATTGTAATTCCATTGCAGGACGCTCATGTATCTGTCCACCGCTCCGGAGAAGCGCTTCGATGCCGTTGATCTCGATCCCTATGGCTGTCCGAATCGCTTTCTCGACGGCGCCATGCAGTGCCTGGTAGATGGTGGTCTGCTCCTGGTCACAGCCACCGATATGGCCGTGCTGGCAGGCAACGCCCCGGAGGCCTGCTACGTGAAGTACGGCTCGGTGCCACTGCGAATGAAGTGTTGTCACGAGATGGCCCTGCGCATTCTGCTGCACTGCATAGAGAGCCATGCGAACCGGCATGGAAAGTACATTGAGCCGTTGCTGAGCGTCTCGGCGGACTTCTACGTGCGCATCTTTGTGCGGGTGCATGTGGGCCAGGCCCAGTGCAAGCTGTCCATGAGCAAGCAGTCCTGGCTGTATCAGTGCACAGGCTGCGACACCTACACGCTCCAGCCGCTGGGCATCACCAAACCAAATCCCACGGCCGGCAATCCCCAGCAGCTCAAGTATGGCATCCCTACGGGCCCGGCGGTGAACTCCCAATGCGAGCACTGCGGCCACAGGCACCACCTGGGCGGCCCCATCTGGTCCGCACCCCTGCACAACCCGGACTTTGTAAAGGACTTGCTTGAGGCTGTGCAGGAGACGCCTCTCAGTGCGCTCGGCACGCAACGACGCATCGTTGGAGTCCTCTCCGTAGTCCAGGAAGAACTGCCCGATGTCCCACTGTACTACACACCCGACAAGCTGTGCTCCGTGCTAAAGCTGGAGATTGTGCCCATGCTGAAGTTTAGGTCCGCCCTTTTGCATGCCGGGTATCGTGTGTCCTACTCCCATGCTTCGAAGAACTCGCTGAAAACAGATGCCCCGCCATCCGTGCTGTGGGACATTCTGCGCTGCTGGAGCAAACGACATCCAGTGCGGCCGGAGAGGATGATTCCGGGTACCCCCTTGCAGGCCATACTGTCGCAGCCCTGCTCCAGGGATTACGAGTTCGATGAGCTCCATGCGGCGGCCAATCCAAAGAGTCGCCGCTCGGCACTCTCGCGCTTCCAGACCAACCCCGCGCCACACTGGGGCCCGGGCACAAGGGCCACCATCATGTAAGCCCATCACCTTAAAGCTCTGCCAACAGATTGCCAGACTTATTATTCTCTGCTTTTTCAGGATTGGAGAAAATAAACTGCCGAAAAGCTATCGTAACCAGAACAAGAAGCAGCGCCATAAAACGTCACAGGAGGTGGTTGGGCCTCAGGAGGAGGTGGAAGCAGAAAAGGAGGATGCAGAGGCAGAGGTACATCTACCCAAGCAGCCCAAGCTGGAGGAGGCGACTGCGTGACGTTGCTTTATGGGCCTGCTTCCTTGTCAAAATTTAATTTTCAATAAAGTTATACAACACAAATACGACCCCCTTCGATTGGACAAGGAGGAGGAGCTAATAACGGAAGAAGTTTCCATCGGAGGTCTGGCGTGAGAAGCCGTTGTTGACCAATTGATTGTGAACGCCGCTGCAGATGAGCTCGACGCTATGCGGATGAATCTTCTCCTTGCAGCCGCCTGTAAATGAAGACACGAATTAGCTTAGTTTATGGTTCTTACTTATGGTATACGTACCAATGCGCAGCGGATGACCCAAAGCGTCAGCTTCTTTCCGGCGAATAACGCGCGTATTGCGCAAAACCCTAAATGACTGATGCTTGGCACCGATCTCCTTTGCCCCGCCAGGCGCTGACCAACTACAGATGGCCATGCACGTCTCGCGCTGCAGCACCGAGTCTACTTTCTCCGGGAAGCACTCACGGCTATGATCGTAGCGCGATTGCAGCTGAAAGTCGAGCGAATCCTTGGGTATGTTCGGGTTGCCACGATAACGCTTGCTGTATCGCACCGAGTTCATTGTCTGGTGGTAGAACAGACGCTCATGCGGCTCAAGATGCCCATGCCAGGTGCCCGTGTCGCCAAAGGGCGGCGGCGGTGGGGGCTTTGGAAACTGGCAGATATAGGTGCCCTCCGAGTGTAAATCCGGCTCGTACGAGTCATTGCGCATCTGCACCGTTGTGTACTTGATCATGGTGCTAGAATAATTTCTATTCTTTTTATCAACTGAATTTTGAACTGATAAATATTGTATGTATTACTGAACAGAGCAGAGCAGCTTGTAGACTGATTTTCTGATGTGCCACTCGGTTGCCCTGGCAAATGTCAAGTCAATAAAACACTCGCCTGCCCTGTCCGAGGCTGTTGGAAACGGGTCGTTTTTGAGTCTTTCGGGCTATCGAAATATTCATCGCAATGCGACTCTAAATAATCGAAATATTCATCGCAATGCGACTCTAAATACCCGTAACATCCAGCAGAGTTTTGTCACCTCCAGGCATTTTGACAGCTTAAATTTACTACACGAAAATTTACAGTCTCGCCGAGTCTTTCTTCGGTTTGCTTTTAATTTTGGTAGGGCCTGTGCGCCAGGCCAGACGGCGTGCCCACTGATCCGGATCTTGGTTCACTTGGTCGGCAGCCAGGTGACCATGCGATTGGAGGTGGAGACGAATAGCGGTATGGCCGAGCCGCAGCAACAGCTTACGTTCCTCGCCTTTTAAGTCGGAGAGGAGGAGCAAAAGTTCACCATTTGTAGACGCCACGGAAAAATAATCCTCAAGCTGCAGCCGTGTGCAATCCGCGTGAAACTCGTCTGGAGTTATGCCCAACTCCGGACGTGATGTCAGCGAGGACCTGGCAGCTATATTGTCGCCGTCAACAGCTGCAACTGCAACTGTTCTTGATGCCGTCTCAGCGAACATCAGCCTCAGCTGCTCTAGATGATCGCTTCTTCCTGGATGCGCAGACAGTGGGACTCCTCACAGTCGGATAGCAAGAAAAATTAAGGGAAATCACTCGAATCCTTTGGAAAAATCCGTCAAAAATTATGTAATCTTACTTTCTTTGGGACTTTAATTGCCTCTACTGCACATCAGCAGTAGGTTGGGCCATACTGCGAGGTTTAAAAAAAGGGATTTAGTCACGAAACTGTCCCTGAATTAATGCCAAATTAAAGAAGGTCTTGAACGATTGAACTACGAATTTTGAATGATTTAAATGTCGAAAGTCAGGCCTATTTATTCGAAAGAATGCTTGACATAAATGTCAAAATGTAGTCTGCTCGCCTACTGCCATATAATTTCTTGTTTGGATTAATCTGAAGCCTCCATCCAATTTTAATCGTTTACCCTCTTCCCAAAAGAATAAGACGATAGTCATAGATGAGTTCGATTTTATTCATTATTTTGTTAAGCTGCAACATAACTTTAAATATTAGTTTTCGATGTATTGGGGCACTTACCACGCTGAACCAGGGGATCCTTGAAGAAATCCACGCCACAGCAGGTGTGATGGGGATTCCTGTTTTGCAGAGTCCATCGCGATTCGATCGATCGCAGTTTTGCTGGAAATGTTTTTTCGCCTAAACTTAAAATGGACGCCCACCAAACGCCAAGCGGCAACACCAGACAGGAAAACACCAACAACGCCAACCAGCAATCGGCCACCAGGAAACGCCAACCAGCAACAAACGACGGGACGAGACGAGAGAAGTGAAGTAACAGGAAACCGGAACCGGGAAACGGCAAACAGCCAAATAAACAGTCTATATATCCCTTTTTCTCCCACTCTGCTCTGGATCTCGCGTGCAGCAGCAGCAGCAGTAGCAGCAGCAGCAACCGTAACAGCAACAGCAGTAGCAGTAGCAGCGGTGGAGACGGGGCGGCGGCGACAGCGGCTGACAGGAAACGCCAACGGCAACGGCAGCAGCAACTGCAACAGCTACGCGTAGTCCGCTCTCGTGTCGTGTTGTCTCTGCTAGCGCTGGACGGGGGAAGAAGAAGATGCTCTGATGCCTCTCTCTGCTGATCTGATCTCTCCTCTCCTCCCTCGCATTAACCATAACATTATCTCTCAACCGCAACACTGCCACACACCAATTTGCCTGCATGTATAATAAATGTGTAGAATGAGTGGGAGAAGCTGGTTAATAAGTTTTGTTTGTTAAATTTAAACAAATAACGAAGGAACGAACGAAACGAGCAACACAAACGGAACGGAACGAAACAAACAGAGAGAGATTAAGCTGTTTCTCTTTTAATATTCATTCATTCTCTGGTCTCTTCTCTTCATCATCTTTGTATACTCTGTATTTTACTTCCGGGAATTTCGTAGCCGAGTTATTTTGAGTTTTATTTTGTCTTGTTAATGAAGCACTACACAATTGGCCGATTGCCAAAAAGAACTAAATGCTACCATGTATATAAAAATCCCTAGAACACCTCTCTTGCGGTATGGGATGGTCGCATTTAGAACAAACGTATGGAGATCCCACCTGGTGGGGTGGGGATCTCGTCCTGAACATTATAGTGCGTGTTCTCTAATTGTTTTCCTTGCCAAAACTTAAAATACGTTTTCTATAAATAGTTGTGTAATGTGTAAGACTGTTCAATTTTTTGTTTTGTTTTTTGTATACCTGCTGTTCTGGTACAGCATGACAGGATGTGGAGCAAGATCCATTATCGGGATCTCTGTCTTGTCAGCGAGTAAAAAACTGCAAAGCAAAGACGAATAGGATTTAAAGATCATTTCCATTTCAAAGTCATTTCGCACTCACCTCGCACCAATTGGAACGTGGAATATTAAGAGCGACTGCGACTACGGGAGGCTCCCACAGCCAAGGCGGATGCTCCGATGCCGTTGCGACTCTCGCCTCGCACTGGACTGCGCGAGAACTTGGTGCGGCGCTCCGGCGAATGGCTGCCAGCCGACTGAGAGCGCGACCGCGGAGAGTAAGAGCGACGACGTGGACTACGCGAACGGCGGCGCATAGGTGAACGGGAACGCGAGCGACGACGACCGCCGCCACCGCCACCGCCAGGACCACCCCCAGATCCTCCACCACGACGCCCATTGCTGCGAGTGGGTGACGAGGGACGGCCATAACGAGCCATCTGGACACGGAGCTCCCTGCCATCTAACATGCGACCATCCATGGCCTCCAGTGCGTCCTCAGCATCACGTTTGTCATAGAAGCTGTAGGAAAAGTCGGGGAGAAATTTAATTATTAGCTATTGTCGCATATATCCCCTCACTCAGACATGGAGTCAACTGGGTTGTGGTATTCGCAGTATGTTGGCTAGCAGGGTTTTGGTAGGCAACAGTTGCAAGAGAACACAGTTTTTCTGGCACTTTTCACTGAAGAAAATGTCCAGAATGGTAGCTGAAACATCTTCGAGGATAGCGAATAATGCAGAGATGATATCGAATGGAGGCTGTGGACAGGATCTATTGTTGTATTCGCAGTATGTTGGCTAGCAGGGTTTTGGTAGGCAACAGTTGCAAGAGAACACAGTTTTTCTGGCACTTTTCACTGAAGAAAATGTCCAGAATGGTAGCTGAAACATCTTCGAGGATAGCGAATAATGCAGAGATGATATCGAATGGAGGCTGTGGACAGGATCTATTGTTGTATTCGCAGTATGTTGGCTAGCAGGGTTTTGGTAGGCAACAGTTGCAAGAGAACACATTTTATCTGGCATCTCAAATTGCTAGGAATACGAACGCAAATGGTAAATGTTCATATATTACTTTGTAGCAAGAAATGCAAGAAGTTAACCGCCTTAAAGAGAAAGCCTCTTTCTCCATATGGGCAAACTTACCGCACGAAAGCAAAGCCCCGGCTCTCACGTGTGTAGCGGTCCCGCGGTATGTAAATATCACCCACTTCTCCGCAACGCTCAAAGACGCGTCGCAAGTCCTCTGGAGTGGTGCGATATGTGAGATTGTCGACCTGAACATATTAAATACGCATTATTTGTATATGCAAAAAGTGAGAGGTTAGATAACCCGGGCAACGTTGTCTGGTCTGACGCAGCCGGTCGCCATTTTGTGTGCGGCGAATTATTTGTTTTTGTACTTGCCTTCAGCGATACCATGCCATCGATGCGTGGTGGAGGACGTGTTCCGCCCAGTCCGCCAGCACTGCCGCCGTTACTCATTATTATTTAGATTAATAGGATCACTTATTTATGAATATTCCAAATAAATGCGTCTAGACAAGCCTGTTCACAATTTTTTTCTTTCTGTGAAAATGGCGTCTGGCACTTCTAGGGATGTTAAATATTGACGACCCAATATATCGATATATATTTTTATTTCTAAGAATATATTTTTGAGTTTAATATTTTTGGACTGCCGAAATAACATAGATGTTTAATTGACACTATTATTCTGTTGCTTCGCTAACGATTTAATGGACGTCTTTTATTTATACCCGTGACATTTGAATCTATTTGCATATTTCATCCAAGCACAAAGTAGTTGAAAAACATATCGATATTTCTGTGCGATATACGGAAATTGAATTTTACATTGTAATGGCCGTATGACACTACATCTTAACCTTTCTTGTCTGAGAGACAGATATGGCACATAAGATTGAATTCGCCAAATTATATCTGCAAAGTATAACAATCGACCAATAATCCAAACCAAAGCACATATTTCTCTCGCTCTGTATGCTCTTCCCGCAAGCCAATCCTTGTCGTTCAGATACAACAGTTAGCCAAGTCTAATGTCATACGACCATAATCGGCTGTCTATCGAAAGAAAACAATATCGATAACAATAAATCTGTGTCTCCATGCGTGGCGCTTCAAAAGTGTAATAATAAAATATATAAAATTAAGAGGAATATATTTAGTTGACAGTTTTTCGAATTACACTTGCACACGATAAAACATTTTCTGACCCGAACCGGTACAAGCGGCCTGCAGACAAAGGTTAGATTGCCCGAAAACTTTTGTTTCTGTTGTTGTCGGCAACAACAGAAAGTGGCCCTGGCCTGGAACTATCGCGCAAAGTTTATTAGGTTCTAACAAGGCAACAAAGTTATTTGAAGTTATTTATTCTAGCTTTATAGTCTGGCTTAGGCCCCCACCCCGCATCTCCCGCTCGCGAATCAACGAAAGGCGTGTGTTTTTGTGCCATTCTCGACCGCGTTTTTTGTGAGTGGACGCAGCGCGAAGAAGAAGCAGAAGTTGAAGGAGGGCGAAAGTGTGTCGCGTGAAAAAAGTGCGAGATTTTTATTGGGCATTATTGAAAGCAGGAACCATGGCTGCTCAAGAAAACTCGGATATGTCCACAAAATTCTCCACGCTCAACGTGAACGCAGTGGAGTTTGTGCCGAGCTTCAGCTACGGCGGACCTGCCAGCACGGCGGCTGTAGTATCAGCGGAGGGAGAAGCGCCGCCGCCAGCAGACACCCAGCCACCTGGAGCTGGCTCAGGGTCGGGATCAGCCACACCAGCCACAACTCCGGACTCCACCGGCAGCGGGGGATCAACAAATGCCTTGGCAGCGGCCGGAGTAGCAGCAACAGCAGCGGGATCTGCGGAGGCACAAGCGGGATCCTCGTCGGCAGCCGCCTCCAACTCAGCCTCGCCCGCTCCGGGCTCGCCAGCAACCACGCCTTCGACGGCAGCAGCGGGGCCAATCGAGAGCATCAGCGCTACTGACAAAATTGCAAACAATGGTAAATAGCTAAGATTATCCCTAGGGAGGTGGATGTGGGGGCGGCAGCTTTCTAACTGCTTTGGCGCATTGAACTTTTCCTCTGTGACGTCACATTGACGCCTGCGTTTGTGTATGTGACAAAGACAAGTCGCTTGCTATTGTTGTTGGCCGAGTTTACCTGCACCCGCCCACCCCCCGGCACTGTTGCCAATAAAGAAAAGGAAAAGTCTGCAATTGCTAGGTTATTACCGCCTCCAACACATAACCTCAATGTGCGGTGTGCAGCTTCGGCAATCGTGACAATGGCATGTGTTGCTTTCGCTGCTGCATTTGTGTGTAGTATTTGTATTTCCAACAACTGTAAACCGCAATTTTCATGCATAGAAACAGTTGTTAGTCGCGGCAAGCTTTTTCTTTGCCCGCCCGCTGCTTTTCACGCCGTCGTGTCGCCAATGAAGTCTCACATCAGAGATGAGCAAATGATTTTCCTGTGACTAATCGCGGTTCTGCAACAGCAGATTGTAAAACACCTACTCAAGCGAAATAGTTCAAAAACTAAAATAATAATAAACCGTTCCCATCGAAAACTAGTCAACAAATTTAAATACAATTAGCTGATTCGCTAACATTGAAATTCAAGAAATATCCTTCTAAATCTTACAAAATCACTGTTCGCAGTAACAGGATGTTAAGTATGGCCCACAGCGGCTGCTCATCTCTGACCACCTTTCACATTTGGATTTCACCCGGCGACGCCGACACAAGCAGCTGTTCCACTTATTTGCCATTCACAGCTGCCATTTTTATGCCTGTTACGTTTTGTGCATGCGTTTATTTGGCTCTTTGCCTCACACACCACCACGCTCGCACAGTCACACACACACAAATAAAAGACACACACACGTGTTTAGCTATGTCTCTTATGTGTTTTGACACGTTTACGTTGCAGCTTTTGCTTCCAAGCTGCTTCGTTTGGTGCGTGGAGTGGCTGCTAATGTTGCTTTCGTTGCTTTCCACGTTATCGCTGTGGCGGCTGTTTCGGCCTGAATGGGGCACCTCTTGCAGCCCCTGCGGTTGAAACCGCTTTGAACTTGATTTCACAGCGGCGACAGCAGTCTAACTGAAGAGAGCGGCCCGCGTAGTAGTAGTGCCTGCCTGTTGACTCTTACCCTTCCGCGCGATCAGAAGCCACGCGACAAAATTACTCACCTTTTGGGCAACAGTTTGTTTTCTCTGATGTAATAATGCTTAAACAAAACGGCGGCGACAACCAGAGCCCTTGCTCAAAGGAAGATTCGAAGAAAAGTTAGTAGTAACTGTGGACACGGAAAGAGACATCCGGATCCAGCTTAAAAATCCTCTCCTAGTGAAAGCAAGTAAAACTTCTCCTGGCCCATAGCAACCCCTTGAAACTGACTTGGATCACAAGCGAACCTTGCATTTAGCACTATGCGACACGTGACTCATCTGGGTGCCAAGCGATTAGCATCTCTCTGCCAGCTTAACCCAATAATTACATGAACAAGTCGTCCCATAATACATACATAAAACTTAATCTTTGATCGAAAGAATATCCCATGTGTTTACAATGAAGATCCATATACATAATATAAACAAATGCAAATTCCTCTTTTTTAAACAAGGGATCCTCTCGTTTTGCTACAGTTTCATATTCTGACTCTAACCGTGATATTTTCTCTTCAATTAGAAACTGATCCCGCTGATAGCTGGGATGTGGATGACGATACAGTCATAACTCCTGAAGACGAAGAGGCCGAAGATGAGTTTGTGGAGGGCGAGGCCACGCCGAAGGTGTCCAAAAAAAAGATCGTCAAGGTCGAGGAGAACAGAAGCAAGCGGGAGCACGTGAACGTTGTGTTCATTGGTCATGTTGGTAAGCGGATCTGATATACTGGTGCAAAAACCCCTGCTAACATTGCTCGTTTCGGGTCCCATGAATAGATGCTGGTAAATCAACAATTGGCGGACAGATCATGTCGCTAACAGGGATGGTGGACAAGCGGACGCTGGAGAAGTACGAGCGGGAAGCACGTGAAAAGTCGCGAGAGAGCTGGTACCTCTCCTGGGCGCTGGACACAAACCAAGAGGAGCGCGACAAGGGCAAGACCGTAGAGGTGGGACGAGCCTTCTTCGAGACTGACCGCAAGCACTTCACCATCCTCGATGCTCCAGGCCACAAGAGCTTTGTGCCGAACATGATTGGTGGAGCGGCTCAAGCAGATCTGGCTGTTCTGGTCATATCGGCGAGAAAGGGCGAATTCGAGACGGGATTCGATCGAGGCGGACAGACCCGGGAGCACGCCATGTTGGCCAAGACAGCGGGCGTTAAGCATCTGGTCGTGTTGGTCAACAAAATGGACGATCCCACAGTCAGTTGGGATCAGACGCGATACAACGAATGCAAAGACAAGATACTACCATACCTCAAGAAGCTGGGCTTCAATCCAGCCAAGGATCTTACCTTTATGCCTTGCTCCGGCCTCAGCGGCTACGGCCTAAAGGATCAAATTCCAGAGTCCATCTGCCCATGGTACAGAGGGCCCGCGTTCATACCATTCATCGACGAACTGCCCTCACTCAATCGCAAGTCTGACGGGCCCTTCATCATGCCCATTGTCGATAAATACAAGGATATGGGAACAGTCGTGATGGGCAAAGTGGAGTCCGGAATGGCGCGAAAGGGTCAGAATTTGCTGGTGATGCCAAACAGGGTATGTAATGGACATAATGTTCGACTTTAGATCAGTTTTTAATTATTCGTTTTTTTTTTTGCAGACACAAGTGGCCGTAGATCAACTGTTCTCCGACGACTTCGAAGTCACATCTGTCGGTCCCGGCGAGAATGTCAAGATCAAGCTGAAAGTGAGTGAATCCTCCGATTTTTTTTGGATTTCAGTATATATGTAATTTATGTGATTTATCTTGTAGGGCATTGAGGAAGAGGATGTCTCGCCTGGCTTTGTACTCTGCGATGCCACTAATCCCATTAAGACGGGAAAAATCTTTGATGCTCAGGTCGTTATATTAGAACATAAATCAATTATCTGTGCGGGTTACTCGGCCGTCATGCACATACACTGCGCTGCCGAGGAGGTCACAGTAAAGGTGCGTCTCCTTACATTCTGTTCATGCATCACATATTCTGACTCCATTTGTGCATTCATTTCCATAGGCCCTAATCTGTTTGGTCGACAAAAAGTCTGGTGACAAATCAAAAACACGTCCACGGTTCGTTAAGCAGGATCAGGTTGCCATTATGCGAATCGAATGCTCCGGAATGATTTGCCTTGAACAGTTTAAGCTCTTCCCACAAATGGGCCGCTTCACGCTAAGAGATGAAAGTGAGTCTTTGGAACGAGAAAATAGGCACAAATATAATGAATTCCTTTTCTTTTTCAGACAAAACCATTGCTATTGGTAAGGTACTGAAGGTGGTCGAATAAATTGAGCCAAGCTACTTTCTAGCGCCCGCCTTTTACTGCGACTTTGAGAATAGCATTGCACGCCAGACGAGAGACAACAACAACGCCACGCTTTCTTCATATTTTACAAAAACCCAGGCAGTACACCCCCCATACAACACATACCGTTCTTTTACGTTTACCAGCAATAGCAATTGATTATATATTGATTAGAGGAAGGATATATATAGCAACCATAGCTGAATCGGATCCGTTCCCAGAGACCGTTTTATTGTGCATTATATGAGCGGGCGAACGGAAAGTTCATTTACAACTCGGAAAGACAAAAAGCTGGGGCAGGCGGAGAGGAGAGTCATTCAGAGATCGAAACAGAAATGCATTATATACGAAGCATATACTATATTATGTGTAACTAAAAGAAAATCGGTAGCCAGACCATTGCAAAACAAGATGTACTATTTATATATATACACAACAAAAAAATACATACATATATATTGCATATATATATATATATATATATATATATATATATATATAAACGTATACACAAGAATAGTATATATATATATATGTATGCGAGGGGAGAGACACGCATGATGCCGATGATGATAATTGATTACGTATGATAATGCATAAATTGGTTCATATTACAATTTGCGTTTGTTAAGGCCACAATCTCAACTCAACGTACGAGTATATTGAGCAAAAGTCGAGCCGCCGTCGTTTTGATTTTGGTCTATTACTTTTGTATAAACTGTAAGCATTATATAACGTACACGTACATGCCTAATTCACGCGCAAGTCGTGACATTTTTTAAAAACTAAAAAAACTAAAAGCTGCAAGCTACCCAATTTTTATATTTATACAAGCGAAAAGTAAGAATAATATCCGAACCGGTCTCCGCCACGGTTCCCCATTCCCCCCATCCCCATAGATTTCCCTTTTGTATGAGCCTTTGAATTGCAAATTTGTTAAATATTCCCCCAGAAATCGTGTACGATTACATCCCCTATTATATTTTTTTACAAATAAATGTACAACTAAAGGCTTTAATTTAAGTTTAAGCCCCAAGATTTTTGAAAAAAGTTAGTTTGATTCGTAAGCTCAAAATGATAGATTGTTTGAAATCATTATAAACTAAAACCACACACGAAGCAGAAACCGAAAGTGTACGCGAACATTATCCATTACGTAAACATTTAATTGTTAATTTTATATTACTTACTTTATATTCCCTTTAAACCCCCCCACATTTGTTTTGCTACTACAAACGAATTTTTGATTTTTTATAATTTAGTAAATTGAAGAAATCGTGCAAATACCACGAAATACGAAAACCCAATTATGAAGCAAAATAAAAATGCCTTTTTGCTATCAAGCAGAAACAAAAACACAAACGAACGAGGCTTTGATTTCAGTTCCTCATTGCATTTACCTACCCATGATTTCTAACTATAATTTACTTAACCCATACAGGACCACGACCAAGGCGGTTTCAAAAAATATTCACACATTGTTCAGAGTTTTGTCCTCGTTTTGTCTAACCAAAACTTACAGATATGTATGTAGTATGTATGGTATGCCCTAGTTCCCTCGCCTTTGTTAACAGAATAAACGTTTAAATCAAAAGTTGTTGCCATTGAAACAAACAAGTAAATGATTAATAAATTTATAAAATAATATCATTAAACAGTCGTTGAACAGTCGTGTCTAAGTTAATCCAATTAACTGGGAAATATTTAACTTCGAGAGCATACTCGTACTTAACGATGGAATAAACCAGCTTTTAACGCTTTCCACAGCCTCCTCCTCAGAATCGAAAATCGAGGGATATTTAATTAATTATATATTAATGCAATAAGTGCGATATGATTGTTGACCACGCGAGATCTTATTTAACAATGTTTCACACAACACACATAGACAGCCAGCCACTAAGGACAGTGGCTCAAACACTAAATAAGGGAATAGAAGCGATCGGAATAATAGAAATATATAGACAAAACGGGAATATTTATACAGAAAACGAAACTCAAATGTATTATTATTATACAAATACGTATGAAATGAATTGAAAACAAAAACAAAAACCGCATACATTTGAACATTTTTTTATCAATAAAACGTGGAAAAAAATTACAACAAAAAAATATGAAAAACCAAGCGAACCAACATCCAACCGAGTATTTATTGAAATTACTTTTAAAGAACTGTGTAAGAATTTGTAGATGCCGACTTCATGGCAAGGCTGATATCGCCCAAGGACCAGAAAGCCTAGCATCCTTTTCACTTAAAGCACAGGAAAGCTTATGGATATTTCTTGATACCAGCTCTAAGAGACCCACAGCACCAACATTTGGCGTGCCTACTTCTCAGATCGGAACACCGTACTGGCAATATTTAGAAGATAGATGAAACACTCGGCTTGCTTTCCTCGAAGAACTGAATCGGAAATTTTCCGACAAAAAAGTAAACCCAGCAATCCATGCCCGATGAAAAGCCAGTTGTCAAATTGTGTGATACGTTGTAGACTCCCAGAAAATATCAGTATACAACTAACAAGCAAACAGGCAACACCTAAAAATAAAAATCTAAATTTTAACAAAAATAATTTTCTGTTTCGGAGTAATTTTAAGTAAAAAGTGTAACTAGATTTAAGTGAAAAGTGTAACTAGATTTAAGTGAAAAGTGATAGTTTTTTTTTTTAAGCTTTACAACAGGCGACTACTCTAGTAAGCAAAATTTTTGTGTTTGTAAAAGTTTTCTTTTCATAAATTTAAATTTTTTTGTTAGCGTCATACTTCTACCCAGAAAGCGCGTGGTGTTCCGCGAGGCTAGCGAGGGTTCCTGCATATATGTATACTCGTACATACATAAGTGCTCGTACATACATTTATACATAAACGGGTATATACATGTACATACATACTCGTAGATACATACATATACATATACACGTTGGAAGATATCACAAGGCAGCTGGAGGCTCGGTAATTGTTTAGTTTCAGTGTCTCATCTCGGGAAAGCGCGAGAAAAATATAATTTTCTTCTTTTCATTTTTAGGAAAGAAGCGATGCACTTCTGGACACAAGTTAGGCCTGCTCCCACGACACAAGAAATCATGGGGACACACCCACACCAACGCCCACATACCTAGAACACATTTTGATGTATAGCTGAATAGCAGCAGATAGTTATACAGCTATGGATGGATCGACAGATAAACAGATGAAGATATCACAGGGCATCTGGAGGCTCGGTAATTGTTTAGTTTCAGTGTCTCATCTCGGAAAATCGCGAGGAAAATATACTTTTCTTCTTTTCATTCTTAGGAAAGAAGCGATGCACTTCTGGACACAAGTTAGACCTGCTCCCGCGACAAGAAATCATGGGGGCACACGCACACGCACGCCCACATACCTAGAACACTTATCGATGGGAAACTGAGTAGCAGCAGAAAGATATACAGATATGGATCGACAGATAAACGAATTACACGTTGAAAGGCATCACAAGGCATCTGAGGGATCGGTAATTATTTAGTTTGTGTCTCAGCTCGAAAAACCACGAGAAAATAGTGAAATTTACGCGAAGTTTTCTACTTTTCATTCTCAGTAAACAACGGATCGGTTCAATGGACACAACATGTAGTTCGTAGACTGTGGAATAGGCCTACTGGGGATACCACGTTAAAAAAAACGCGCCTAGAACTTTACCAAATGCTGGTGGTGTGGAAAAGAGTTCATCTGAATGTCCTTGCAAAGACGTGTTTCTCGAAGCTCCTAACCTAAGTGTTGTGACGCCTGAGACGAGCTAACGGACTACTGCAGCATATTCCAGGCGAATTATTGAAGCAACGGACGTTACTCAACTCTCCGATCGAGCTCAAGAAGGGGTCAATGTCTTCGTGGGCAGCCAGGCGGCGATACGATTCATTTCATGCGGGCAGCCGCGTTAGGTTTCAATAAAAATCCGTTTGTAATGTCAAATATTTTATATTGTAATGAATGGGCAAACTCAGTAGGCGGCCTATTGTTGTCATGCTGGATTGTAGGAGAAATAGTTCGTCTGAGCTCATTCGGTGAGCACGGCACGGATCTAGATTCAAAACTGCTCCTGAAGTCTATTCACTTTATTCTTCCACCCATATTGAGGTGGTATTCTTTCCCTTTCCAAATATATTAATACTGTAGTCGTTTGGATTCACATATGTAAAAATAAATTCATTTTCATTTATTATAAAGCTATTCATTAAACTCGGAAATAAACAAAATGGATAGTATCCTAGGCGACGGCGAGAGGTTTGTACATATGGCTGTGGAATTATGGCATTGCCGGATCTCCCTCTACCGATACTTACTCTAAAGATGCCCTCTTCCTTTCGTTTCATGTTCGGATCTCTTCCTCAGAATTGAGTATCACGCTTTGATTCTAGCTTTAGTATTCCTTTTGGATTCTCTCGGATTTCTTGGCCAGGAGGGGAGTAATGGGCTGGTCCTTCCTGTTGGCCCGCTCCAACTGCTTGGCCTCCTTGTCACCGTAGATGTCCAGGTCCCGTCCATAGTACCAGACCAGATAATCAAAGAACATTCCAATGAAGGTGAGTACTGACCAAAAAGAGAAGGAGGAGATAGATTAGGTTTGGTTCCCTAAGAACGGAGATCCCCTGGTGATCTTACAGCAGGATAAAAAGTTGATCGAGTACCGGAACCGGGTCTGATCGTACAGCTGGCAATTGCCATTGCCATTGCAGGTCTTGGTCCAGACCAGACACGTGGAGTCGATGAGGCGACCGAATATAATCGGACCCGGAATCAGGGCAAACATACTGATCATCATCAGGGCCAAGCCCTGGGCAAACGACTTGTCCCCAGCCTCCACCGCCCGGTAGTTGACCAGCACATTTCCCACACGACCGGAGGATCCGAACCAATTGACGATCATCGAGGTGATGGAGAACACCCAGAAGCTCCAGTTGCAGCCTTGCATGCAGATCCCCGGCCGGATAACATCTTCTGGATTGGATCGACGGACACGCGACAGCAACTGATCCTCGAAGTCATTCTCGTCGTTGAGCAGAGGCACCGGTGCGGCACTCCCACTGAGCGTGAAGTCCGTGGTTTCGTCCAGCTGTGGTGGTTGAGGGGTAGAGGGCTCCAGTAGTTTCAGCAGCCTCTGAGCGGCACTGGGCGGCACGGCACCAGCTCCCGCCAGGCAACTGCAGTTCTCGTAGAGCTTCGACTCTGCGTTGTAGCCCTGACAGCCCGCATGGCAGGCGGAGAAGTATGTGGTGTCCGTGGGCTCGTGGCAGACTGGGGTGTAGCTCATTCCACTGCAGGAGCAGTTGGAGTTGCAGGCACTCGTCAGGTTGAGTCTGTCGAAGAAATCCATTACAACTATGGCCTGGATTCAGGACTATCGGTCTTACCCGCCCACATGAGTCATGGAAAAGGTGTCTGGGCAGTAGAGGAAGGCGTACGAAATCTGTCCCAGGATGTAGACACATCCCACGATCACGTTCCACATAAGCACCTTGCTGACGGCGGGTTTCTTCTTTGACAGAACGAGGCCAGAGCCAATAAGGCCCACGACCATGCCTAGAATGGACACAGGACCCACCACCTAAAAGGAATTTAGATTTTGGAGCTTTGGCCTCATTTTACAGACATCAATCGACTTACAATGGTGGCGCTCTGTGAGTTCTTGTGGAACTGCACTTCCATGTATTTGGTGAGGAAGGTCATGAAGCCGGAGGCGCCGAGGATGTAGAAGACAGCCGAGGTGATGTTGAAGATCAGCAGCTTGTTGCGCAACAGTCGCATCAGGGCACGGGGAAAGTCTTTCAGCTTGGGCAGATCCGCATTCGCCCCGGCCCCGGCTCCAATGTTGTCCAGGGCGGCATTCGAGGAGCAGCGACTGCTCAGCGATAGATTCTCCTCGCGCTTGAGCTCCTCGTGGCGCATGGCCAGCGGCAGGTGGGAGTTGTGCTTGATGGGATCGTTGACCTTCGGCAGCTGCTTGGGAAAGAGCCCGATCAAGCCGGAGAAGAGACACATCAAAGTTCCCAGGATGACCCAGCCGAGCCACCAAGCGCCCAACCAGCGCGGATCCTTGCTGTCAATCAGCGGGGTCTTCGTGGGGTCAATGAAGGTGTTTAGGGAAATATAACCTAGGGGAGAAGTCACAGAAAATCAGCTGGCCATAAGCTCGTGAAGGATGCAGTCTACCCACCAAAGAAGAAGCCAACGACTGGACCAATCATTCTCAGGGACATGGCCACCGCCAGCATCAGCGGGGTGTTTGTCTTCTTGGTGTTATCATCCAGATAGGTCTGGCCGAGGGAGTAGTACAGGGTGTTGCCCACGCCCAGGACGAACTGCGAGAGGAAGATCAAGACCAGGGGCACATAGGTGAATAGGTCATCGCAGCCCTCCTCCTTCTTGCCAACGCCACACAGCTGCTCGCTCTGCGTTGATGTGACATTCTGCTGGAGATGGGGAAACGTTATAGTCTGTAGAAAGATAGAGAGAGAGAAGTGTTTAGTGGGCACTCACCAGGAGGGGAATGCCAGCTTCCGATGTGCCATTCATTAGACTATCCTGGTACTCCTTGGTGAACTGTAGGACATCCTGTCCAGCGCCATAGATGAAGTGGGGCAGAACGAGAATGTAACAGGACAGACCGCAGAAGACAATGCCCCAGGCAATCCAGCGCGGACGATTGCGCTGTCCGCCAATGTACGACAGGATGAGGGACAACATTATCTGCGAGATCTCGTTGCCGCTGAGAATGATTCCTGTAAAGGTAAGGGTTCAGTATGCCGATTCTAGGCGAGTTTCGGGATCTGTGGTCGCACCTGTGGTCTGGCTGGGTATCTTGAAGCGCTTCTCCAGCGTGGTGAGTGTAACAATGAAATACATGTAGGACATGGCCTGGATGGTGCCCAGCAGTCCGTAGACACCCATGAACATCTTGGTGGTGGCGTACTTCTGCAGCCAGGCCGGATGCCAGTTGGCCATTCCGCACAGGTAGTGTCCCGGTGGGGGAGCCGAGCCCCGACGTCGCATTTCCGTCATCTCTTGTCTGCCTGTCAGCCTCTAGGGGGATGCTACTGTCTTGTCCGTGGAGCTCAATAAACCATTGAATGCTACAGATAAGATTGTACTACCGGACAGGCGGATAGCAGTGATAGCGCTGCAATGGACAGACACGAATGGGTTTATAAATCACTAATGCAACACCCTCCCATATCGGAGGAGTATCGTTGACTTCTGGCCAAGATTCCTCGCTCGATATTCGCCTTCTTCTGGAAATACTCCAGGTAACCGTGACTCTTTGAATCCGAATCCGAAAACATCGTATCGTTTAGGGCCAATAAAAATAATGGTTAATTGTCTCGATAGGGAAATTCGGGGTATTGGGTATTGATTAACTAACGATGAGGGCACCTACTCAAGATCACATTAGGTCTGGACTTCAGGCCGATTAGATTGCGGGACCAAATTAATTTGGTATCTATATGGTGCTCTGCTCCAAAGTGTTCTGATATTTGCTATTTTTACCTTATAACGATGACCACTCAGTGGTCTTTCTAAGTGGCAGGCAGGCAGGCATCCCTCCCTTTCTATTGATCAAATCACTCCCTAGGTCAATTATCGTTAGGAGTATCGTTTGTGATATCTTATCGGGCATTGAGGTCTGATCAACAGGTGATTTTCACCAGAACTCGCTGCGGAATAATCACAATGACAACTCGATTAGCTTCAGGGAAATCCTGATCCCTTACAGATTCCACTTGAGAGAAGAATTCTTAGGCGGACACCTGCTGCTTACAGGAATTTTCTGTTCCACCCAGTACTCTCAGAACTCTCGTTTGAACCACCTGTTCGTGGGTCTAATAAATAGCATTGCCTTCTATTTCGATTACTGCTCCACTTGTGCCCCAATTTTCGGGGAATTCCGATGTTATTGGATGATATTATATCAGTAACACTTCCTAATCAGGTCGGACGATGTCTTTCGAGTGGTCAGAGTGGAGACCGTTAAAGTAAATCAGTTTAATGAACTCGGTATGGATGGAATTCCATCATTGCACTCAAAATAAATGTATAAGATTGTTTCCTTGTTCAGTAATTGATTTATTACAAGCCATATCGCATATGATATGAGATCACTTGATATGCGCATGTCAGGGATATCTTTGCATACCATAGATTACCCATGGCCAAGTATCATAAGGTTTATCAACATTTTGATGCAAAGTTTTCGGCAAGTGATTCATTACAAGACCCATCACAAATCACATTTTGGGGGTTCTGCTGTTGAGTGAGTCAGTGACAATTTCCATTCCGGGGTTCTTCGATCAACAAACCAATAAATATATTCAAGCCAACCTTGGATATTTTAAAGACACTTTTTATGGCAATTATAATTATACTTATATTTTTTAAGGAAACAGCAGAGAGAACTGCTTATGAAAACTAATCACTTTATCAAGGATAAGTACGCGTATCCCTTCCGCACGCCGCAACTACCCCAATGTCAATCACCGGCTCGGGGCTGCCCAGATAGTAGCTCCCACAATCGGAATGCCAGACAGGTGTACTCAAATAGTACTAAATATATACTACTACTACTATATTTACTATATAGTATGTAGTACAATACGTACTTTCGGTGAGTAGTTTGTAGATTTCCTATGTTATTCGCACATTTATTTGTATAATCTTATCGGCCCTTGAACGATTAACAAATTGCCGCACGAGTTCCTTTCCACAGGAATATAAGCATGTCCCGGTTGCAGCCTCGGCGGTAATCGAAACGGTAAAGATATGGATGGGATGGATGTAGGGGGAGGACCGAACGACCGACCGTTCAGTGGTGTGGCGCGAATCAGACTGAAAATTGAATTTTTTTGAATTTTTCGTCGCTGTCCGGGTCCGGGTCCGAGCCGAGCCGAGCCGCTGCTTGTCGCCAATCGAAGCCCGATAAAGCATTATCATCAGAGCTATAAAATAAAGCGGTGGACTGCGGAGTAAATAGTTCCAATCGGTTCTCTGTTCTCGGTTCTCCTAGGCCCATCTGCTGCTCCTCCCCGTCCAGCGCTCCAGCCCACTCATGGCTGGCCCACGTGCAAATATGATTTAGTTCGTTTCTCCAAAAGAACTTGACGTTATCACTTGTCTTTGTCTTTCGCTGCTTGGAAAATGGACTGGTTCTCCTTCTCACTTTCTCGTGGAGACTTCTCGGTGGCCATAGCAATAACAATGACAATAGAAATAGAAATGGAAACAGGGACAATGACAGAACGACAACGACAATGACATTATTATTACGATCCACTGACCGACCGAACCACACGCCTCCCGCACCCCAGTCCCGGCCCCATGATTAGATTTGTAAGCAAGTGAATGTGAATTAGGCAGAATGTAGAATGAGTGTGTAGAATGTGTGCAGATCGTGTGGAGAGTATGGAGAATGTGCATCCACAGAGCGCGCGGGCGCGGGCGAGGGCCGCCACCACAGTAGTCCATTACCTGTCCGTTTTGATGTGCAGATCCGGATCGTGGATACTCTGCACGTACATGTTCCGGCCAATGTCCCAGAGCATTACGAATCCCACGGACAGCACGAAGATCAGAATGCCAATGGTAAAGATGCTCTGGGCGAGGGCGGGACTCAGGTATATGTTGCCGTGCCAGCACGGTTTCGTTTTGTAATCCGGATTGAAGCCAGAGTCAGATGCTGCAAGAGAAACGAGAAATGATTCCCGATTTGAACAGATTTGAACAAGAGTTCCACCCACTTTCCATCACGACATCCAAATGGAATGAGTACAGACTCAGGCGGGATCCTTTGTGTGAATAGGCGGTGATGGAATCACAGCACAGACTGTTCTTCATGCTGAAGAATATCAAATCCCGCGGATAGAACGTCACCTTGTCGTCGAAGACAATGCGGGTAATGTGCCAGTTGCCGGCCACAGGCAGGATCTCGATCATCATGTAGCCCATATTGGTGTGGAGCACAAGCACGAACCCCTCCTTGACGGTCTCTTCACCCACCAGACCCATCTCCAGGCTCCTCTTCACGTGAACGTAGGTGCGATTGTAGCGCACCTCACGGCCGCTTTTCACCTCCATGGCCAGGATGACCTTTAGCACGCCGACGATGGCCAGCTCATGCCGCAGAATGGTGAGGGTGCTGGGCTCAATCTTTAGGGCATTATCGCCAGTGAAGATGAAATTCGTATCTTCGGACTGGCTCCGGTGCATGTTGGACTGGCTGTAAAATCGACGACGCTTGAGCGCTTGCGATTCCTCCTCCAAGGCCGTGTAGATGTGGATTACGCGGCAGTCCTTGAGCTCATCCCATACGGCGGCTATTGTGGCATCTAAGAAGGAGTAGACCAGACCATGATCAGATGTCGCACTTGGTCGTTGAACCGAACCCACCATGAGCCGGCAGATTGCGATCCTCGAGGCTGAAGCAGTGTATACGACCGATCTGGCACTGAATCTCCCTCGACAAATCAATCTCCGTTCCATCCGTGGGCAGAGTGTGCCAAGCCAGGCCGGGAGTGGTCGATCCCCGACTGATGTGGTACAGTGCCCTTAGGGGCTTCTCCACCTTACTGTAGAATCGCACGGGCAAGATCTGACTCATTATCGGATAGCATATATGGCAGTTTATATCTTTGGCCGTTAGCTATAAGGATTAAATCGATTTGTTAAGCTGTGCGAGAATTTTATCAGGAGTTACCTCTGGTGCCAGGTAGACCACTATCATATAATCCTTGTAAATCGGTTTCAGCATCCTAACCAGGTCAAAGGTCTTCATGTATTGAAATATGCTTTGAGGTGGGGCTCTGCAAAGGAGAGATTTCAATTTGCTATTCATTGATGTGCCGGGACTGTCAAGCACTCACGTATCTATTCCCCATATCAGCATGGGTGGAGTACTGGGAGTATTGAGGGCCCAGACCAACTTTATTATAATCAGGACACTCAAGCAACGACACATTTTCCTGCAAATTGAAATCAGTTCTTAAATTTCTTTGGCTTTATGATTTAAAGAATTTACCTAAGGATTTTCGTAGACTATGTTCAGGGCCTGCTTTGTGTTCTTCCTAGTAAAAATCGACCATATAATTGAAAGTAATGTGGCCTCAGAAATTATAGCTAAAATATGAATATTTCTAGGCTACGCAATGCCTTCGATATATCTCTATTTATGGGGTGATTTCTTGGTATTTTGTCACCACTTTGCACCCTACTCTTTCAACTGAAAGACAGGCTCAGCGGCCTATTTACATATATATATAAGAAATCAATATATAACCAAATATAGGTAGAAGGACTCGCAACTTTTGCAGGACTTCTAAGTAAAGAAAACGCTATAGATGACACACAGACCTTACTTATAGTAGATGAAAGAATATCTGCAACGGACTCAATCCCTGCACAGATCGGGTCCATCCCCCAATCTTTCATAGTCCCTAAATCTTTCTTAATAAAAGTAACTCCAATAAATCCCCGAAATCCCTCGAAAAGCGACCCCAATTGTTTAGCTACATTCTTGATGCTGCTGCAACATGTTGCCCACGATCCGACGATGCGTAAGCGGCGGCAATAAAGTTGCCATTAAGCACAAAAATGAAACAAAAAGCACAGAAATAAACTCCGATAAGATAAAAACGGAACGGAACGCCTTATCAGTGGACGGACGGACAAGCACTGAGAGCGAGGCGAGAGGTGCCTCGCAGGTGGAGCTCTCCTCAGTTTGCTCGATTCCCGCTTTTCGAATAGACGTCGGTGTCTGGTCAGTGCGTGGTGCGGTGTGGTGAAGATGCCACCAATTCATGGCCATTGAAGAAAGTTAATATCTAAAGAGCTAGTGAGCAACAAAACATAACAAAACGAAACGAAATACAAATACAAATCGAAATCGAATAACAAAATGGCGCAAAATATGCGCAACTCCGATCTATCGCAGATAGCTGTAAACGCCAACAATATACCCGACGGTGGGTGCCCATAAGTCCCCCATAAATAGTGCCTCCGTGACTGCCTCGACACGTAATCCATAAAATCCTCTCTTCCTCCCAGACAGCGTCGACTGCGGCATCAAGGGTCTGGGCTGGTGCCGCGGCCCGGGATGCCAGAAGTATGCCCGTCTGCGCACCTTTGTCCTGGTCCTGGCCTGCACCGGAATGCTCCAGGGCGCCTGCGAATCCTACTTCCGTGTGTCGGCCAAGCAGGCTGCCTCCCAGTACGGCTACAGTGCCCTGCTAGTCGGTGAGTAAGCCTCATATGTACCTATCCCCTATCGCAAAAACAAGAACTGTACGGTAGTAATCGAGGTGTTGGCCCGGTTCTACGGGGAGATTTTTCGTGTGAGTTATCAGTTTTGCGATATTGTTGACGATTGCCAGTGTCTGTGGGAGGGGGCAGGGCATTCGTTCTCCCGTCGTTATACCCAGTGCTCTTTAGAGCACAAGGGTATATTGTTTTTGTGCCTAAGGTGCCTAAATAATAGGGACATATATAAAAAAAACAAACATATTTTTGTTTTGTTAAAAAAAAACGTTCTTTTAAGAGTTGTTTGGTTATAAACTATTGTGAATAAATAGTGTTGGTAATTTAAGAAACGAATAGGCAATACAACATAAAACTTCAGAGGAAACACCTGGACAAAAATCCAAAATACCAAAAAGCCAGAGAAAAATATGCTGAGAATCGAGAGACAAGACCCAAAAAATTTGTATTGGAGATTAACCCTTCTAAACTACGAGTAATACTAATATCTAACAATCTTAAGTCTAAAATAACCATGTAAAAATCCTTTTCTATCGAAGAAGGTTGTATTTATGTCCTTTTTATATCACATAAATATACAAAATCCATCCAAATACTACGGAATAAAGGGGTATCTAACAGTCCAAAAAACTCCTCAATAGAGTTATTTCTTCATTGTATTCCATATCTGTATGGGAGAGATACTTATTCGTCATCAGGTGCAATACCTAATCAGAAGAAAACCTTCATCCGGTCTGGTCTGAATGTTCCTATGGACTTACTGGAAATTACCGAAACATTCTTCATACTTTTCGGCGTCCAATTTATACGGAAGTGGTGTTGACATCTCATACTATATCAACCTGCAATTGACCGAAAATGGGTTCGCGTTACTCATACGTCATATCTTGCTCTGTCAATTGGGCCAGATAAGGATGATATACTTGGTTGAAGTCTGTGTTCTGGGTTTTCCTTTCACTAAACTAAAGACCTCGCATTTATAAATTTATAAAGGTTTCTTCTGATAACTAACCCTTAGATTGGCTACTGGTGACTAGCGGCCTGTGCCAGGCTGTGTTTGCCTTGGTGTTCGCCTTCTGGGCGGATGTCTTCCATCCGATCAAGTGGCTGGTGGGCACGCTGATGCTTCAGTCAGTGACGTGTGTGATCGCCGTCATACCCTCCATAATGAACTTGTAAGTAGCATGCGACAAAGTATCCCGAAACAGCTTAACCCTCTAGTGACATTCTAGTGCTGACGGGACCAAGGCAAAGGATGCTCTCTTGGATGCCAATCTGTGTGCGACTTCGCTGGCCCAGTTCCAGAAACTGACGCTGACGGAGGCCCAGAGCAGCACCATCACCCTGGTGATGCTCTTCATACTCCAGCTGGCTCTGGGCATGGGCGGACTGGCGTACTACACCATCGGCGTCAGCTACATCGACGACAACTCCCTCTCGCAGGACAGTCCGGCTGTGATTGCAGCCACCCTGGCGGCCCGCGTCTTTGGCCAGCAGGCGGGATCGTTTCTGGTCTTGGGCGTGGGCCTGACCAGCGTCGGCTGGTGGCTGGGCTGGGTAATCCTGGCGCCGCTCATCTTTGTGGGAGCCGTGATGGTGGGACTGTTCCCCAAGCGACTGCCCAAGACGGTGATCCATCAGGCCGCTCAGCGTATAATCGAGCAGTCGAACATGCGCAGCTTCGGCAGCCAGTTCTCGACCTACCTGGACGACACGGACTTCTGGCCCTCCATGAAGCGGCTGTTCAACAACCGCCTGCTCATGGTCAACCTCGTGAGCATCATGTTCGTCCAGAGTGCCGTCGTGAACTTTGGCCTGCAGGAGGAGAGCTATCTGCAGAGTCGCTTCTTCCTGCCGTACAACGAGCAGGATGGCCTGACGGACGAGTGGCGCTCCGCCTTCGTCTCGTACTTCCTCAAGCCCCCGGTAATGGCGGTGGGCATGCTGATCGGCGGCCTGATCATCTCCAAGGCTCAGCTCTCGGCCCGCACCATCGTTGGGATCAACATGGGCATGGGCCTCCACCTGGTGGCCATCTTCGTGGGCTTCGTCTTCCTCAAGTGCGATGTGGGCGCCATTGCGGGCGTGGTCGGCGGTAAGCTCAGTCAGCCCTACTGCTCGAGCCAATGCCTGTGCACGCCCACCGCCTTCATGCCGGTGTGCCCGGAGAACAGCACCGTCACCTACTTCTCCCCGTGCTACGCCGGCTGCACCAAGCAGACCTCCATCAACAGCTTCCAGATCTTCGAGGGCTGCAGCTGCAGTGGGGACCAGACGCAGAACTCCTCGGGCCTGATGCGTGCCACGGCCGGAGCCTGTAGTGGCGACATCTGCCAGCAGACCGTCATCCTGTTCCAGATCCTCAGCATTTCGTCGGCCTTCCTGCTGGGCATGTTGACGATTGGCAAGACTTTGATAACACTGCGCGCCGTCCTGCCGCAGGACAAGTCCTTGGCCCTGGCCTTCGAGCTGATGCTCGTCGGACTCTTTGCCTACATTCCCGTGCATCTCAGCTACGATTTGGTGACCCGTAAGTACTGTCCAGGCTCTTTTTGGGGGCTTCTTGCTCAAGGTCTTCCCTTTCCAGGCTCCACTTGCGTCTACTGGGCGCCCAACTACGAGCGGTGTCTGCTCCGCGAGACGCCGAAGCATGGAAACATCCTGGACATCCTCACGGCCAGCTTGATCCTGACTGGCGTGCTCTTCGACATTCTGGTGTTCATCTTCGCCAAGGGCCTGAACCTCTACAACTGCAAGGTGACGGACAACAACTATACGCCTTCGCTGTACGCCCCCATTCCGCACGAGGACACAACCGCCTCGGCGTCCGCCCCGCGAGGTGGCAGCCCCATGACCACGACAACCACATCCATGGCCTCCGCCTCGCCCATGCAGCGACGGGATGCTCCCAAGGAGGAGTCTCAACACCCGGTGGGGGTCTTTCGGAATCCCAGCTCGGTGACGACCTCTTCCGGTGAAGCCCAAAGCATTGTGGAGCCCAACGGCAGTGGTGTGACCTATGCCCAGGTGATCTTTCCCCCGGACAGACGCAAGGCCAACGATGGCAACACCTCTCCCAAGCGCCTGGCCGTCCCTGCCAATGTCCCACTGCATCATCTCTCCGAGACGGATGTCCGCGCACAGCTGGGCACCCTGAAGTCCTTCAATGCCCCCAGCCAAGTGGCCGATCCGGGTCAAGATGTGGTGGACAAGCAGCCCCTGGAGGAGCCTCATAATCGTGTTCCCCCTTCTGTTCCGGAAACGGATCCACCGACAACTGCTCCAGCTCTTCCGGAAACAGATCCGCCGATAACTCCACCTCCTGTCCAAAAAACGGATAATAATAGTCACAGGGAGCTGGATGAAGGAAGACCTCAAAGTCCCGAAACGGATTTCTGACGCGGTCACACACAAAGTATTCTAAAGTTTTCTTATAATATTTCTTAGTCTAGATACAACCCCAATAGCCAGAAACGAATCATTTGAACAAATAAAGATATTCTTCATTTCATTCTAAATCGGAATCGGAAAAGGAAAACTTCGGGAGACTGACTTAAAGATGTGTAAGAGTATATACAAATATATACCATAATCCGAAAATAACAATGGCAGAATCCCTTTGGGAAATTTCAGTCACGTTTTATTCGCAGGCAAAAAATTGAAATATGAAAGAATATAACATTATTATAATTAAAAAGTCTCCTCTGCCCGTTTTTGCCCGATTTGGAAAAAATGTGTGGTTTTCAGTCACATACTATGGATGAGTTTTGTCGTGAAACCCTGCTTCATATGGGAGTTGCTGGATGTATGGAGCAACAACAGTATTTGCTCTTATATTAAAAAAAAATGTTGACAAAAACAGCGTAGAACCTACTCCAATATCCAACAAATTTTAATGGTTGAGAAGCGAGGGGTAAACAAGACTTTCGGGCAAATACAGTACGAATTAATGTATGTATTGTGGTGGGATTGTGTTGCAACACATTTCTATTAAATCTCTCATTAAAAATATACACTGAAGATTTGATTTAATTAAAATTGATTAAAAATATCAAAATTTACAAAACAGTTTCGGACAGGTCTCTCGGCAGCAGCAATTTATGCCACACTTTTTATTGAGTCCATTGCAGTAGGTCTTCGTGAAGTCAAAACTTAGCAAAGCTGCAAGGATAAATCGTAGATACTCTTAGTGGAAAATGTACATCCCATGAGGACATGGACAGGGACTTACGTGCAAAACCGTTCGCGATTCTCCTCTCGTTCTCTTTTTCCAGGTTACAGCCGGTCATTGAAACGAAGTTGAAGCGCACTCCGGTCGAAGAAGAACAACTGGTGTCAAGGAGACAGCGGCCCGTCAATGTCTTGGAGCAAGGAACCGCAGCATTGGGTGCTTTATAGACGCAGTGGGGGCCGCAACAGGTGTTATCGCGGGGCGGTAGTTTCGGTTCCCGGATGCCACAGTCGGAGCAGCCATTTAGGCCCTCAAAGGCTTGGCAGGAACTGGAGCAGCCCGAGACCTCGACCAAGAGAAGCGTCGCCAGAATTTGGAGCAGCATCAGAATGTGTGTGGCCTCCATGATGGGTGAATGGGTAACGAATAGTCAGTCGATCGTGGGATGTCGGCCGCTTTTATAGCCTCCCAATCACTGGCTCCTCTGGTTTTGGTGTTTGCACAAATGTTGGCGGTCAAAAATAGCCCGCCAAATGGCACGAGACGCTATAAAAGCGGCTTGCACTCATCCAGAAAACCTAAAACGTGATCAGAATGGCTGTGAAGGTTCTGTTGGGTCTGCTGCTCCTGCACATTGCCTCCGAGGTGGCATTCGCCTGCACAAACAGTCTCTGTCCTAAGGTGACGAATGACAACTCCCTGTGTAGCGGAACGCTGCGCTATCAATGCGTCTGCGACTTCACCTGCTCCGAGTGGGACAAGCCTTGCAACTGGTGTCTCACGTGTCCGCAGGAGATCACAAATATCAACACGTATCGCAATCAAAAGAACAAGCTGCGTAAGTTCATCCTTATAATGTATCTTCGAATAATATATATGTATAACAAATTCCATTTCAGCTCTTTTTGGCCTACCCAATCGCAGTCGTAAGCAGTGCCTGGACATTAATATCCTTACTTATAAGAACACAAAATGTTGTGACAAGTTCTGCGCAAGGAATTGCAAAGATGTCTGTTTCTAAATAAATTATTACAACTATATATTTCAAGTATTTTACGGGGTTAACTGGGGCATGTGAAACGGTACAAATTATTATTATTACATGTCCTTATTACACTTCGACAACACATGTTATTGTGGATTAGGTGGAAGATTCCTGCGAGGGGGCACTGTTGCTCCCCACAATATTGAGAGATCCGTGATAGAGTGCCGGGCATTCACAGAGAATGTTTTCCGATGTTTTCAGCTCCATTTAACAGATCCCACATAAGTCTATCACTACTAGTTTCTATCCCCTTAAGGTATCTTGTTATATATATAAATCTTGTATGTCTTATTACCAAATAAACACCTTTATTCTGCAGGTCAACATAGCTTAAAGCAATATCTTCCAAAAAAGCCACATGGGTGGGTCTTTAAAATACTTTCAAGGGAGGGCGGATCTGGTCTAGTCTACGATTTATGACAGTGGTCAATAGTTGGCTTTTATACCGAAGAGACGTGGCTTTCACCGAAGAAAATAGCTCACGCATGCCTAATAAATATTCAATTAGATATTGCCAATGAACTTCTTTAATGCCATAGTGAAATTCCTTCATGAAGAAAAAGTCGCCCAGCACAGATTACATTTAATTTCAACTCGTATGATTCGTCACCAAGATCGTCAGTTTCAGCATCTCCAGCTCCAACATCACCAGCTCAGTCATCTCCAGCTTTATCCGATTTATCAACTCCAACATGTAAACGGATGTATGTTCAGAAGCCTTCTAAATCAAATAGATATGACCAGATCGCACATTGGATTCAATGGCGCTCAAAAGGTAGATGCTGACTATGTAAGACAGGATTTCCTCTAAATGTTGTCTAAATGTTCCAAGTGTGACGTCTACCCTGACTCAAAGCCTCAACAAAACTGCTTTGAATCGCACCATATCCAATCTGATTTTACTCCAGGAATAGCAAGTGCGTATGCTTAATGAAATATATATAAGTCAGGCCCAATTTTGTCCATAGGCTAAGGCAACATATACCAACCAGGATAAGTAGGACTTTTACATTTCTTTTGGTTATTATTTCTGGTCATATTAATAATAAAATGTCCTCAAATATTTTTTGACCCACCCACTTCAGTTCTGAAAGGGTCCGGAAAGGGGTAAAGTTAATATATAGCATTTATTAAGTTGAGAAACCGCATTTGTAATAAACGTGATTCCATTTGGCATCAGAAACTTCTATAGTGCACACATTTCAAGGACTGTGGCTGGAGCTTCTCTTCAAATAATAGGCATAGATGAGTGTTTTCATATCCGAAAACGAAAGCAATCTTACTCTCTAGAATTCCTGAATATTAATTGCATTTTTGGATAAAATTATGTCCCAGCAGTGGGCATTGCGGCTTGAACTGGATATTTGTAGCCCAGAAGAGAAGGTCCTCATCACGATCGGAACTACATATATAGCTCATAAAGCTACTGGAGTAAGGATCTGTTAAGATTATAAATGCTTTATGTCCTGAAGATACCCATCCTTTCTTGTTTTAGATTTGCTCAAGTCAAAAATTTCCATGGACTGCACTACGACTTTCTTTGTCCAGATGTTGCTGCAAAGTTTGTTTGCTCAAGGGTACCAGTAACCTTCAAAAATGGGATAAACAAGTAACAGGTGTTTTTCGACTACTCGTACAATGATCGGTAAAAAAATGCAATTTTTAAGTGCTGAATTGAACATATATTGATTACTAGCCTTATATTTATCATTAAAGCAACAAAAAATAAGGAACATATGACATTAAAAATAGTCTAATTACCTTAAAAATCGTAAGGCCCTTAAAGCATATGTCTATCAATGTAATGTTTGCTTCACACGCACAAGGTCCCCGGCTCGAGCCGGGGCGGGGACAATTCGTAAAAATTGTTTGTTGTTTTCAACGTCATTTTAATCTTTCATTTGTTTCTTTTTTGAAAGAAGAATTTTCATGGATAAGTAGAAAATAGTTGAATCCTTAATATTCGTCCTAGAAGGACATGTATCATGTATCATATGAAAGGTATTTTTTTTTAGTTATATTTTTTTTTATCTAAAATAATGATTACTTATGAATATTATACAAATAATCAAAATTAGTCATTATCGGTGAAGAAAATCGTAAATATCATTATATTGATTTTTTAAATAAACGAGGGGGAACGTTGTGAGCCGCGTCTACGCCGCGGCTTTACTTTATACCCGGTACTCAGTCAGTATATATGTATGTATGTATGTGAGCTTGTTGTAATTTATTACATTTTCGCAAAAGGGACAAATTTAATTTTAGCCAAAAAAGAAAAAAGTAATTAAGTCGAACCTTTTCGGAGATTTTGATCTATTTGATGTTTCCATATTTGTTGACATACATTTTTTACATCTGCCTTTTCTACATGTCTTTATCTACTTCCTACATATACATACACGACTGTGTGCGAGAGAGAGAGGGAATCAGTCTGCGCTTGGAAGGCCACTGAAATTTCATTTGTTCCTTCTGACTATATTTATGATCCGATCTGATCCAGATTCAATACTCTGATAGATATGGTAATTTTCTATGATTCTGCGTTTTTGGTTTTCCCGTATCTTCAAAATTGTAGATTTTCATCTTTTGTGGGGGCGGAAGGGGGCGGGGCGAAATTTTGAAATACACTTGTAACAGTTTGATAGGACAGGAGTCTGGATACAAAATTGTGTTCCTCTAGCTTTTATGGTCTCTGAGCTATAGGCGCTAATGAAGACGGACAGACGGCCAGACGGACAGACAGACA